>ML677334.1:54705779-54790054 GCA_007922305.1 Dermatemys mawii
TAGCACAATTTCAGCCTGGCACAGTAATAAAGCGTCAGAATTTTTCTACTTCCCTTGGTTTCTTTAAAGGTCAATATTTCGACAGAAATCCTACTAACCTAAATTTTCTGTTTGATATTCTGTTTTTAATCCTCTCCTCATCCCACCTAACTTTTAGGAGGAGGTAAGTTTTTCCTGCATGCTTTTGGAATATATTTGTGTTATAGCTATTCTTCATGCATCTTTGTGGCATAGTACAATACTTTGCATGGCATACGTATCTTTCAGTGATTTGCAAGTGCCATTAAAATCTGACATATCTCTATGTAACAGGAAATTGTCATAGGTATGATGTCTGCTTGCTATATTTTTCCAGAGACCTCCAAGTTATCCTCTCAGATAACTATCTTCGCAGAAGTGCTCATCCACTTTCCACAGTAGCCTCTGCCAACCACTTCTCCCACCAGTTTCTCCCAGTTAAAACAGGTTGACTATTTCATGGAGTTGTGCTTTAGAAAAGAGAGCAGTTTAGCCAGAGAATTCACTCCTAACCAAATATGTGAAGAAGTCTTCAGTATTCAAGATAACTGCATCAGCTGGAATAGTTAATATAGTAAACCAGGCTAACTAACCTAAAAATAAAGACAGAATGAGACTATAACTATGAGAGTTAAAGATCCTGTGAAAGAACTACAACAGATAAATGATCATCAGAGTCTTGATTCATAATTGCATAGCATACTGGCAATTATGTTCTTGGGTATAACAGATGACTACCTTTAATATCCAAGTCCTATGAAGGATGTTCTACATCTGAATTTACTCATTATGATCAGCTAGTAAACATTATTTCAAAATCAACATTTAGAGTTAAGTAATAGTTTGCTAAAAAAAGATCTGAAGGATATCTTATTAAAAATTCCGAACGGTATTGGAATTTTGAGTGTACAAGCTTACTATTCTAAACCATTTGATTAAATTTAACCATAGGAAACTCTTCCAAGAGCTAATGAAGCAGCAATTACATCTGAAAAAGGAACCCAAGCCAAAAACTATTCCATTCCAATCTCTCTTTCAAATACCATGCTACAATATTTAATCTCCTTGGTTTTGATTTTTCACATATAATACACTTTGGCCCTCTGTTTTATATGATTCCAAATACTTAAAGCATAAAGGTGAATATGGCATTATTTGCTCTTTGGTACAATGGACCGATAGCTAATTTAATATGCATATATCAGCTTTTTTTTTTAAAGAAGAGAAACTAAAATGGATTTAGGATGTTTTTAATTTTTAAGAAGATAATCAAACAAATGTATAATTCATGAACGGGAATCCAGCTGAATTTAAAAATTATTCAGGTATTTTCTGGGTTTGACTGAAAAGCAGATACTTTTCTATTTTTGGGCATTGGAACTAGAATCTATGACAGTTCAAAAGATACATTTTGACAAATTATTACAAAAAAGTTGGAAAAAAAAGAAAATAATTTCTTAATTTTTTTAAAAATTATATCTTAGGCCTAATTCTGACCTCGCTTAGACCAGTATAAATTCAGACAATTCAGTGGTGTAGCAGAGTTACATTGGTGTAAATCAGATCAGTATCTGGCCCTCTATTTTTTTCAGGCCCATAAAAGAAGAACTGTTAATAATGGATAATAGTTACATTTGCAATATGCATTGCAGACACAGATTGTTCTGTCTTTTCTGCCTCACTGTGAACAGCACTACAAAAAAGAGTGATCCATTGTGCAATATAAGAAGCAGCTAGAGGAACCTAAATACAGCCTAGTCAATGAAGGTGATCTTGTTTTATTTCCAGTTTTTCAGCATTTCTTTATCACATGCAACAGAACATTTTAGCATAATAATTCAGAGGTCTTGGGATATGGAGGACAGAGAAATAATGTTGAAAAGCAATTTTTCACATTTGGCTTTCACTACATCAAGTGCAAACTGTGAACTTAAATACAAAAATACAATTTGCTCCTTCCCAAAGTCTACATTCTTATCTCTTGCAAAGAACACACATTCATTTCCAATGCCTCAAGGTAAAGACTAAGGCATCTATCACAAGTACGGAGAACATCTGAAGGATTTAGAAGCAATCTTTTCATAATGTTTCTTTGGAGGGGAAGCAGGGTTATGAGTTACTCAAAATTCATAAAGATTATTAAGTTTACATCTACACAACAGATATGCCACCATTGTATTTCCCTTCTCCAGTGTCAGTATTCCTGTTCTCACCCGCTGACAATTTATGTTTGGTTCAGGACAGTCATCCATTTTGTGGCATTAGTAATATCCACACTGTTCAGATTCGGTGTTCATAGTACTCTCTCTATTACCTTTCAGTTAAGAGATTTTAAAAGGCAAGTGATTTCTTAGCTCTATATTATCAACTCAGATATTTTTGTACACATGTTCAGATATTTGAAAGACTGCTCTATCTTCTAAAGCTCTGCCTCTTACCAGAGTCTGCACTAATAGCAGTGACCCCTTCTGATAAGAAAAAGTGATGAACTGCAAGCTTTCCTATTGATGAATCCAACTTTTTCAGCCAGCCTAAACTAAGCCTATGGGTTTTGTGTTTTTCTTCTTAGTTGTCTTTGAGGCCCATGGAAACTTATGAAACAGATTTTTCTGCTCCTCCCAGGAGCAAGACTAGGTTCAGAACTTGCCCTTAGAAACAGAGAGGTCTACAAAAGCCAGAGTGCCTGATAGAATTGAGCATTACTCTCCTCTGCCTAACATAAAGCAAACTACAACATGTGACATAAGGTAATATTCGTGGGAAATGTCAAGCAATGTATCAATATGGAGGAAGGGAAAATATTAGGATTTGACCATACTGAAAACCCCTAGCACTGCAGAACACAATTTTGCTTCTGCTGCAGTTTTAATTATTTAAGGCAGAGGCACTATATTCTTTTGAAAGAAGAACATTCTCATTTGGAAGAAAAATTTCATTACAAATCATTGGAAAAAATTACAGTTGTTTATCATAGATTATTTTTAGGACTTTTGATTATCTAGCTCTAAAACTGTTGTGGCATATACTCAGGTACTGTAATGCACAGAAGTGTACAAAATCCTATCAAAAAACACTAATGAAAATATAAAAAACTCCTAAAGGCCTGATTCTCCTTTCAGGAGCACTGATGTAAACCAGTTCAATCAACTGAGGGGCAGAGATGTGAAAATAAAGGGAGAAGAGAATCAGGTCCTAGTGTTTTAAATAAACTCTCAAATATTTTTTGGAAAAACTGAGACTTGTTCAAGTGCTGGCCCAGGCTTTCAAAAAAGAACACAGAAATAATCAGAGATGATAATTTTTATGATGAAGAGTTATATGAGACCAAACTATAGACCTATGCTGCGACTGAACTCAGCTGGAATTGATGTACAAAAGTGCTACAGTGTCTGACACAAATAAGGAACTACTCTTTCATCAAAGACAAGAGGATTTAAATGGCTAACTCCCACTAGAGAGAGTTCTCTGTATAAATCCCATGCTCATTGATGGGAGAATGAATCTTGAAATCTCCATGACCTTGATGCGGAATATGCATGTCTACCCCTTTCACCTCTTGCACATAACTGTATACCTCTTTTGGTTTTGTGTACTTTACCAGGCACTCAGTTAGAAAAAAGCAAAATTTGCAGCAAGAATGCTAAGCTATTTAGGCAGAGCATACTGAATTAGAAACTGCAAAACTTCAGCTTTCAAAAATAGCCTAAGTGACCTCTTACAATACTCTGACCACTCTATTCCAAGCAGGAGGCAACCCCTGTGAAGAGCGAATTCTGGCAAGTTCTCTCTTCACAGATGATGCACAGCTTAAGCTATAATGAGTTTTTGGGTTACAAATGCTGAACGCATTAATATTCCTTGATGATAATTATCACAGTATAAGCACCTTTCCCAATGTGAGCAGCATAAAGCAACTGAAGCAGCATTTTTACTACATTTGAAACAAGCTGGAAAATGGGATTTTCTACTCTTGTAACCTGAGGTCAACATACATCGAGCTATGCATATTAAATATATCTATACCTAAGATCTATATCTCTCTTTTTATATATTTACACACATACACACACACACTCCATTCATTCCGCCAATTTTCAAATAGAGAGAGAGAGACACAAACATTGTCATTGCACTCCCCAAACTAAAAAAATCTTAAATTTTCTTTTAAACAGAACCCAATTGGTTAGTAAGCAGAATTTTGAGGTACTGCTTTGAAAATGAGATATATTTCTGAAATGTGTGAAGTACTGTGGGCAATACATGGTAGGTCGACAATGGAAAAAAAAACCCAAACCCTAAACCCCCACTTTCAATACATATTCACATAAATTAAATATACAGTTAGAACAGAACTCTGCCCTCCATCATTGCACATTCGAAACTAAGCATAATATTTAACACTGAGAGATTTAAGGGCTGATTATACCCACTGATTACACTGGCCATAATTGTATCACCCCCCGCCCTTTTTTTTTTTTTTTTTGCTATGTAACACTTTAAAATACAGCGTCTTAACAGGCCCAGTCCCTAGGAATCAGCACACAGCTTGAGCAGTGAGAAGGGCTCTGGTGATATCCCTAGGGACGAGAGGCAAAGAAGCATCTATCTAAGCTTCTGAGTGCCAATGGAGCTGCTTTTTATCTGCTGCTGCAGCCCTGAGACTACAGTACCCCTGCTGCGCAGTCTGCACTCCTCCACATGGGGCACCGATCTGTGGATCCAAGTGGCTGCATATCCATTGGCCCTGTCACCTGACTGGTTCACCGCCAAGCTTTTGCACATTCCTGGGCACGAACAGCATGAAGGGTGTGCCTTCATATCTGGAACCCAAAACCTGTTAGCTGCTCCATAAAGTGGAACTATATCCATTACTCTACATACGGGGCCTGCAATCCCTGCGGAAGGTGGCACAGGACTTGTTTTTTTAATTTAAATAGGCACTGCTGTATTTTAAGCTAAAGCCATTTAATTATCATACAAGTATTTACTGAGGATTAATTAGAAAGTAACAGGGATCTACAAAATACAGGTGTTTATCAGAGATGACTAGTTCCTAATGATCAATATATTGTTTGACTAACAACTCCATGCAATAAACTTTTTTATTAAATCTACATTTTAAATGCTGGAGATCCTAAAAATATTATATATTGATTTATCTTGTTAATCTTAAAACAAGGTAGCAATTGATTTTTCCCTTCTACCACTCCCAACTCAAAAAGTGTCCGTTGTTAAAGCCTTGACACTATTAAGAAATCTAAAACAAACAAACAAAAAAATCACACTCCAAGTTATTGGGTTTTTTTAAAATGCTATAATGCTGGTTTCGTATTCTGTGCAAATAATCTCAACGGAGCTTTCTTTTAACACTGACAAAATGAGAGTCAGTTTGAACCCTTAATCCGAAAAATGGGAATTGATTCAGGTATTTTGTAGGTGTGAAATCTGCTGAATGCATTTGTGCCGTGTTATCCTGCACTTCATTTAGAAAATATACCATGGTACAACCACTTCAAGGACTGAAACATAATTTTTACTTATGTGCTGCAAAATGTCTTCAAATCCCATTTGAATATATGGAAAGGTTTTAGGAGAACCTTTGCTAAATATTTAACAGCACTATTGGCTTATTAAATACTATAATGTGAAAGCCATGAAAGGATGATATACCACGCTCGCCATTTATTTTCACTTAGCACTGGTGCTCGTTTTGAATGCTGTACAAGCCCATTCATCAGAAGAACCAAGGCATTCTAAAAAGTACTCCTTGCTAGCAGATAAATATGGTCAAAGAACCTTTTTATTACAAAAATGACTAAAATCTCTTTGGTTAAATGTGTCGAAATCTGTTTGACTTTGGTTGGAAAAACCTCACAAAACATTTTAAAATACTATATTTAAAATTAATAATAATACAATGAAGTCATGCTAGCACACGATATGCTGCTTAGATGAAAGGCAAACCTTGGTCGCGGGGAGAGATCCAGATACATAACATGCAGTTTCAGTTTAAAATACATGGGAACTGCATAGCTGACCATTTTGTAGGAGGAAAATTGAATACATTTCTATGCACATCAAAATGCATTTGACAAGTACATAATATAGTGACAGTGATGTTAAAAATACATAGATTAGAAAGAAAATATTCTATTAAAGTAACCACCTCCAGTAATACAGAATCACAATAACTTGGCTCACAATGATACACACACACATGTGCAGTGTGAATCCGTAAAAAAAAAATTCAATCCACAATGAGACGTATTACTATAAACTAACAGAAAAAAGATCTCTTGCCACTGAATAGCCTGCAGATTGTGCATTTATTCTGTAAACACTGTAACAATGATGATCTGTCCTTCCAGTTCTCAGTGGAGACTCCTGCTTTTGAAAATGTCTTGTGGTGACTTACTAAATTCAGGCTATTTCAATTAGTATTACTGCACATTAAAAATTAATTGCATTAAAGAGTGGATTAAGGTTTAAATTTCAATTCTACAGTGTGTGCGCTAGAAATGACAGCTAAAAATCAATGCGCTCTGGCCCATAATCGGAAGTGTGTACAACCGAATAGTGTGGAACTGGCGTCACTGATAAAGTAGTTTTAAGAGACATGATAGTTCAATTGAAGGTGTGTCAGTTCCAATTCCGGATTTAAATTTGAATGCTACATGGTCATAATATTAAGAGAAAGAAGAGAGGGAAAACAGCTGTATTGCAATGAAAAAACAAATGTACATAGTCCCAAAAAAGATGATAAAATCTATATTTACTGTTCAAATAAAAATCCATGTTCATGGTCCCAAGTGAGAAAATTTCTAACGAGGTAAGAGGACAACGTGAATGTTTTACATGGTGAAAAAAATGTTTTCCTTATTTAAATTATATTGTTCTTGGCATAATCCCTGAAATAACAAATTAGGCCCCAATCAAACATCTAAAAATGAGCATAGCCTTACTGCTATGGGAGGTCCCAAAGAGGTCACTTGTGTGCATAAAGCTACACACATGCCTAAGTGTTTTCAGGATTAGAGCCTTACAACTGACATTCACCCCCATGAAGAAGTTCCAGAAACAACCTTCCTAAGCTCCCCAATCAGAGGTGTACAGAAGGTGCAGGCATGACACCAAGCCAGGGCCTCTGCAATACTTTGCATATAGAAGGGTGCCTCCACACTCACTGGGAAGGCATTGGAGAAAAGGAGAGTTGAGGAAGGCAGCCACAGCATCCACAAATGCACACATGCAGCAGCAACCTGGACAAGTCATGCAGGAGGGCTGTAGTTTCTATTCCCATCTATAAACTGAAGAAGCAGGTCAGGGATGACTGGTGCCAAAGACCCATGCCTTGGCCCTAAACTGGGCAAGCGGAAGTTATTTTTTTTTCTCCTTAGCTTTCTCAGTACAAAGCATGTAGTACAATGACTTGGCTTTTAGGCAGATGAAGTGAATGGCTACCTTCTATTTTACTGGCTGATAAATCAGTTTCAGATGACCAGACAGCAAATGTGAAAAAGTGGAACAGGGGGTGAGGGGTAACAGGAGATTATATAAGAAAAATACCCCCAAATTGGGACCGTCCCTATAAAATTCGGACATCTGGTCACCCTAAATCAGTTATAATGCATTCTTTTGATTGTGGATGCTTCTTGGGCCACTGAGGACACAGCCTGTTTGCTTGTGGGGTACTCTACAACACCATTGACATCTTCATGTTATCACGGTATGCTTGTATTGCTTAAAAAAGGGAATATCTTTAATAAAAATCTTGTTTTTTTTAATCCCCAGACTAAGAACAAAACTTGCTGAAAACATCTTAAAATCATGGCACAAGATAGACACCCACGGCTGGCCCGTGCCAGCTGACTCAGACTCGCTGGGCTAAGGCTGCTGTGTAGACGCCTGGGCTTGGGCTGGAGCCTGAGGAGGTAGGAACCTGTGGGGTGGGAGGGTCCCAGAGCTTGGGATCCAGCCCAAGCCTGAAAGGCTACACAGCTATGAATCAGCCCCGCAGCCCAAGTCAGCTGACATGGACCAGCAACAGGTTTTTCTTTGCTGTAGAGACATACCCACAAGGGCCAGAAAAAAAGCCAGACAGCATTTTTGTGGTTTAATATTATAAATAAACCACTGACAATTCATCTGCATACTACCTTTACCCTCCAAGATTAATTTATTATGAAAATAGTTAAAAACAAGAAATAAGCCAAAAGAAAAACAAAAATCTCATTTCAGTTCTTTTCTGAGCCTAAGAATGTGTGGGGGCTAGAAGAATGGGGAAAAACGTACTATGCTCACTATAAATTCAGGATTGTTTCAGTCTAAAAACTATTAGCAAAAAATATCATTTTTATCAGCAATAAATTCATCCTCTTTTAAGGAGCAGATGATGAACAACACTGTGAGACTAGTCAACTAACCAAACTGACATCAGTAAAGTACCGCAAAGCCACCCAGGGTACCAGAGTTTGGAATTGAACTGTGATTGGTCTGTACCTAAGAGAAAAGATGATGTCCGCAATGTTTCTAAAGATCCCCTGTGCTCCACTGATGTCCAACAGCAAGTTTGGCGCCAAGAGAGTAAAGAAGATAGGAAGCAATAATAACAATAAAAAAATAATCTGGTGCAAATGGACTCCAAGGTGTAATAGTCATCCCCATGCAACAATCACCCTTCACTGCAATTTACTGATGTTGTTTCATTACAATACAGCACATAAAGGTGGCAATATTCAGGCACACTATTTAAAGCTACGTGATTTGCAACACCAGCCGTGGCTGGTATTGGCCTAGGATCACAGCTAAAAAAAAGGACGATTTCAGTGGAGACTACTAAAAATTGCATATTCTTACCAGTGTTCAACCATTTGTGTGGATAGGTGGTTCTTATGAGATTTAGCTGAGAATCACAGAAATCAGCTTTGTAATAAAACAATGATATATTTTGTAGAAGATCCTCCAAATAAACTGTACCTCTAAATTCTTTACAGAGGTTAAAAAAAAAATCTGGTCACTGATTTAAATAATAAACAACAGAACAGGAATAAATCTAAAAGATTTAGGCAAGGGAGAAAATATGTCTTCACACAAGATTTGAAAACAGATGGAGACAACGAGACAGACATGGGAATATTTTTCCAGGCTGCAGAAGATGCAGAGGAGACAGACCTTGAATCAACAGTGACAATGGGTCAGATTCTCTGCATATGTAACGAACTCCACTGACTTAAATGGATCTATATTCATTTACACCAGGATCTGGTGTACACTGAGAATCTGGGTCTTTGTGAGGAGTGACTGAGAGAAGATCACTTTAGCAATGTAACTAGGTTGAAGTCGAGAAAGACAATGTAATGTCCATGGAGGATTATCCATAAACAGGAAGCACGAGTTTTAATTATTTTCTGAAATGAACAGAGTTGTTTGAGGCAGGTGTTGAGGCAGAAAGGTAGGAAACAGCATTCTGCACAGGTTGAACAATAATAAATAATTCAAGTAATTTAAAACTTAGTATTTATGACATTTTAGCACATTTCTATTCAAAGCACTTTAGATACATTAACTAATTTATTCCGAAAACACCATTATCCTCATTTTGCAAAAGGAAGAGAGGTTAAGTGACTTGTCCAAGGCTACAGAGTGATGTGGATGAAGATATCAGCAAAGGTGGAGATGAAGAACAGACACGTGCAAATTTATGGAAAAGATGAATATGCCTACATAGGTGCACTGAAAGAGTCCAGAGTCAAAGGTAATCGCAAGAGTACGGTCAGAACTGACAAAGGGGAAGTCTGAGTTGAGTACAGAGACAGAAGAGGAGTTATGGTGTTCTGGAATGCTTCTCTTGCACAAGAGGAGTACTTCCATTGCGTGGATATTTAGTTGAAAGACACTGGTAAAATCACAAGTTTGCAGAAAGGGTGGACTGGGAAGGGCCACGTTGAAAGTTTTGTATCCAAAAATATCAGCTATATAAAAGTGGGAGTTGACATAAAATATCAAACAGCATATCACAGAAATTAGACAGAAAGGCCCTAAGAGGTCACGTAATCTGTTCCTTTGCATGCCAGTGAAGGATTTTTCCCTACATTTTCCGGAGTATGCAATATAAATGTAATGACATGCAAAATGTAAGCATTAGTATTATAAATACCTTCTTTCATCTACTCAGAACTTTACAATACTTTAAACTAATGAGACCAGGTCTCTGCCCAAAGGTGATTTTAAAAAACCCGAAACAGATAAGGTTCAGCCTTCATTTTCAAATGAGAGGAGAATTTTAAAAAGTGTTACCCCCGATTATGTCTTGCAAGATTTTTATTTAAGAGCAGTAGTGCTCAAGTGACTGGGGGTTGAAAGTTCAAATTTAAACAGGGAAATGTCACTCAAATGCAAAGGAGTGCATTTGACTGTTCTGGTGATAACTGGTTTTTATTTGATCATGTTATGACAGTTTGAAAATCACTCTTTGCACTAATGCAGTACTTTGGGTATGATTTTTAGCCCATTTTATCAAAATTCTAAGCAAAGGAAGGGCTGTGTTACCCATGAATAAGTGGCTAATTTAGCTATGTAGTAAACATGCACATCTTCTAAGATGAGCAGTGAATTAATCAGGTCCTTGTAGGAGTCCAGGATTTCTTTTTTTCTTTTTGCAAAGTGATCTTCTAATGCCTTGGGCCTCATCCAGGTGTGTAGTTGGGGGCCCTGACAGAGAAGATGCAGAAGTTTTCCCTCTTGCATAGGTGGTATCTTGTCAAAGAATCATATATAAAGGAATTACTATTATGTTTTTGAACCATGGAATTCTAATAAAATAATACATAAAGGAAACATTCAAGTTACTTAGGCACTCGAACACCCATTGTGCATACGCTTCCTGATAGTTTTCAATCACATAAAATATACCACTCTTTAAATCATACAGTCTAATATCTTGATTTGCCTACAAACTTGGAACTTGCATCAAAGTGACTGGAGTAAATGAGCTAGGATTCTGAAAGAGCTCTTGTCTCACACACTGTGGGTAACGTAAGGTGTGAAATCCCTTGAATAAGTACCACATATGTGGTGGTCATATTCAGTGATAAAAACAATTTATCATATATCCCTGAAATCTATCATACACCTTTGATCATGTCACCTTCACTCTGCCCACTGCTTCCTCTTCTACCGGACTTATCTTAACAACTTATCCTAAACTGCTCAGCATCTTCAAAGAGCTCCATATTTAAGAGGACAAAAATAAAACCATCCCAATCTACCAAAGGAATGTTTCCTTCCTTCTTTCTCCCTGTATGTTGAATTCACCTCCAAACTTACACTAATCTGAGGTTATGGATTGGAAACACTGAGATTTACACCAGTTGCAGGATTCAGATCTGATATTTCATGATCCTGCCACACTAAAACTGGTACCTTTATATCATGGGGAAGGTATATAATAGCTGTTCCTAGATTGGACAATCCTGAGATATTGATTTTAAGATTTTGAACTTTTTATACACAGAAAAGATAATTTAGGTAAATTTAAGGTATTTAATATATATTAGCTATTTTTTTTCCCTCTACTTCACAGCCCTGTACGGTTATACTCATAGTAACTAAAGCATCTTCTTTACAAGCTCAGGGATATGATAAATAGGCCCAAGTAAATTTTTTTAAAACTCTCAAACACATTGTAAATCTTTACACTAGAATATCTCGTTCTCATTAATGGATATCATTACGCACATGCAGGCACACATACATACATAACTATGCACATGCTCACAGAGACACACACGAGTGTATATTTTAAGCAGGTACCACTGTTTCAGCGGATTATAAATTTTTCACTTCTCTCCCCACCACATAATATTAAGTTTATCACAAACATGAATATGCACACACACATTCAGATCTTATGCACTGTCTGCAATTGATGTAAAACAGAAAATATTCAGTTTAAATATTGTTCCAATCTCCAATAAGGCATTTAAAATACTAGAAATAGAGGGTATACAGTAGCTGTACCTCTAGGATGAAAGGAGAGAAAGAGATACTTTTCTCAGTAAGGATCACTGAGTATGTCACTGGTTAATTTCTGCTCTATGCTCCTCATTAGCATTACTCTCAAGTTTCTGGTTATCATATCCGAAATATTAAGACATAATAAGTACAAAGGTGCAGATAATTGGATATTAACCAGAACATACTTGACTGGGCAGGAGGTAGGGCTTTGCTTAAACTAATCCTGAAATGTATTAATCACCAATTAATGAATGGGTTTCAAATTCATTTTCTATTACAGAACACCTCTGAGTATCTAAGCTTTTTCTAACAAAATGAATTGGAATAACAGGCTAGGAATTAGAAACTCCAATTTGAGGCTGGCCTGAGTTAATTCTCCTCAGCTTGTTGTCAAGTTTATTGAAAGCAAGAGTTACAGTATGGGTGTCATTTTAAAAAAGACTGAGAAAATAATAACATTTTAGGGCATCACCACTTTCATTTAAACTCTCTATTTGTATGTAACAAATGGTTGTGCAGAGGCTAAATATTGCATTGGAGAACTGCCACTGCATCATTTAAGTGCTTAAGTGCAAACAGAGATCTCTGAAAAGATAGATTAAGAACTGAATAAATACTGGAAACATATTACCAATTAGTCATCAATTAATGATTTTCATTACTGTACCAAGACAAGCATTCTGCCTTTTGTAAAAAATACTGTAAGGCACCATGTTGATCGGAGTAAAACAAAAAAACCCAAAAAGGTAAGTTCATATAGATAAAACAACACCGCAAAAAAACCAAACAAACTTGGGAGTATCTGAGCTCAGAAGTCTTATCCCTCCCTGCCCCAAGAGTCAAGTGACTTTGCTTACAGACTCTTTTATCTTAACCGCAAAGTTTTACAAAACATAGTATACTAGTCAGAAATATCTGTATATTTTAGGCCTGGTTACCTGGCTGCAGATAATTACTATATAAATGAACAAAAGTTCTTATTTTCTAAATATATTTAACTCCAAAATAGAAAAAAGTATGCACACAAAACCTCTTTTAAAAACTGGTTACTTTTTTATGTTCTTACTTTTCCAGGATCACATTTTTATGAATGCCTTAAATGTATGCATCACATCTTTTTATTATTTGAAATAGGTGTGCCTGCTACTGTAGCAGAAAAATAAGAGAGAGATCCTTAGTGTTACTAACGAAGAGAATTATATCAGACGTGGCTGAAGTACTATTATTACCCTTTTTTCTCTCTCTTCTTGTTGTCCTTGGTGTTACCTACTTTCATGTGAATTGCAAGTAAATCCATATTATCCACCTCTCTGTTTTTTTCCTTAATGTGTTGACTTTAATTTTAGCAAGTCTTAAATAAGCACTTACTGAAGATGAAGTAAGATATGCAAGCAAGTAGTCCTTTTATCAACAATTTTGCCATAGAAATACACAAACATTTCAATGGCTCTTCATTAGCAAACAAATCAACAAGTGATATTTTAATGCATGACTTTATTCCATCTCTGTGGGGACTGTAGTTGAGAGTGTGATGTACAGTACAGAGAAAGGAATCATCAGCCACAATGTCCCAGGGCTCTATCCATTGAGGACTTCTCAGCCTCTGCTTAAAGAGTGCATTTAATTGACTGATAGACAGTAGCTTCTTTGTTCACAAAAGACAGCGAAGTAATGGCAGCTTGAAAATCGTACCATCTATGGGATCTCCTGAGACTAGTAACAGGGGGATATGTGTCAGGAATAAATAAATAATCTAATTATTAAGCCACTTCCTGTCAAGTTAACTCCAATTTGTTGGCTTTTGAAGGCAACAAAACGAGGCATTTTTCCTCATTATGCTTCTCTTTTTATACCACTGGTAATCACAGGCGGATTAAAGGGTGCCTGATTGGTTTTTTTGTCAAGGAACTGAGAGGCAGCCAACAGTACAGAAAAACAGAGTTGGGGTTAGAAGAAATTTCATGCTTGTCTCCTTTCCAGCTCCCTAACAGCCCACATGGCTGCCCCATACAGTGCAGCCAGCTGTACAGCAAATGTGTACCCCTCCAAGTGCGGCCTACCAGGCCACAGGCTCCATCCTGAGAACTGTGAGATACCTTGCAATCTTGGCAGGTAGCTACTGCTGTCATAGGCATAATTCTAAAGGTGACCTACGAAACCCCATCAGCTCACCAAATGCAACAATATGAACAGCTGAAGTTCAACACCCACTCTTCATATTGATTTTTTTTGTTTTGTTTATTGCACTAAATGGACTCAAAAGCAGGAAGAAACCCAAGGAAATAGCTCATCAAGGAACTGGGGGATTTTTTGCTAAGAATGTGAACAATTTAGGAATAAATACTCAGAATTTAAATATTTAAATTGTATTCTATAGTGATTGTTAACAGATACCAAAAATGTGCAAAAGCAATGGTTAGGGCTGCAGTTCAAAAACAAAAAAGAACAAAAGGGAAAGGTGACACAAAGCCTTTAATTCATCCTGCAGTGGCTAGGTATTACAACACATACTGTATGATATAAAACAGCACACACCAATTGGACATCCTTGCACTACCTAGATATAAGAGAGCGAGGTTAGAATCAAGTGGCATTCTTATTTTTAAATGCCGCCCTTTTTAAAAGAAATTAAAATGGAAATAATTTTTTGCAAAATATTGACTTTTTGGTTGTTTTCCCCCACTTCCTCCCAAACTCCTTAATAAAAAAATAATTATGGACAAATGTAATTTTTCAAAATCAAAGTTGTTTGAGTTATGCAGGAGAAAAATAAAACATCTGAGTTGAGAACATTTCCGTATTAGTTTTTTACTTAATACTTCAAATTGTGTGACTTTAAAACGCCCCAACAGACTTTCCTGAAAAACTAAATGAATAAATAAATAAATAGAGAGATGGATAGATTGCTTCTGGGTCAATCTGAAGCCTCTGAAATCTTGATAGCATCTCAAATCAGAGTAGCTCTGTGGCTGAAACCATATAATCCTGAGAATTAAAAACTGGAAATTTGAAACTGGAAGGGGTGACATGATGTGCAGTTTAGGGTTCTAGCATGTTTACAGCTGTATTTGCCCTTTGTCAATACGTCTTGAATTTTTTGTTAAATTGCTCAGATAATTAAAGCCTCTTCATATTTACAGTCTGCTTCATTGGTACCATGAATTCTGTTTTCAGTTACTGTCTGCAAATTCCCTCTCTGCACAATTTCATACTAAGCAATAACACTTCATTTTACATAAGTTTTATCTGATGTCCCCATACAGAGCTGCCAGCTGTACAGCAAATGTGCAGTTCTCAAACTGAGGCCTACTAGGCCACAGGCTCCATCCTGAGATCTGTAAGGCACCTTGCTGTCATTGGCAAGCTTTCCCTGCTATCACTGTTACCATCTCTCCACACTACATACAACTTAAAATCATCTGATTATTAGAATTTGTGGTCCACACTCCATTTTATCCTTTATTTAATCTATCCCCAGATCACACATTTGTTTAAATGTTTTGGCTGGTTTACAAATCATGCAGCCATCTGCACAGTAGGTGTGACACCATTTTTTAGACAAAAGTTACATTACAAAACAACAAAGATAAAGTCATTTGAAATGCTTTGGTGTTTGTTATTCTGCCTGGTTTGCTTGGACCAACTCTAAGAAATAAATAGAATTATCTGTGTAAATCGATGAACATCTATGAAAAACAACACCCAGCAGAACGCAGAGCTTGCTCCATTACCTACGTTAATATCATGACAGCTGAGGAGAGATGACCTGGCCCACTTCTCATCTCTCCTGTACAGATGGCTATTAAAGAGAAAGTATCCCTTTTGTATGGTCCATGTAGAAACCCTTTATGGGCTTTTCAAATAAGCCAGCATTGCCCACATGAGGGTAGCTTTCTGTTGGTATTAAACAGCACAGATTTCATCTTTTTTTTTTAAACCCAGCTCCTCATGAAATAGCCAACATTTCATCAGATTTAATACCAAATGAAGATTTTTTGGATGTTACATGTTTTTTGCATTTTGCAAACCACATAATAAAGTTTGCTCTAAATTTTTGAAAACTTCTGGCTAACAATGAGTGCAAACATGCCATTCCCAAGTACCCAAACTATTTTTTGATGTTAAGAGGATATTATCGTTTTTTTCCCTTTGCAATATGTTAATTTCCATTCCTTGTTTCTGAAGAGTCAGAGAAAGCTGATAGAAAAAAGGAAGTCTATGCCTCTTCATGTTCTAGTGTGTAGATCCATATATTTAGATGTTTTCCCCAAAGACATGTAAAAACCCCTCATACAAATGTAATTTTTAATGGATAGTATTTAAAACTGAAATTCTGAAGAAGCGATACTTGCAGTCACCGAAGTGCAATGAATATTAGTCACATACAGCTGCTTACTGTATATGTGAAATATTTTTTTTTCCATAACCTTAGGCATTAGACAACCTACAGAATGTGTAAATGTCACTTACTGTTACAATTAGCCTAAAATGTTATTGGTGTTTACAAAGCTGATTTATGCATTTCCTTTGTCTTGACATCAGCAGTGTATTCCACATACAACATAATACATGCTGCATGTGCCTGCATATGAGACAAATAAAATTATTTTTACACATACACACAATATACATATAAAATACATATATATGTATATATTTTTAAAATCAATGATATATTCAAATATCACAGATTTGCAATAAAAGATCTCTCCAGATCTCTCAGAGTTTATACACTGCATGTCAATTCAAGGCGCAGTTTTCAATTTTCATCTCAGATGAATTAATGAATTATTTCCAAAAAAGTGCTTTAGGACTATTACTGTCTCAGCACAGACTCTCTTAATCAATCTGTGGGCCTGGTCTAATGCTCACTGAAGTCAATGAGAGTCTTTCCATTGACTATGATATTGGTTTCAATTCTAGTTTTGTCATTATTTTCATGCTACGGGTTTTTTTTGCTGATCCCTGCCCACAATACACCCTTCTCTCAAACACCCTTCTGTTAAAAACCACACACTTCAACCCACATAAATTATATTAGATATAAAATTTAAGGCAAATCTGTCTATTTACTCATAAAATAACATACATATATCTATTAAAAACTGGAGATGTGAAAAACCACTGCATCCTAGTGATGCTACAGCCTGGCCCCTACCACAACGTTTCATGCGGACAGTGGTTATCGCTACAGAGCCCTGGCTTGCTTTCTAGACTCAATGTAAGTTGCAGTGAACTACAAAGATTGTGGCTGTTTTTCCCCTTTATCATTCTCTTTGTCAGCCTGATCAGCCTTCAATGGTAAATGTGCTGCTCTGTTGTGCACAGCCAGCGGCTCGCAATTTGCTCACTATGTTCCATGAGACAGTTGTTTGTGGCTGTTTGGAACACATTTACCTCTTTGGGGATTTATGCGTTAGTTGCAATGCCAACTTCCATAGTGATAGAGATTTCTTTCTAACTAAAATAGATAATTAGAGGCTGGTAATTATTGGTCAAGAATTATCAGAGTGAAAAAATTAAGCTCTTCATAAATAGTTCTTGGCAAAGTCATCACTTTACATTATCTCATGCCTAACAGCACTTTATTCAGAGCACTTACAAATTTACACCACTGCTATTGAGCCTCATAATTTTATATGGGGTAATTCCTTTGCTGAGTTAAACATGTCTGAACTCCCTTGATTCTGATCCACTTTTGTGTGTGAAAAAATTATAGACATTATGGCTACACTTCAGTCTACCTGCTAGTACCTCAAGTAATACAAGTGTAAAGAAATAAGTAGAAAAAAAATATTTACCATATTTATTTAAAGTAACAGGTGGAGGAGTGCAATAAATAAAAGAAAAACACTATCAGAGTATCTTTCTGCACACTTGGGTCAAATGCCAACAGTAAGCTATGTGAACTAAACAAAGAGATACCAGGAAACTCCTCTCATCTCCAGACATCAAGAGACAGTTTATTCTCGAGAAATACTGCTAAAAAATTTTGTATCTTATTCAGAGGAAAAAACAGAAGACGATATGTTTTCTTACACCTCACTGAGACAATATTAAAATATGTCTGGGTTTGAATTCTTTTCCCAAATAATTACAAAGCTGTAAAATAGTTTTACGGACAAATATGTTTGCATTTGGCAGTTACCTCTAGAAACAAAATACCTTCATCCATCTGGATCCAAATTTGCATGTAAATAGATAGTCTATTTAAGAAAAAGAAGCTTTGTAGCACTTTCTGTCCACAAGACCCCTCTACAGCACTAACGCTAAACAGCATGTAGTTTAAGAAAACTTGGATGTTACTTGACATGGTCAAGAAGAATGAACACAGAATTGGGAGTCAGAAATTCCTGAGCTCTCTGCTCCTGACTACCTATATGCAGCCTTAGGTCAGTAATTTTCAGCCTTTTTCTTTTCATTTCATTTTTTCAAATCCCTAACAAATTTCAAATGGAGGTGGAGATTTCCTATGGAAATCATAGACATAGTCTAAGGACTCCCAGGAGTCATGGACCACAGGTTGAAAACCACTGCCTTGGGAAAAGTATTTCACTTCTCTGCCTCTGTCTATAAAATGGGCATGATAAATACCTATCTGCATACCTTACCACGGGTATGCTGTAAGGATTAATTAACTTATACAACATCTTGAAAATATAAAACAAAGTGCTATATAGCTGATAAGTATAATTACTAACAAAAGCCATCTCTGAAATCCTTTCAGCATGAGACTTGCATATAAACAAATATAAATTGTTTTGCTGTCAAAGATACTTAAGGTTACACCTCACTGGGTCATCTGCAGATTTTATTTTCCATTAGGTGGCATAATCCATCTTGTTAGATTGATTGAAATGTATAATAAAATCTGTAAAAACACTATATACCCTCTTAACAGAGAAGAGTAAGAGGCTTTTCAAATAGCCTCTAATCCCTCTTCCCCTGCTAAATGACTAGTTGATATTATATTTGATTAGACAAAAACACAGACAAACACACTACCTAAAAATATCTACCCTCAGTGGAGATATTTTAGCCAACAAAATAATACTGCTAGCCTTATTTAAAAGTTTAAGATTCATACTCAGATTTTTTTAAACCTATATTTGCCTTAGTGACCTTCCATAATGAATCCACTCTCTCTGGATATTAACAACATGAGTCCAATTTAAGGCCAATGGCTTGGCCAATGGACAGAATAATTACAGGAATCCTATCAATCTGTTTAGGCCACAAAATTGCTAAGGACAAACATTTTTTCTTTAATCGGTTAAACATGTATCTACATCAGTGGCTCTCAATCATTTTCTGATACTCTCCTCACAATGGTTTGATGGATGAACTCCCGCCCTCCATGTCCCATCATACTATGTCCCAGCAGTCACTGGCATCTTCCTTTCTGTCTTAATGCCTCTCCTATTCTTTTCTGCCTCTGTTATGTTTAAAATATTCTTATGTTTTTCTGCTTTCTGTCTTTTCCCCCTTTCTAATTGCTATTAATTTCTGCTCTCTCATTGAGTAGTTCCTTCTCTGTTTCCTACTGCTTGGGATGGGGGCCTCCACTGGTGGTTCCAGGGACATGATCATATGTGCCCTTACAGCTTAGCTGAAGGCCATGGAAGCATATCATCTGCTCCTGCAGCCATCTTCATTAGAGACTGCTGTGGGAGCAGGGACGGACGGTTGGTGGGCCTTCACCGCCTGCTAGTCTCAGGAGCACAATGCATGGATGGTGTGGAAGGACAGACATGGCATCGTGCAACTTTCCCCACCACCACTCCCATTTTTTTCATCTGCCCTATCATTCCTCCGAAGTCATCTGGGAGCCTTCAGATTAGGAAAGACTAATCCAAATGTATTAAGAAATATAATACAAATATTGATTGGCTAGGAAGCCGATGATGATAAAATAGTAACCCAAATGGAAAATATATCCCCTGAGATGGTGATATAATGTCTGAAGCTGAAGGAATGTGTTGCTCCCACAGTCCATCTCGGTATTATTAAATTCCTTGGTTTTTTTTTTAATCTCCTCCCTCCGCCTTCCTGGACCATTCACTCTCTCTCTCTAAGGGTGCCTCTTTCCACCTGAGAGGGCAAATACACTGTATCCTGTTCTGCCAATCCTTGTTGCAAGGGAACTAGGGCAGAAAGAAATGCTTCATCAGCCCGAGTGGGCTCTTCTACTGCTTACAGCTTCTGATTTTAGAAATGTGGGTATTGGGGTGCTTAGAACACTAAAGTTTTATGGCAGGCAAGTGGTCAGGAAAAAGCCTCCATATGCTGATAGTTATTTGTATTTTAGCTGTTTATTTTTACATATACATACTCAGAGACACACACACATCCATGTTTTATATATTATATTTATATATTATTATATCCATTTCCCATTCACAGTAAGGTCAATCTAAAGATTGATGGAAAACTTTTAACTTTTCTTTGTAGACAGGATATGATCTTGGAGAAAGGCCTGTCATGCTAATGAGCAAGGAAATAAATTAAGGAGGGGAGCAGGAGGAAGGGAAAAGTAAAATTAGAAAGATAGCTAAGGAAAAATCTAATAAATGGTGAGAGGACAAACAGAATTGGAAAAGAGAAACTTTTGCTTTCCTCTGCTTTGGTAGTGAGGTCATGTTCACAACTCTCAGCAACAGAATTCTTATACTCTCTTCATTTCCCCCTCCACCTTCCCCAAATCTGTATATTATTAATTAGGGTTGCACCATTAAGAGCTAAACTCTTAAATCTGGCGGCACACACAAGAAACTTCCATTAAACACAGATTATCAAAATCTCCCAGCATGAGTTGTGAGCTCCTTCCTCCACCTTCCCCCACTGGGAAGATTTTATATTAAGCAAATGTAAATCTGCGTCACTATGGTTATATCATGAAGCAATATCATGCATGATTGATACAACACCTACTAAAGAAAAGGACCTCCCTCTCATTCAACCTTATCCACCTTTTCAGAATAAAAGACAAACATGATTAACTCAGTTTTAAGAAAACCTCAATTATCATCGTATCTGATCAACACTGGATCCATCTTGCTGTACCCACAAAACAAAACAACCCAATGCCCTCTCCGAAATGTTAAAGGAGCAGAGGGATGCCCTTACCAAGGAATCACAGCGAGATGAGACGTCGGTGGCAAACAACCACATTGTTTGAGACTGTTTGACGTTGCAGCATTATCTCTTACCCACACACTTTTTGACAATTTCCCATTGTCAAATTCTCAATATCCACAAATTGCTGCAAAAGATCATTAAGAATATGCCATAGGCTGGGATCCAAAGAAAACAATGGAAAGGTGTGTTCTGTTGTGCATAATGTTCTATTTTTAAATTCTAAGTTACTGATCCAGATTTAACATTATGAAGCAGTTTATCTTCCCCAAAGACTAAGAATGTCTAAAGTGAGACTTAGTCCAACAAGCAAACCACTGAACTGCCTTTCAAGCCCAACTCATAATTTGTATTTATTAATTTTTCTGCACAGAACATAAATGTTCATATTTTAAATTTATTAAAACTTATGAATAGGCTCCTTCTCTCACTACTTCATTAATTTTGTCAGGTCACTTATAGTCCAACCAAACCACTGAAATTCACAGAAGAAATTCACAAGCTTGCTTGTAATAAAACATTTTGTTATATCAGCCCAGATATATCAGAGTTATTGAATTAAAAAGGGAAACTTCTTACCAACTTGGACATGTGATTACTGGCTGCTCTGCTGTACTGTACCTTCTGCAATTTGCACTTTTTTACGATAACAACAAAAACAATATGAAGTAAGTGTAAAATCAATGATTCCCTGCTTGCTATATGAAATTTCTGAAAAGAAGCTAATAACAAAATAAGACAACTATGGCAATGTTATTTTATTAGCAGGCAAAAGATGTGCTTGACAAATTTAATTGACTGGTAGGATTCTTAGAGCTATTACTGAGTGGTTACCAAATTGAAAACATTGTGGGCAACCCTATGGGAATAAGCAAGTAATGGGAAAATATGAATAATAAAGAAAATGCTCTTTTTGTTTTATTCCACCTCACAACTCTAACATAGTAAATATCAAGCCACGCTTGGATCAGGAATCCAAATAGAAAATATTTTTTAAATGTCTATATCTAAAAATGCAGACTATATTACTAAGTACTACAATTCCTTATTTTTAAAAATAAGATATAATATTTAATTTTACACAGAGAGAAACACTCCATATTGTTTCCAGACTGTTCATACAGAACATATAATACTATTTTTATGGCCATTTGAATTATTTATGTTTCCTAAAGACAGAAACTCGCTAGTTTTGATTTTGGTACTTGAGCAGCACACTGTAGTGTCATTATCATAATAACTTCTGAAATTAAAACCTGTCTAAAACTCTATGGAAAGCTAACATCCAGTTCATTAACCATTCCTGTTAGTTTGTTTTCAATAATGCAAAAATGATTAGAAGTTTAATTTGTTAATCACCTGTGTTTTGACTGGAAGTAGATATATAATTCTCTGCAGAAGTCTAAACTAGCCCTTGCAGAAAATAAAACATGCTAATGCTTTATCAGGTCTAATAATATGAATAAAAAAATCAATCATGCCTAGGTAAATCATTGACGGTTGCACAATTAATTTCTCCTTAACTCTGTTTAATTTTGCAGGCAATGAAGAATACAAGAAGGAGAAAGGGCTATCTATCTTCAAGAAGATTTAATGCTTCACTTACCAATCATGTGGTTTGCAACATGAACTTGGATATCCCATTCATTGTAGAAAACCATCTGACACTTGATGCACTGGTAGGTCTTCTTCTAAAGAGATAAGAGTAGAGAAAATGTGTTTAAAACGTACAGCCTGAACCATTTCATTATAACTCAAAATGGTTATTTCAAAGTGATAATTTAAAGCACTCTAGAGGTGTTTTCATTAAGAATGTAATATTAATAATCAATTCTTAATGAAAACAACACTTTGCCATCTGTAGCACCTTTTACTTGATTCTCTCATAGCTCTTTACAAATGGCAGTTTTTAAGCTTTACAACTCCACTGCGTGTTAAGTACTGTGACAATGCCTGTGTTTACAAATTTGTAAAGTAAGGTGCAAAGAGGTCAAAGGGGAGTCCTTCGTTTAATATTCATGGGCTTTTGGATCAGGCACATATGAAGTAGTGGCGATGTCAGGACTAAAATCCATGTATCCTAATCCCATTTCTCCTCAAACCCAAGAATTCTTCCATCAACCTAGTTACTGCCTCTCAGGAAGGTGAATTAACCAAAGGGTATGTATACACTATGGTTGGCAGCCTCACAGCCCAGGTGGACAGACTGGTGCTAGTGGGGCTTGAGACAGTGCTCAAAAAATAGCAGTGTTGCAGCTTGGGCTGGATCTCTCAAGTCCTCGCTAGGATAGGCTGGGAGGCTCACTTCCAGGAGCAGTGTAGACGTATCCTCAAGTTTCTGTTTGTGCCTTTCCAAACAAAAGCCCTCCACAAGCAATGCAAAGGGACTGAATAAATGCCTTCCTTTCTCAATTAAACGGAACACTACTTGAATGACCAAAGTCAATCCTGAAACAGTCTGATACATTGCTCTCACGGGGATACCTTTACAAATCTTTTGTTTTTCAAAAATAAGCTGAGGCCATCTGTGACTATTTTAATTTTCTTAATGACAGTAACAAAATGTGCGGTGGTGGTTTTCAATGGAAACAACTACAGATCTCTTGGCTATTTTTCGTTTGAACCAACTTGAAAATTTTCATGCAATTTAACCAAGTCAAGGCCTTTCATGGAGAAATGAAATCACCATACACTTGGAAAAGAAGTCTGGTTTTCATTCAATTTTACAAATAAAATCTGAAAGGTCTGCTGTTTAAGGTGTTCCAATTATTTTTCCTATTTTATGACTGTATGTAGTGACATGGAAATCGTCTGCAGAAATGCATTTTGAACAGATGTCGTCCAAAATCTTACTATTATATGTAGGGAAGCGTGAAAATGCTGTAATATACCTAAATCTAGCCGAGACCTTTAAATAATGACAATCAGGATCGAAGATTTATTCCCGGAGCGCTTTACAAGAGGCTTTTGATGCTGACATATAGAACAACATATATTGCGTAAACAACAATCACTCTTTTTTTTAAAAAAAAAAACCAACCCATTGTTTCCCTTTAGAACTAGTTAGAAAATATTTCTTACTCCCACTTGGCCAACATTATATATTGTTTATTAGCATACCCCTAACATTATTCCTGATATGTGACTTTGTTGAAAAACCAAGACACATAAACTTAATGGCTGATCTTTTCTCTTGTTAGCTCAGTAAAACATAGTGTGTGTCAAGAATCGTCTACAAAAATTATGACTGATGAATATGATGGCAGAACACACTTTCTTTCTTCTTTGAAGTCTAATGATAAAGAATAAAATCACTTGACAACAACAACAACAAAAATATACCAGCACTTACTAGCTTCTTCAAAATGATTTGACATATTTGCAGATCCACATAGATGTTTTCTTTTATCACAAAGAAAAGAATGCCTTTGTCATTGTTGCTAGATCAAACATTTGTTCTTTTTTTAGTCTCAAAGCAGCTTCTAAAATGTTACCATCAACTTTTATTAACTCAACATATACTTATCTAGAAGTGTCTAAACTTGTGGATCAATGAACTTAGATTTTAAGAGATCAAAAATAGTCATTTTCACAATGTGCTGAACAAACATCACATACTTATTTCCATATTTTTTGTATTTCTAAACAATCATTTTTCACTGCAAAGGGACCAATCCTGTTCCCGTTGTAGTCAATATGGCAAAATTGTCATGGACTTAAATGGATGCAGGGACAGGTTATAACTGAAGAACTTGTATGAGTCTCTTGGGTCCCTTCTAGACATTTGCAAGGTGGCATGGCAAACTCTGGACAGACCAGCAGGCAGAAAGATTTCATTCCTCCTTCCAAACAATGGAAAAAGTCAACATACATTTATTGATATTCAGTAATTTCTTATTAGATCTGGCCAGAAAAAAATTAGCTGAAATTAAATTTTAGTTAAAAAAAAAATGTTCATAGCATTTTTCCCCTTCATTTTCTGACTCTATTTAGAATAAAGTAAATACAATAGGGAAAAGCAGAAACAAATCAGCATCATTTTGACCCTACAATGGTTTTTATGTATTCTTGAGTAAATATTAATTTATTTATTAAAACAGACTTCTAACAACATTTTTTTTAACTTTTGACATTTGAGGGTTAAGAGAAAGTTTTTATTTGCTAGCACTAACATGATGTAGCTATCAAGAATGTAACTTTTTCATTTGATCTCTTTTTATAACTGATCTTTAATGCAAGTTAATTCCTGCCTCTTCTCTTGCTTTTTTCACATTCTAGATTTTAATTAAATTTTTGTTAAGGTGTACACTGGCCTTTCAAATATGATCTTTCTTACAAAGAAAAATTTGTTTCTATTAATATTCATTTCTCAGTTCTAACCTGACTTCATTATTTAAAAATACAACTTTTTAAACAAAAATCTGTGAACTTTCAGGGTAGAATTTTTAAAAGAGCTATGGTAAGACTCCCATTGACTTTTAGGAAGAAGAAGAGTTAGGTCAATATTGAGTATTTTTGAACATTCCATCCTAAGAAGTCAACAAGTTGGTGATAGAGTTGTTTGGTTTTACATGTAAGCCTCATGAAAAGCATATTAAACCACAATGTGCAACACAAATATAACTCAGACAAAGCTACGGAACACTAGAGTTGAGAGTTAAAAATCTTGTTACCAAAATACAGAACAGATGTAAGCAATTCTTCTTTTTAGGCTTCAGAAATGTAGTGAGTCAATGACAAATAGCCGGGCTGAATCCTAAGCTGTACTAAAGTAGTGGTGGGCATGGGTGAAGGGTGGGGAGAAAAGTAGCTTCATATCACCTTTCCACACCCTGATCTTGATGGGGCCAGTTCAGTATCTGGACCAACTACAGCAACCCTGCTCTAAACTGTCCCAGGTCACAATTCATTCCACATTTGGGGACAACAGTACATGTTGCATCAGGGTGGGAGTGCAGGATAAGAACATAAGAATGGCCATATTGGGTCAGACCAAAGATCCATGTAGCTCAGTATCCTGTTTTCCGACAGAGGCCAATACCAGATGCCCCAGAGGGAATGAACAGAACAGGTAATCATCAAGTGATCAATCCCCTGTTGCCCATTCCCAGCTTCTGGTAAACAGGTTAGGGACACCATCTCTGCCCATCCTGGTTAATAGCCATTGATGGATCTATCCTCCATGAACTTATCTCATTGCTTTTTGAACCCTGTTATAGACAAGGGTTTAGATAGTTTAAATTCAGTTTATGAACATCCTCATTCTAATTTTTAACATGGTTCTGGCTTCACCTTTCTACTGAACCGGCACAACCGTCTCTCAAAAGCTCTTTATGACCCTTTAATAAAATACTCTCCAGAGCCTAGCAGACTGGCAGCATCTCCACATGCTGAATTTGAATTTGATGCACATGGAAAATGCTTTAAAAGAGAACTGGATAAATTCATAGAGGCTAAGTCCATTAATGGCTATTAGCCAGGATGGGTAAGGAATGGTGTCCCTAGCCTCTGTTTGTCAGAGTGGGGTGATGGATGGCAGGAGAGAGATCACTTGATTTTTACCTGTTAGGTTCACTCACTCCGGGGCACCTGGCATTGGCCACTGTCGGTAGACAGGATACTGGGCTAGATGGACCTTTGGTCTGACCCACTACGGCCCTTCTTATGTTCTTATGCTTGCTCATGTCAATTTCATGTTAGATGGCTCCCAAGCAGTGCCTGAAGAGGTGGGATTGGAGTTCATGAACATGTGAATTGCAACACTGCTCTGCCAAACTTGGCATGATGCTGGTCTGCTAAGTGATGGCATAGTGGGAGGAGACCTGGGCCAGAAATGATACTGATGAAGCCTGAGCTCTTGTTGAATATGCTGTCAAGATGGCCACCTACTTGCTTACAGCACATATTAATGCACCAAGTGATCCAGGATGAAGTTCTCTATGCTGAAACCTTTCATCCTGTCTGCTACTGCCACATAGAGCTGCATGGATTTAGGAAACAGTTCGGTTTCTCTCAATTTAGAAGACTAGGGCGCATCTAAAATCCAGCATATGAAGATGCTGCTCCTCCATATTGTTGTGTGCTTTGGGGAAGAAAACTGGCAGGAAAATAGCCTGATCACTATGAAACTATGAGACCAGCTTTGGGAGGAATCCTGGGCGGGGGCACAAATGAACTTGTTCTTAAAAAGAACATTATATATGGCAGTTCTCACGTATGGGTCCTAATTTCTGAGACCTTTCTAGCTGAGGTAATCTCTACCAGGAAACTGACCTTCCAGGAGATACCACAGAGGGTGTGATGCCAACAGCTCAAAAGGAGGACCCATGAGTCTCGACAGGACCATGGAGGGGATAGGGGAAGACTGACCCACCAGAGGGTGGAAGGCTGATTTTGATGCTAAATACACTTTGATTTGATGAAATGGCTAGGGCCTGTTGTTTTGTATGGAGTAGGTATTCCAGCACAGACTGGAGAGGTGACCGAGTTGCCGAGAGGCCTTGTTGAGAAGACCACACTGAGAAACGCTTCCATGTGGCTAGATAAGTCCTCCAGTAAATGGGTCTAAACAGGCCAGCTCCACCAGATTCAACCATGCAGCTTCCACATGGTCAAGTGGAGGGCCTTGAGGTTCAGGTGCAGCAACCAGCCGTGATATAGTGAGATCAGGTCTGGGAGAGGCGTGAGTGGCAGTGTGGTGCTACTGACAGATCTAATAGCGTGCTGAACCAGTGCTGGCGCAGCCAGGCAGAGGCCATAAGAATAACCTGTTTTGTCTCACCTGACTTTCAGAAGGACCTTGTGTACCAGAAGAACAGAGGAAAAGGTGTAGAACAGGAGCTTTGTCCATGAGAGAAGGAAGGCATCTGAGAGGGAGCCCTAGCTATGACTGCGCAGTGAGCAAAACTGCTGACATTTCCTGTTCTGCTTGCTTGTGAACGGTTCTACATGGGGAAATCTGGAAGATGAATTTTGTTACTTGTGGTAAGAAGAGAAAGACCTGCTGAGTGATCTGCCAGCATGTTTCGGGCTCCCAGAAAGTGGGAAGCTTCGAGGTGGATGGAATTTTTTCATACAGAAGTCCCACAGGCAAATGGCCTCTTTATGCAGGGTAGACGAGCACATTCCTCCCTGTCTGTTGATAGAAAACATGACTGCCATGTTCTCCATGAGGTACTGGAGGTGATCCCCCCCCAACCTAGATTGAACATGTCCAAAATTAGGGGTACTGATGGTTGGGGGGTGGGGTGATGACAAAGGGAATGCCTGCACCCACCGATCAAGAATCCCTTCACCAGTCAAGGGAGATGAGGATCAAGGGAAGAACTGTAAGCCTGGAGTCCAAGTGGTGATTGCTCAGTAAGTACACTGAGACCAGCCAAGCTTGTACGGGTCTGAAGTGAAGTTTTGCATGCTGTACCACATAAGTGTATTCAGCCATGTGACCTAAAAATATGAGGTAAACGTGGGCTGTTGTGACTGGGAGGGCCTTGACCTTGGATATCAGAGCCTTTGGGAGGAAGGTTCTGGCACAGGCAGAACTGAGCACCTCATGGATAAATTCTATCCTCTGTACGGGGATGAGAGATGATCTTTGCTCATTTATCAATAGGCCCAGAGCACAGAAGGTAGCTTGGACCAGGCTGATGCTAGCTTTCACCTGGACCTCAGACAAGCCCCTGGTCAGCCAGTCATTGAGCTACGTGTCCAAGAATTTTACTTTCTTTTTTAAATACTATGCTTGAAGTTATTCACATCCCTCTGTATAGTGTTCTAAGTTGTATGACTATCTGGGGTACGTAGCTTTTTTTTTTTTTCCTGTTGCCTTGCCTCATTACTCTACACTAAAATGAACTACATACGCGTACTTATTTGCCAGTGCTCCACCTCCTTGTCAAGTCATTCAGAGTTTTATCACCCACCTTTTTTGTGCTGACATTCCCTCAATTTTGTGTTATCAGTAAATCTCATCACCTTACTACTTGTTCTTTCTTCCATGCTATCATATGCTACATAAATTCTACAAAATCAGCCCAAATAATGATCCTTAAGGCATTCCATTATTCACATTCCTCCAACCTAAACTGCTTTAATTCACAAGTCTCCCATGCTTTCTGTATCCAAGTTAGGTTTTTTAAAAATCAAATAAAGTAGCTCTCCCTATGCCATACTGACTCACTCCACAGATTAGTCTTTTATGCTGTGCAGTTTAAAAAGCTTTTCTAAAATCCAGGTAAATTATGTTCATAGCTTCTTCTGTCAATGCTTGTGGTTACTTCATCAAAATTGTCCATCAAAATTTTTAGATATGATCCCTCTGTTGTGAATGTGTGCGCACTAGCCCTCATTAAATCCTAAGTTTCTAGGTGTTCCTCTACTATATATTTGATTAGGCTTTCTAGCATCTTCCCGCGCTGTTTAAATCAAGCTTACAAACCTGTAATTTCCTGCATAATCCTTACATCCCCTGTTAAATGTCTGTTAACAGTAGGGTTTCCCTAGTCCATTGATACCTCTTCTGTTTCAAAAAAGAGACTGCAAATATATCTGCCTAATGTTTCCTTTCATCTTTGACCACTTCCATTTCACAGTTTCTTCTTTCTTTGGGGAAGGTGTGTTTATTTATGGCATCTGCTGCATATGTTCACATTGGGAGCACTAAAAGATAGAACCCAGTTTATCAATATCTGTTTCTTTGATCCTTCATACCAGTTTTAGCCCCACTAGTATCTCATTCCTCTGAACCTTTGTACCCTATATACAGCACCCAAAAAATACCTTAAAACTAAAAAAGTGCTCCAATAACCACTAAGGTGATGAGCCAAGTGCGTGTTAAGACTTTAGTGAAGACAGAAAAGGCATTAAACTTATGGCTGGAAGACATGAACCGTAAACGTGTGCCTATCAATGGCAACGTGTTGCGAGAAAAGGCTCTTAGTGTTTATGTGCTGTTCACACCTCCCACCGAAGAGGGACAGCCTTCTGATAAGAAGGAATTCAAAGCCTGCCAAGGTAGGCTTAACAGTTTTAGGAACCGCTTCAACCTCAAAAACATGCAGACTACTGGTGAAGCTGCACTGGCTGATGAAGAGGCAGCAAAAGCCTGCACCGAACAATTATAGAAAATCATAGAAGAAAAGGGCTATCTTCCAAAACAATTTTTTAATGCTAACAAGACTGGGCTACTCTGGAAAAAAATGCCCAACCACACTTACATTTTGAAATTAGAAAGACAAGCTCCTGGCTTCAAAGCAGTTAAAGACTGTGTGACTGTATTGCTTTGTGGCAATGTGGCTGGACATTTAATAAAGCTGGGCTTGCTCTACAGGGCTGCAAATCCCTGTGCCCTAACAGGCAAGAACAAAAATCTCCTGTCTGTATTCTGGCAATCCAATAAAAAGGCTGGGGTGACGGCAGCATTATTTTTGGATTGGTTCCACAAGTGTTTTATTCTAGAGGCCAGGCAGTACACCTTGAAGAGAAAGAATTTGACTTTAAAGTGTTGCTGATTGTAGACAATGCTCCTGGCCACCCTGAGGCACTCCGGTTTGTGCTTAAAGACGTTGAATTCGTCTTTCTCTCCCCGATACCATTTCCATCCTCCATCCTCTTGAGCAAGGCTTCATTCACTATTTCAAGGCCACATACACAAGGTTTACATTCTCACAGACCCATATCGTTATGAATGCTGATCCCAATCTTAATGTGATGGAGTGTTGGAAGTCCTTCAACATTGCTGATTGCATCACTTATATTAAACAGGCAATGGATGCAATCAAGCCTGAAACAGTCAATGCATGTTGGCGAAACCTATGGAAAGAATGTGTGAATGATTTTAAGGGTTTCCCAGTCATTGACAAAGAAATGAAAAACATTGTTCAGGTGGCTAGGCAAGTGGTGGTGATGGCTTTGTTGACATTCTCAAGGAAGAAATTAAGGAATTAATTAAGGGTCACAGAGAAACACTGACTAACGAAGAGTTAGAGGAATTGATAAAATCATCCATAGAAGACGAAGATGATGACAACGAACAGGAAGAGCCAGCAAGTTGGAATCATCATAAATTTGCCGAAGCGTTCCAAGCAGCAAAACACTTGAATGATTTAATTTCTGAATACGATCCCTCTATGGAACGAAGCCTCAAAAAATCATCCATAATACTACGTGTGATTGAGAGTATATCAAGAAATGTTTGAGGAGCTCAAGAAACAACAGAGACAGTTGCCAATCACCATGTTTTTCAAGAAAAAACAACCAGCAGCAGATGAGCCTACACAATCCGTCATTAGAAAAGGTTCAGAGAAGGGCAACTAAAATGATTAGAGGTTTGGAACGGGTCCCATATGAGGAGAGATTAGAGAGGCTAGGACTTTTTAGCTTGGAAAAGGGGAGACTAAGGGGAGATATGATAGAGGTATATAAAATTATGAGTGGTGTGGAGAAAGTGAATAAGGAAAAATTATTTACTTGTTCCCATAATAGAAGAACCAGGGGCCACCAAATGAAATTAGTGGACAGCAGGTTTAAAACAAATAAAAGGAGGTTCTTCTTCACACAGCGCACCGTCAACCTGTGGAACTCCCTGCCTGAGGAGGCTGTGAAGGCTAGGACTATAACAGGGTTTAAAAGAGAACTGGATAAATTCATGGAGGTTAAGTCCATTAATGGCTATTAGCCAGGCTGGGTAAGGAATGGTGTCCCTAGCCTCTGTTTGTCAGAGGCGGGTGATGGATGGGAGGAGAAAGATCACTTGATCATTACCTGTTAGGTTCACTCACTCCGGGGCACCTGGCATTGGCCACTGTCGGTAGACAGGATACTGGGCTAGATGGACCTTTGGTCTGACCCAGTACGGCCTTTCTTATGCTATGTTCTTATGTTAATCAACTTCTCAAGCTGGGCCAGAGTCAACCACTTTGTCTACGACTCGCTCTCCGTCACCGAAGCCTGGTCCATCGTCTCCCGGATCGACATCAAGCCCTGATGACCCCCCAGTGTTACTGTCAGGGGAAGAGGAAGACTAATCATTGGAGTGTGTACAGTACAAGACTAGCAAGAATATCGAGGATTAATGGTGACTGTTCAGGTTTACAGTACTAGATTGTTTTCATTTTTTATTCTTTCATTCTTCCGTCTCTCTCCTTTTATGTTATTAAAAATACCATAAAAATATACTTTGCATATGTACTCTCTTATATGCTGTATATTACTGTATACATTATACATTCATACATTGCAACAGGGTGCTGGCCAAGAGGTTCTGAGCCAGCCCCTGTTAGCTCAGCCCTGAGAACCCCGCTCCTATTAAGGGGAATTAATTGGAGCTGGCAGGGCGTGGCTCGTTGCAGGGATAAAGAAAAAACACATGTGGGCTTTATGGGCCAGGAGGCTTTATAAAGCTAGCAGGGAGAACGCTGGGTGGGGGGGACAGGAAAGGGAGGAGCCTGTGGCTGGAATTCCTTGCTAGCTGTCCCCCAAGGGGCTACCTGGACTGAACTGAACTGTACATAAGTGGTGGGTAGGAACTGGAAACAAGGAAATAAAAGGGTACTGGTGTATGCACAGAAGTGGTCTCCAGCTAATTTGTGGCATGAGCAGCGTGAGGCTCCGTTACATACATACACAGTACTGTACAGGGTTGTATACCCAAAACGGTACTTTATGGGTGATTTAAGGGATTTTCAAGGGTAATTTTGACTATACACGATTTTCGCCTTATGCGCTGACTTTACAACCTAACCCCAGCGTAAGATGAGACTCCACTCTACACTTTTTTAGTTCTCTCCTGCACGCAATATTCTTTACTTCATAAACCTGTATGCTTCCCTCTTGCCTACAATGACTTTTTGCATGTACTTCTTCATCCAACGCTGGCTGCAGTCTTTGCTGCTAAGTGACTAGCCCAACCTGCATAGTCCTGTTCAATTAACTTTTTGTCCTCTTCCTCCCGTTGCTGTAGGTAGTGTCTTCACTATGCTCTACAGAGGCACTGCTGCAATGTTCTACATGTAGACAAGCATTCAGGCGCATGGGGTTCAGGCTGCAAGGCTATAAAACTGCAATGCAGATGTTCAGGCTCGGGTTGGAGCCCAAACTCTGTGACCCAAACATCTGTCCCAAGCCCAAAAGTCTACATTAAAACATTGTAGCCCTGCAGCTCGAACCTTGCAGTCCAAGTCAGCTGACACAGGTCAGGTTTTACTGCAGTGCAGACGACATACCAACAGACAACAAACCGTATGAGCTAAGTCTGCACACAACATTATACCCATTTGCAAGTACCAAATCCTGGAACGACATCATCTGACTTTCCATTATTTTGTTTGTATTGTTACCAGTGTGCTTGGAGCTGCACGAGACACAAAGAAATCTGGCCCCTGCTCTGAAAGAGCTTATTTATCCACTTACCTCATTCTTCATCACAGATTGGATTATTTTTCACAAGTACCATAACTCAGGATTTATTTTCTGTCTTCCTGAATGCTTAAGCTCTCAGAGAACTAAACATATGTTAGACAGCTTCACTGAATAGTTAGCCATTTATCTTGCTCATAGAGGCACTGTCAACTTGCATTTTTTATACTGACTAATTTCTAAATATTCCAATTGCTAATAAAGTACCATTTAATTAGCATATTCTGATTGTTTTAAAAAACTGATTCATTATTTTATAATTTTTTTTCAGTTTTCCTTTTGACGTTCATTAGGGTCTGAACTATACAGGGAAAAGAGTGAAAATGACTACAAATAAATAGCTGTCAAATCCACAGAGTAAACAAGCTAAAAAATAACGTTTTCCTAACTTCTATCTTTATAGCTACTTGTAGCTATATAACATATTCATCAACATGATGTTTCTATTACATCTCTGGCATTTAGGTCAGTGACAAAGCTCCTGTATGTTTCTGGTAAGTCTTTCAATGGTTCATCAGCTGTGCCCCAGGTTTTTTAGCTCAGCTTCCCTGTCTCTTCACCATGTTGTTTTCGGGCGACCTCATTTTCACTTGCCTTCAAGTGTACATCTTATTGCTATTCTGGTGATGGAATCAGTTTCCATCAGAAGCACATGACCAATCCATCTCCAATGCCTCCTGGCAATGACAGTGCGCAGATCCTCTTGACTGCACTGTATCAATTGATCTTGGTTTCAGATTGTTCGGGGCCAAAAGATACAAAGGATTTTTCTGAGGCAGGTTGAATGGAATGAAGACAGTTTAGACATGTCGTACTTTTTCATTCCCCTGCATTCTGCACTATAAAGTAGTGTTGAAAGTACACAGCTCTGATAAATCTTGAGTTTGGGTTTGGTGCTGTATTTTGATTACTTCCAGACTGTATTTGCTGGCTGAATGCATGGAGTTGAGTTGTTTTTTTCTTGTATATGGTGTGGTTATGTGATAAGAGAGCGACATCATCTGCGAAGTCCGGGTCTTGAAGGGATGAGAAGAGTGTCCATTTAATGCCTTTTGGCATGTCTTGTGTTGTATGCCGCATTAACCACCCGATAGCAGTGTGGAAGAGGACTGCAGACATGACACGCACCCCGACATACTCCTGTTTTAGCTTCAAAACTGAGCTCACTGTGATCAACATTGCATGTAAAGTGGGAACAGTGATAACATTGATTATACGGAAAGGAATTCCATATGCCCACAGAATGTGCCACTGGCTGGTCCTGTGAACGCTATCAAAAGCCTTCTCAAAGTCTATGAAAATTATGTGGTGTTGCCATTGCCATTCTAAGCGCTGTTCTGTTCTGTTTTGTAGAGTGAAGATCAGGTCTGTGCATCCTCGCCCTTTCTGAAAACCAGCTTGCTCTTTTCTGAGAACGCTATCAGCTGCCTCTTATCTACGCTGGAGTATGATCTTACACAATACTTTACTTCGCACAGATAAAAGTGCAAATGGCAGAGATAAGAACCAGATTTACCATATCATGATCAATGGCAAACAGTGATGTTCACTGACAGATGTGAAAGTGAGAAGGGGTGCAGATGTTGGCAGCGACCACCACCTTGTGACAACCTCCATCAAGCTAAAACTGAGAAGTGTGGGTCCGCCAACCAAGGGACATAGATGTTATGATATTGACAAGCTAAAGTCCCCTGAAATACAGAAACTTTTGTTCTGCAGCTAAAGAACAGGTTTCAAGCACTTGCAGACCTCAATGAAGAGGAAGGGAATACAGAGGAGGAGATCAACAAGAAGTAACAGCAATTTATAAACAGAGCAGTGAAGGCTGTCTTGGCTACAGGAAGAAGAGAAGGAAGGAGTAAATCACACCTAGCACATGGAATGCCACAGAAACTCTGAAGAAAAAAGTTTTAGACACAAAATCCCAGAAGCTAAAGGACAAATACCATAAGCAGTATAGCAACGCACCCTGAGAGGTCAAACGTTTTGCAAGACTGGACAAATGGCATTATATTGATAATCTGGCAACACAGGCTGAGGATCCAGCTGCTTGTGGTGAACAAGGAACCATCTACAAAATGATGCAGCTTATCAGTGGTAAATGGCAGACACCAACACTCTCATCAGGAGCAAACAAGGACACCTACTAACTACTGAAAAAGAACAAGTAATGCGTTGGACAGAGCATTTCAAAGAATTGCTGAACGGGGAGCCACCTAAAGAGGAAGCAAACATCCCGGAGGCAGAAGATCTTGATATCAACACAGACACCCCAATTAAGGAAGAGATCATTCAAGCCATGAAATCCTTAAAAAGTGGGAAAGCTCCTGGCAAGGATAACTTTAATGCAAAATTGTTCAAGGTAAATCCTAAATTAGCAGCATCTATTCTGGTCCCTCTATTTACATCAGTCTGGGAAAGGGAAAAAATGCTGGATGAGTGGACCAATGGGGTTATAGTGAAGATACCAAAGAAAGGAACTCTCAGTGATTGTAATAACTGGTGTGGTATCACACTTTTATCTGTGCCAAGCAAATAAAAGGCTGTGCCTCCTCAGACAGTCTGGCCCCACCCCCATCCAACCTTCACCTACTTCCCGCCCCCTGACTGCCCCCTCAGAACCCGCAACCAATCCAACCCTCACAACCGACCCCTCCATAGATCACCATCTCACCCAGAAACCCATCCCCTATCTAAACCCCCTGCTCCTTGTCCCCTGACCGCCCCCTCCCAAGATCCCACACACTTTAATTGTCCCTCCCAGAACCCCACTCAACTTCCACTGCTCCCTGTCTGCTGACTGCCCTGACCCCTATCCACATCCTCGCCCCCTAGCAGACTCCCGGGACTCCCACGCCTATCTAACCCCCCATCCCAGAACCTCCACCACCCTCCAGAACCTCTGCTCCATCCAACCTTCCCCGAGCCCTGTCCCCTGCTGACCGTCCCCTGGAATCCCCTACCCCTTATCTGGCCCCGGCTCCCTTACCCCATTCTGCTCAAAGCAGCGTGTCTGGCTCTGCATGGCGCCCCAGAGCTAGACACGCTGTCCTGCAGGAGCATGCAGCACTGCCAGAGCCAGACATGCTACTGCAGCCCTGCCTGGCAGGAGCTATGGGCCAGAGCGCCGCCAGTGTGGTGCGCTAAGGCTGCGGGGGAGGAGGGGAATAGCCGGGGAGGGACTGCGGGGAGCCTCCCTGGCCGGGAGCTCAGGGATCAGGCAGGAAGGGCCCGCAGGCCAGATGTGGCCCATGGGCCATAGTTTGCCCACCCCGCTTTCTAGATCCTTGAACTCCTTGCATAATCATCATCTCTCCTAATGTATCAGCTGCAAACCTGTCATCCAGTGAAGCTAGATGGCTCGCAAGGTCATGTGACCTCACATAGAAAGTACCTCATCTTGGAACATTTTAAAATCACAGCATCTTCCTTTCAAGGTCCCTAATCCCTCAGATCTCCAGACCTTTGAACACTCAATATTAAAATGTACATCTTGTCAGAAGAGTGACTCTAAAATGACATCATGGGGTTCTATATTTATTCTCTCTCAATTACTTCATTTCAGATTTGCATAGTTTACAAGTACAAATATGATTTCTCTAACTTTCAGCACTGCAAATTCAATCTGGGATCTGAAAAACAAATATGCTCTGTTTGTCTCCCTATGCCGGGGTAGGGGTGGGAGGTGGTAAGCATCATATGGGGCTCTGATTACTAAAACTAATAAATCCTGAGTACTGTTTAACAATCAGAAGTCTGTTATGCCTACTATTAACATCTTCTTCCAGATCCCTGCCTTTCTGCCTCCTTACACAGGTCCTGATTTTGAAAGGTGTTGCCACTCAGGGAGTTTCCTGAGTCAGTGGAAGTTGCTGACAAGTCAATAAGAGTTGTAATGCTTAGAATCACTCAAGACTAGGCCAGCTGACATCTGTAATAAAGATGTTCCAATCAAAATTCAGTTGATAATTTTGTTGATGATGCATGTGGCATCATCAAAGTACAATCTACATAGTAGATCAGAGATATACAGGAAGCCGATATATGGAATAAAACGGTTCCATTCTTTCAGTCACTGTTTTTGTTTGTATTCGTTTCTTTTAAACTATGAGGTGCTTTGATGTAGCAATTCAATAAAGCAGCCGCTTTCTCCACCCACAATCAGCAATAGCTGTAGAGTAGCCCAATAAAACTAACAGTTCACAAGTCTTCACAGGATAATACTCTTTTGCCACTACTTTCTATCACAAATTCTGTAACAGCCCTCAGGACTTAGACCCAAAAGCAAAATGTAGCGCTCTTTAAAATGTTATACACCAGTAATACCTTTACTTGTTTAGTTCAAAACCAATAACAGTTTCCTCTGACGCCATGCAAACACTTGACTTTGAGAAAAAAATTACACTGGCTTTCATTTATAAGATTCTTCTGAAAGTGGCCCTCTAACCTCTCCTGGCCTTATCCATTCATTTTAATCTGGATTTTTATTGATTCCAGCAGAATCTGCACATTATCCTACAAAGATAATAAAGTCTTACCGAATAGAACTTACACTACAAAAATGCAATACTAATATTAATGTACAAAAAAATCACATCACAAATTCATCGTATATAAAAATCTGAAACATCAACAGTAGGAATGCACCCCTTAGATCCCAAGCATTCAATTAGAACTGCACTGGTGAAGGTCAGTGGGATTCCATACGGACACAAAGACATGCTCATGTTGATCTGTTTGCAGAATTCGCATCTATGCTTAACTGACACAGCTATGCTGGCAAAATGCTTAATGTAGATGCAGTCATACAAGAAAAAAAAATCCTGTTGCCAGGATAACTTATTTCAGAAGAATGTCCATCCAGGGAGTTAAACCAATAGGAGTTTAATTATATTGGTATCGTTATGCCAGTAAATTTACCCTGTAAACAAGTCCTTAGGCTTATTCTACACTAGAAAATTGTTGCCGGTATAACTATACCTGTATAGCTGTACCGTCAAACCTCTTAGTACAGACACAGTTTATACTGGCAAAAAATACCAGCACCGCTTACAGTAGTTCCCAGGGTCATTCCTGTAGGGTGGGAGAGAAGGCCGGACAAATCAGCTTCCCTGCAAGTCTTCTGGCTAGTCTGTCCAGCATGCCCACCCACCGCTCGCTTCCTCAATCCTTGCTCATTGCTCTCCTCCTCGCCGTCCACCTGCCTGCCACTTATCTCCTCAACTGCCTGCCTGCTACTCTCCTCGCTGTCCGTCAGGCACATCCCCCAACCCCCGTACACCCGACCACCTCTCTCCTCCTCGCCATTCGCCCACCTGCCTCCTCACTCCCCTCCTGCCTATCACCCGCCTTCCCATTCACCTCTTCACCCCGCTCGCCCGCCTACCTCACCTGAATATCGGGACAAATGGCATCTCGATCATACATTGGTCAGGACATAGGATGAAGGGCTAAATACTGGGACAGTCCAGATTTTATTGAAGTGTGGGGCCTCCAAAGTGCGGGGCCCAGAGTGGTCGTCCTGATTCATCCTATCCAAGAGATAGCTCTAGCAGTTCCCTCAATTATCTATGCTTCAACAGCAAACGGACACTTTTTGCCAATCTACCTGTACCTATGCTACAGCTTTAGCAAGTTGAGAAATATATATATAAAAAAAATTACCTTCCTTACCCAACTTTGTTATATCAACAAGTTTCCAGTGTAGATCTGATCTGAGGCCTGCTCTACACTACAAAGTTAGGATGACGTAAGTCACCTTATGTCGACTTATTTGTGCATACGTCTACACTCCAATTTGTCTCCAGCAGGTGTAAGTGTCTCAATTATGACAAGATAGTAAAATCTCCTTCCTGAGTGGCGGAGAGCCATGGTCAGCTTACTGAGGTCAACACAGCATGAGAGTAGACACTGCACGATCTGTGTTGACCCTAACGGTCCTCCAGCAGCTGTTCCAATGCCCCATTCTTCACGACTATGACCACTCTGTTCTTTGTTCCTGTGCTGGGTTAGTTAGAAGAGAAAGGAGGCATGAGAAACAGTTTTTTTTATATATATAGAAATGTCCCTTGAAACCTCTGGGAAGAAATCTCAATGACAGTTTCATGGAGCTACTCTGAAATCCTCTCCCAAAGACTTCTTGGATGGCAGCCTTATCCTTCCTCTGTGGTAGGACACTTTTTCTCGCCACACTGCAATGAGTTTACTGGCACCAGTAAACAGGTTAGTGGCATATGGATCTGGGCAGCCTGAGGGTGCTTTCTGTGCCCTTGTTACCATCTGGAGTGAGATATCAGCTAAAGCCACTACTGCCTGTGGCAAATAGTGCCAATACTGAGTGCCACTGTGCTATGCTCAGATCCCTGGAATAAAGAACAAAATATTATTTCATGAAACCAAAATTCCTCCCCCCACTGTCTTACCCCTGGCAGGCCATACTCACTGTGGCAGAGGGTGGAGTGCAGTGCTATGCAGAGGCACTCCAAAGCTGTAAAGTGAATAAGCATATCTTAATAAAAGATTTTATAGAAGTAAAGAAAGGGAGTTTTCAAACTTAACTTTCCCTTTCTATTGTGACTGTAAATCCACTAATACGTCTGTCTCTTTTTATCAGCAGCTGCTGTCATTGTGGCCTTGAGTGGTACCCCTCAACACCCGCAGAATGTCAGACCCTGAGGAGAACAACATGTTCAGCAAGATCCTGAAAGCCCATGCTGCATCAGGCCATGATCAAAGGGTCTGGAGGGCCAACAGGGCAGATGGCATAGAGAAGGAAAGAGCAGAGAGGAGAAAGGCCCAGGAAAAGAAGTGGGAGATGCACCAGGAGATTATGGTTCTTCCCAGGCAGCAAACCCTAATGCTGCAGACGCTGGTTGACCGACAGGTCCAAAATCACAGACTCTAAATTCTCTGCAGTCCTGGGAGAATTCCATAGTAGCAGCTCCACACAGCCCACCACTACCACTCCACGCTGGGGGACAGCAAGGAAAACCACAGCGTCACTTTCATCTGAGCAAACCATTGTGTATATGTTCCATCTGTGCATTGAAATGGACAGAAATGTTTGCTGCCTTTCCAATTTTAAGGTTCTGATCCATTAACTGGTGTTAAAAGTTTGTATTGCAGTCCCTGTTTATTTTGGGGTTGTTGGGGGTTTTTTTTGCACATAGTTTTATTCTCCAAAAATAGAAATCTGTTGAGTGGCAAAAACACTTAATAGTCCATAACACATACTGCAGCTTGCATAGCAGTATTCAGAGCACATCATACTTGCACATGCACTGCAAGGACTATACTGCTCCTAATAGCACCAAAGCGCCAAGCCCAGAAAACAAGCAGGCACAGAACACTACAAAGGCTGGCCATTACAGTGCTCTTTCAAAGCCTCCCTCAGCTGCACAGCTCTGCTTTGGGCTCTTGGAATGGGCCCCGGTGTCTGGCTGTTCAAAGTCAACAGACAGCTACTCACCCTCTACCCTGGCACCAGCCTCCCTCCCTTTGCCTCACAGAGATTATGCAGGATACAACAGGCAGCTATAACCATTGGTATATTTTTCTCACTGAGATCCAATCTAGTGAGTAAACACTACCAGCGTCCCTTCAATCTGCGAAAAGCACATTCAACAACCATTCTGCCTCTGCTAAGCTGGTCGTTGAATCTTTCCTTCGTGCTGTTGAGGTGGCCGGTGTACAGCTTCATGAGCCAGCAGAACAAGGGATAGGCTGGGTCCCCCAGGATCACTATTGGCATTTCAATATCACCAATGATAATCCTCTAGCTGGAACAGCATGTCCCTGCTTGCAGCTTTCTGAACAGTCCTGTGTCCTTAAAGATATGAGTGCCATGCACCTTCCCTGACCATTCCATATCCATATCGGTGAAGAATGACTGGTGATCCACCAACACTTGCATAACCATAGAAAAACTGTCATTTCTGATGACATACTCTGTGGAAAGGTGGGATGGTGCCAAAATAGGGATATGTGTACCATCTATCTCCCCACCGCAGTTCAGGAAACCAATTACTGCAAATCCATCCACTATGTCCTGCAAAATGCCAATGGTCACAATTCTGTGTAGCAGGAGACGATTTAGGGTCTTACACTCTTGCGTGGCAACAGCCCCCACTTGGATTTTCCAACTCCAAAATGATTTTCCACTGATCAGTATTGCAAGCTTCCACAGTGCGATCACCACTCATTTTTCCACTCTCAATGCACCACTCATTCTGGTGTGCCAGTGCTGGCAGGCTGGGGTGAGCTCAGCACACAGATCCATTTGTGGGAGTGTGGCCATTTGTATCCAAAAGTCCTGCAGTCACCACTCATTGTCCCAAACCTGCATTACAATACAATCCCACAAATCAATGCTCATTTTGTGGACCTAGAAGCATTCACCATCTGCAGCTGCTCCATGAATGCCACTATAATCTTGAATAATTTTTCACTGTGTGCCTCTGCAATTTGTCCTCCAAGAAATTGTCATGTCCCAGTTGTTGTGGTACTTCCTATGGGTCTGCAAATACAGGAGAATTGTGCATCCTATATTTGCGGCATTCAGAAAAATAGTGCACGTCTGTGGACTCCATGCTTCTGTCAGAGGAGGTGGACACTCATGAATGCTGCACTGGTTCTTAAATAAGGGTGTGCAAATATGAGAAATCCATTTGCAATATGGAAAGAATAAAGTTGCAAGCTGAGAACTTGACCCCTAGCTCCCAGAGAGACCTGCATAACTCATTTCTACCCAAAATGAATTGCAAAAATCCCCCAAAGGGCATGGCGCCTGACGGCAGCACCTGGCATGCTAGGATACCTAATTGTGGTACTGTAGTTTGGTGTACTGTAATATCAGCACTCCTGGTGCGAATGCGCAGCACAAATGCAAGCAGCCAAGTACGCACATACTCTAGCAATATGCAAGCTTCAGGAGCTGTACGCCGACATAACTTGCATTGACCAATGTCTGTTGTGCAGACATGGCTTAAGTCTCAAAAGCTAAAGGCAAAGTTACAAAGCTTTCTGCTGAATCAGAAGTTCTCCCATTATGTGCTTCATTAATACAAGTATGACAACATCTTAAGGTGGGGCAAGAGAAGTAATAATATCTGGAACTTTCACATTCTTTCATCTTCCAAGTACTTACAAATATTTATACTAATTAAGCTTCTCAACACCCTTTTGAGATAAATAGGTTTTAGCCCTGTTTTACTGCTGAGGAAATTGATACAGAGAGGTTAAAGTGATTTGCCCAGGTCAACAAAGAAATCAATGTCAGAAATAGGACTAAGTTCTGTTCCCAGTCCACTGCTTAGACCACCCCTCCTCCTCAACTTCTAAACATTAATTACCACCCAGATTATTATTCTATCTATAAATTCAATGAGCAAATGCACAATGCATTAGCAGTAATTCAGTAACTTCTGAAACCCCTTTAGCTCATTAAGTACAAAAACAATTCTAGGGCCTCTCCAGTTTTAGACATTTATCAAGTTACAGTAACTTTTACTAACTAAAAAATCTAAAATAATATGGACATAGTGAAAGGGTATTAGTGAACTATCTATTTATGTTTGTTCTCTATATAGGATGAACAAAGAGGAAAGAGAATCTGAGCAGTTGCATCTTTTTAGTTCAATGTAGAAACAATCATCTAAGAAACCAGATGTAAGTTTTAGTCTCACCTTCCACTTCTTTATTGAAAAACATTGTTTTAGTTTCCTTAGCATGCATGTCCATTACTTTAACAATGAAGGGTTTGCAGAAGGGGACTACATCTCTTTATATTTCTCTTGCTTCAATAGTTAGAAAGCTCCTAACATCCATGTAACACCCAATAAAACAAATGGAATTTCTGCTCTATTTATTACAACGGAAATTTTTTGAAACAAATTTTTCAAAAATTAGCTACTGGCATGTTAAGTAGATACATTTTCCTTTGGATGCTGTCATCTTACAAATCATATTCAAAACAACAAATCTTTTCTATTATAATAACAACACTTTCAATTATTAGCAGTTTTAGCAATCCAATTTACTTTTTACTGTTATTTTTTGGACTTTGAATTTCTCTGTGTCTGAACACAAAAATCTATTAAGTGAATTTTGCATTTGTTTATGGTCACTTTCACTGCTACAGAATCTGGGTCGCTCCAATTTAACACAAGTTTAAATTTGAAATTTTTAAGAAACAAGACATTCTTTTTATCGACCTTTGGTTTTGTGAAGCTTGTGGATGATCTCTAAAAGAACTGTATTGACACTCTATAAGGGACTTAATAACCTTCTCAAGGTTATCATATCTGCCATGAGCAAGGAATTTGAGGGGCCAAAGTTCACTCACTGCAATAACTTTGAAAACAGAGTTTACAAACAGTGGATGGAAAGCTGATTGGCAATTTTAGGGCATATGAATGATGAATGCAAGGGCTGAAAAATGACCTAAAGATCTGTTATTTAAGAATTATACTGCTCTACAGCCAAAATGCTTCTGAAATAAATGTAGTCAAACTTTACTAATTCTGGGTCACTGAGAACAAAAATGATGCTTAAAATTGTTGATTGGCTCTAGTTTTCAAGATATGCTATTGGGTCAGTATATACGACCCTTGACATGGGAATGGCGGAGGATAAGTGAGTTACAAAGGGAAGGGATCTCAATTTAAACCAGAAATGACTAAAATACATCTTTGATTGGATCTATGAATAAATCTATGACTGGGTTTGGACAGTACTTGCTTTTTAGGCAAAACACTGAATGATGCAATCTAAAGCTGGTATTGCGTCATACATGATATGAATTGCATCATGTTATTCCTAGAAGTCATGGATGACATAATCATAATGAAGCTTACATCACTCTGCTGAACAAATTGCCCTATATCAGCTCAAATCATACAGTGTCATGCCATGTACAGAATCATACCTAAATCATACAGTGTCATGCTCTCTTATCTGTCAGTGTTTGATTTTGCAAAGGGACACATTTCTGTTTAGCCAAAGTGAGCAGAGATGCCTCGTACTTGTGTGAACAGTGCAGATAACTTCTGCTATGTTTGTGATGAAGTGACTTTTGCATCACAAAAGCGCAGTATAACCACTATGGTTAAGAAAGCCTATCACCTTTATTTTGGCTGCAAAATTGGAGATCAGGACAAGAGGTGGGCCCCACACATATGCTGCAACACTTGTGCAACAAATCTTCACCAGTGGTTGGTTGAACAGGAAAAGGAAATCTATGCCTTTTGCAGTGCCAATGATTTGGAGAGAGCCAACAGATCATACCAGCAATTGTTACTTCTGCATGGTGCCTCCAGTTGGGAAAGGTGTGTCAAAGAAGAAAAAGTGGACTGTGCATTATCCAAACATTCCATCAGCTATACGCCCAATACCCCATGGAGAAGGACTGCCGGTTCCTGATGCACCAGAATCATTCTCACTTGAGTCAGACGAGGAAGAGGAAGAGGATGAAAGTTCTGGTCCTGAACCATCAATGTCACAGAATTCACATTTTCTCCCATCCTCCTCCTCTGACCCACACCTCATAACGCAAGCTGAACTGAATGACCTTGTCAGGGATTTGGAACTACCCAAGAGTAAGGCAGAGCTGTTGGGCTCCAGACTACAGCAGTGGAATCTCCTGGCAGGTGATGTTAGGGTTTCCATGTTCCGTGACCGTCAAAAGGATCTTGTCCCATTCTTCTTCATGGAAGGTGATCTTGTAGCCTGCAACAACATCGATGATGTGATGGCAGCCCTCAACATTGTTCACGATCCAGATGAGTGGAGACTCTTCATTGATTCATCGAAGATGAGTCTTAAAGCTGTTTTGCTGCATAATGGCAATGTTTTGCCATCAATTGCAGTTGGTCATGCACTCCATATGAAGGAAACCTATGACCATATGAAATAACTTTTGAGGTGCATAAACTATGACCAACATAAGTGGCAACTTTGTGGCGATTTGAAGGTTGTTGCTCTCTTGCTTGGTCTGCAGACTGGATACACAAAGCACTGCTGTTTTCTCTGCGAATGGGATAGTCGTGCAAGAGATTCTCACTACATCAAGAAAGACTAGCCACTCCGACAGTCATTGGAGCCTGGGAGGAAAAGTGTTTCGCATCCACCACTTGTTGAATCAAGGAAGATTTTGTTACCTCCCTTACACATCAAGCTGGGTCTGATGAAGAACTTTGTCAAGGCCATTGACAAAACACAAGCAGCTTTCAAGTACCTCCGTGGAAAATTTCCAAGGTTAAGTGAAGCTAAGATAAAGGAAGGTGTCTTTGCTGGTCCTCAGATTCGTGTTCTTCTTCAAGATGATGCATTTGACCATGCACTGCGTGGCAAGGAAAAGATGGCATGGAAAGCCTTCCAGTCAGTGGCAATACATTTTCTCGGAAACAACAAGGCAGACAACTACAGGTTGCTGGTGGAAAACTTCTTCAAGGCATACAAAAGCCTTGGTTGCAACATGTCACTAAAGATACATTTTTTGCACTCTCATCTAGATTTTTTTCCACCAAAATGCGGAGCAGTGAGCGACAAGCACGGCGAGCGATTTCACCAGGACATTGCAACAATGGAGATACGCTATCAGGGCAAATGGAGCCCGTCAATGCTTGCAGACTATTGCTGGACAGTGACAAGAGATGCTCCATTTAATGAATACAAGAGACAAGCCAAGAAGCGCCAAGTAGACACTGAATAGGACTAAACTATGTACATAATAGTTTTTTGCCTTTTGTTTCATAATACATTTTATTTAGATAACCCTTTTGCTGATTTTTAAAGTGTTACATAAACAGGACAGGTGAAATATTATCATGTAAAGCAACCATAAACACATGAAAAGACCTAGGTTTACAATTTATGATTAAAACTCTACTATCTACACAATATACATAGACATTAAATGTAAAAACTTAAATATCTTAGAAACAGTAGCCAATCAGTTGTTTTAATTGTCATATTTGAATTCAGCACATCAAAATACATATTAAATATCACATTTTATCTCTGAAGCAGACGACTTCTAAAAAATTGTAGACCAGTGTTATCAGTCTGAAAAAAACATTTCATACAAAAATCCAGAGACAGTAAATCTATTGAGATTGGAAATTCTTTGAAACTATGTGGATTTTTGACTTCCACAAACTGTTAAAGTGGTTGATTTTATCAATGGAAAGCAAAGAGGCCAATCAGGTTGCAGGAACTCTGATTATGACATCCTCCAACCTTATGAAGAGCAATAAAAATGTAGATGTAGAACCAATTTGTTAAAAAGTACAATAGCTTTTGAGGGTGCCAAGGAAATGGCCAACTACCTGGGAATATGTCTTAATGTACACTGTTTGGAGTGTGCTTGGGGAAACCAGGAGAGGTTTTCAACGTGCCTGAGGAGCTAGGGACCTTTGTAAGCCTCAGGAAATTGCAAGTAATATCGAAGAAGAGTTAAATGAAACAAAGATGACTTTTCAAAGAAATAAGGCAAGTCAGCCTATGATTTCTAATTGACATACCATAGTATCATCTGCCTACTCTTGCCAAAAACTTCTACTGCAGCCAGTGGAAGATGCTTTTTTTTTCTTTTGCATTTCTCTGTAAACAGAGCCATATTATTCAATGTTCCTATCATGTGCTAGTCAAAAGCATTTGTTTTATCCTAGCAGATGGCATCACAAATATGGTTTGGTGGGAGAACAATCATTTCGGCCCATTGTCTCAACCCATGCTACATCAATGTGTATCCCACAGGAAAACTTAGTAAGACTTTGGGTACAAGCTACTTTTGAAATAGAGAAAGAGAGAGAGAGAGAGGGAGAGAGAGAGGGAGAGATACAGAGAATGAATCTCTCTGTGTGTATGTATTGGGCTATTAGGTTTCCTAAATGGTTGAGAGTCCTAGGTGCAAGAACTCATCCCCAAAATGCTAATTAGCACATTTTATTTATTGAACATATTAAGGCAAACAAGACTCTTCCTTAACTTCCCACAGGGATCAGTTGTGACATTTCCCTCCACCCTTAATACCAACCCCACATTATCTCTTAGGCTAATGTAAATGGTGAGAGCAGATGAAATCTTTCAAGCATTTGGGACTACCATTTATGTGTAATTTTACTTTTTAAGTAGTTGTGCATAGATGAAGTTTAAATCCTCAAGTACTTGGTGCATTGGTGATATTGTGCTACCTAAAATATTGTTAATAAAAAGAAAATTAAAAACTGAATTGCCATAGAAAGCCCATTTCACCATCTATCCTAGGTAAGTGATAAATTGCTGAGTTTCATTTTAATCAAAGTACAGTAAAGAAAGGGAAAATTAATGTCTAAAACCTAATTTACAAAAATAACCCCCCAAGTTGTTGTTTACAAATATTTTTTTGAACATTCATCCTTCTCGTCAGCATATTGGCTCTATGTATTTTACTTCTGTGTCATTAATACTCTTTGCCATAAGCGCAAGCCATAGCAAGGGATTCCGACTTGCAATGAAGCTAAGTTAAGATTCCAGATCTCAGTTGTGCTGGCATGAAGACTGGTCTCTCAGTAATACAGAAGACAATATCCTAGGGAGACTGGAATTAGTCCTATTCTGCATCAATCAAGCCAAAACACAAGGCATATCGAAAAGCAAGTAATTGCTAGCTAACGGCTATGGGAGGAACTATACTATGGTTCAATCTAAACAGTTTCTGGCAAGTAAGGCCTGAGAAAATAGGAGTGTAAAATGGGGGAGTTTTATCAAAAAGGTGAAAAGCAGCAACAGCAAAAGAAAAAGGTTTACCTCATCAGATTGAGAAGGGCTGATTCTGGGCATTGGAGATACTTGCGGTGTTTTCAGCTGTGTACTGTTGCTGTCTGGAACAAGTTCTCTGTGGATTGACTGGATATGATTCTGGAGTTCACTTTCTGATTCAAACTTAACATTGCAACTAGAACAGCGAGTCTTCAGTCCCCCTGCCTTGCTTTTGTTCTCAATGGAACTCAAGTTCTCATTCTGACCCAAGCCTTGTCTGTTACTGCTTGAAGGGATGTTGACACTTGGACTACCACTTTTACTGAGATTAACACAGACAGCACACAGACCATATGGCAGACCATTGATGTCAAGTTTCACTAAATCCTGTTTTGAGCGGAATTCCTTCAGGCAAGAAGCACATTTGTACAGTTTCTGAAGATGCTGTGCACGCCCTGTGGACTGCACTGCAGAGCCATTTCCTGTTTTTTGCATGTGGAATGTCCCATGGATTTTTAGTTCCAAGGTAGAGGTCACTGTTTGCATGCATACCACACAGCGGAATCCTGTTAAGGAATTTCTCAAATCAGGGTGCATTTGGCAATGCTCTAAAAAATCCTCCTCACTCTGTAGAGGCATTTTGCAAATTCTGCAGTTTCCAGTGTCCAGGCTCTTACTATGTGTGACTTTATGTTCAGTAAGAGTCAGAAGAGATGGAAACCGCTCACCGCATATTGGGCACATATAATGTTTCACTGGTCCCAAGTGTGTCTGCATATGCTCACGGAGCCCATTTTCAGAGAAGAATGTTCGAGAACACACATTACACTTGTAATTCCCTTTAATCAGTTCTGCCTTCTTCTTAACTATGGCACTTTCTCCAGGTCGGATGTTGTGGTCTCGAAGCTGATGATTCTGCAGGAGAGTTTCCATGGTGTATGCTGCTCCACAAATGTCACAGCCGTACATGGGCTCAGATGTATCAACATCTTCTTCACTGCCATCATGGCTATTATGTGACTCCTGGCTATTTGTCAACAAGGTCTGGAGCTCCACTTCTTCTTTCTGAACTTGCTCCGATGCTCCATTTGTTCCACAGTTTGGAGTTTTAGTTTCAAAAACACAATGTTTTTCCCTCAAGTGTTTCTCTAGCAATATAATAGCATGAAAAGCTTTGCTGCAGAATTTGCAGTTGTATTTTTTGCTATGTGTAGTAATGTGGCACTGAAGCTCCACCTCTGTACCAAATGACTCGCCACAGAAAATGCACTTGTGCACTTTCCCTTGGTTCTCCAGGTGATTGTGTTTAACATGAAGCTGTAGGTCAGTTTCATTACGGAAGTCCCAGTTACAAGATGTGCACCTGTATACCTTCTTTTCATTGCTGTGCTTCACAGCCAGGTGTAGTTGAATGGAGACTTTGGAGTCAAAAACCTCTTGACACAAGGTGCAGCGGAAGAATACAAACGTATGCATGTCGAGCAGGTGTTTTTGCAAGTCATCCACTGAAGTGAACTGCTTGTCACAGCTTTCACAGATATAGTATGTAGAAGTTATCATGAAATGAATTGTAACATGCTTCAGCAGTGACTCTTGGTTTGGAAACTCCTTGTTGCACTGAGGGCAGGTCAGCTTTGGCAGGACAGTGTCAAGGTGGGTTTTTAAATGAGTCTGAAAACCATCCAGAGACGTATATTTAGCACCACATTGATTACAGACATATTCACCTGCAGGACGTGGAGGAGCGCCACCTACAGCTTGCATCATCTTTAAAGAAGTTTGCTCTATAGTTACAGGAGATAAGGGGCTCAAGGCTCTAGATTTCTTTCCATTGTGGATGTAATTCAATGCCAAAGGAATGTTCTTATGGTTCTCCTTGATATGCTTGTTCAATTTAAGGACACTGTTAAATATTGGAGAATTAGTACAATAGGAACAGGAATATACTTCTACTACTGGATCTTTTGGGGTTCCAAGTACAGGGGAACCAAAACGGGAACTGCTAAGATCACAGTGGACTTGTCTAATATGCTCTTCCAAAGAAGAATCAGTAAGAAATCCCATGTAGCAATGAGGACAAAAGAATGCATTACTGTCTTTAGCAGCAGGGTTTGCAAACCCATGAGAACATCGGATATGTTCCTGAAGAGTGTTGAGGTCATTAAATACTTCAGAGCAGAAGTTGCACTGGTAGACCACGGCAGGCATGGTAGAAACAATCAATGCTGGGTCTGGAGCTTCATGGATTTGCTTAAGATGTTCATTCAGATTATAAAGTGAAGGTAACACCTCCAAACAATACTGACAGATATGGGCTTGTTCAGGTTTATCTAAATGCATAGTTTTCAGGTGTATCTGCAAAACTGCAAGGCTTGAAAATAACTGTTTGTTGCAATAAATGCAGCTATAGGTCACTTTTGCTTGCTTATTCGAAGGACCAGTCATATCTGGTACTTGTTGGGCTGCCCGCTTTCTTCCACGACCCTTTGTTATTGGGGGAGCCGTTTCTACCATTGTTGAACTGTCCACCGAGAGGTTTGAATCTGGAGTGGTGCTAGATACTGAGGTGTAGCCAACAGTTACCAAAGAAGGACTGTTGCTATGATTGCATGATTCAGGTTGCTGGTGACTATCCATGTGGCTGTACAGTTCTTCCACGGTATGAAAGTTCTCTGAGCAAATGCTGCATGAATTCTTCTTTTCACCATTATGAGCCTGCTCCATGTGATTTACAAGAGAACTTTCCTCTACAAAGAGTTCATGGCAATAAACACATTGAAGAGCAGCCCTGTCTTCATTAGGGGAACACTCGGGGTGGCATTCTGCTATGTGTTTCTGAAGATCTTCAGGGAAATCAAAGCCTTCTTCACACTGACTGCATTTCTGAGTGTCTTTCATTTTCCACTCCTCCATCCTGGAGGCAGACTGAGAACCATCCTTATTTCTCTCATGAACCTGCATGTGACCATGCAGTGAACTAGACGAAAGGAATCCACGCCTACAAATGGCACATTTATATGGCTTGTTGGATGTATGAGTCTTTAAGTGAATTTTAAGATGATCACTCCTTGAAAATGCCGCATCACATTCACTGCAGTGATACTTCTTGTCTCCCGTGTGAAGTTTTATATGGCGATCTCTGCTCCGCTTGTGTTTAAAAAGGCGACTGCAATATGTGCATTTGAAAGGAAGCTTGTCGCTGTGACTTTGCTCGTGATGCTTTAAGTAGCTGAGCCGACTGAATGACTTGTCACAGAACTGGCACGGATAAGGCAATCCTGGGCCACCCTCTTCCTCACCAAAATCACAACCTTCGCCATGGCTTGGTGAAGTCTGGTCTTTGCTGGAAGGTGATGAAGCTGGCCATGAACAAGTGGGGTCATCCTCAATATCCACTCCATCTGGAATGAGAAAAAAAGGGGCACATATGCTTATTCCCTAGAGTTCAAAGGATACACTAAATGTGTATATACATGCAACTGGCTGAAACAAATATGCAATGTACTAAACTTGGAATGGGATACTTTTCAGCTCCAACAGCTTTTATCCCACATTTATTTTTATCAAACTGTAAAATATGAAAAAGTTATTAAATAGTTCTTCACCTATATTATCCTTTTATTGCTTTTTTATCATCCTCTCTTAGTTGCAGGATATATATTATGCATCGACAACTTTATTAAAATGCAGATTTTAATATATTTAATGTTTCTTTTGTATCCATTGTAAAATGATTTGCATATTATGTGAGCATCTGAAGAGTCAATGAAAGAAGGAAATATTACAGAAATGATTTACAATTAATGCAGTCAACCCACATGTATAGTATTTAATAAAAACTCCCTGTGCTTTTCCTCTATTTTTCCCCCTTAAAGTTGGTTCTGAAAACAGAAATCTTTTAGGGGTTATTATTCATATAGACTTTGGTGCCCTCAACAAAATAATATTACAAAATTACAAGGAAAGAAATGGACAAAAACCATAATAAAAATGAAGTCTTCTCTAAAAAAAAAAAAAAAATGCAGCCAGGATCTCTTCAATAACTACCGTTTGGTAACATCAAACCGGCAAACGGATTATTAAATGTTCAAAACAAACTAACAAATAATATTATACTAAGTCAGCTGGGATCAAGGAAAATGAGAAAGTTTCACAAGAGCCAGTTCCCAACAGTGTATTTTGTTTCTAAAGTTCAAGAGGTTGCCCACCATTTCTTCCTTTTTGCAGAAGTCTGAGCCAGCTGAACTTCCTTAGTTAAACAGAACCTGTACTTTTAGGTGATCATAGACAAAGCAACTTGTGAAAAACTGGAAACAGGAAAAAATGATACATGATTATGGTAAAAATTGAAAGATTTATGAATAACAAAGAAACGACAAACAAAACACAAGCCAGCTATTACATTTAACTAGTTATCCATGATATTACTTCACTTCTGAACCAGGTGAGTTTTAACTAGGTGCTTAACAGGTACCATTTGGGATTTTTGCAGCCTTCCTTTTAAACAAACAAATACTGTGGTTTAATGACTGCATTTCTCTTAGCATAAAAACTTCTTTAAAAAATGCCCAACAGCCCCATCTAAAACAAATCATTCTTTGTTCCCTTGCAGGGGCAACATTGTTGTCTTATTTCCTTTTAAAAACAAAGTTGATTAAGATAATACTACAGAAAATGACTGAACAAACCCGTGGGGAAGGTATTTATCTTAAGATATTTTTCTACAAATGCAGAGTTTCTTAATATCTACAGCCCTCTAACAAAGAAACTTATCATATTAACATGAAAGTTAGAGTTGGCTTATATCATGTAAACAAATTCCAAGCCTGCTTTCTTTAAGGTAACAAGATTTTACTAGATTATCAGCCTCCTGCTTATCCTCAGGAAACAGATGAGGATTCATTCCTTTCCTGCCTCTAGAAACTGATGACAACGCCATCTCACTATCAATGCCAGATGGCAACCATCTAACTCTGAGAAAACAACCAAACACCAAGCCTGGAACCCTGCCCATTGCAACAATGCTTTTCAATATATGTTGAAAACTGCACTTTGTATCCTCTTGTTTATTACTTTGAAAGAGAGGTTCTTATAAATTACCTACACATTACACATACACACACGCACACACGCATGCACACGATATCCAATTGGCCTACAGAAAAGACATTTAAACAAATAAGTAGGGCTGTTGATTAATCACAGTTAACTCACACAATTAACTCAAAAAATTAATCATAATTAAAAAACTGATCGTGATTAATCGCCATTTTAAGCACATTATTAAATAATAGAATACCAGTTGAAATGTATTAAAAATGAAATTTTTGGATGTTTTTCTACATTTTAAAACGTATTGATTTCAATTATAATACAGAATACAAAGTGTACAGTGCTCTTTATATAATTATTTGTATTACAAATATTTGCACTGTAAAAATGATAAAAGAAATAATATTTTGCAATTCACCTAGACAAGTACTGTAGTGCAATCTATACTGTGAAAGTGTAACTTACAAATAAAGATTTTGTTGGTTACGTAACTGCACCCAAAAACAAAACAATGTAAAACTTTATAGCACTACAAGTCCACTCAGTCTTACTTCTTGTTCAGCCAATCGCTCAGACAAACAAGTTTGGTTACATTTGCAGGAGATAATGATGCCTGCTTCTTGTTTACAATGTCACCTGAAAGTAAGAACAGGCATTCACGTAGCATTGTAGTAGCCGGCATCGTGAGATATTTACAGGTAGGGTTACCAACTCTGATTGAAGCTATTCTGGGAGATTTTTTTCCCAACATAACATGATATCATTTTCTTAAAATATCCTATTAAAATCTCCTGGGTTGCTTTCAATAGTCACCAGGAGTTCAGTAGTTCAAATCGTGTGCTGATTCATCATACAAGACTGCTATAACATGAAATATATGGCAGAATGCAAGTAAAACAGAGCAGGAGATATACAATTCTCTCCCAAGGAGCTTAGTCACAAATCTAATTAACACTTTTTTTAATGAGCATCATCAGCATGGAAGCATGTCCTCTGGACTGGTGGCCGAAGCCTGAAGGGGCGTATGAATGTTTAGCATATCTAGCACGTCAATACCTTGCAACGCCAGCTACAAAAGTGCCATGCAAATGCCAAGTCTCACTTTCAGGTGACATTTTAAAGAAGAAGCGGGCAGCATTATATCCTGCAAATGTAAACAAATTTGTTTATCTGACTGATTGGCTGAAAAAGAAGTAAGACTGACTGGACTTGCAGGCTCTAAAGTTTTACATTGTTTTATTTTTGAATGCAGTTATTTGTTGTACATAATTCTGCATTTGTAAGTTCAACGTTCACGACAAAGGTGAATTGCAAAAAATACTATTTCTTTTGTGTTTTTTACAGTGCAAATATTTGTAATAAAAATAAATATAAAGTGAATACTGCGCAATTTGTGTTCTGTGTTGAAATTGAAATCAATATACAGTAGACTCGATTATCTGGGGAAAAAATTAATCCTGATTAATAAAATCCCGGATAATCACCATCCATAGGAAATGTGGGGGTGGGGGTTGGTTCACCAGCCACCCTGTGCCGGGGGAGGGGGTGTTGGTTCACTGGCCGCCTTGCGCCCCAGTGGTTTTTTTTTTGTTTGGTTGGTTGGTTGGTTTTGGGCTTGGGTGGCAACAAAGCCAGAGCCAGCCCTGCGAGTTACACGTATTTTTTTTTTTTAAACATCCTGGTTAATCCACAACCCAGTTAACCCAATCCTGGATAGTCAAGAGTCTACTGTATTTGAAAATGTAGAAAACATCCAAAAATATCTAAATTAATGGTATCCTTTTAACGTGATTAATCGCTTGATGGCCCTACAAACAAACAAGCCTACCATCTTTTTGAACAAAGGCGTTTATTTTCTTTCAAAGTATCACTCCTTCCAGGTACTAACAACCAATCATCTACTACCAAAACATTTAACAAAGTTTTTCACTGTTCAGTACGGATACTAAATAATTACTAGACAGTTGGGTTTTTTTAATTGTCACACTAACGGTTGCTTCATTCACACATGGCTTTTGGTGAAAATCTACATTCTTCACTTTTGCATTGCTTGTTTTGGCTTAAAAACTAGAGCAGGTAGCAAAACAGGCCAAAAAAAATCAATTTTTAATCTCCCCCCAAACACCCTTACACATTTTTGTCACAATTTTATTTTGAGTGAAAATTTCCAGCAAGCTTTATTAAAACAAACACACACACAAACCCTTTGTCCTTTAAAAATCAAATAAATTTCTGACAGATGAACCACTACATTGCTGGCAGATAAACTGGAATTTATGTCACGCAACTGAGCAAAGAAAAATAGTCCACAACTGCCTAGGCCACATATTTTGTAACCAAATTTAGTATTAAATTGTATATCCTATCCAGGCATGATACATTATTGTATAAATTTTTGGAGAAATATACAATAAGTGTTATAAATAGTGCACTATCACTAGCACTGTACTAAATCACATTCTTTTTGTGGCCACTGTCTGCTTGTTTTTACCTATTACATAACCGCTCCTTTAGCTTGTAAATCTCAAATGGATGTCAAGCAAGCTGCAGGGCCAGGTTCAGGTTCCAAGTGTGACCAAGATATAAGCAAAAGGTGGCCCCTTCCTTCTCCCCCAACCAAGTCCCTTTGTTTTAGGAAAACTCCTTTTTTTTTTTTAAAAAGTTTAAAAAAAAAAAAAAAAAAAAACGTGGAAGGGGAATGGGGTTAACAGAGTACAAAAGCCTTTCCTTTGCAGGGTTTTTATGAATCAAGTCCAAAATGATTCAGTGCAATAACCCTCAGCAAAAAAAAAGAAATCTCATTTTAAAAAAATTAAGACTTGCAAAGACTAACTTTTGCAATTCTATTTTAAAATTGGAAAGCTACTTCTTCAGTGTGATAAAAGAAGCTATTTGCCTACCAACACATGGGGAATCCCCTCACATAACATCAGTGTAAGGCAATACCAAGCTCCTGATTAAAAATTCTGCATGTACTCCTCTCTATACCACTTAAATGCTACAGTGTGGCTGCATGAAAAGGGCCACAAGGGGACCAACCACAAAGGGCTGAGGTATAGGCTTCTCCGCCATAAGGGGAAACTCTGTGCCAGTCTTTCACAGGTCAGTACACTTGGAGTTACGTCTACACTGCACATGTCCTTTGATGGCGTGGAGTGTACACGCATGCGTAGCCCCCCAACACGGGCATAAATAGCAGGGTAGCCAGTGAGGCATGCTCAAGCAAGTAAAGATATGCCTGAAGGATGCAGGTATGTATATGAATACATACACTACACTGCTCGCCCAAGCTGGGCTGCCATGTCTACACTGCCAGAAAGACGCTAGCAAGGGAAGATGCTGAAACTTTTCCCTGCTGCCTCCCTGCTGCCAGTCTCTTTCGTTGACACATGTTGCTCTACAGCTCAGAATGGACACAGCCTACTTTTCACTGCAGCGAGTAGCTCTATGTATGCTACACACCACCATCAGCAGTATGTAGTGTAGACGTAACCTTGGTGAGGTTTGGAGCCCGATTAACAAAGAGTCACAGGACCCATAACTCCATGGCCATAACATAACATATATAGGAAATGAGAAAGAGCAGCAGCTCAGTGGTAAAAAAATGTGGATAAACCTAAAGTAAAGCTCATATTTCCCAAATGAGAAGTGGGTGAACTTAGTTTATCCCATCTTACCTTCAACTGCTATTCTAATCTATGGGCTGTTACAGCAGCCTCAGAAGAGCTACTCTGAACAGACCTGCAGCCATGGTAGTGAATTTTACCCTCTCCGATCCTCACAGAATTCCCTACTCAAATCTGGCTGTGTGAGGAGTGGGTAAGTTTCACCTACTGATAGGAGAATAGACCCCAAATCCCTTTTCGACAATCTCGCTAATAGAAAATATAAATAGTTTCTTGCTACTCTGCATATAACCATGCGCATAAATTTAGAGACACCTACACATTCAACTACATCAACACTACTACATTAATTTTAAATGTTTAACAAGCTTTTTAAAAAATACTTTGGACAAAACTGTACCTTCAGATGCACATGTACAACTGCCATTGAAATCCATGGGAGATGTGCAAATCTAGGATGGCGGAATATGACCCTAAGTATTCTACAGAATATTTCTTCGGGTTTTAAACTATAAAAGTAGTATAGTATAAAACTTCGGGTTTTAAACTATAATTTTCTGTATTGACTTGTATTTTTTTTTCCTTCGGTGCTCACTAAGTGCTACTTACTGTAAATGTCTTTTTTGTGTTATGGCAAGTATTCTGCGTTTCAATGTGATGCACTTAACATGTCCATGTAAATTTTTAATTTTTGGAACCAGTCACTTCACACTAGCTGACTCTAAGAGAGCTCTAGCTCTCACAACTGAAAAACTTTGCTGGAAATCAGCTCCAAGGCCTAAAAGTCTCTTTAAAGATGCAAGTGTGTGTGAATAGTTAGTGCAGATGTTTTTCTACAGCAACTGAACTCGCTGAGTTTCACCATTTCCATAAAGCACATTAAAACAAGTGTGTGAACACTCCGAGATGAAAGTACCAAACACTCCTGAGACTTCCAGTGGAAAGTAGAGCTGCCTGACTTTTCTCCAAGCAGACAGAAATGCCCATGATTCAGCAGCCTGAGTAAATAAAAGAGGTCCTTATTTCCTAGTTTTGCTGGCTGGCCGCACTGCAGCAGTCTCTGTGCTGCTGCCAAAGGGGATGCAAAACTGGAACTACACCCAGCAGCTGAAGGACTGTCTTTGTTAGGCAGCCAGGCGTTCCTGACCATCTTCTGGCAACAAATCTGCCATATCCTGCAAGGAAGACCTCCATCTCAGGCTTGATAATTCTCTAGTCTGTCTAATAGCACTAAACAACAGATTTTGCCTGGTCTGTGTTGGAGGAGGACAGCTGGAAACTCAGTTAGTAGCAGAGTAACACCTGTTCAGTCATATTTCTGGGGGAAAGTGCTCTCTAACAGAAAAGTGAAGTAATAACAGAAGGAGTTATTCTATGGGGACAGGGGGTAGGGAAGCATCAGAGTACAAAGCCCCTCTGTGGTGTGAGCAGCCAGCCACTCATGTGCCAGCCTCAGTAGTTGTGAAGTCTTGAAAGTGATTTTATCCCTGGTGCTGCTGACTGAACAGCGCTGCTTCAGAAAAGAGCAGTTAGTCTCCAGGAAAGTGCATGACATACAAACATTTTCACTGGAATATTCTGCAGTGAAGAAGGAGTGGCTCTGTCGTGCCTTATTCTTTTATATGATTTAAACAAACCAAGCTTTGCTACCGATGTTTCTAGAAAAAATTGCAGCGAACCTTTTAATAGTGTAAAAAAACCCAACAAAATGTCTATTTTGCCTCTGATCCACACCTGTCAGGTGTCTACATAGATTAATAAATTAAGCTTCACAATACCCATATAAAGCATTACTGGATTCTCCCCATTTTTACTGGTGGAATTACGGAGGCAAACAGAAGCTACGTGATTGTCCGCGGGTCACAAATGGAATCTGTGATCGAGGTGAAATAGAACCCAGATCTTCTTACTCCCAAATCTAGGCCATAACTGTAGGAAAAATCCTTTCCTTCGCCTGCAGTGAGTAGTCACCAAAAAGAACTAATACAGCAGGATTACCTCACAACCAACAAGAAAGATACAATACTGCAGATGCCCAGACACTTCCCAAGCACTGGTCTTGCTGATATATTTTTGCTACCTGAGCTAGTTAACTGTAACAGCAGACTGGTCACATAATTGTCCTTATGGGACTCAGCATGATGTATGTGCAAGTACTACATAGCAAGGTTTCCTTAACAGGGCCACGATTTACAACAATGGTTATTTTTGAAGGGAATATTAAAAAATACCTACAAATCAAGTATACCTAGCACAGTACATATATTCACACTACTCTCTCTCTCTATATATATACACATACACACACACACACTTATATGTTATGTAATTATACATAGGCATGTGTATGTGCATGTGTGTTGTTATTACTTATATGTATTAGCCCAACCACACACCAACCTCCCATTCTGTTAGGTGCTGTGTTGTGTATGTGTATATGCACACGCGCACAAACACACACTTCCTAATTTTCAAGATGACCCCTATAATATAAAATTCAAGTTAAAAATGAAAAGAATAAGTGTCAGCCAGGTAGATATTACCGATGTAAAACAATATTGTACAATTTGTGATAAGTGTATACACATAAGTGTTGTCCTCCGGTCTTCCAGTTATGTGTCAACATGATAGAAAATATATCATAATGTGCGAGTCATCTAACAAACTTATTGTTTTATACTTTTTTAATAAGATTGTCAGAAAATGTTAACGTTTAAAGTTACTTTAAACAAAATATTCATTATTTCACAATTTCGTCCATTTATTCTGACCAGAAATATAAACAGTTCTGGAAAAGCTGCAACTTCAATAACACAACCACCACATTTTTTTCACATCAATGGTTCCACATTAAACTCACTCATTTGTCTCATAACTTATTTAACTACTTGAAAACTAATACTCTGTAATGGGTATTCAAAAGAGAAATGTGAACTTTAAAAAATATTTATAATTTACAGATGGTTTTAAAATCTATCAATATTTCAAAACTACTCTTGGAGGACCAATTACACGCATTAACAGTTGGGTTACTGGGGGAGACTCTAAAAGGGGTTCTACACTGATAGCAGTGTTTGGTAGGGTTCTCTACCCTACCCAGAAACAACAGCTTAGACCTCTAAAATACTCTTTTTTGTAAAATGCCTTCATTGCCCAGGTAAGTAGCTAACATTCTTGACCTGCTCTCTTAAGCCAACTCAAGTCTCCAGGTCATGTGTCTTCATAAGATACATTACTATTACATATGTGCAAAGGAACATAGACATTTTTCTTTGTTTGTTACTTAATGTTCATTTGAACAGATGGAGCTCAGTGAATTCCATCTTCTACAGCCAAATTAAAGAGAAAACAGTGCATTCTTAAGCAGTTCACTTTTAACCTCAATAAAAGCTGATGTGCAACTAGCTAGAGACCACAGTCACCCTCCAATTTATTTAAGGAAACCAAGCCTTTGTGTTTTTGACTGCAAGGTGGGAGTGTGGGGGTGGAAGAGGTTTTCAGTTGCTGGGGTAGAATCGCTCTTCAGTGCTTCCCCAACACATAACTAATGACAGGCACCACACTCAGAGTTATTAAACCATATTCCATAACTGAAAATCCCATGCCACACAATCAATTTACAGGGGCTTTTTATTTCAAACTAAAAAGTACTAAGTGAGTCAACTAACACATTTAGCTACAATTTAAACATAACAAAAAAAGTTAAAACTGCATTTCTTCCGCTCTCTCTCTCTTTTCTTTTCTGTTGCTGTTTGTTTCTACAATATGAGTCAGAGACCACCAGCACTGCTCCACTAAAACTAGGGTCAGAAAAAGTCATCCCCATAACAATTACGTCAAGGATTAAGTTATTGGGAAGTGAGGAAACCCCGCTCCATGCACATTTTAATATATTAATTTTTTCTTAGAAATCTTTACATAAAATTTAACACCAAGTGTTAAAACAAACCAAATAATTAACAACAAATTCAATGCAAAATTGCAGCAAGAAGATAATCATTATGGTTTGTTACTAGTAGTAGTGTTGACACAGTTTCTTAAGGACAACTATGAATAACTGAGAGAAAATGGGTCAGGTTTTTATTAGACTTGAGTGATTTCAAAGGTTTTCTGCTTTTGTTGAGCCTCACTATCTCTAGTTGCCACTGTGAATGGGAGTGGAAATTCTGTGGCCCTGATTCTCCCCTGCAATACAGCCCTTTGTAACTGATTCAACAGCAAAGGACTGCTTAAAGGCAGCAAAATGACCCCCCATCCCAACATAAAGGGAATTCATCAACAGCACAGAACCAGTTGAATGGATGTATGCTGCCACCTCTGCAGCTGTGAGAATAGGAAGCACATCAAGGGCTAGAGGAGGTGTAGCCAGAACACATTCTCTATCACATAGTGGCTCTCAGGTGGCTGCTACAGGCTGGCAAAATGGGTCTGCTCTAAGCAGTGTGGGGAGGCCACCCAGGTACAAAAATGGGTTGAGACCATGTTTGCTCACCACTTTTCTGGCCAAGCACAAAAAAAGGGGAAAAAAGAACATCTGGTCTTGCATGTTTGTACTCAGGAAGTTTTCTTCCCATTCTCCAATCAGCTTGGGAGGGTGGGGGGTAGGGGAGTGGAGTGAAGAGAGTGGTGGTGAAGCACTGGAATGGGTTACCTAGGGAGGTGATGGAATCTCCATCCTTAGAGCTTTTTAAGGCCAAGCTTAACAAAGCCCTGGCTGCAATGATTTAGTGGGTGTTGGCCTTGCTTTGAGGAGAGGATTGGACTAGATGATCTCCTGAGGTCTCTTCCAAACCTGATATTCTACGATTCTATGAAGAACAAACTGATAGGTAAAGTGAGAAAAGAGACGTAGGGTATTGAGAGCTAGATACATTTGGATGGGGGAAGTGAGTCAGGCAAAATATAGGAAAGGACATAAAAAACAATACAAGGAAAAGACAAATAGATAACAGAGGAAGAGAAATAGTAAACTAGAAAAGACATACTGTGATCTCTTAAAGGAGAAAGAGAAAGGGTAATGATAATAAAGCAAAAGCGATATAGTGAGTTGCATTCTTTGACAGTATGACAGAATCAAACAGAGTAAACAAACAATACATAACTGCTTATTCCTTTAAATGGCAAGGATGGACGGTACTTTTCATCCAAGTTAGCAGTCCTTATTCACACTGGGGGATTTTGCCCCAGCATAGCTGCACTGGTGCAAACTCTTAGCATGGATATGCTGAACTAGTGGAAAAAGTGACTTGCCCTGGCGAAGCTTAGTTCAGCTTGAAACCAGTGTACGCTGCATCAGTACAAGTCACTTCACTTTTTACACTAGTGTGGTGCATTGGCAGCAAGGTAGTAGGTGGCAAGTACATTTTCTAACGGCAGCTACCGACAGTGCAGGATAAAACCATCCGTGAACCTTTTTTCAGGTCAGTAAGATGTGACATGTGGTGGAAAGGGGCTCACACCTATGTCTGGGAGACAAAAAACAGGGAAACAGAGGGCCAAGCTGGACCCACTGCTCTCTTCTCTGGAGGAAAGGAGGAAGAAAAGGGCCTGACTGGAGCCTATAGGTGAAGAACTGTGCAGAAGAGAGCACGTGTCCATGTGTGAAGGGCAAGTGCAAGTGGAACAAGTGAGGTCAAGAGTGGTGTGACATCTCCAATCCAACCACTGGCCAGACCTAACCCCTTCTTAGCTACTATAAATGAGATCTGACCGGCTCAGCAGCCCCACACGGATGCAAGATCAAATGCTGATAAGAACAAAAATTAACACTATCTTATGTAAACACAAGGAAATCATATCATCTATGCTCACAGTTTCCAGAACACTGACGCTCACATAGATAAAGCAGTAAGGGACGTACGGTCAGCTGAACTTCTTACATTTAAAAAATGTAAAGTTTAATTCAGATCTTTAACAGTACTTTTATAAGTTTGTTTGGGTGGTTTAATTTAATTCTAAATAGGAAGGAGAGATTCTTTTAAAAAGGCAACATTTTTCTTCTCTTACATTTAATTCCATTCATGAAAGCCTGCTGAAAATCATGATTAACTGTCTAAAATAGAATCCTGTCCACAAATTTAGATATCTTTGCTTTGTTAAAAGCCTGTAAGTAAAACAACCCTTTGCAGCTTCCTCAGTTTAGAATGGAAGCATGGTCTGAAATACAGTAAATTAAGCCTTCTTCTGTCAGGGCTGGAAAGAATAGTTGCTGGATTTGAAATGATTTTTTTTATTGACTTCATTTACATCCTGTCTAAGGTCTTCCGAACAGCTCAAGGTGTCTTATCTCTGGCTACCAGGGGGTATTTCGCAGTCAAAGCAGTTAACGTACTTTCTCTCCCTCTCTCTTTTTTTCAGGCCATCTTATCTTATCAGACAGATCTCTTCAGGCTGAAGAGAACCCACACTTATCAGAAGCAATATACTATATTGACAGCTCAGTGTTGCTAGAGACAAATGAAAACTTAGGGTAGAGAAAGATCAGTTAACCTGTTCCATTCTCATTTTAGACTAATCTTTGGTTTGTCAAACTTCAGGAAATGTTGTGTGTCTTTTCTCTATTTACTTGGATCCAGAGGCACATGAGCACATCATCAGTCACTAAATCTGATGCAGAGGAACAGGATAGAAGCAGGCACTATAATAATTCCCAAGGTAGTTTGCCTGTTGACTCCTAAGTGTGAGCAATGTGTAGCTGACCTCTGCGACTCCTCCCCTACATGACCCTACGTGGGGGTATTACTGTGGAAGTATCTGAGCAGTGCAAAAGATTGCACAGCAAAAGAGAAGAGTGCAGCATTTTTCTGGCATGCTACAGACACTCAAGGATAGTGAACTGGACTACCAGGGCACAGTAAGGCATAAACACAAAGGGTCAGTGAAAGAAACTGACCATCTGAATGATGTAAACAGATGCAGTAAAATAGCTTCCCTGAAAGAGAATCTGAAGAACATCCTGCAAGTCTGTTATGGAACTGGAAAATCTGGAAAGCAGACAGCTTATTTAGGTTTGTCCTCCATAATCTGCTTTGGCGACTAAACGGCATGACATAACTAGTCAATTATAGCACCCAGCTGTAACTTAACCATATAACTAGTCTCATAGAAAAACATAGAACCTCTTGCTTGCCACTGAAATGACAGCCATAGCTGTAAACCCTGAAAGATTTCTGTAACATTTAATGTCAAACACAGTGAACCAGATCTAAAAAGCAGTTCAGGCTGCTGATACTGATTATACGGATTATTCACCATAATTTCAAATGAAAAAAACAATAAAGTGAGCAGTTATTAAACATTTTATTTGTGTGTTTAATACTCTGTTTTTATTTTTTTCTTTCCCCTTTGTATCTCAGCACCCCCTGGACACTTTTATATTAGTGAGAACCCAAGACTTTCCCTGCAGAGAAGGTTCTCTATTAATTGTCCATTATCTTGGTGTGTCAGCACAAAGAAGAGAAGGAATCCTCTTTCCAACTGGTTTCACCTCTCTCTCCTGAGAGCGATGCCCTTGTCAGGGAATTAAAGACATGAAAACCTGCCACTTATCAGAACTGTATTTGAATCGAACTACTGTCCTTGAAAATAGTAGACACCAGATACTATCAAAATGAACCACAGTGGCAGTTCCAGTTCCACTGTGGTTTAGCCAATCTTTTAAAAAAGCTTATATGTAATTTGTGATTACATGTGATTAGCAGCAATATAATTATAGCTGTAGGTCAAGAATAATGAAAACGTGTTCCCTTACATTAAAAGAAAAATGCAATAATGAAATAAAAAGTTCACCAGGTAGAAACTTTGCTGAGTGGCTGAAATTGTAAACTTTCTAGACATTATATTAAAGTTTTATTATAGTGTACAGTATTTAAAATAGTTTTTGAGGAAAGAGAGGAAGCAGTGAAAGGAAGGAGACACAGATATAATATTTTTAAGAAGCAGTCTGAAAGATTTTCATGGTTTAAATAAGCCTGAGGGTACATGTGAATGTAAACTCATTGCTGAAGCAAATCGTAAAACTTTTTAATTACTTCACACTACCAATTCTTAACAAAACATAATTCACGCCCATTAAAATGCCATGTTTGCCTTGCTAGCATGAAACAGTATTTCAGAGAGATCTTTAGAAATTCTATTAACCTGTTCAGAAGCAAACCACAACCTAAGTTATGCTTATAATAGTTTAGAAAATTGAACCTGTTCATTTTGAACAATCAGTATGATTGTGTTTACCTTTTACAATGTGAACTTACCAGGAAAAAAAAGAAAAGAAAAGAAGTTATGCCGTGCTTTTAACAAGTAAACAAGTGTACAAATTAATTCAGAGAGCAGTAATTCTGAAAATTTTCTATGTTTAATGTGCACTGCAGTTAAACTACTTTTTCTGTACAAATTAATTTACTGCATCAGTGATCGATGTTTATGTTTAGGCAATTTTATTTCTCAGTATGGTAAAATTAGACCTAATAGTTGCAACCTGTTAAGTCCAATCTGTCACTGAAATTCAAATTGCCTTTTTCCTATTATTCAAGGAGCAATTTGGAGGAATTAAAGCCATCTAAAACCAGAAGACAAACAATTCTCTGTAAGAACTCAATAGCCTGTGTCATCAACCAGCTCTACAAATTAGAGATCCTTTCTAGTCAGATTTTTTGCCATCTTTTCCTGAAAATTCTAAAAGTTTCGACTCTGCTGAGCCACAAAAACAGGAATGTTCTAGGACAGCAGAGGAACTCATCTCTCCAAGTGAATGAAAAAGTTACTGTCCATTTTGAACAGTGAAAATGCCATTAACTGATGACACAAAACTACTAATTAAACTCCAGTCTCTGTATCCTATAATTTATTTTTTGTTCAGAAGTTTTCAGTTATCCATCCATATATCTGCCAAAAAAAATTGTTTTGGTCATCATTAGAGGCAAGTTAGTCCGTCGTTCTTTTCTTGTTTATGAAGCACTGCGGGATCACAGACAATTATTATCTATCACTTCCAGTATTTAAATATGTTGGTCCAGAGTCTAAATTTTGTTTACTATTCTGCATAATATTTTCTTTGCTTCAGTGATATAACTGTGCAGTACATCCCAGATTATTCATTTAAATCAGCTGGCACAAGATGGCTTCTGGCACTGCCCTGAAGTTGCTGTTTGGGTCCTTTTAATAGCCTGCCATTTTCCCCCTCTCTCCCAGCACATTAAATATGTGCTGTTTTGGTTACATTTTAATTTTTTGTTTTTCCTAACTGTACGTTTCCAATGTTAAGTATAACTTTTCCAAGGCTCTTTGGTTTCATTTACCCTTGTTTTGTTTTGGGGGTTCTTCCCCAGCATTATTTACTGACTTCTTTCTTTTGATCCTTAGCCTTATTTTTGGGAGGATTCTTTTTTCTCAAGGCTGGAAGAAAGGGATGCTTTGGGCTACGTCTACACTGCATACCTTACAGAGGTACAGCTGTGCTGCTGTAAGATCTCCTATGTAGCCGGTCCTTGCCATCAAGAGAGAGCTCTCCTGCTGACAAAATGAAACCATCCCCAACAAGCGACAGTAGCTTTTGTCAGCAGGAGAGCATCTCCCGCCAACAAAGTGCTGTCCACACCAGAGCTTTTCGTCGGTAAAACTTCTGTTGGTCAGGGGTGCGTTTTTTTCACGCCCGGCTGCCTGACAAAAGTTTTATCAACAAAAGTACAGTGTAGACGTAGCCTGAGTCTCAGAGCTAAAGATCTGAGTACACGCTTTTGGTCCTATTGAGGATGGCCATCTTGGCGACAATGAGAGAGTATTAAAGCTGTTTTTGAGGAGTTTCTGTATCCTTCCTCAGCCATTTTTCTTTCCATTATATCTTTTCATTATCACTTTTAAAATTCCAAGTAGACTCATTTCCTTGGAAGATTGCTTGGATCATCAAGTTGATTAATAATTTTGCAACTAAGCAGTACTGATTAATGTGGATTATTCAAGTGATTAATAATTTTACTGTTTTGCAGGACCAGGCTTCTCTCAATGTCCTGTTTTTAAATAATATTTTACAATTGTGATTTGTTTAGATTGATGACCTGTAACTTCATGGTTCTCCAAGTTCAGGAAACCGACATGACATTATACCCAAACTTATTCTTCTGCTGTAGTGCCAATTATTACAACAGCCCATATAGTATTTCCAGATGACAATGTCTAAGAGGTTGGTGAGTTGAGACCTCTGCTCCTGAAATAGTGCTTACTTTGCTATACCTCCTCTCCCCACTTGTTTGTTTGTCTCATCCACCTGTTTGGTCTTATAACAAACCAGACTGCAAGCACTTTGTGGTAGGGACTGTCTTTTTTATGTCTGTACAATATCTAGCACAATGAGTACCTGAGGCTTGGTTGGTATCCCCAAGTGCTAACATAATGCAAATGATAAAGTAATAATAATGAATTCCCCATTTTTATTTTTTTATGTGATGGGTATAGGGAGGTAAAGGCAAACAAACAAATTGGTGATGGGGTTACAGCATTTCATGTGGAATGTAAAACACATGCTGTCTTATTCCTAACATTTGATGGTAGGCCCACAACACCTTGCGTCCTAGGATTACATTTACATGCTTCCTCTTCTTGACTCACTGAAAACGGCCAATGAACCAAATCATTATTTATCAGCTACTGTACAAGATTTCCTGACTGTGTTCATGTTTTGACTTCTGTTTTGTTGATACTGGAACTCACAGCATAATCACTCCCTACAGTAGCATATAAATGCTTAATCTATTCCTAAAACTAATCAGTGGTTTGTCTATTAGGTAAAGCAAAATCTAAATGCTACATTTCTTATTGACTACATATAGTGGAACTTTTATTTAAAAATAAGCACTGAGGTACATAGAAGTTCAGGATGACTGGAATTACAATTTGTATGTTGCTATGCACTGGATCAGTTTTGGTCTTTCTTTGTATTTCCTTGAAACTAAATTTATCCATAAGCAGGTCTAATTGTACTTGGATATTGGATATACCCTTCTTTCACTAAATGAAACTTTATTTGATCATTTGTAAGGACCCAACTACAAGGCATCTCTGTGCTGTAACATAAAGAACCAAATACAACACATTAAAAATGGGAAACAAAATCTAATGACAAGTTATAGTACATTGCATGGACTGAATTAAAGAGATCCTCCTCCCCCCAAAAGATTCAATTCCTAAATACTTTGAGAAAAGGGAAAAACAAAAGGGTAGCAGATGTAAAAACAAAGGGAGGGAGCTCATAAAACAGCCAAGGATAGGCCAACTGAAATAAACGGGGCTTGCAGCATGCCTTAAAGGCAGCCAGCAAGGGGCTTTGGCAAGCCACCTCTGGGAGGGAGTTCCACAACTGAGGACAAGAAAGATTTGCCCCCCGGCCTACTCCTGATTAAACCTACTGAGAAAAAGCAGACCAGATCCAGCTGAGTGTAATTGCCAGGCAGAGACATGGAGTGCAGAGCTATTGCTCAAGAATTTAGGGTCTAGAATTTGAAAGGTTTTATATACCGAGACCTTGGATTGTATTTTCTAGAATATCAGTTTTCAGCTAGTCTCTCTGCTCCTAGCCTAAAGAGCAAGTGGCAGCGTCTAGATCATTTTCAAGGCATACCCAATTAGGATCACATTACAGTAGTCTCGCTTAGATGAAACAAAGGGCCGGGGACTACAGTGAGGTCCACGTTCAAGATAAATGGGCAAGACTATTCAGATAAATTGGATATTCATTACCAGTGGTATGGAAACGTGCTCCTTCTTGCTGGTGAAGGCATGTTAGGATACTGATCACTGGCCACTCTTGACCACTGGTATAATAATAATCTTGGAATGAGGCACTAATCATTTACATCAGGGGTTGGCAGCCTTTCAGAAGCGGTGTGCCGAGTCTTCATTTATTCACTCTAATTTAAGGTGTCATGTGCCAGTAATACATGTTCACGTTTTCAGAAGGTCTTTTTCCGTAAGTCTTTAATATATAACTAAATTATTGTATGTAAAGTAAATAAGGTTTTTAAATAATTAAGAAGTTTCATCTAAAATTAAATTAAAATGCAGAGCCCCCGGACTGGTGGTCAGGACCCGGGCAGTGTGAGTGCCACTGAAAATCAGCTCGCGTGCTGCCTTTGGCACACGTGCCATAGGTTGCCTACGCCTGATTTACATCAAATGAAAAGCAAAGCCTTCCCTCACACCTTCACTAGCAAGCAAGGGCACAGTCCTACCTCAATCATAGATGCTGGAACTAGGTTGCTGGGGGTGTTGCAGCACCCCCTAGTTTGAACTGGTTTCCAGACTACACAGGGTTTACAGTTTGGTTCAATGGCTCTCAGCACTCGCACTATAAAAACTGTTCCAGATCTCTTAACTCCAGTCATAGAGGGCATAAACTAAACCAAAAAAATACCCCTGAAACTCAGTCAAGTCAAACTGCTTATTCACCCCCTCCTGCTCTAACATGGCTACATCGGAGGTCTGATTGTGATCTACATGGCAAAGAAATATGAAAAATATCACAGCAAACAACTACTGGCTCTGTATCAGTCTGCAAACAGTCCCGATTAACCAGGCTGCATGCCACATGCAACAGTTGCAAGCTTTTTACATGTACTTTTATTACAACGGGCACAGTTCTCTGGGTTTTGTTCTATCACAAGCTTGGACTTCAGGACATAGTGGTAGTATGCTGGGACTGCTATTTAGAGAGTGGAATGGCTGATGAAAGGCTATACTCTCCCTGACTTTTCTTCCTTTGAATACTTGGCTTTTGTTTCCTTGGCTCCAATACTTTGCTACTTAGTCATGATTACCAGACTCTGAAGCTTACTATTTTGTTTTTAAATGAAATTTCCAACTTTCAGTCTTCATTTTGATACAAACTCATTACCTTGGAGTGATTTGAAAGTGCGGATTGATTTTTCCTTCTTCACAAATTACAAGATTTTGTTCAATTATAAATGATGATGGTTTGCACCACACCAAAATTTCTTAATCCCCAGACATGATCAAAATTTTGTCCCTGATTTTGTTTTGTGATGTGGTGTTATTCTAACATTTCAATGAAGATTTTAACAATGACGATCATTTCTGGATCCTCATTTTCTGCAGTTGTCTACTATTTGGATTTTTTTATAACTGGAAGCCTGTTGGAGGCAAAAAATACTTTGTCTAGATCTTAACCACTTCACTGCAACCTAGCATTCCAGGTGTGCTGGGTAAAAAATGCCTACAATGCTCAGAGCATGCACAGAACACCCTAACAAGCCAACAAAATCAATGGAATGTTAACAGAGATATGCAGCTGGTATAGAGGAGGACCAGCTACAAAGGAGTGAGGCAACACTTTGAATATTAATCTGTTTGATATACAGTATTATTATGTTACAGAAATACTGCAGGATACTCAAAACTACAGATTCAAAATGAAATTCCAGTCCCACTGAAGTCGACAGGAGTTTTGCCATTGACTTCAATAGGGCCAGTATTTTATCCTGGGTCTAGATCTGACTAGATGTAGGTTTATTTAAACTTTGTTGCTGGGAAGCCTAATGGTAATATTCAAAATAGGGCTGTTGATTAATTGCAGTTAACTCATGTGATTAACTTAAAAAAATTAATTGCAATTAAAAAAAATCACGATTAATGGTAGTTTTAATCGCACTGTTAAACAATAGAATACCAACTGAAATTTATTAAATATTTTTGAATGTTTTTCTACATTTTCAAATATATTGATTTCAGTTACAACACAAAATACAAAATGTATACTGTTCACTTTATATTATTATTTTATTAAAAATATTTGCACTGTAAAAATAATAAACAAAACAAAAATAAACAAAAGTATTTTTTAATTCACCTCATACAAATACAGTAGTGCAGTCTCTCTATCACAAAAGTGTAGATTTGCTTTGGTACCAAACTTCACTCAAAAACAAAACAATGCAAAACTTTAGAGCCTACAAGTCCACTTAATCCTACTTCTCATTCAGCAAATCGTAAAGACAAATAACTTTGTTTACATTTACCAGAAATAATATTGCCCACTTCTTATTTACAATGTCACCAGAAAGTGAGAACAGGCATTTGCATGATACTTTTTTAGCCGCCACTACAAGGTATTTACATGCCAGATACGCTAAACATTCCTATGCCCCTGCATGCTTTAGCCACCATTGCAAAGACCTGCTTCCACGCTGATGACGCTCGTTAAAAAAATAATGTGTTAATTATATTTATGACTGATCTCCTAGGGGGTGGGGGGAAATTGTATGTCTCCAGCTCGATTTTACTAGCATTCTGCCATATATTTCATGTTATAGTAGTTTCGGCTGATGACTCAGCATGTTGTTCAGTTTCAGACACTTTCAGCCTTCTGTTGATGGCATCTGACTCAGGTGATGCTGAAAATGAATATGCAGCAGTCTGCTCTGCTTTGGATTGTTATTCTGCAGAACTCATCATCAGCATGGATGCATGTCCTCTGGAATGGCGATGAAGCATGAAGGGACATATGAATCTTTAGCGCATCTGGCATGTAAATATCTTGCAACGCCAGCTACAGCAATGCCATACAAACACCTGTTCTCACTTTCAGGTGCCATTTTGAACAAGAAGTGAGCAGCATTATACCTGCAAATGTAAACTAATTTGTTTGTCTGAGCGATTGGCCGAAGAGGAAATAGGACTGAGTGGACTTGTAGTTTACATTATTTTATTCTTGAATGCAGCTATTTTGTACATAATTCTACATTTGTAAGTTCAACTTTCATGATAAAAAGATTGTACTACAGTACCTGTATTAGGTGAACTGAAAAATACTTTTTTTTGTTATTTTAAAGTGCAAATATTTGTAATCAAAATAAAGTGAGCACTGTACACTTTGTATTGTGTTATAATTGAAACCAATATATTTTAAAATGTGGCAAACATCCAAAAATATTTAAATAAATGGTATTCTATTGTTAACAGTGCAGTTAATGGGAATTATTTTTTTAATTGCTTGACAGCCCTAATTCAAAACAAATGGCTATTTTAGTTGGGCTCGCAAAGAAAAAACTCAACTTATGATAACTTCTCAAAGTTTACTAATTCAAGTACTAGAGCTCAAGGGGCTGACTGCATCTCCTCAACATTAATGCTATTATGGCAGTTTCTGCCTTTGACATGTTCATTGAATAAGTCCTTCTATCCTAGGAATGTTTTTATTTTCCAACTGATAAATACTGTATCCAAAGTTTTGGGGCACATTGTCATTTCATTTTACATTAATAAGTATTTCTATGGAGTTCATCAGTGCCAAATCTGAACACCTAAAAATGGAAAATGCTCTGCTTCCAATCATCTCCCTTTTAAACTGCTAGCTTAATATTACTTTTCCTTGTTAGCAACTACACTGGTTGCCACAGAAATTATATACAATCAAGAATAGGAGGGAAGTTGTTGGCAAGATAACCTCTGTATTAAAATACGTTCCATATTCCATATTTTAATAGGTCAGTGAATTTTGTTTTCAAATTTGACTCTAAAAAACTTTCAGATGTATTTTTACAGTTCTTTTGTCTTTCATCCATCATGCACTGGATGATTAAATATTCTCAATGCCAAAAAGGTCAAAATTAGGATGAACAGATAACAAGTGTGAAAAATCTGGACGGGATTGGGGGATAATAGGTGTCTATTTAAGAAAAAGCCCCCAAAATTGGGATTGTCCCTATAAAATCGGGATATCTGGTCACTCTAGTCAAACTGCTTTGGTCAGGACTTCAGCACTAGGTAGTGAAAATTCTCCCACCAATTCTTAATCATTTTGGCAAGAATCATCTTGCTTTCTTCTACTGAATACACTGCTGATGTATTAATTTTATCATCATCAATTAACATTATCACCCTTTTTTGTTGAAGTGAGTTATTTTCATCTTGTCAGAATTTGCACATTTATGGACTGATAATGATGTATTTGTGATTTCTTGCAATTATTACAGTAATTATTTGTTCACTGATCTCCCCAATTCTAAATAGGAACCAATTTGCCTGAAACTTCGTTGACAATAGTTCTATTTTCTCTGCTAAATTATGTATTCTAATTATAACACTCTATTTTTAAAAAACTGCTTTGGCTTCCACTCAGGCATCATGTTAATTCTTTTTTTAATTGAAGAGGTAGTTAGGTGTTTTTGGTTGGTTTTTAGACTTTGACAACTTTTGTCTTATTTACTGATCTGATTTCTTCACTCTACTTACACCCTCATCTAACAGAGTCATCAGCTACTCCAGAGCTTAACATGTGTTTCCTCGGAAAGATACATCTGGTGGTCACGCTTCTAATTATGATCTCACTTAAGCCACTTTTACACCAGTGTAACTCCACTGACTTCGGTGGCCTTACTTCTGATTTACATTGGTATAAGATCAGATAAGGCTCATAAATTCTCTTTAATATAAACTGCTTTGCAGTCCTTCATGATAAAACATGACATCAATTTGCTTTGTTGTTAAAGCAATAAATAATAACAATAATTCATGGAAATAAAAGCTAAACAACAACACTGTATACATTTGGCTTTTCTTCCCCCATTTCCATTTACAACAGCCAAACTGCCCTCTCTGCTTTTTATGTAAAACTGCAGATGTCTTATTAATCGAGATTCTAATACATTCCAGATGAACAAACAACTTTACCACTGCACCACGTAGCACTCTTCTTAAACCCAGGATTTATTAGAACAGCCTGTTCCAAGATCTCTTAACTTAAAAAAGATGGTTTATTGTTCCTTGCTCCTACAGCAGGGACCTAATACATACATTGAAACTGTGTCTTTGTCCCTTTGCAACACAGTATTCAAAGAGATTTCCAAGCCTACAGTGCAACATTATCCAAATCCTTTGAAACCCTAAGTATTTGCGTCAAATTCAACCATCTGCATACAGAAAGCATCATGGAAAACCAATACACCAGTGATGACATTACAGCAAAGGGGTCCCAGAATCCTTTGCAACATTTAATATTCACCAAAATATTCTTAGGTGCCATCTTAAAATATAAATATTACATTTTAAAAAGCACACTTTGCTAAACAGCAAAATATTTAGGTTTTAGCTTTTTTCATCCCCATAAAAAGCCTAATTTAAGGGAAATTATCTATTCACAGGATATAACTCATAGCTATCATTGCATGCTGCTGATATTTCACTGGAAGCTTAGCGTGTAATACAACCAATCAAAATCTATTTAGCTACTGCTATTTAAAAACTACATTCTCCACTGCAGTAATTATTCTGTGCGCTTTAACATACACGCCTTTATAAATGGAGAAAATAGGTTCTTGCTCTGTAATCAAAAAAGAAACTGAAAGGGAAATAATGATAAGCTGTAAAAGCTTAAATCATCTCAGTGTATGGCTATAGTGTTTTATAATTTTATAATACTGGCACCCTCCTTACAACTTTCAGCTTACTAATATGCTTACTAGTACTGGATTACTAAGAGTGGCTCTATAAATAACTTCTATGTATAGAAAACCAGGGAGAAAAAAGGTTATAATATTAAACAAATCAAACTTATTTTTAATGAAGGAAATAGAAAAGTCCATTCTTTCGGGGATTTGAGAAAATAAGGTACCCAAATCAGAGCAATTAACGTCATTAGTTTTTGCAAATACCTACTTTTCTAACAGATTCCTATTTTTCCATATGTTCCACGAGTACATGTCTACAAATTAACATATTTACAATTTAAAATTCAAAAAATTCAAAAAATTGTGCTTCAATTGGACAGGATTTTCAATATTTACTAAAAAAAAGTAAGTATGTATCTTTGCAATTCATTCTGCACTTCTAGGGAGTTCCCCCCCCCCCCCAATCTCTCTGTACACAACTGGACACACTTTAAGGCTGAAAAAAATCCAAGAATGGGGTGGAATGCAGCAAAAGATGAAGAAAACAACTACTTCAGTGAGAACAGCATGTGTTTGAGGTTTTTTAAATAAAATTGGAAAAACTGGAAAAAGACCATGAGAGCTACTAAAATGTGCTGTTGCAACTATTAGGTTACCTACATATTTTCTTGGACAATTTATCTTCACAGTCATTAGATGCAATAAATATGACAAATCCCACCTCACATAGCATATCTTTTGTTAGCTTTTGTTCTCAACAGTAGGATTTCATTTGCAGTACACACATTCAAAACTCTTACTAACTATTGTTTAAAAATAGTTTAAAAGAAGTAATGTTAAGTAGCACAGTAGCACAGACTATTACTATAGCAGTGCAGTACAATCAGGGAGATATATTTACAAACTAGTTATCTCAGTTAAAAATTCTCATTTACCTTAATCACATCATCATCATTATCCAGTACACACATGAATACAAAGCAGCTGTAGGTCTGCATGGTTTTTATGGAAAAGTAAACCTTATCAAATGCTGCTTCTTGTAAAAATAGTCTTAAAACACTGGAGATTTGTTAGGCATTGGGGAAAGGGAGTACTTCAGGGTATTCTACATCTCCAGGGAGAAACAGAGACATATTCTATTTTTTTCTCTAGTTACGTATGAGAAAAGAAAGTATGTGAGCATGTTAAAGAAAAAAATGCTGAATATATTTAAGGAGAGTTCAGATGAGATTTTTAAGTTCAAATCACACTTTGGATTCAACAATTGTGTAATTTAGCATGCCATTTTGGCTACAAGATCATCTTACATTTAGTTATTGAAAGTGTGACTCTTTAGTTCAGACCCATCCAGGGAAATTGCAATGTGAAGGAGTGACAGTGTTTCTCACTGTATAGGCTAGACAGGAGAAAAACACTGGACCATTGCTGTTTTTTGTCCACTGTCTTCCAAATGTTAAATTGCTCTGAGAGACTTGAGACCATTTTAGCCATTTCATTTATCTGTGAAGCTTAAAGATGTACTTGATGCTGGATGCTGCCAGTTTTGATCGCTAACTTCGCCAGGTGAGGAAGGAGTCTTGTGGTTAAGGCACTGAAGAGCTGAGTTCATTCCTAGTTCTGCCACAGATTTCTTATGTGTCTCTGGGCAAGGCACTTCATTTCTCTGTGCCCCAGTCCCCGTCTGTATAATGCCTTCCTACCTCACAGGACTTCTGTGAGAACAGACTCAATTTATGTCAGACATTTGGACACTGCAGTGATGAGAGGAATTATATTATATTCAGATAGGAAATGGTGTCCCTTAGATCAGGGGTTCTCAACCTTTTTCTTTCTGAGGTCCCCCAACATGCGATAAAAACTCCACAACCTCCCTGTGTCACAACAACTATTTTTCTACGTATCCAGTAGATTAAAAGCTGTATTAAATTGATAGTTATATAGTTAAACACACACATAATGTAAAAAAGAAAAGGATAATACAGGTACAAAAAATTAAAAAATGAATGTTATGTTCAAATATTAATATGCCTGACTCCTACCACTCAGGGCTCAACCCCATGTTCCACTGCACAGAGTCCCCCTGTGCCATGGGGCGCCAGGCAATTGCTCTGCTTGCTACCCCCTAATTCCAGCCTTACCGAAGCCAAAAGGGTTTCAGCATATCATACAGGACCATTAACATGCTTTCTGGTTAAAAAAAAAAAAAAAAAAAAAAAAAAAAAAAAAAAAAAAGAAGAAGAAAAAAAAAGCAATGCATCCAAATGACGAAATGGCTTTTATTTTTTGTATGCTCTCTGATTTATTTTGAAGGACACCCTGAAACCTACTCGCAGCCCATGAGAGGGCCCGGGAGTCCCAGATGAGAAGTGTAGCTTTCAATGCCATTACTCACCTCTTCCTCTTTCAAGTCAACCCACCTATAATATGGATCTCTTTGGCTGTGACTGCAAAAAACAGGGAATTCATACTTTTCAGTCTTTATAACTCTTTGGCAGAAGTCCACAAAACAGACTGTGCAGCTACAACAAAAATTATTTATTTGACATCGGGCAGCAAACCATTGTACAGCATGCTCCTGTCTAAGGGTGTGTGTTACTGTCTTTTCCCAGACAATATGCATAGTTTCTAGTTTTCATTTTGTTACACAAATCCTAATGAATATACTTCTCCATACAAAGATTTAGAGCATGTACCAAGTAAGTTAGTGCCCATTTCAAGTGCCTATGCATTATTTTGTACATTAGTTCAGGGAGAAGATTGCTATGGTACGATTACTGCTGTGAGGGAGAGAAGCTGAGGTTCACCTCCATCTCTTTCCTCTACGCACATTTACAGAAATGAGAAAAAGCATTTCCTTTGCTACAATGCTGAGTCCTCTCTCCTAAGAGTGGGTCTGACATTAATATCACCACACTGCATTTACAAATAATATTCCAAAATATCAAACTATAGGATTCAGCCCAAAAACCTGTATTTCCTACTATGATCTTCCTACCAAGGTTGGTAGGAAGATTGCAATCTTCTGGCTTTAAAAAGAAGATTGCAATCTTCAAGATGTTTAGTAAGGATAAACAAGAGTTTACCAGTGCCAACTCTTCTATGCTATTCTGCTGACTTTAATGCTTACAATTATCAGGATACAAATGCAGAGCTTGAATCTGAATTGTGCTGAGCCTCTGCTGAGCAGCCTCAACTTTCTTCACAGGTCTTAATCAGTACTTCAAATGGGAACAGCAAGCACTTTGGTGAACTGCTTGATGAGCTGTCTGGATTCACAGACTATTCTGCAGGTATCTCCCTCTTCCTGAAATAATATTTCTTATTTTTTTTGCAATACTACTATGTAAACCACAATAGACCTCAACAATACATTAGGGATGGGTCTACACTAGGATTTTTCTTACCATTTATCTAGTACCCGTGCTGCTCCTCTGGTGTCAATAACTGTAGAAGAGTTGGGAAAGACATGGCACAGATATCTTTTGCCCCATGTCATCCTACCTGCATGGTGCGTGTGTGTGGGGGTGGGAGGAATGGCTGTGCTCTGTCTACTTCTATTGTTGCCAGCTCCAGTGCTAGAAAATTATGTGAAAAGTCCTAGGGCAGACTAGGCCTAAGAAAAGTATTTTTCTCTTTTTCAGCAGTAGAAGACACAAATCGGTGACACAAAAGGATGTGCCCAGTCAGGAAACTAGCCCTTTCCACTTAGATACTGAGTGTGCCTGGATTTAATTTGTGCACATGTTATACTGTTATGCTTTTTCTTTACCTGGAAGACTCAGATTATATGTCTAGCCTTCAGAGCTTTTACAGAGCATCTGCTCTGATGATACCTGAGCAACCTGAGAATAAAATGGGCTTGAGGTGAAATTACAGTATTGGCCAATTTAGGCATAGTAGGAAATTTAGAAGAAGGTTTTTAAGAACTGTAGTCTCTGATAGCTGGTATTAGAAATCCTGCCATCTCCCTCCAAAAATTAGGATATATTCCAGTATTAGTAAAGAAAGCAATGAATACATCGCACAGACTTTCTGCACTGTAAAAGGCTGACATATATTCTTATGCTTCTACTTGAGATCAGTGCATAAATACACTATGTATTTAACAGTCAATATGCTTATTTTGAGGGCTGAGAGTCATTTTAAGCTTTGCATTAGGTTATTAAAATCCAAGATGAAAATATTGCAAGTAATAAGAATGTTATAAGTTTACGGTATAGATAAAACATACTCTCATAATACTGATTTTAGTCAAATTTCTGTCCATGATCTTATGCATACAGGTCTTTGCACTTATTGTATTCCTGAATCTGTATGAATGCTATGGCAACAAAGAATATAGCATAAAGGTTGACATTGGAGGTGGGATGGTCATAAGTGGAGGTCGGGAAGTGGATGGAAGAAACTTACTGTACAGTAACTTTGAAACGTGAGACAGATATGTATTACACTTAGGTGTGTGAGTTCTTAGTGTGCCAGACCCAGACACTTTTGCCTAGCAGTACCCATAGAGGACTTGCTCCTCATGGTGGTGGTTCCCCACTCCCATACCCCTGGCTACATGAAGCAGCACCACTCCAACTCCCCTCAGTTCCTTTGCATCAAAAGCCCCTAGAGTAGACTCCAATTCAGAGGGGACAAAGGGTGGGTCTTGGAGTACATGTCTGCATCACATCTTGAAGAACCACAATGCCAGTAAGTAACCATTTCTTCTTTGAGTAGATGCAGAAATGTATTCCACATAGGTGACCTGTGAGCAGTACCTCAACCCTACTGAAGTATACTCTGAGCCCTGGGATCGCAGGACTGCCCTTCCGAGACTTGTGTCTGCTCTGGAAGATGTGGTAATAGCATAATGGTCTGCAAATGTATGTATGAGCGACCACATGGCTGCCCGGCAAATGTCCGGTATAGAAATGTCACTGAGGAATGCTACTGACATTGCTTGCGCCCTTATGAAAGAGGTGTAGCTGAAGCTATCTCATAGACGGCCTTGGGACAGGATGTTATCCTGCTAGAGAGAGTCCGTGTATAGACCACTTGCCCCTTCATGTGGCCCGTATATCACGCAGATGAGGCAAAAGATGAAACAGTTTAGTTCAGTCTAGATACTTGGCTAGACACTCACTGACATCCAGAGTACAAAGGCACTGTTCCTCTTGGGAAGAGTGTGGCTTACGGAAAAACAACGCCTGATTCAGCTGAAACTGAAAGACTACCTTGGATAAAAGCTTTGGGAGTGGTCACAGCACTTGTACTTGGAGAACTTGTAGGGCTGCTCAGCCAGTAGGGCCTGCAATTCATATCCCATTCTTGCTGAAGGGATGGCTATCAGGAATGCAGTTTTCTGAGACAAGATGCAGCAGACAGGATGCAAGGGGCTGCAACGGAGTGCCCATCAGAGCCGCCAGAATCATGTTTAAGTCCCACAAGGGACTGTTTCTTGGACAGAGGATGTAAGTGGTGAAGCCCTTTCAGAAATCTTATCACCATGGCACTGAAAAAACCCCACTTTGCTTGAATCAGCTTGAACGTTGATAATGCTGCCAAATGCATCTCAGTGAATGGAGTGAAAGACCCGATTTCTGAAGATGTAACAGGTGCTCCAAGATGTCCTGGATAGAAGCCTCTATCCGTTGGATATCAGGTGCCAAGTAGCACACCGAGAAGCTCTTCCGTTTTGCTAAGCTGATTGTCCTAGTGGAGGACTTCCTACTGTTGAGTAGGACTTGTAGTGCCATTACAGGATGGAGAGTGCAGCCATGGTTCTGAGTGAGCAGGCTGGGATGGTGAGGAGGCGATATAGGAGGTTGAACTGACAGAGCAAGGAGATCTGAAAACCAGCACTTTGTCAGCCATACTGGAGCAACAAGGATGAGCTCGGCCTGATCCGCTTTAAGCTTGAGGATGTTCTGAGGAAAGATGGGTCTAGGTGGAAAGGCACAGGGAAGAGTCAACTGCCAGTTGCAGTGGAAGGAATCAGAGAGAGAGCCGGGACTGAGGCCCCCTCAAAAGCAGAAGAGTTGTCATTTCCTGTTTTCCCTTGTTACAAACAGGTTGATTGTGGGGATGCTCCAGGATGCAAAGACGACCCGGAGAACACTCTCCTTTAGGGATTACTCATGGCTGAGGAAGAAAACCCTGCTGAGATGGGTTGCCTGCGAGACAATTTTACATACTCGGCAAATGGACTGTCTTCTTCAGTCCAAAAATGGCCAGAGTTTGCTTGCCTCCAGGTAGAGTACCTTAGAATGTGCCCCTCCTCTTGCTTGTTCACACAGAGCATAGTACAGACACAGGCAGACGGTTATGGACTGAGACTGTAGACTGAGGCAGAGCTCTTGAATTGTCTGGAAGCAGTCACTGTGCAGGAACACCCTTTGACCTCATGGAATCTAACAGGGCCCAATGAACTTGATTTTTTAGTGGGGGCCAAGGGTGACTGTGGTGTTTAAAATGAATCTGAAGATTCAGCAAATGCAGTGTGGTGTTGATGTGGGCAAGAACCCCCTCTCTGGAGCCACCTTTCAGCAATCAGTCATCGAGGTACGGGAAGATGTAGATTCCCTTCCTCCTGAGATATGCCATGACCACGACCATGCATTTAGCGAAGACTTGGAGGGCAGAAGAGAGGATGAATGGGAGAACCGTTTCACGAGAAAGTGGTTTTCTCCTACCACAAAATAGGAGATTCATCACATGAAAGCAAGCATCCTGAAGATACAGAACAGTGAACTGTCGTTCTGAGACAGCAGAACAACAGCCGATAGAGTGACTATGCGGAACGTCATGTACTTGATAAATTTGTTGAGACCACAAATGTTTAGAATGGGAATAATCCTGCCCTTGGATTTTGGCGTCAGGAAGTGCTGGGACTATAAGCAATGGCCCTGATATTCCTGTGGAACTTCGTCCACCACTACCTACTTCAACAGAGAGCTGACCTGCTCGATGAGTAGTGTCTTGTGTGAGAAGGGTCCCTGAAGAGAGGTGGGGAACAGGGACAGGAAGGGAGCGTAGAGAGGAACTGGACTGTGTAGCCAGATCTGACAGGACCCAGCTGTTGGAAGTAATCGAGTTCCAAGCATTGTAAAAGTGGGACAGTCTGTACCCAAAGGAACAGAAAGATAAGGAGGGGGCAGTGTAACAATTGGACGAAACAGTCAAAAGCCTGTGCTGAGGGAGGGCGTGTGGACTGTCCAAAGCCCAAGCCCGATTTCTTCCTTTTTGTGGGATCTATCCCTCGTTCTAGCGTAGTCCTGTTGTTCTGAGGGGAAGGTTGTGCAAAGGATTGCTGTAGACAATATCACTGTGCATCATACTGGCATACTTGCTTGATGGCATGCACATTCCACAGACTTGAAGGAGTGCAAAATATCATTAGTCTTGTCTGAGAACAAAATTTGGCCGTCAAAGGGCAAGTACTATGGCTCGCTTGATGTCCAGAGCTATCTCAGGAATTTTAAAACAAGGAAGCCCTCCGCATAGTTACCATCACTATTCCTCAATACTGACAATGGAGAATGGCTACTCCACCTCTTCGACAAGTTGCCTGACCCAGAATGAGAGGCGGCAGCACCTTCTGAGTCTGAGGGCGATCTTCGGCCCAAGGAGGATCTCAGTACTGGATCAGGCCATGTGGCCTGTTGAAGCTGGTGCAGCTTGAGGTGAAGGTTCTGTGCCATCTGAGTCCTCTTTTTAAATGATTTACAAATCAAACAATGCTCTTTAAGGTTGGCCTCGCTGAGACACGAAGGTCCGTGACTATCTACTAACACAATTTACTGACTAGTAACTAACTATATACAATAAACTGGGCTAAGACTAAATGTGAGGTTGTGAGACTACAGCCAAACAGAGCTCCAGCTCCAGCCATGGGCTGTGAGAAGAAACAGAGGGGCCAGAGAGCACCACCTCAGATAGCCAAGGGAGGGTCCACAGCCACGAGCCACAAATGCCACCCCTTTTCAGGTCCTATTAGGCAAAAGTCTCTGGCTTCAGTGTGCTGGGCATACACACACCTACAAAGAATATACATCTGCATCTACTTGAACAAGAAATACAATCCCAATGGGAAATAGAGATTTCACAGATGGGACTTGGATAGATTCTTAATCAACGAACTTTTAACTACTGTATTTCCACAGCAGCAACAAAATGGTGGTACAGAAGAAAGAGCAAATTAAATACACTTCTGCTGGGGACTTTCAACCTACTCCTCAATACCTTCTCATTCCCCCATCTTCCTCTGCTTCCTACTCTCTTCCTATCCTAAACCAGATTCACCTTTCCATTTCAACACTGAGTTTTTGTATGTAGAGAAATAGCACAGAAATACATGTTACAACACTAGAAAGGCAAAATAAGTATTGTAAATACTCATTTGTCCACTAAAATATTCCAAAAAGGTCAGTGGTAGCACACTACATACAAATCAAGGCACATTAGTGACTATTTTTCATTTTAACACAGCAGTGGATACAAGAACCCCTGGTTTAAGCAGTCTTGCCTCCTAAGTAGCCTCCGTCCCACCTTCGAGAATGGTGAAGTAAATAATATATAATACAACCCATGCAGGAGTTCAAAGTGGAGGGGTTTTTCCTCCCCTCATTCAAACTTAATAGTTGCACATCATTTTCACTAGATTTTTCCGAGTTTTTCATTTCTGTGATTACAGACCTTTGTCTTACGTCTCTGTCTTATTTCTCCCTCCAATTCCCATCTCCCTAACTCTAATTTTGTAAAGCACCCCCAAAGGTACATAATAGAGTGGTGGCACACATAAGAAAAGTGGTTGAAAAAACTGAACTAGCACAATGAAAACCCCATGTAAATATTATGCAAATTTGTTATGAATCAGACCTGCAGTGCAAATTTACTACATTGCTGAAAGACTATAAAACAGCGATTTGTCTTGTATACATTTTTTAATGTATTCCAAACCATGTGTATTAGATTGTCTATTTCTGTTAGCCAGATCATTCAAACTTTTAAGTGCAAAGTAAATATAAAGTGTTACATTTTTAATAATATGCAGTCATACCACATGCTTTTCTTGCTTTCCATCTCCAGTGTGGTCCAGGAACACATAATTGCTGCTTTTTCCCTAGTTATCTAATCATTATACTGAACATGAACCTGTTTGCCATTACTTTACATTTTACAATTATTGTAAAAGCTACTTTCAGTGTTCTAGAAACAACTGTAAATCTTAGCAGTTAATGGATTATGGCTCTTTAAATTTCATGTTTTGTATGTGCATACAAAAAGGAAAAGCAAAAGGGATTTTAATAGTTTTGCTTAGTTGTATATAAAATTACACCCATCTGCAGCACAAACATCAATGGGTTGATTATATACCAACTGCTTAAATTCTACTTTCTGTTCCTGTTTCTAGATCTGCTGATTTTAAAATGTGTAAGCTTACCTCAATTTAAATTATTCTGCCCTCTTACTCCTTAAACTAAGAAACCAGTGCATCCTATTTCTTAGTGCTCACAATACATTTCCTTTTTCTAATTAGTCAGTTACCAAATAATTATGAGCTGTACTTCCCTACCAAGTGAAAAAAAAAAAGAATGGCAAATCACATCTGCTCTGATAAAGACCAAAATGGCCAAATCTCTGGAATCAGGTTGTTGAAATTTGTTTCAATTTGTTGAAATTTTGGAATTTATTAAATAAGCATCTCAAAATACATGAAATAGCTGAAGCCCATTATTTCCCCCTTGTTAATAAGGAAGTATTATAGTATCATTTCATATTGTGATAAAGATTGTGATCAACAGTTCGTAGTGTTGTTGTACCTGCTTCAGTCCCAGGATATTAGAGAGACAAGGTAGGTGAGGTAATATCTTTTATTGGACCAACTTCTGTTAGTGGG
>ML677334.1:54790064-54831006 GCA_007922305.1 Dermatemys mawii
CTCACCTACCTCGTCTCTCTCATTGTCATCAATAGGTCCATTGAAATAAATAACACAGGATAATGCTGTCACAGAACATACACCTATTCCTAAACAAAAGAGGAAGCAGGAAGAGAAGAGAGGAAGGAGTATGGTTAAAGGGCACAGTTCAAGAGAAAAGATATGTGATGTAATATCTTTTACTGGACCAACTTCTGTTGTTGAGAGACAGGTTTTCGAATTTACACAGAAAAAACGGTTACCTACCTTTTGTAACTGTTGTTCTTCAAGATGTGTTGCTCATGTCCATTCCATTCTAGGTGTGTGCACACCCATGTATACAGTTGTCAGAGACTTTTGCCTTAGTGGTATCCAGAGGGTCGGCCATGGCGTCCCTGTGGAGCGCCTCACTAATGAATCTGTATATCAGCTGCCACAGGCTCTATGCCTTCTCAGTTCCTCCTCCATGACCACTCCGACAGAGGGGTAAGGAGGGCAGGTAATGGAATGGACATGAGCAACACATCTCAAAGAACATGAGTTACAAAAAGTAGGTAACTGTTTTTTCTTTGAGTGCTTGCTCATGTCAATTACATTCTAGGTGACTCACAAGCAGTATCCCTGGAGGTGGGCTCAGAATTCATGGACGTGTGGTTTGCAACACTGCTCTACCGAAGCCAGCGTCGTCTCAGGCTTGCTGGGTAAATGCGTAGTGAGATGTCAACATGTGAATGGACAACCAGGTGGTGACCCTCCAGATAACTGGAACTGGCACATGGGTAAGGAAGGCTGCCGCTGAGGCTTGCGCCCAAGTTGAATGGGCTGTTACAATTGCTAGAGGAGGCATCTTCGTTTGATCATAGCAAAATCGTATGCAGTGGTGATCCATGATGAAATTCTCTGGGTGGACACTGGACGACCTTTCATCCTATCTGCTACTGTGATAAACAGCTGCATCGATTTACAGAATGGTTTGGTCCTTTTGATGTAGAAGGCTAGCACTCTCCTGATGTCCATGGAGTGCAACCTATATTTCTCCTCAGCCTTACGAGGCTTTGGGAAGAAGATTGGAAAGAATATGTCCTGGCTCATGTGAAATTGCAAAACCACATTGGACAGGAAAGCTGGGTGCAGCTTCAGCTGGACCTTGAAGAACACCGTATAGGGCAGCTCCGAAGTAAGTGCCCTAATCTCAGAGCCCCTTCGGTCAGATGTTACCACCATCAGGAATGACACCTTCCAGAAGAGCAGAAGAAGGGAGCAGGACATCAACGGCTCAAAAGGAGCTCTCATGAGTCATGGGCGCACCAGAATCTGATCCTATGGAGGGATGGGGTCTCGGACATGGGGTTTGAGTTGCTTCAGACCTTTCAAGAACTGAACCATCATGTCATGAGCGAAGACAAACATGCCCTAGAATGGGGGGTGAAAGGCTAATATGGCAGCTAAGTGGACCTTAATCGATGAAAGGGACAAGCCCTGGAGCTTGAGATGCAGAAGGTAGTCCAGGATCAACTGAAGTAAAACCTGCTCCAGCCTAAACCCTTGAATCGAAGCCCAGCACATGAACTGTTTCCATTTGGCCAGGTAGGCTGCTCTGGTGGAGGGCTTTCTACTCCCCAACACCACCTGCTGGACTCGGGCTGAGCACTACTGCTCTTCAGTAGTTAACCCTGCAGCAACCAAACAAAAGGAATTCCCTGCAACATCAACTGGGAGTCCAGCCACCATGCCAGTGACAACTGGATGTCACCCGGCACCTTGACTACCAGGTCTAGGTCACACCTATTGGGGATATAAACTGATGCCAGCCACATCTGCAGCAGCCGGAGGTGGAGCTGGGCATGATGGACCACATAATTACAGGCTGCCATGTATCCTAACAACCTTAGGTGAGCAGGTGGGCCCTTACATGGGCAATCACGTCCAACATGGCTCGGAAATCAGCCTGCGAAAGGAAGACTCTGGTCCATGTGGAGTGGAGGAGCACCCCTATAAACTCTATTCATTGCACTGGTATGAGGCTTGATTTCTTTTCATTCACTAACAGGCCCAGGTCACGACAGGTAGAATGCACCAGATCAAGACTGTTCTGCACTTGGTTCGGCAACCTGCCCTTGATGAGGCAATCATCGAAATCACAATAGACCTGGACTCCCTGACATCTCAGGTAAGCAGCTACCAGGGCCATGAATTTTGTAAATACTCATGAGGCCAAAGAAAGGCCAAAGGGTAGCACTGTGAATTGGAAGTGATGCTGGCCCACTATAAAACGGAGGAACCATCTGTGTCCTTGGAAGATGGAAATATGAAAATAAGCGTCTTTCAAGTCGAGAGCTCTGTACCAGTCTCCCGGATCCTGGGAGGGGATAATGGAGACCAGAGAAATCCCACGCGGAACTTTAAGTTCTTGAGATATTTGTTGAGTTGCCACAGGTCCAGAATGGGTTTTAGGACCTTTTGCCTTCGGGATTAGGAAATAACAGGAGTAGAACCCTATCCCGCTCATTTCCCAAGGGACCTCCTCTGCTGTCCCCAATGCAGGAAGTTGTCTACCTCCTGAACGAGGAGTTGTTTGTGGGAAGGGTTCCTGAAGAGAGATCGGGAAGGGGTGTGGGAAGGAGGGGGTGGCCAATAATTGGAGGGTATAGCCCAGAGATACAATTTCTAACACCCAATGGTATGAGATGACCCGCAACCAGCTGAAAGGTATGGATGAAGATGGTGGAAGAAAGGATGAGGCAGATCCAGGGAGTTGACTGGGGCATTGCTCTCGAGCACACCCTCAAAACGCACGCTTCTGGTTCCTGTGAAATTTCATTGGGCCAAATTACAGGTGAATGAGACGAAGGGCGGCAACGACTAAAACTTATGTCCCTATCCCTCTTCCTTGCAGACCCCTGTCAAGACTGCCAAGGCCTTGGCGGCGAGAGCAGCTGGAACGGTTTCTTCACCAACTGAAGAGTATACAACCCGTGTTCTTCAGTCCCTGTAGCCTTGCATCTGTCTGTTCTGCAAAGAGACCAATCCCATCACATGGGAGATCCTGGATCAGGGACAGCATCTCCAGGGACAGGCCTGGGGACTGAAACCAGGAACTGCACCTCATGACCATCGCTGAGGCGACCATTCTGACCTCCGACTCGGCCGTGTCCCATGCCATTTGGAGGGAACACTGATCCACTGTAACACCACCCTCAACAAGGCTCCAGAATTCTTGGGCTATGTCCTGGTGCACGGAATCCTTGAACTTATGAAGGGAATCCCATAAGTTGAAGTAGTATCTCTCCAAAAGAGCCTGGTGGTTCGCAACTCTGAACTGAAAACTGGCCATGGAATAATTTTTTCTTCTGAAAAAATCCAGTCTCTTGGCCTCCTTAATCTTGGGGGTGGAACTAAATTGTCCTTGCTTGTCTTTCTCATTGGCCACAGAAACGACCAATGATCCCAGGGGCGGGTAAATGTACAAGAATTCAAACCCCTTGGCTGGGATGAAATACTTCTTTTCCGCCCTCTTGGAAGTGAGGGAGATTGAGGATGGGGTTTGCCAGAGGGCTTTGGCAATCTTTAGGACCCCTTCATGCACCGGAAGTGTGACATGTATGGGGGTTGATGCAGACAGCACATTAAATAAAGTATCTAATTACTCCGCCATCTCTTCCATCTCTAGGCCTCAACTGGTGGCCACCCTTCGGAGCAGGGGTTGGTGCTCCTTAAAATCATCCAATGGGCTAACTCAAGAGAGCCCTGCCAGCCTCGGCTGGAGGGGATGAGGATGACTGGACCACCAGAGAAGGCCTGGGACATCATCCCCCGTGAAGAAAGGGGGTTTTGGGATGGGCACCTACCCTTCCAGCCCAGTGTCCGCTTGCACCGAGCCTGGTGCCGTTGGTGCCATCTGATGCTTATCTGACACGGTGCCCGATGATTGATATGAAGGGCATAGGCATAACCAACATGCCTCAGGCATTCCAGTAGGGCCGTTACACTGGCCACTGGCCCTGCTGCTAGATTGGCATCATTACAGGACTGGAAAACATATCTTCTAGCAACAGGCTCAAGGAGTTGAATGGTTAAGGGGTGACTTGATCATAGTCTATAAGTACTAGAACACATGAGGAATAGAAAATTAATAACTGAAGACCCTTCAGTCTATCAGTCAAAAGTACAACAAAGGCCAAGGGCTTGAAGATTAAGCTAGACAAATTCAGTCTAGAAATAAGGTGTAATTTTTGGTTTTTTGAACAGTGAGGGTAATTAACCATTGGAACAACTTACCAGGGTTGTGGCCGATTCTCCACCACTATCATTCTTTTAATCAAGATGCTTTTCTAAAAAATATGCTTTGGTTCAACCACAGCTACTAGACTTGTTGCAGGAATTAATTCATGGAAATACTGTGGTCTGTGTTACGCAGAAGATCAGATTAGATTATCACAATGGTCCCCTTCTGGCCTTGGAATCTATAAAATTATCTGTAATCTCTCTGGAAAAATAGTGAGGGTCACTAGGAAAACTCAACGAAAACATCTGCTTGATACTCACTTGTCCCATAGAGAAAGCACCAGCTCATTTCAGGACACTAACAGCTATACCATAATGAGTTTTATTACCCATGCAGACAAGATTCAAACAGGTGAACAAGAGAATAATGACCATATTCTGCTACCATCTTCTGACCCATCTAGTCACCTATGAATAAGGCCCTACCAAATTCACGGCCATGAAAAATGCCGTGAAATCTGGTCTCCCCCCACCCCCCCATGAAGTCTGATCTTTTGTGTACTTTTACCTTATACTATACAGATTTCACAGAGACCAGTGTTTCTCAGACTGGAGGTCCTGACCCAAAAGAAAGTTGCAAGGGGAGTCTCAAGATTATTTTAAGGGTTATGGTATTGCCACCTTTACTTCTGCATTGCATTCAGAGCTCGGTGGCCACAGGTTGGCTAGGCGCCCAGCTCTGAAGGCAGAGCCCCACCAGACGCAGTGCAGAAGTGAGGGTGGCAATACCATACCATGCCACCCTTACATCTGCACTGCTGCCTTCAGAGTTCAGCAGCCAGAGAGTGGTGGCTACTGACTGAGGCCCTAGCTCTGCAGGCAGCAGCACAGAAGAAGGACGGCAAGACCATACCAGCCCATCCTTACTTCTGTGCTGCTGCTGGAGGCATCTTTGCCTTCACAGCTGGGCTCCCGTATAGCAGCCGCTGCTCTCCAGCTGCCCAGCTCTGAAGGCAGCGCTGCCACCAGCAACAGCACAGAAGTAAGGGTAGCAGTACTGCAATATACACACCCCACAATAACCTTGTGCAACACACACCCTCAATTCATTACAATTACAATATGGAATTTTAGATTTAAATAGCTAAACTCATGAAATTTATAATTTTTAAAATCCTATGACCACGAAATTAGACCAAAGTGGACCGTGAATTTGGTAGGGCCCTACCCATGAAATAACTTTTCAAGCACGTTTTAGAGTACTCAGTTGTTTCTGGTTTTGTTAACTGAAGTATGCCAACTATATTTTTTAAAAATGGTAGTAGAGATAAGAGCTGCCAGTAGCTCTCAGCAAGATGGAGGTGGGAGAGGGTACATAGCAAAAACAGAACAGAGAAACTCAACTGACTTCACCTTCCCCGGAAATTCTTCTATACAGAATGCAAAAAAGTAAAGCATCTGTCTACAATACGCCGTACAACACACAGGTACACACTTACCTATCTGTTTTTGTTGGCATTCTAGGTCTTCAAACTTTAAAAAAATCTCAGTAAAAGTACTGATGAATAATATATTTCACATGCCAGTCTGGCAAGCTGGTACCAGTGCAACATACTGCCATGTGACAGATCAATGCTCAGATTCTAAGCTTGCCTCTTGTTTTCTAGGCAACAGAGGATGAGATAATTAAAAAAAACTGAATACTAATTTTTTTGAGAAATGCGATTGGAAAAACGGGATCTCTCTTTAGCAAACACTTCTATCAGTTGTACAGTGCACCACTGGTTTTCACATTCAGCAGCTTCCTCAGCTAGAGGAAGGCCTGCTGCAATATGGGCCTTGAAGAGTAGCGAGGGTCCTGAAGACTTCTTCCCACAAACCTCACTAAAAAGATTATTCTAAAAAGTCCAAATTAATTTAACTCACTTTGCTGGCCACATCTGAACTATTATATTATTCCCAGCTTGCAACAAAGCATGCTGGCCATTGCTCTGTATTATCTCTTAGACATACAGTAGAGATAGAAATTGCCCAGCTACACTTCTGTAGTCAACAACCTACCAGAATTCACATTATAACCCTCATATTATGATGTTCATAATTCAGCTGTTTAAATTGTCCTGGATCTGAAAACTGGCATTTAAGTTAGTCTAGTCTCTTTTTTCTGTGACAAAAGTATGGGGAAGGGTCTGACCACATAAATACACTGTCGTACTTCTATGGATCAAGTATTAGATGCAAGTTTTGTTGCAAAGCTGTCCTTGGAACAGTAGTGCAATTCCATCATAAGTAATTTCCCTTCTGTTTTTACCAGTAGGAGCCTGAGGAGGTTTCTAATACTGCCTTCCACTCACAGACTGTCAATCCATCAGGCCAAGGATTATCTCGTTTTCACATTTATAGGTCACCTAAGCACAATGGGCCCCAATCTGGACTGGGGTTGTTGGGCACTACTATAATATAAATATTTAGATAGATAGATAGATAGATAGTCATGAAAGGACAATGATTAATGGAGCAGTGGTGACATGACAATCTAGTGAAGCAGACAGCAAGAGCCTAAAGTGGAATGATGGGTTCATACTGGTCACAAAACTCATACATAATTTCACAAATCATGGCATGTTTAAAACAATTATAAAACAAGCGGACTTTCTCCTGCAATTGTGGATGTCACCCATACCAATAACATCCCTGTTTTCATAGCTCCCAATCAGTGATGCAACAGGGGGGCCAAGACACCGCATTGTGCGCGTCATGGCGGCAGCCAACAGGTCCGATGCTAGTAGGCTGGGGGGGTACATGCCTCAGGCTGAGTTCTTACTGATTATTTATTTATTATTATTGGAAAGTTTAGTTGAAAACAGTTAAGCCATTTCTGTGAAAGAGGTTAAGAAAACAGGCTTTGTCCATGCTAAAAATATTCTTAGCACCATTTCATTGAGAAGTTCTAGCACTTCCATCCTTCGAAGCAAGAACTTGAAATTTGGCAAAGTGGGTGCCCAGGTTATGCTTTTTACTGTTCTCAAGAAAAACTGCCCAAATTTGGCTAAGCTATAAGCTTTTGAATAATTTCTGTTTTACCATGTCCATAGAGACTTGTTAGAGTTTGGAGATTCCATTTGTAATCAGCATGCTCCAGGCTGGAGCTGTAGTGAAGGACTTGTCCCTCCCTGCTGTCAGGGACTGCTCTGATGCTAAGCACCGGAACTGAAAGCAGAGAGACCATCTCCTCTGTGCTGTCATTGCTCCTGCTACTGGCACCCATGTGGCATGGAGGAGGAAGCAACCTCACTGGAATTCCAAAGGAGGAGGAATTGGAGGGAGGAGGAAAAGGAAGTGGGGAAGAGATGCAGTGATGGGGCAGAAGATGGGAAGAGATGGGAAACGGGAGCCTAGGGGTGTGGTGTTATAAGTAGGAGACAGAAAGGGGCCAGAATGTGGAGGAGAATAGGAACAAAAGGGGACAGAGGAAGGAGTCCAGCATGGGAGAAAGATAGAAGCAGAGGGAAGGTGGAAGAATAGGAGTGACTCAAGGTGTGGGAGAGAGACATTGGCAGCAACAGGGGACACAGGTGAGAGAAAAAAGCAGGGAATTGGGTCTGGGAAGACACTCTGGAGTTGGGAGATAGACGCAGGGGAAGGGAATGAAAACAGAAATGGACAGGGTCAGGCTGGAAGGGAGAGGGGGAAAGAGTCTGGAACAACTAGAGCACACTCCCTCCAGAACTTGGAATTGAACCCATTATTCCTGAATCACAACATTCCTTTCCTGTCTGGCAAAGAGCCGCAAAACCTCCTGGCAAAGCGCATGTCTCCATCCCCCTCAAGTGGCAGGTCCACACAGAAGATAATAGCCTTCAACTGCTACTAGTTACTGCATTAGCTCAAGTGGTAGAGGACTGTGCTGTAGATCTAAAATCCCATTCCTGCCGGTGATTCAAGTGGGTGGTCAATATAGTTCCACATTTTTTCCCAATTTTTAAGATTTTTTTAAAAATTTGGAAATTGCATTTTTAAAACTATGTTAAAAGAATATTAAGATTGTAAAGTCAAACACTCAAAGGTTAAGATATGCTGTTGCAACCCTGTTTTGGCCTCATATGCTGAATGCTACCTGGGAGAACTGGATTTTATCCCTACTTCTGCCACAGAGTTTTTACATGCTGCTGAGCAAGTCACAGAAACCAGAATTTTCACACGTGTCCACAATGTGGCCCTTAATTTCTAGGTATCCAGTCTGAGACACCTGGGATCGGATTTGCAAAAGCACTGAGCACTGACAACTGAAACTGAAGTGAATGGCAGCTCTGTTTGGAAAATATGAAGTGCTATAAAATGCTAAGTACTCTGAAAAATCAAGCTCTAGAGGTCAGATTGGGCACCCCATATTAATGGACCCTTTTAATAATTTTGCCTTTTACCTGTTCCTCAGTTCCCTAGGTGTAAAATAGGAATTATCATCACCTCTCATCTCACACAGGTGTGAAAAATTAATGTTTGTCAGGCACTCAAATGCCATATCAGTGGGCACTAGATAAAAGCCCATGAGAAAATTAATAATTCTGTATTCAGAGCAGGATTTGCATACTGTAAAGTAAACAAAGCCTGGGCCACACTCTGACCAATAAGAATGAAACAAAATATTGAATAAGCTATTAACTGGGCACTGTCCATCCTATGTACTGAATGAGGCAGAAAAACTGGTATGTGATCATGTAATTAAACACTATATAATAATGCAGACCAGGGGGCCAACTTAACTTTGCACAGGCATTTCCTAACTTCTGAGCATTTAACTTTGTAACCTGAATAATAATATTTTAATATGGATTTCCTTTGTTTTTTTAAACATAATTTGCATTTACTATAGCAGGAGAGCTTGGATTATCCTTAAATATGCCTGCATAGTGCTTGAGACCTCCTGTAAAATTCTCCACTTGGTCCTTCAGACAAATTTTCAATACGAAATAAGATGCAGAATGCAGCAGATGGGAGGGCTGTTATTTGAATATATTCACTTGCTGCTCATCCCCAAGATTCTTTCTCCACTGTCTTATATTTAAGTTTATGTTGGCAAACACAGCAAATACCTTAGTATCCTTATAGTTAACCAGTCATCAAAGGAACAACACAAAGGGAGAGTGTGAAAAGTTTAGAGAGATTAAAGCATAACAAATCTTACCTGAACTTTAATGCAGAAGGAATTCTTTTACCAACCTGCAGAATACGGCTCAAAAAAGTTGCAATAATGAGATCCCTAAATCATCTATGAACCGAAAAAGTATGATAAATTTACTACAGATTGATAGAACTACTAGAGCCTATGGTGATAAAACTAGCAGAAGTAGGATAGACATTTAAATGATTCCTTCTACTATTAAAGTGAAGTTATGTGAAGGGCAAACTTTCAGATTTCCTCACATACATTATTTAAAAAAATTACAGGGGATACATTAAAAAAAACACTTATCAAAATATTATTTACCTTTATTTCCTCTGACCTGAGATGCATTTTGCTATCAGGGCAACCACAAAAGCACTATGCTAAATTTTCCCCTCTTAAATTAATGAGACGACCAGCACAGCACAGGCAGATTAAAACTTACGACCAGACAGAGGGAGACAAGACAATCTCAGTAAATATTTAAGCTATTTGGCTGAGCAACCATTTTAGCAACCGTTCTTTCAGCACTAATGTACATATACCAGGCACACATGTGCACATTCCCAAATGTAGCAACGGCTTTTCTGAGAGGTCAAAAAGAGCATTTTCAAGCCTCACATAACATTTCTGTTATCAATTTTATGTCCTTTTGGCATTTTTTTAAAAAAGAAATCACTCAAAAAAAAGTAGTGTGTATTCTGATGCCAATTTTTCCTACTCCCTACAAAGTCCGAGTTTCAGAGCACACTTCAGCTGGGGAGAATTAAGCAGGGGGTGTCATCACAGAGCTGGGCTGGTGAAGATTGTGCATGCTGAGGAGTTGGGAAGCTAAGCCTCTAAGGGTGATCCTTTTACTGATGTGCCCCTCTACTCGACAAGCGTGTGCAAACACGCAGTGATCCATGAAGACAGAGAGAGTAGAATGAAAGGAAGGTGATGAGTTGACAGAATCTGCTAAAGGATGTCCAGAAAAAACTGCTAGTGAATGGTGGGGATGTGCAAAGGCTGGGACTCAGCCATAGGTTCCTAGTTGAACAAGACAGTAGTTTTGAGAGGATCAAATAAAAATAAGTGCATCTGTGGGGAGGAAGGAACGATTTCCTCCTCAATATCACATCCCCATGCACAGCCTATATATTAAGCCTTTTACTGCTCAGAAACACTATTATACAACAACAGAACTATCTGTAATTTCAAAACACAAGAAGCTATAGCTCCTCACCCCAGTCTGCCACTTCACACACACACACACACACACACACACACAGTGTCTCCTTCCACTCTACTGATAGAAAAATACTAATTTAAAGCATATCAAAACACATTTTTATAATGTATAAAGATAATACCCAATGGGCTCCTGAGAGATCCATGAAATTAATCCCACTTGTGAAGGCCTTGATATTAGCTCTTCACTCCTGGGATGAGTTTAAAATCCCACAAAAGCCCATGATTTATTTCCTTCCTATACAACAGCAACAAACACTCACATAACTTTTCAGTAATGTAAAAATATCACTTTCAAGCCATTCACTTACATCGGAGATAAAGAGAGAGAAGAGAAGAGAGGAATTAGATGTTTTGAGACGTGAGCACTTAAGGGTCCATTCTACCTGGGTAATTCCCATAAATATTATGTTCATGCATTGAGCGAAGAGGTGAGATATAGTTGGTGCAAACCTGTCTACTTCCTATCTTTTATACCCACAGTACAGTGGGATAAAGCCTTGTTAAAGTTATTAATAAAGTAATATTGTTTCCTTTTTATGTCTGTATAAGTCAAGAAGTAGGCACTACTATCCTGGGTTCTTTCTGGTCACATCAGTTTAACTCATTATCAAAAGCAGAATAAGCAGCTCCTTTTTGTGTCTTTATAGAAATAGAACGAAAATGTATTCTAATTTAGCAAAAAACTCCTTCAAAAGTTGCTTATGCTTCATCGGTTTTTGGGAAACATTCCACTTAAAAACAATTCTGTTATCTCATGTATGTTGTTTGTTGGTTATACATTCTGAGTGGAATCCTGGTCCCACTGAAATCAACGCAATACTCCCACTGATTCAATGGGGCTTAGATTTGGCCCAGAATATTTATACAACTACAAAGGATCAATGTCTGATATTGCCATCTGTGCAGTCCTCTGGAATTCATAGCTTATTGCTATCGCTGCTTAATACTTCAATTAATTTCACAACCTCAAATTATCATTCTGTCTGTGACATCACAATACTCTTCAGCAGCACGCTATGCTGTCATAGAAAGATGATGGATTTCAAGTGAGGAATAAGCAGCAGGAGCTGAAGCACTAAAACATTTCACAGAAAATATATGAATTATTTAATTTTCATAATGTTTTATGTAGTGAGATATGCTTCCATCAAAATTAATGGGATAGTAATTTTCTCTACCTTCTAAAAACATTAGAACACTGGGCGGAACCATCAAAACTACTTTTGGGGATGACACTAGCTTCCTTTCCATTTATTCTACAAATTGTACAAAAGGGAAAATATACTTCCGTGCTTGTATAGTTTAGAAAATGACAGTGTTTAAGTCACTAATGTGCCACTAAAAATACAGTGGTTCCATGACAAAAATAAAACAGCATAAGCAACGCAAATTTGTGCTAAAATGGATATGAGAGACACCATTAACACATAAAGAAAGTAATTCACATATCTTCTATAAATTAGCATTTTGCATGGCACTTCAAATGTTTCAGACCTGCATCAAAAATCCATAATCTTGCATTTGTGATTTCCAAATCGTTACGAAACGCCAGGAGGAGTGTCAAAGAAAAAAGTTGAGTTATTCATTTGAAAAGATCCACAGAAACTTCACTATCCATAACTGTTTCTTTTTCAGCCATGGGCCTAATCCTCCATTAATTTGAAGGGATTTCGGTGGCTGAGTCCCATTAATGCTAACATGGATAACTATATCTATTACTACATCTAGAGTGCATGAATAGGAGAAAAGACCCCACCACTTATTTTACTGACCCACAAAAACTGGCCACAGTTGCGCTGGAATTGAACAGTCTTGCAATTTCATCCCTTAATTGAGAACCCAGCATATGGCAGGAATCCAGAGCCTTCACTCAGGCTGTTTATCTTCCAATACTTTCAAGTCACTTACTGACCAAAAAAAAAATTACAGTGTTATTTAAAGTGAAATTAGTCAGCTTGCAGTCCCATCCCTTGCCCTCCTTTTCTCACCCCTCCCTTTTTTATTAACATGGTTGCAATTTTACCATAAGTCTTGAAATGATCTGTTCATCCCTGCAAACAGCTGTCCTACTGTGATGTAAGAGAAAACATTTGTAAAAATATTTATGTAAGGTTTAACTGTATCCTTCCCTCTAGTCCTTCAAAAACTTTTCCTAACATAAATGTTCCCTCTAACAACATACATACAGTTCTCTTTACTAAGTTTTAATAAAGAGACTCCACATGCTACAGTATTACAACTTTAGTAAAAGTACTCAGTTACATCTGGGAGGTTGAGGGACAGGTAAAGCCTCAGGAAGGAGAATGTCTCTAGCTACATTCCCATTTTTCCCATCTCACTGGCTTTCATGTTCACCACTACACTCCCAGTTTCTATGAGCAGGTCTACACTACCGCGTAAGTCAATCCGACTTAAGTCACTCAGGGGTGTGAAAAAGACACACATATGAACAACGCAAGTTACAGTAACCTAAGCATTGTCCACACTGACACTATGTCAGCGGGAGATGCTCTCTCGCTGACATATCTTCCGCATCTCGCAGAGGTGAACTAATTATATTGACGGGAGACTGCTTTCCCGTTGGCGCAGAGCGTCTTCATCAGATGCGCTGCAGTAGTGCTTCTAGCGTACACCTGCCCTGAGTCCCATTCCTCTGCAAATGTTTCTCTTTCCCCAGTCTTTCATCATCATCGCTTGAGCTGCAACTGGCCCAGAGGTGATAGGTCAAGGTCACAAGTGACCAACAAATGACCTGCCATAGGCCAGAACCAGGATCTGATGTCTTAAAGCCCTCACTGACTCACACCTTTCAATGAGAGAAGACAACACTTCTAATCTTGCTAACAGCAGGCAAGAGGTAGGTATAGTACATATCAAAGCAGCAAGTACTTGAGTAGGAGAAGTGCTGTTATGCACCTATACATGAAGGGACAGTGGTCCAATCAGTACAGGGGATCAGATGTCCCAAGTTTCTATTAAAACTGGGACAACATTCTGCTTTCAATAGACTTGACCAAGGTAAAAGGACTGCTGTACAAACACAGGAACAACGGGTAAGCCACGAAGAGCATTCGCCCACACCATATCACAAATAATACAGCTGGAACAGACATGATGTGAGGACTTTCATCAACTTGTTTCTCTATAGGAAAAAATGATGTAGGGAGAGAAGATTATACTAATTGCTACTATTATTTCAATAATTCACCGGCATATAGAACTTTTATACAAATGTACTATAGTATTCTATGGTTTTAATTCAAAGCACCCTAGCATGCAATAGTATTTTCACAGTGTTTTGGACAATTATTGTAAAAGTCTTACTTTTTAAATAAGGAAACCCCTATAAGTATATCTGCCAATTCTCAATTTCAGTTATTTGGAATTTGTTTAGAAACAATTGCATGAGCCTTCGCTTGACTTGCAGTTAGTAAAAACTAACAAATATAAAGGAGTGGTGGTAAAATTTTTACCCTAGATGGCTTGATACAGACACCTTGGCACAGAAGAAAGTGATATTGCAAACCTGTACCATTAATAAAATCTTTCAAAACAAAAGCAAGAGTGACACATGCTTGTGATGTCATATGCCATGCAGAATATTTTTAATGGACACGAATAAGTGTCCTGGAATGTAAACTGAAGTATTTTGAAACAGAAATGTTCTATCCTTGGATTATGAAAAATAACAACCATCATATAATGTAATTCAAGAAAATTCTATCTTGGGGCTCAGATGACAAGCCACTTGAGCTACACTTTTGTGGTTTATAATGTCATCAGAACTCTCTGTGGAATTATATATAGAATAAATGATAGGCAACGGTGAATTACAAGGCTATAATACATACAGTAAGTACCTAATATAGCCTTATAAATTACAGGCTTTTACAGCCTTGTATTTTACAGTATAATGTCACACATTGTAATGATACAATACACCAATTCAAGACATGATATCACACTTAAACTCAAACAGAAGCCCATATAATGGTGAAGTAAAATCACTTCGAAAGTATACAGACTCACCATTTTTAAAAGAGAAATGTACAGATCAAAACACAGGCAAAGGAAGACATTAAGTGTCAGATAACAGCAAACATTTTAATTCAACTGTAGATAATCAGTGTTGATACTGGGCTGTGTGATTAGTCTTGTGCTTTGCACTGCCACATGGGAGATCCACAGCAGGATTTCTGCACTCAAGGGACAGGGCAAAGGGTGCTTCACATCACTGAACAGCGACTCCTCCATCTGATGAAGAAGCAGCACTGATCCGCTTACTGACTGTACTCCAAAGTATAATGTTGGGTCTAAGGGATGATGATATAAAGTGAGGGGGGGAAATTGGATCCTTGGACTACTGGACAGGACCCTTCCCAGCCCAGGCAGGGAAAAAAAAACTGTTAAGAACTCTAAATTAGGTGCTTTTTTGTTGGTGGCATGCAAATAAATTAAAACTAAAAAGAACACTCAAAATGTACTTTTATTACTGGCTTGGGATGATGACGCGCACAACATGAGTATGTACCTCTTCTCGCTAATATTATTGCTGGAGCTTCTGGATTAAAATATCAGTAGTTCATTGTGACCTTATTTTATACGTACATATACTTTAGCTCCCCACTAGTAATAATGGGAGTTGCACATAGTCACTGAAATCTATGGGATCACTCATACGCTTAACAGGCAGGAGTGCGCTCAAGTACCTTCCTGAAGGAGGGCCATATTGCGCAGGCCAAAACCAGAGACATTTCTTTAACTCACTAACTACTTTTCTTCGGGAGGTTGGCTAAAATGGGAATTGTATAACCACGTTTGGTTTCACTTTGCAAAAAAATGAATTGCTTCTGATGTGGTATATTGTATAGTGTTAATATTTTAATAGAATAACTTCAACAGCCCTCTAGTGAGGACATAAACTACAAAATTGCAGCATCAGTGGAATATGCTATCAACCAGGGGACATATCCAGAACACCTTATTCAGGCAAACACCCACTAACTTCAGTGAGAGTTTGCCTAAGGAAAGTGAGAAATATCAGTGTACGGTCTTCATGATTTTCTCCCTTGTATGAATACCCTTTATCACCAGAAAAACCAAGAGTGTAATAGTCTAGTAAATGTTCCACTGGTGAATTACATGGAGCTGAGCACCGTTGCCCATTCATTGTATTCTTTTATTTCATGGCTGAAATGCTTATGAACGATTCTATAGGCTGATCTACACTGGAAATTGCTAATGATCAGGAATGCTAGATAAAACAGAACAGGAGTAGCCTAAAACATGTGAGAGGCAATTATTTTGAGGCAAACTAAATTAGATGATGTGTCTGCTTATCACTGAACTGTTCTCATGAACACCACGCAGACTACAGAGAAAGGAAAGACTACTACAGCTTTCTAAGGCTACCAACAAGACACATGCTTCATTCTTTATTTAAATAGGGTTTTTTTCTGATTCAGGGACAAATTAAATAGTGTACATATATGACAACTCTGTCAGCCTGTAAACTGTGAGAAAGGTTATCAGGCAGGTTTAGGACCTATCAAACTAACTAGTAAGAAACTATTTCAATGCACTCCCTGCAGTACAATGTAAGAGACCAGGATTAAATATCTTACCAAGCACATAGTTCTGATAAACCAAGTGGTAAATGATCAAAATAAAAGAAATAAGTCATTCTAATTAGTCATTATTTGAGTCTTACTGGGATACTAACAACTGAAAAATACTTTCCATATCCTGTGCAATGGTTTTCCACTTTGCTGAAGCTGGATTTCTTCAGCTAGAAGACAAGAAAACAACATTGCATGCTCCTACAGAAGAAATGCATCTATGCATACATAACCTCTCTCCATCAGAAGCTTTGGTAATCTTATTTTTCTGACTTCTAAATAGGCATTCCGTTTAGGAATCTAGGGTTGCATTACTACAGGAAAAACTGCTTAAGTTCATTTCCCTGGCATTTCTAGAGTACAGTACCAAATTGTAAATGCTGAACCTTACTTCTCCCTTTTGAATATTTCTGACCAAGTTTCTCCCTGCTGAAAAACGGAAAGCATCTTATAAAGGGTAAAAAGTGATCGTACGTGTCTTCTGATAAGGCAGAGGAAAGGACAGAGAAGAGAAAAGAAATCATGAGCTGGCCTGCTAGCTGTGGTGCAGTGCATCATGCCACCATGCCAGAGATCAGAGTTTAGAGCAAGTCTTTCAGTTCCAAGCCCTAGGGGAGACAGAGTATGGTTTAGGAATAATGCATTTCTGTGTCGGAGAGGAGGAATTCGATGCAGCAGCACTCCATCTGGCTGGCTAACTATGCACTGAAGTAACGCAGAAAGAGAGAGATTGGGCGGGGTGGGGGGGCACACAATTTGGCCTGTGCCAAAAACAAAGTTAGGAATGTGACGATGCTCCATTAGAATTCTTAGAATTCTAGAATTCTTTAGAATTTTAGAATTCTAAAACAAAAGTTTTAAAAGTTAAATTGAATTGTACATAAGGTAACATACACAATAACTGGAGAGACCATTAAATGAAAACGTTTGTTGTTATTTTTCATAAGAGATGTTTCTTATAAAACCAAGCAAAAATTAAAAAAAAAACAAAAATACAACCATTCCATAAGTACAAAATCTTTTCTATTTGGTGACTGGTAGCAAAGAATACAGATGCATTTTCATGAAAGGCACCACACAGAAGAGAATTGCTTTATTTTTCCTTCTCAAATAAGGATGCCAATGTTTCACAGGACACTTAGAAGTACTTAAAACACAAAACATCTTCTTCAAATGCATTAAGCACACAGAGGAGCACTTTAACTATAGCATGCTTGCTTTGTCAAAGAGGCAGCTGGCAACACTTTTGTAACAAACAGGGCAAGCATTCCATCCAAGGAAAGTGTTACCAAAATATGGCAGGAGGCTCAGCTTGACCCTCAGACTCAAATATCAAAAGCCAGTTTCACTCATTACTTTTCCCAAGGAAAGAAAAGAGCCAGCTAAGCCTTTGACTCCAAAAAAGCAGAAATGTTTTACATTTTTTCTGAAGTGGGTCTCCATGAGTTACACAGGGTTTGCATGCCACCCTCTGCACCTTATGGGGGGAAACTTTGAAAGATATGGAACAAAAACGGATTTCTAAACATACTAAAAGTTATTTTCAACCATTTCCTCTGACCCCCCAAACAGACTGTTTTGTTGGTGATTAGCAGCCTCAATTGATCTTCAATTATTCTGCCATTGTAAATATATCTATCAGGCTTTGCAGGATAACAGCTTTATCAGCAGAAACATTAGTTTAAAATACACACTCTTCCTATCAAAGTTCATGTGCCTGCATTTAGCCTAATTAATTTTGCCATCTCTGCTACTGACAACATCTTTAAAGAAAAACAGGGGAAAAACATCCTTTTAAAGAGGAAGATGTGAATCTTGTCAACAGAAAGAAAAATAGCAAAAAAAAATAAAGCTAATTTATCATTTAAGAAGGGAAAAGAGCACAGGAGAAAAAAAACCACACTGAAGACTGAGCAAAGCTATTTTTAGAAAGAAGACAAATATGAACACAAATGAATGCAAATATTAATTCCATCTGCAACAGTAGTTTACCTGTTAAAATGTGTGATAATTTACAGAACTGAAAACTACTTGATGTTTGTATCTCTTTTCCTTCCCTTAACTAAGTTAAAAGCAATGCCTAGAGAGTGTTCTATGAATGTAGCCACACCTAAAATGCAAGCCAGTACTCTTTCCACCCCCCCACCCCCCATCCAAATTCATAAGCAGCAACAGCTGGAACTGTTTTACACTAGACGGCTGAGTTCTGTGAGAATGTTCTCCTTGTCTTTGTCTGTAAAACTGAAAGAAGCTGGACTCAAAGGTACTGTTCAGTCCCCAGAGAATTCTGGGTAAACATGAGCCCAGGCCCCCAGCTCCCTCCTGATGGGGTCAGGTGACATAGTGTCAAAAGACAGCCAAAGAAAGATCTCGAAAAGCATGTACAAGGAGGATTTTGCTTTACTGGAGATGATAAAGAGCACACAGTTGGGTTTCATATTTTCCTACTATCTTGGAAGCGTATTAAGAACACAACTGTTTAAACATTAAGTTTCCTACTGTAACTATAGAGCACTTTTTAAAATAACTTCTCCAAAACATTCCAGAACATATTTTGTACTGTTCTGCTTTGTCAAAACCACAATCAGATTCTAATAAAAGTTCAGCACCAATAATACTACACAATACTCATTAGAATAGCTGAAAACATTTGAGCAGAGGGAAAGGGCTAAATGATACACTGTGAAATGACAGAGAAGTAACACTACTTATACAAGGGGTACAGCACAGAGGGCAAGCAAGTGAAACAAAAGACAAACTATTAATAACAAAAGAAAAGAAATATTTCTGAAGAGTAAGAAGTATTTTTTTAATAAGCTGCTTACAATGGTGGAATAAAGGCAAAACTGATGATGCACAGTAAGAACAAAAGCAACTTTTGCATATAAAGAGCAATCCTCTTGCAGACTGGCAGAAAAAAAATGTGTACGCGCACTGACAGAGAAAGAGAAGGGGCATCAAGCAACTGACTGTTTCAAAAGCCACATCTAAAATTTCATTAAAAAGAGCCCAGCTGCTTCTTTACCCTGACTTTGTCTTTAAGGACTTAGCTAAGCTGAAGGAGTGGCCAGAAAAAGAAGGCAAAAAAAACCACTTCAACCCATCTCTCTCAAATTCTTTTATTTCAGCAATGCATTAAGCAATCTCCCTGCAGAGTTATTCTCTTCTTCCTGGTGTGGATAAAGCTCCCCCTGGGGAGCTCTGTAATTTCCAGCTTCTCCGAATTCAGGTATTAGTAAAGACCGCTTGGGGACACGCAACAATATAACTCTACATTTTCAGGCATTCGGAGAGAACCCCCTAAGGGTCCCAAGTTCAAATTTCTGAAATGTAGGCATTGTAAAAGGAACCTCGGGGGACTCCAGCAATAGAAATCTGCTGAATTCAAAGCATTTCCTAAGCCCTGGCAGGAGCCTTTGCTCCCACTGGAGGCTTTTTATAAAACATGTGTTGCTGACATGTTGACAGATTGCTCAGTGAAGTGTTAGGTGCATACACAGGCTGGCCATTTAGGGGGACATCAGTTTACCCTTCATCTCTACCTGAAGCACCATGTTTTATACATTACCCGAGGACAGGCAGAAAACAGACACTTTCAAACAAAGTACAGTATTACTTGGCAAGAGACAAAAAACAAAAAGCCCCCACAAAACAAAAAATAATACATATATGGAGAAAAAGAGTTGTAGAGAATCTTCCCAAACATCAAAAAGCTCAGAAAATAAATTAAGTGTACAATACAAGGCCTAGGCTTGAAATTGCCTCCATGTATCTGGCCTGCCACCCTTTTTTTTTTTTTTTTTACACAGGCCAGAGCTCTGAGGGTATAATGAGCAAAGGAATTTTCTAATGACAGCTGACTGTTGGGAGGTAATCTGATCAAAGGCCGATATTAAATCCAACTTCTGCTCATATCAGGGTATTAGTGATGTACGACTTAATAACCCAGCAGCTCCAAAAGTGCTGCCGTGGCAACAGGATGGAAATTGGGATAATAATGTATTCATGGTGCTGGCGACCTGGGGCTGCAGTGCGTGCTCTCAGGGGAGGGCACTTCACCCTGAGCCAGACGTGTCTGGGCAAAATCACTTCACAAAGGACAGGAGTGGAATACTGAAGAGCTCTGGCACTGATGAGTGTGTCGATAAGGGGAAGAGTGGAATGAAGTGAACGGAGGGAAGGAAAAACATTTTCAGCAGAAAAGCCTGAGTGGTGCTTCTCTGAAAAACTGATGGGGCTCAACAAGCTCTCCCCGACAAGTACAACCAAAATGGATAATTATTAAATGAACATAAAACTACATTCTCTGCAAAGTGCTGAAGGCTGGATAGCCCCAGCTTATATAAAGTGACAAGATTTTCACATCAGGCTACATCTATCTTCCAGCACTTCCTCTGTGCATAAAAGGGCCACTGCCTGCTACTATCAATATCCAAAATTCCTTTAACAGCTTTTCAACCTTTCCTGCTCTTAAATCTCTCAAGGAAGAAAATCCAAGAAAAGGTCACGCATCAGCCACACCTTCCTGGGTCCTGTGGCTGCATTTCCTGCATAAATGGAATTCTCCTTCACAGTATTTTCCTCCCTCTTTTGGAAATAGTACATTGATGCATGAAAATCAACACCCACAATTTGTTTGGTTTTAAACCAGAAAGAAACTTGACCACAGAAATACAGCAGTTTGAGCATGACCATATAAATTAATCTAACATCAGTTTCTTAGAGTCTCTAAATCAGGAAGCAAAGATGGATGCATGTGTTATTAGAACTCAGTTTTTATAAGCAAAACACAGCATAAGGGGATTTTCTTTTATTCAACTAACTCAAAGCCACTTTAAAATACCAGTGTCATTGTGGGGCTAGTCCTGACAGGGAGTTAGAGGAGGAAGTTCTCCTTTATCTGACATTCTTAACAGCTTTTCGTAAACAGGGTGCAGGGTCTTTCCCATAAGCAAATGTACAATAATTTAGATCACTCACAAAACCCAATTCTGCCAAGCAGATTTGATAAAACTGTAGTCAAAAAAAGCACTACACAGGGCAACTGGGTCAGCCATACACCATTCCTCTCAGTGGAAACTAGCTCTGTGCAAAGGCTCTGACATATAAGAGAAGAAAACTTAGAATCCCAATTTCTCTCTTCATGCTACACTTACTGCCAACAACGTATACATTGTACTCTTAAGCGCTCCTCCTGCCTTTCCTAGTATTACAGATAATTTGCTAGTTTCTGAGTGTACTTATTACAGGACTGTCAGAGGAGTTTTTGTTTCAACAACACGTTAACTTTACTGCACTTATAAAAAACATTATGTGTCCCCTGTGATTCTGTGTGTTTAAGAGCAGCGAAATGTTATTGATCCCAGTGTGACAAATCAAGAGTTAGGTAATGTCTACAAAACTCAATTTTCTGCAAGACATAAAACCCTTTTATGAAACCCTTTCTTAAGAAATTCAAGAGAAACACACACACAAAAATTAGAGCAGAAAGGTCAGCAAGTATTTTTTTTAATTAATGTAATCTAATTCTGCTCTAATGACAGGCATATGACCACCTATGCCAATTTAAATGCATATTTACTTTCACTTCTCTAAAAAAAGTATCCACAAACCCCAATTTTAAAAAAATCACTGTGATAAAATTAATAATCTTAATGAGAAAGCCTGGAAAACTAAACTGTTTTCCCTTTGGCAAGCATTCAACATTCAGACTATGTTGTAAGTTTCAGATCCACGCACAGGTTATACAACGTGCAATATTTTCCAAGCATTTAATTCTAACTGCTTATGTATGTCCTTAATGTACATTCACAGAAGACATTTGCTTACGAAAAAAATCACAGTGATGAAAATATCCCTTCCAAGTTCCCATAAAAGCTGTAATTTACCGAAATTATTTTTTAGTACACAAGTTTCCTTTTTCCATGGCTACATAGAAGAAGAGGTGAAAAGCTGGTAGAGGCATTAAAAAGCAACAGAAACAATCCACTTGTAATTTGCATGACATCCATTTACATCTACAGAAATTTCATAGATATGCATACATACTGGGATTCCTCCCCCTCCCTCACTGTTCAGGGACAGTAAGCACTGATACTGCATTTAATTAACAAGCAAATGTGATGCCCTTCTATGTGAACAATACTGAGCCAATCGCTTCAGTTCTTTAAAAAACAGATGTATTACATGCACTGTACTACTCCAGAATACTAGAATATCCATTCTATTTTCTTTTTCCTGCAAACTTGAATCTGTGACAAGACTAGCCTTCTCTTACTGCCCAGGCCCACCCCCTTTTTCTTTTGAGTTTTAGTTTCCACCTTAAAATCTGTTTTCCAGATCTGTTGATAGTTCTCTATTTCTTTTCTGTCTACTGTATTCATCATTATTCAGCTGCATTATACCACTTTAAAAAAAAAAACACCCTAGCTTTGGGGGAAGGAGGGGAAGAAATCATTTGATTTTCATTGCCCTGGAGAGAATTAAATACCCCCAAGGAAAAATTCTGGTACATTCTCTGCACACATTTACATGCAGCCAGTGAAGTAAACATTTCCATAATTGCTCACTTCAGAACACGTTACCCAGTTTCTAGGTACAATAACTGTCAGGAGTCAATGAGGAATAAAGAATTTTCCTGAATCCTTGCACATAACCTGACTAGCATTAATAACTTCACAGTTGTGCATAAGTTAAGAAATGGATTACTGCTAGGCATCAACTTTGTTTTGAACACTTTGGGCATAATGCGCTCTTCCAACTACCATTAACAAAATAAATAAATATTAAAAAACAACTCGAAGCTATTAATAACAAAGCTTACTCTTCCCTCTGTTAAAAATAATGTAGCCAAAACTAGCTTTAGTAAACCTTGGAAATTATAGAAACAACACATGGCTTCCATTTACTACCAATTTTACTTGTACTGTGAAGCTTCTTTGGTGAAGTTGTCTTTTATTGCTAAATGACAAAATGAATGATGAAATTCAGTTGCTATGCTAGAAAAACAAAAAACAAACACTGGTCCCTAATCCCCAAGGAAAAGTGGACCTTAATTATGAATCATCCTTACCAGCAAATCTTGGAAATCTTAAATAAAAGTCATTCTGCGCTTATAGAAAAAAATATGTATAAAACCATTATTTAAAAAAAAAAAAAAACACAAAAAAAAACCTCCACACAATCTTTACTAGAAAGATTTTCTTCCTGCTCCTAATCTTTAAAACCAAGATTAGACAATGTGCCACCAGCCTTCAGTGCTTATTTAAACAGAACTTCCCTAGTGCAAGGGACATCAATGAATAACGCTAACATCAAATCGGCTCAGTTTTATTGCATACTTGCAGGGCTCTTCATATTGCTGAGACCACAATGAAGAGCCCTGTAAGCACACAACAAAGCCAAACCCATTGGATGTTACAGTATTAGCAATTTTTCTACAGAATAGAAATGTATCCACTTCGTTATCGCACAGTGTTTATTAGCCTTCTCCCTTTGCATAGCTACTTAATTGTTTTTGGTATTTCATCTGGATTCCTCCTAACTGAACTGTGAAGAAGGCTCACCAATTTTTTTTAGATGTGAAATTTTATTTTATTTTCTAAATTGTTTCTCTAGACAATTAACTTCTGAAACCAATAAAAGTGTAGCTCTGTGTATTATAGAAGTATTTATGATGTTTTCAAGGAATTTTTTAACCAAGGCAGAAAATATTCTTTTAATAAGCCCTTTTTACTACAAGATGTTGTTATTGGTCTCTTCTTTATTGTTGTTTTCATACTTTCAACATAACAATGCAAAAAAGACAGAGAGAAACAAAAGACAGAAATGCACAAAACTGAAATGTTATATAATCTACTAAAATGCTGATTAAAATTAAAACTTCCTGTCAAGGCAAAATAAAAAAGCAATTTTGCTTGCAATCTTTATACCAGATATGGAAAAGCAGCCAAATTCATGTACTGCATACTGTCTGCAGCTTACATGCATTCACAAAAGCCAAAGAAGGTGCTTTCATTAGAAATAATGCAATGTTGAAATACAGCCTAAAAACTAACACTGTTTAAGTTGTTACTTCTTTTCTGAGTGCCTGGAGAAAATTTTAGAAAACCCTATTAAAATAGAGGAAAGATCCAACATAAGAACAACACAGTGGCTATTATAAATGCATTGGGAATACACAATACCCTTCCCACTAAAGATTCCATTAATTAGAACAAATACTAACATCTATAGGGACTGCCAAAAAAAAAGGGTACAGTCTGCATGTGCAGAAGTCTTATGGAAGTCAATGGGACTCACACACAAACATCAGAGATAATATATGGCCCCCTAAAGATTAGGAGGTTATATGACTGTAACTAGTAAGTAACTTGAATGGGAATCAGAACACAAAATTATAAATAAAGCAGAACTATTAGATGGAACAGGGATTTTTCAAAGGAGCCTAAGGGAGTTAGACTCCTATGTCATATGGAAATTCAATGGGAGTTGGGTGCTTGATTTTTTTTAAAAGTCCCAGTCCAAAATGATAGTGTTTAGCTCATTTATATCATTCATTGCTGTCAATGTCATTTAGATGAATTCCATTTGGAGAAAGAGGGTAGCCAGAGCATCCATGACCTTCCTTTGCATTTGACCATGATGCAAATACTGTAAAATAGATTTTCCAGGTTTTAAAAACATCCATGGTCAGTATCAAAGTCAGTCTCTAATATACACAGTATTTTACTGTTGTAAAGCATCATGTTGTTGAGATGTAGATAGCCCAAAAAGAGAGGCCTGTTCTTTGTTTACATGATTACACTCATAAGCAACAGATGTCACAATAGACTACACTGCACTGGTTTTTGTTGGCTGATGATCTCCTGCTGGCACAGGATGAGAACCCAGCATCCATAGAGATTTTATTAGAACGGTCAGGTGCCTTTGATCCAATTGACCATGCTAATCTGTGGCCCAGGGGCAGGTGGGTGGGGTCCTAGGTGGAGTGACTCCATTCTTTTCTTTTTCAGAGGGAAAACTCCCCAGAGACAAACCCTGAAATTATGATGGTGAGTTGTGTTAAACCACCAGAGATATGGAAAGGCGATATTGGTTCCTTCCAGGGGGAAATATGCCTGACTTTTGTTACTGTGGTCCAACAGAGTGTGCTCTATTGGATTCCCAATCGCTTCTGGATTTCCAGGTAATGGCAATGACCAAGAGTGCTTTGTACTATTTATTCTTGGGCAGGAGCCTGTAAACTCCTCTTCCTGATGGGCGACTCACCAAAGCATTCCATACCTTTTGTCACTTCAAGACTAGATTACCACACTCTACTGAGTTTTTCCTTAAGACTGCTTCAGAACTTCAGCTGTTGGAGAATGTGCATACCCAATTGCTGAGGAGTGTTCATTGCAGAGAGCACATTACTTCAGTGTTCTGGGATCCACACTAACGCCCAGTTTCCTTCCAGGCTCAATTTGAAGTGTTGATTTAACCCTTAAATCAGTTGGAATCTGCTTACAACAGATATCACCTCTCTTTTCTTGAACACTTTGTCATCTGAGATCCTTACTCTAATAGTTCTACCTGCTTTAATCTTGTGGAGATTGGATGTCCCCTGGTGAGGGATCTTCAGTTGTGGAACTTACTCTCCTTATTTTATCAAGGCTCAAACAGGAGGACGTTGATGTTACAAACTCCATCTGTTCTTCCAAGATTTTTTGGCTGGACAAGGGGCAACTTTGTTTGGTGAACCAGAGGAATTTTGAAGAGTTTTATTATTATTTTGCATGCTGACCCAGATTAGTGCTGACATTTTTATAAGGACTGTACTTCTGCTCAGGCACAAGAAGGATTCAGTTTTCTAAGCTGAAATAAGCATCAGTGGCTAATATGGTCTCTGCTCTTGTGTAAAGTACTTTGTCATGAAAGTCTACAAACACCTACAGAGGGGTTCCATCAAATTAGGGTTACCAACTTTGGTTGAACATATTCCTGGCAGTTCCCTGGAGGTTTCATCACATGACAATCTTTAATTCAAGATTAATCTTTAATTCTTGGAGACTCCAAGACAATCCTGGATGCTTGGCAACCCTATGTCAAATCCTCCTCCCTTGTGACATATTCTTTAACATTGTCAGTCAAGCACGTTCGTAGTTCCCCAAGACTAAGTTCTCGGACCAATCCTGTTCAACTTATTCATAAATGAGCTGGAGAAAGAGGTAAACAGTGAGGTGGCAAAGTTGGCAGATGATACTAAACTGCTCAAGATAGCTAAGACCAAAGCAGACTGTGAAGAACTTCAAAAAGATCTCACTAAACTAAGTGATTGGGCAACAAAATGGCATATGAAATTCAATGTGGATAAATGTAAAGTAATGCACATTCAAAAAAAAATAACCCCAACTATACATACAATATGTATGCGGGCTAATTTAGCTACAACTAATTAGGAAAAAGATCTTGGAGTCATCGAGTATAGTTCGCTGAAAATATCCACACAGTGTGCAGCAGCAGTCAAAAAAACAAACAGGATGTTAAGAATCATTCAAAAGGGATAAAAGATAAGACAGAGAATATCTTATTCCCCTGATATAAATCCATGATGCACCGACATCTTGAATACTGCATACAGATGTGGTCTCCTCATCTCAAAAAAGATAAACTGGCATTAGAAAAGGTTCAGAGAAGGGCAACTAAACTGATTAGGGGTTTGGAACTCATCTCATATGAGGAGAGATTAAAGAGGCTAGGACTTTTTAGCATGGAAAAGAGGAGACTAAGAGGGGATATGATAGAGGTATGATAGATTTTATTATCATGAGTGGTGTGGAGAAAGTGAATAAGGGAAAGTTATTTACTTGTTCTTGTAATATAAGAACTAGGAGCCACCAAATGAAATTAATGGGCAGCAGGTTTAAAACAAATAAAAGGACGTTCTTCTTCACACACAGCACAGTCAACTGGTGGAACTCCTTGCCTGAGGAGGTTGTGAAGGTGAGGACTATAACAGGGTTTAAAAGAGAACTGGATAAATTCATGGAGGCTAAGTCCATTAATGGTTATTAGCCAGGATGGGTAAGAAATGGTGTCCCTAGTCTCTGTCTGTCAAAGGGTGGTGATGGATGGCAGGAGAGAGATCACTTGGTCATTACCTGTTAGGTTCACTCCCTCTGGGGCACCTGGCATTGGCCACTGTCGGTAGACAGGATACTGGGCTGGATGGACATTTGGTCTGACCCAGTACAGCCACTCTTATGTTCTTAAGATGTGGGTGTCATCCTCACATGGCAGTAGCATTTGTTTATGCCATTTTCCATCACCTGATAACAGGCCTTCATTATCTCATATGACATCAATATTTCCTAGTTTTTGTATGCCACCCAGTCTCCACTTCTATCATAGGGGAGCATCACCTTTGCTTATTTCTGCTTTCAGACAGACAGACACAAGTCTGACATATGGAAGGAACAAGAAGTTGTCAACTAGAACCATCTTCTTGTTTTCTGCCCCAGGCCCTCACCCTCTCTCTAAATAAAGTGCGGTAAGGCATGCCAAGGAAACTGCTTTATAACTTACCCCAAAACACTTCTTCCCCTTAAAACATAACGACATAGCCATTTTCCCAGGCACCCCAAACTACAGTGTGTTGGTCCAGATCATGTTTGCAGTTGGAAGCAGTGAAATTCTCTCTTTTGATTTCTTATGGGCAGCACTTCAAGTGCTGTCTGATGGCAGGTCTACATTAAAACATTGTATTGGTGCCGCTGCACCACTGTAGTGCTTAAGTGAAGATGCTCCTAAGCCAAGAGTAAAGCTTCTCTCATTGGCATAGTTAATCCACCTCCCTAAGAGGGGGTAGCTGTGTCAATGACAGAAGCTCTCCTGTTAACATAAGACTATCTGCATGATGGGGAGGTAGGTTGATATAACTGCCAGTCAGGGAGTGTTGATTTTGCATACCATTGACCAACATAATTATAACCAATATAGGTCTGTATGTCAGCCTGGCCTGAGCGTGCTCTGCAAAGCTCTGTACCATCAGACCTGCAGATGTCCTCCAGGCAGAAATCTGACAGCAGTCAAGGTAACTGCGAATAGCACCTGATCGAGTCACAGATGCCAGTAAAGATGGCAGCAGTGCCAGTGTCTCACTAGACTACTGTGTTTTAAAAAAACAAAAGAAGAGTCAACTTCTTCTAAACCAAAAACAGTAATAAATAAATCAGTGAGTCCAATTTCCTCAAGAAATTTGGCCCACATTTTTCATAAGAGCTCAAGAAAAATCCCTTTAGTATTTTCAAGTTACCACCTCAGCACTGGTAAGTTTTCTACAACAGGGTCTCTTCCCATCACATTTATATTTGTAGTTTGGGGTGGGTCTCCCACTAGCACAGTCTTGTCGCTTTTCTTTAACATGACACTAAAAGTGGACTGTGCTATTCCACAGCATTTTGTCAGCGTACCCGATTGAAAGATCTTTCCCTAGGCTCCTTCCTTAACATAATTCAGAATTTTTGCCTTCTCTTTCAAAAGAGAACTCCCTGTTTCTCTGAGGTGATTGTATACTGGTATAAGACAGGTCTTGCTTTCACGTTAAAGTTTAGTACATTTCAATCAGAATCAGAGAATCGTAGAATATTCCAACTCTGGTTGGAAGGGACCTCAGGAGGTCATCTAGTCCAACCCCCTGCTTAAAGCAGGACCAATCCCCAGCTAAATCATCTCAGCCAAGGCTTTTTCAAGCCTGACCTTAAAATCCTCCCTATTCCACCACCTCCCTAGGTAACCCATTCCGGTGCTTCATCACCCTCCTAATGAAAAGGTTTTTCATAAAATCCAACCTAAACCTCCCCCACTGCAACTTGACACCATTACTCCTTGTTCAGTCATCTGGTACCACTGAGAACACTCTAGATCCATCCTCTCTAGAACAACCTTTCAGATAGTTGAAAGCAGCTATCAAATCTCCCCTCAGTCTTCTCTTCTGAAGACTAAACAATCCCAGTTCCCTCAGCCTCTCCTCATAAGTCATGTGCTCCAGCCCCCTAATCATTTTTGTTGCCTTCCCCTAGACTCTTTCCAATTTATCCATATCCTTCTTGTGGTGTGGGGCCCAAAACTGAACACAGTACTCCAGATGAGACCTCACCAATGTCGAACAGAAGGAACGATCACATCCCTCGATCTGCTGGCAATGCCCCTACTTATACAACCTAAATGCTGTTAGCCTTCTCAGCAACAAGGGCACATTGTTGACTCATATCCAGCTTCTCATCCACTGTAACCTCTAGGTCCTTTTCTGTAGAACTGCTACCTAGCCATTCGGTCCCTAGTCTGTAGCAGTGCATGGGATTCTTCCGTCCTAAGTGCAGGACTCTGCGCTTGTCCTTTGAACCTCATCAGATTTCTTTTGGCCCAATCCTCTAATTTGTCAATTCCCAATGATGTTTCACACCATTTTAAATTACCCAAGTTTAACTACTGACAAGATCAAATCAATAAGGAAAAATGGAATATAAAATTATACAAATTGGAATATGGGTGTGACACTCAGAAGTGCTGGTAAGAAAATGAACTTTGGCCCCACTTCAGAGAGGTACTTAGGGAATTTTTAGCATGTAAATAGTTCTGTTGAATTTAACAGAGCTACTCTTATGTTTCAAGTTAGGCATATGCTCTGCTTACTTGTTTGGAGAGCTCCATTTCCTGGCTCCAGTCACCTGACATATCAGATGACAAAGTTGAGTGTCCAGTAATTCCTACAATGACTTGGATTCCAAAGAATTGATTCAAATAAAAGCGTGAGACATTACACCAGCAGCCAAATTAAACAGATGTCAGTGCATCTTCTTTGCTCCTGGACAATCAAATACATTGTTTATGTCAGGGGTGGGCAAACTATGCCCTGCGGGCCACATCCGGACTGCAGGACCATCCTGTCAGCCCCTGAGCTCCTGGTCAGGGAGGCTATCCCCATCCTGTTCCCAACCTCACTCCCTCCCCCGGAGCCATGCCATCATGTGGGCAGTGCTCTGGTCCGCTGCTACTGCCGGGCAGTGCTGCAGCGGTGTGGCTGGCTACAGTGGGTCCTGAACTCCCGCCACACTGAGCAGAATGGTAAGGGGGCGAGGCTGCGCACTCCTGCGGGGCAGCGTGTTTGGCTCCAGCGGGCCTTGTGGCCACCAGACACACTGCTCTGAGCAGCACGATGAGGGGGCGGTTGTATAAGGAGCATGGAATCCCAGGGGCATCAGAGGACAGGGAGCAGGAGGCGATTGGATGGGGTGGTGGTTCTGGGCAGGGGGCAGTCAGGAGATGGGAAATGGGGGGGTTGGATAGGCGTGGGAGTCCCGAGGGTCTGTCAGGAAGCGGGGGTTTGGATAGGGGTCAGGGCAGGCAGGGGGAGGAGTCCGGGGGAAGGGGCAGTTAGGGTACAGGGTCTTGGGAGGAGGTGGTCAGGGGGACAAGGAGCAGGGAGTGTTGTATGGGGGTCACGTTCGGGAGGGGCCGTTAGGGATGGGGGTGTGTCTGGAAGGGGAGGTCAGGGTACAAGGAGCTGGTGGGGGTTGGATGGGTTGGGGATTCTGAGGGGGGCAGTCAGGGGGTGGGAAGTGGGTGGGGCTTGGAGGGGGGACAGGTTGTTTGGGGAGGCATAGCCTTCCTTACCCAGCCCTCCACACAATTTTGCAACCCTGATGTGTCCCTCAGACCAAAAAGTTTGCCCACTCCTGGTCTATGTCAACTAACTCATACCTTATATAAACTCAGATTTCCTCCATTATAATACAATTAAGCATTTCTTCATCATCTCTATCATGCCATGACTACAATGGATACTTATGATTGGCTGCAGCATTTGTACAAGATCACAATTATTTTGCATAACTTCCATTTACTTCAATAAGAGGTGCACGCCAAAGACTGCAGGATAATCAAGCCTCCAGACATATAAACACTTTAAAAAGTCATACAAACTCCCCAGTGGTGTCAGCGGGGAGTTCCTGCGTGGATCAATGGCACTATATTGCATGTTATCATGGCACTATCAGTCTAGGTAAACTGTTTTCCAAAGGTACAAGCATCAATTAGACCAGGAGTGGGCAAACTTTTTGGCCCGAGGTCCACACGGGACTTCAAAATTGTGCAGAGGGCCAGGCAGGGAAGGCCCTGCCCCTTATCCAACCCCCACCCACTTCCCACCCCCGACTACCCCCCTCAGAACCCCGACCCATCCAACCCCCCCTTCCTTGTCCCCTGATCGCCCCCCAGAGACCCACCCCCTATTTAGCCCCCCTGCTATCTGTTCCCTGACTGCCCCCACCCTAGACCCCCACACCCTAACTACCACCCAGGCCCCCACCACCTAAGACACCCCCCATCCCGAAACTGGTTTACCTGCTCAGCCGGGCGCAGGGCCCCACAGCTTGCAGTGCTCCGCCCAGCCGCGCATCTTGCCGTGCTCCGCCCAGCACCCCGGGCTGGTGCCAGGAGCGCGGAACCCCGCAGCTTGCCACGGTTGGCCGGGCAACCCAGGCCGGGAGCGCGGGGCCCTGTGGCAAGACACGCTTGGCCCAGACCCCGGCTCAGAGCCCAGGTCGCAGGGCTTTCTGCGCTGGGCCCGGTCCCCTGGCCAGGAGCGCGGGGCTTCAGGGCTTTCTGCGCTGGGCCCAGACCCCTGGCCGGGAGCGTGGGGTCGCCGGGCTTTCCACGCTGGGCCCGGCCCCCCAGCCAGGAGCGCAGGGCCGCGGGGCTTGCAGCGCTCAGCTCAACTCCCGGCCAGCAGCGCAGGGTGGCGTGGCTTGCCGCGCTTGGCCAGGACCCCTGGCCAGGAGCTCGGGGCCGTATGGCTTGCCGCGCTCGGCCCAGGGCTGGGGGGGGGGGGCACTGGCCCCGCCCCCCGGCTCAAGCTCACGGGCCAGATGAAAATTGCCGGCGGGCCACATGTGGCCCACGGGCCATAGTTTGCCCACATCTGAATTAGACTGCTCCATGGAGGCCTTTTCTAAACGGTTTATTCGTTTTCAGAAAGTCTATAGCAAACACAAGTAACAGCAAAGAGAAGGCAAGAGAAATAAGATTACAACAGTGACATTATTATTGTGGAGTATTTTGCAGCCTTATGTTTATGATATTTGTGCTTCTACTTAGCTCACTTTGGGAACTAACTCCTCACATGTGCAGTGCCACAATTCTGTTTACTGAAGCTCTTCAAATGTATTTGATCATGCCACCAGCCCTAATATTGGCAATTTTAAGCTTCACAAAAATATGTGAAGGTGTTTTCTTTGTTACATTTCATTGTGAAATTATGTGAGGTTTAGATACGTCTGCATCTTTTTAGCTGAAAATGTATCGCTTCAGACACTTGCAGTTTTTAAGCAAATAATGCTTCCAATACCTCTTGTATACAAAACAGCTCTCAGCCATTTCTTAGTTTCTTTCACAAAACACATTTCATATGCCTGGAAAATTACTTAAATTGGAGATCCATTTGTTAGCCATAACTGTTTCAATAAATAGTACATTATAATAAGTAAACCAAAAGCTGGATATATTTGTATGCATACCTGTTTTGATATAATTTCTGATATGCAGCAATACAAACAACCACAGTTAACAGATGTTACCCTCTAATCTAAAAATTAATTTTTTGCCTTGTCGTTCCAGAGATCTCTATCTAAGATCTAAATAAAAAATAATAAAAAAATAAAATATCCTTATTTCCATACAGTGGGAATACAAAAACATTAATAGCAACACTTTGGCTGCTAAGGTCCCAGTAGTGCTTCTCTTCAAGGACTTCTATATAATGTTTTTTAACTGGCATCTCTGATAGATAAACCAATAGTTTCATCGGACCCGGATTTAAATCAAAGTGAAGACTGATGCTACTACAGCAGGTTACATGGCTCCAGAAGTCCAACATAGCCCCAGATTCTCTGACCTTGAGGGCATGCCACAAGTCTCACCTGTTATCCAAGGGACAATACATTGGAGATGGCTTGTCTCGGGAACAGGATGTGATGGAAACTATTTTGGCACCAGACTAACTATATGGAAATCTGTTTTTCAGTTCTGTTTGATTCTGAAAAATAAAAGTCTGTAATAGTTCTAATCTATGTAACATGGCTAGATCAGGGATACAAATGGCTGACATACCTGATGGGTTAAACTATTATTACTACACTGACTCCACATTTTGCTTTGACTCTCCAGTGGTTTGAGTGCCCATACAACCCATTTTCTAGTCTATGCCCACAAAGGACATCAGTGACAAAGGGCAAAATGCTAATGAAAATTGTGAGATCACTGAAGAAATAGGACACATTCCCCTCTCTCTCTCTTTCCCTGCCTGGGATCTCCTCTCCAATAGGAGATGGGGGCATTTCAGCTTCATACCACTTAAATAAAAACAAAGAGATGGGCCGATTATCATCTGTTTGCTGCATGTGCTGAATTTTTTTTTAAAAATAGCATTTTGATTTTTCAATGCCCAAAACCTGGTACTGAAGCATATAGTGTCTTTCTTCATTGACATTTTCCTTGAGCACCATCTTGCCCAACCGCAGATGGTTCTTTTTGTTATAGCCCAGGAAGAAGTACAAAGCACAAATATTTAAACTATAGAATGATCAAAACAATGGGACAAATCAGGAACACGTTCTTAAAGGAAAGAGAGAACTTTTTGTGAAAGTTCACTGAAAACACTTTTTACCTGAACAGTTAAATTCTTGCCTGAAGTGTTTCAAGTGTATGAATTCTCAGCCTGGGAGTAATTTATTTAGGTTAGTTGATATCACCTATAGGATTGAAGGCTGGTAGTTTGGGATGTGCTTTTACAGTCTAACCATTCACAAAAAGAAAGTTTAATTTTGAAATCCATTTCTGTCTCTGTTGTGCAATATGAACTAGGCCTTTTTAATTTGGGTTTGGACACCTGATTGATTTAGATTAGAAGTGCAGTAACAGTAGCCATAATGAATAACTGTTTTTGTGCATTAACACTAACTAATGCAGTATTATGCACACTATGAAGGCCAGATTGTGGTTTGTAAAAATGTGGGTACAAACGTTTGTGTGCATGTCCGGGGGATATGCAAGAAGTGATTCTCAAGTCCAGGAACAACTGCAATTCTGACTTTCCCTTGAGAGCAGGTGCGGGTCCTGATTATTTCCTTCCACATGAACCAGCCAGCAGAGCTAGCTAGGGATACTGGAGGAGCAAACTGTACCCCCTAAAAGGATGAGACAGCAGGTAGATCCCCAGCGTATGCCGCTGAAATGCACAGCTAATGAAAGAGCAGTTAAACTCCTTATATTGCAAAGAGAGCATTGTAACAACACCACAACATGCCATGGGTGATATTCTTGTAATACGCAGTATACACCTCTACCATGTCCATTTGTACAGTCAGAACAAACCACTACCTAATCCGGTTAATGTGATCTCAATGGCTTGGCTAGAGCCATTGCAATATCACATGGCTTAAGTTTTATCCACCCATGAGAGCTGACAATTTGTTTCCCCCTGTACACAGATTTTAAAAGAAAATAAAAAACTATTAACCCCTAACATTTCAAAATGAAGGGGGTTTCCTGCCTATTTAATGTCCTTTTAAGTCAACAGGATTCAAGAAGTTAAATACCTGTGCAACTGGTGGAAAGTTTACATCTCCAGGGCTGACTAGTTTTACTTGTCACCTCACACTTAAGTTACTTTTGTGGCTAAGTACCACAGTATCATCTTCAGAATGTCCTGCAATGAAGAGAGATTTATTTTGGAAATCATACATGGTTAGGTGTTAGTGTGGGATGTAGCAGACCAAAGTTCAATCCAAGCTTTGCCACAGAATGCCTGTGTGATCTTGGGCACGTAATTTCATCGCTGTGTCCCACTTCCCCATCTGTAAAATGAGGATAATAGTACTTCCTACCTCATGGGGGTGTTGTGAGGGTAAATACATTAAAGACAGTGAGATGCGCAGGTACTATGGTCATGGGGGCCGTACCTAACAGAGTGAGATGTTTTTAGAGACAGACTTTCATATTCATATGAATAGTGCAGGAAAATTCAAAGTTACCAATTTAAAAAAAAAAAGTATGTCTGTCTTTGCATGAAAATACTGAAGCTACTAATTATCTGCATGAAGTACCAAGTTTTAGCTGTAAGTAATTTTTATGAAAAGCAATGGCAATTTTTCTAATTCATCCACTGTCACCTAGTCCCCCTTCACATTCACCCATGCACTCTGTGAACCCCTTCAGTGGTGCTGTAGCTTTGCTTTTCAGGATCAATAATTTTAAATGGCTTAACAACGGAAGAACTGGGTGGACTTTAAATCTATTTTTTTCATGACGGAGCAATGGTTTGTGTTAATTCTCCTGTCCATAATCAAGCAGAAAAATGTCCCGAGTTGTTTCTTTTAATATACCTCAGAAACAACAAAACTCATCCTTTCATTCAGGAATTTCTGAAAGGATGGGAGTCAGGATGGTGTATGGTCATTGTATTTTAATTAAGGCTAAGATATAGTCACAGGTATTTTTAGTAAAAGTCATGGACAGGTCATGGGCAATAAACAAAAATTCATATCCCGTGACCTGTCCATGACTTATAATACAGTAACACCTCACTTAAAGTCATCCCGGTTAACGTTGTTATGTTAATGATCAACTAGAGATCATGCTTGTTTAAAGTTGTGCAATGCTCCTTTATAACGTCGTTTGGCAGCCGCCTGCATTGTCCACTGCTTGCAGAAAGAGCAGCTGTTGGAGGAAGCTGGTGGGGGCTTGGAAGCAGGGTGGACCAGCAGCTCTCCTATCAGCTCCCGACTCCCCTAAGTACTCTGTGTGGCAGCCGCCCAGCAGACCATCAATTGCCGGCAGTTCAGCTGTCCCTCCCCTCACTGCCATGTGCTGCTCCTGCCCTCTGCCTGCCATGGAGTTGCTCCTGGGAACCTCCTGCTTGCTGTGGGGGCTAATGTCAGGGTGTCCTCCTCTACCCGCTCCTTCCCCCCTCTTACGTCTTCTTCATACGGAGCAGGGTGAGGACACGACAGGGCTCAGGACGGAAAGAGCTTGCTGGCCACAGCACTTGTCTCAACTTCCTGATTTACTTAAAAAGGCTTACTTACTTAGAGTGGTGTCAGCGTACTTAAAGGGACAATGCGCATCTCTGTCTCACACACATAGGGTGTATATCTCTGTCTACTATGCTGTCTTGTAAAGTGTGAGGCTACATTAACAACATGTAAACCCTGGAGGACTCAGCCAAATGCTAATTCATCATTTAGCAGTAAGGCATTCCCTGGGAAATATCCCATCCTCTTCTACCCTCTAACTTCAACCAAGCTTCACAATCATCATTGTTGTGTACCGTATTAAATTGTTTAAAACTTATAGTGTGTATGTGTATGTGTGTGTATGTATAAAAAATACAGTTTTTTGTCTGGTGAAAAAAATTTCCCTGGAACCTAACCTCCCCTCCTTATTTACATTAACTCTTAGGGGAAAATTGGCTTTGCTTAACATTGTTTTGCTGAAAATCACATTTTTCAGAAACATAACTACAACATTAAGCGAGGAGTTACTGTATAAATATCCCTGACTAAAACTTATCAGGCTAGCCCCTGCATTGGCCATGGGGGCTGACTGCCCCAAGCCATCCCTGCTCTGGGGCCCCAGAGACTTCCACAACATTCGTGACAGAATCGCAGCCTTCATTATAATATTAGTCCTAAGGGTGGGGTGACATTTTCTAAAAAGGCTGGATCTCAAACTACACAATTCAACTAAGCTAAACCAAGGGGCCTACCAAAAAGATTGTCAGTTTTTTGGGGGAAAACATGATGTTTTGGTAAGAGAAGAATGGAAAAGTAAAGGAAAAGAGGACTGGTCCCTCTTAGGGTATGCCTGCACTTCAAGCTAGAGATGTAAATTCCAGTGTGGGGAGACATACCCGCACTAGCTCCGATCCAGCTAGCATGCAAAAAACAGAGTGTTTCCATAGCAATGCAAAAAGCAGGAGGCATTACTTGGGGCAGCAAGCCCATTTGCGAAAGAATAACTTGACCCCTTAAGGGCTGGAGCTAGCCAGCCATGATTACATAATGAGTCACACCTTGGAGAGATCAGACGGATTGCCCTATAAAGAGCAGCAGGAGGCTGACGTGAAGGGGGAAAGCTCATTAAAGTGAGAAGGGCTTTAGTAGGGAAGACACTGAGACTCAGAAAGCTGTGACAGTGAGGAGCCAGGGAGAAGAGGACTCCGTTCTAGAAGTTTGGAGCCCTCAAGGCCAGTGCTGAAAAGCTAGACTCCAGCTAGGAAGAACAGGGAGGACAGGCTGTGAGAACAGACTGGGATAGAAGAAGAGTTCTGGTTGTGAGAAAAGATACCAGAGCTAAGTATATGGACTGTTGTGTGGTGATGGACTTTATTTTGGGACTCTGAAGGTGGGAAAGAGTTTCCGGTTACTAATCCAGCCCCACAGGGGGTGTTATCTATGTGAAACTCTGCATGCAGTTGTTAAGGGGCCTGCAAGAGGGTGCTAAAACAGGCATAGTGCCTGCAAAGCAACCCTTCATCCTGGCAAAGGGGAACTCAGTAAACAGCCACCATGCTACACTATTCAAGATATGATGTACATACGCGGGGTGACCCTCCCCTTATTAGGGCCCTAGCAAATTCAAGGTCTATTTTGGTCACTTTCAAGGTCATAGGATTTTTTTAAATCGTAAATTTCACGATTTCAGCTACTTAAATCTGAAATTTCATGGTGTTGTAATTGTATGGTCTCTGACCAAAAAAGGCATTGGAAAGAAAGAAATGAACAACTTTGACACTAAAGAACAACTTCTACTAGTACTATTCCTCTGAAAAGCAGATCTTTGGCAACACTTATGGAGGTCATCTTGATGGAACCACTAAAAAGTGAAGATCAGTCAGCTCTTTGTGGACAGCAAAGATGCCATGGCTCTTTTCGTAAGAGTAGGAGATTTGCCCTATTTTGCTTGGCCAGAGTCTCCTGTCTCCCACTGGGGGTTAGTTGTCATCTTCCATTGTAGAGTTGGCTGCTTTCCAGCTGTCTTGTAAATAAATATTTGTAGAATATTTGAACCATACAGAATGAAAAGTGTTGTGAAAATAAGATTTATTATGTTTAAGAAGCATTTAAAGTATATCCCACACAGCACAAGTATTTATTTATCAGATGCATCTGGTAACCCCTTCCACCATCCTCCCCAGCATTAGATCAATTAATGGAGATGTTAGTTTCAAAATAAATTGTAGGAAGAGATCTACTCATCTCACACCATAGGGGCAACATTTTGGTTTAGTATCTGCACATATTAATTTTCCAAGGGGTAGAATTTAACCCTTAGTATGTAATAGTCCTCTCACTATGCTCATAGAGGAGCACTAACCAAGTCATTTTTTATGTATATCATTAGGCACTGACTGGTCATTTTAATGTAACAGAAAAAAGGCTCCATAGATTCAGAAAGAAACAGGTCAGTTCATGTATACTCATCTTCATTAACAGACCGATTCCAAGCACGTCCAGATTGACAGACTATGTTATAAAATTTAAAGCCTGTGAAATTCAACACCCTTTCCTCCACATCAGGTTACTTGCTTTATTCATCTTTGGAATATTTTATAGTTTTTATAATGGTACTAATTCTCTCTCTCTCTGGGAGAGAATGAGTACATTATAATAAAATATACACAAGTTGAAGAATAAAAAAAACTTTGTGATCAAGATTATAAATAAAGTTGAGAATTATTTTGTTACAATCAACTCAGGAATTTTCCCCACAATCAATCCCAAAAAACAGGCGTGACTGTGAAAATACCAAGATACACAGCAATTCTAGGATTGCTACCTATGCTCCAGCTTCCTGAACATAATGCAATCAAATTTGGCACAGCAGAAGCTGTACAGTGAAACTGACTAGGATCATCTCAGCTTCATTCTGCCATTGTTGCTGAAGTATCTAGTACAGTGATAATAGGACTATCCTGGAAATCTTAAAGGGACAGAAGGACCAGAAAGAGTAGGATACTGAGGCACACCAGCAGAGGGAGAGAAGAGGCAAAAGGAGAGAAGCAATAAAGGTGGGGAGAACTTCAGAGCAGAGCACTCAGTACACATCACAGGGAATTATATCCATCCCTCCCCAGCCAGAGGAAGAGACAACCATGGTGACATCTGGCCCTCTTTTGGTCGGAAAGGGATTGAAAGGGAGGAAAGAACATTCCAGCAGAAAAACTCACCAAAAGAATGGGAAGTATACAGCTGAGGGAGCGAAAAAGCAGAAATGAGATAAACTTTTGTGCATGTGAGAGAAAAACAGACAGGTTTTACACAATTATTTCTTCTTAAGAAAAATCAAAGACAATCATAGAAACAGGAGGCTGTAAGAAACTTCAAGAGGTCATCTAGTCCAGCCCCCTGCACTGACACAGGACCAAGTATACCTAGATTATACCTGACAGATATTCTTAAAACTAATTCTTAAAAACCTCCAATGACAGGGACTTCAAAACCTCCCTTCGAAGCCTATTCCTAAACTATCCCAAAAATGAAAGTGTGTGAAACAGGGAGGGAGAGAAGATTTAAATTTAAGAAGAGACACTGAATTTTTCCACTTCCTCCTCTTCAATCTTACTCTATTTGAAATAGCATTTAGAGTTGTAGTAGAGGAAGATTTCTCACACGCACTGCTGCAATACAGGGTTAACACTACAGACTATATTTCACTTTTTCAGAAGAAGTCGTTTAGACATTTATTAAATGCAGAATATTTGGGGGTGATGAAGATTGTTGAAAGTTCAGTGATCCATCTGACAGAAAAATCTCTGATCTGAATAATTTTAGTAACAGAACTATCCCATGAGTATCTGACCTCAATAGGTGAAATCCTGGGCCCAATGAAGTCATTGGTAAAACCCTCATCAACTTCAATGGAGCCAGGATTTCATCAAAAAGGTTTGGAAAATACAGGGAAAATATGCTATCCAGTAGATTACACAGATTCTGACTAAAGGAAAAACTGTCCTGTAATATAAACTATTCCAATTCCCAACATCACAAAGAAAAATAAATGCTACAATTTGTTCAAAGTGACTTAAATGTGTTTTAAAAGAATAATTAGAAATCATAGAGAAAGCCAAGTTTTGATACATTGATACAGTTTAGGCCAATGGAAATGTGGCTCCAAATTTGAATATATAAGAAAGACTGGAGATTTTTCAACTTTCTGCAAAAAACTCGCTTTGTTAACATAAAACCACTGTTTAAACAAACAAAAACTCCTATGGTTAAACAGGGGTTTAAACAATATTTAAGATTTTCCACACCCATGCTGAACTTCACGTTTGTTAGAAAAAGGTAAATCAGCAGCCGCCTTCCCACATCTCTCTTCATTGCTTTTACAGTTTAGGCAGAGGGATGCAAAGTTCTTGAAAACCTGACCCTTATCTAGCTTTCCCATGGAGTCACCCAACCCTCTGCCAGTCATTTGACTGGACTTCCTGCTGGAATGCAGTAAAACAAATAAGAGATACCAGTTCTATTCACACTTAGCGAGGTAATAAGAATGACAGGTAATTCTATTAAATTTTTAATGAACATCCATATATTACATATACTGATAAAGAACCAATACACTATATTAATTTAGACAGATGTGCTTCTTTACTATACATTTTAAAAGACATTTGAAGAAGCCC
>ML677334.1:54831016-55225719 GCA_007922305.1 Dermatemys mawii
AACACAGAGTTCACAAATGAATGTCCCTCAATTCATTCTGCATGCATTAATATATTATATAGAACTCAGACTTGATTCACGGTTTTGCTAGTTTAAGAAAAAAGTTCTGAACAAAAACTTATATATTTTACTTACGTATTTCTCCATCAATACAGCTACTATCAAAGACGGTTTGTTTGCTTTTTACAACATTACAAGAAGTACATCTGAACAAAAAACATAATGAAAAAAATTCTATTGCTTCATATTATCAAGCCAATATCCCAAATTCCCATCAAGTTTCGTCTTTTTGAGACAGTATAAGTGGTTCACCTTTTCAAATTTGGTTCTATTTGTCGTCATAAGTCTCACCTCTACTATCTCATCTAGATACACCCAAGTGTTCCCAGAAACATATCCCCAAAAAATCCCATAGCTCACATATATACAGACAAATTTTCATGTTTGGTCAGTAAACTAACTAAAATAACCTTTTCAGTCCACAAACTTTAGTTCCAAGGTTGCCTGCTATCACACTAACTGTGTTAAGATGATTGCTGTCCCCATAAATTCCTTGGGTTTGTTCCATAATGCACATAGGAGACACAACCCCTTTAAACTTCAAGGTGTTCCCACCGCAGCATGGAGGAAGAAAGATTTAGAGATTGTGGAATAATCATCTCCAGTCGATCAATTTCCCCCTGAAGGTAAAACTGAAAAAAATAAAAAGTTGAACAGTTCCAACTCGTCTGCTTGAAGGGACGGTACCCTCAAGGCACATAGTAGAATGATCCCAATCTCCTTCTCCTGATGCTTATTAAGAGGTCACAGATTTCACTTACATTACAGTATTCCCAAACGATATCCCCAGCTAAGGGCCTGACCTCTTACCACAAATACTCGGATACAGGACTAGCAGCATGAAGAGACCACATTTAAAACAAAACAGTCTTCAACTATCAGCCATTTTGGAATAGTATTATCAACTTGCCACAAATATATGAAACATATTTTGAGTCATGCTGCTAGCTATTTTCAGCTTTAGTATAACTGAGTGCAGCTTTGGATGTTAGCAGGAGTTAAATCCCTTTAAAACTAGGGCATAATTTAGCTAGTCCATTAAAGATTACATTACGTTTTCTTAATTCCGGTATTTAAAACAGACATACCTGTTGTAAGAAAATAGATGGTACAGCTCAGAACAATTAGTATGATCTCAACACATTCAATTGTTCTTGTGACATAAGACAACCATCATGCTTTTGCTTTGTATCAACCCTATCCATTATATACAACCGTTCCAACTACTGTAACCTCTATTACAGTAAAAAAGCAAAGCAAGTGTTTTCAGAACCACTAGGTATAAGTAAGTTACCCCAGTACCACATGGGCAACCAGCGTGTGTTTTTAGTCACTTTTCCCTTCCGAGAACACTCAAATCTATAAAGTGTTTCCCACATGCAAACCTGAAACTTCAAATCACAAAATGGGTCTTACACAGACAGTACACTAACATGAAACGCCATTTTATCATCCATATGCCTTTACATTCCGCAGCTTATTTTATAAACAATATGAATTAAAGTTCTTTTAAAACTATATAAAGCAAAATATTTAAAGAGGTTTGAAAATGTTGTTAAAATTATAGCTTGAAAGCCAAAAATAACTGCTGAACATATAAATAATGATGATCTGTTATACCTCCCATTCAGTTCATTTCTAAATGGGAATTAAAGCAAGCCCCAAATAATAAAAACAGCAAGTATTTTAAGAAAATACTTTTAGTTGATGCAAAAAATTCACTACCTAAAAAATCTTGGTTCCATGACAGACTAGTTTTTTATTATAGAACATATTATAAATATTCCAATACAATAGAGACTTCCGTAGTAAAAACAGTTACCCTACAGTAACTGTGGTTCTCCAAGATACTATAATCAGTGATGTCATACACCATCTTTCCCTATGGAACGTTGTATATAGAGAAAAGTGCTTGAAGCAATTGCCGCTAGGAAAACTGTCTTAACAGTGAGATTTTTCAGGGATGGAGCATGACTCTCAGAAGGACTAGACTGAGGTCCCAGGTAGTACATTGTGACTGGTGGGTAAGTGTGTGGTAGCCCTTTGAGAAATTTCAGTACTGCTGGGTAAGAACACTAAAACATGACTGACTGTACAGGCAGAAGACATGCTGAAATCGATGTGAACTGGACCTTAATAAAGTTGAATAAGAGGTCAGTCTGCTTTAAATGCCATAGGTAGTTGAGAATCAGAGTTATCAAGGCCCTGGCCAGGTCTAAACCATTTTGGGCTGTCCATACTGAGAACCTTTTCTATTGAAGCAAATACATTCTTCTGAAGATATTTTCCTGCTCTGTATCAGGATTTCCTGGACCTATAGGGAGTAGTCTTTGTCCACAGTACTCAACAAGCCAACAGCCATGCCATCACGTGCACCAGCTTCATGTCTCGATGTCATATCTGGCCACAGTGTTGAGAGATCATGTCTGGGCAGTCTGAGAGCTGCACTGGAGACCGGATGTGCATTTGTAGTAGGTCTGCCAGCCAAACCTGCCTCAGCTAGTACAGTATGGAGCTATGAGAGTGATGGTTGCTTTGTCACCTTTGATGGGACCAGGAGGTTCTGTGAAAGGATATACATGAAGGCCTTAGGACCACTGCAGAAGGAATGCATCTGGTTATGACTTCGACTCATATCCACTCTAGAATAAGAGTTCTACAACTTGACATTAACATTAGTGGCAAGCAGGGCCCAGCAATGGAGGAATACTGTCTCTATGATGGACTTCTACCACAAGCACTCGAGTGGTGACCAACTGTCTGCTCAGCAAGTCCACCAGGTCGCTGCTGACACCCAGGAAGTGAAGAGTTGTTGGGATTATCCCACCTCAATGACATCACATCCAGAGCCTGACGGTTTCCAGGGAAAGGGAAGATGAGCATGTGCTCTCTTGTCTATCTACTGCATCACAGAGATGTCATCTACCAAGATCTACATAGAGCAGTTTTAAAGAACAGGAGGAAGACCACGCAGGCTAGTCCAATATCTCTGAGCTCCAGGACACTGATGTGGAGCCCCATATCCTCTGGGAACCAAGTCTCTTGCATTTGTAAGTGGTCCAAATGGGCTTCCCTACGTGATGTGTTTATAATTAAGGTCTTTGATGGGGAAGGGGTGGGGAAGGGGTAGAGAATGGTATCCCTCCATGCATGTTTCCAGATCCTTTCCACTAACTCAGTTTTGGAACAATATGAAGTGAAACCATCACCTTCTTAGACTTTATCGCCAAAAGGGACTTCCATGATCATCTGATTTGACCTCCTATATATTTCAGGCCAAAGACTCTTACCCACGCACTCCTGTAATAGATCCATAATCTCTGGCTGAGCTACTGAAGTCCACAAATCATGATTTAAAGACTTCAAGTTACAGAGAATCCACCATTTACAAGTTTAAACCTGCAAGTGCCCCATGTTAAAGAAGAAGACAAAAAAACCCAAAACAAAACAGGATCTCTGCCAACCTGACCCAGGGGAAAATTCCTTCCCTATCCCAGATATGGCAATGAGTCGGACCCTGAGCATGTGGGCAACACCCACCAGCCAGACAACTGTAGTACTTTGAAGGCTTTGTAATAACTCAAAGTCCTCCCCATCTAGTGTTCCATCCAGAGACTGGAGATATTTGTTGTCAATAGTTGCAGACTGCCTATAGTGGCATAAATTTATCAAGATCAGTCTTGAAGGCAGTTAGTTTTTTTGCCCGCACTGCTCCCCTTAGAAGGCTGATGCAGAACTTCACTCCTCTGATACAAATCTTCATCTAATTTCAAGCCTAAACTTCTTGATGGCCAGTTAAGACACATTTGTTCTTGTATCCACATGGGTGCTAAATTTAAATAACTCCTCCCCCTCCCTGGTATTTATCCCTCTGATGTTCTTATAGAGAGCAATCATATTTCCTCTCAGTCTTCACTTGGTTAAGCTAAACTAGCCAAGATCTTTGAGTCTCCTCTCATAAGGTAAGTTTTCCATTCCTAGCAGCCCTTCTCTGCACCTGTTCCAGTTTGAATTAATCTTTCTTAAACAGGGAGACCAGGATTGAACACAGTATTCCAGATGATATCTCACCCGTACCTTGTATAATGCTACTAACACTTCTCTGTTTCTACTGAAAATACCTCACCTGATGCATTCTAGGACTGCATTAGTCTTTTTCACAGCCACGTCACATTGGTGGCTCATAGGCATCCTATGATCAACCAATACACCTAGATCTTTCTTCTCCTCCGTCCCTTCCAAATGATACATCCACAGCTTATAGCAAAAAAATTTACAGGTAGTCCTTAAATGCATGATCTTGCACTGTGCACGACTAAATTTCATCCCATTTCTATTACTACGTTTTACAAGATAGTTCATATCAGCTTATATGATACTCCAGTCCTCCACCATATTGGCAATACCGCCCAACTTTGTCATCAACAAATTTTATTAGCGCGCACACATTTTCTGTGCCAAGGTGAGTACTAAAAACGTTAAATAAGATTTGGCCTAAGACTAGAGGATCTCCACTAGTAACATCCCTCCAGCCTGACAATTCACCTTTCAGTACGACCCATTGCAGTCTTCCCTTTAACCAATTCCTTATCCACCTTTCAATTCTAATATTAATCTCAATCTTCTCTATTTTCAATAATAATTTCCCATGTGGAAGTGTATCACATGCCTTACTGAAATCCAGGTAGATTAGATTTATTGCATTTCCTTTGTCTAAAAAAACAGTTATCTTCTCAAAGAAGGAGATAGGCTTGATCTGGCATGAGCCACCTTTTGAAAAAACATGTTGTATTTTATCTCAATTACCTCTATAGCCTTAGCTACTTTCCCTTTCAGAATTGTTCCAAGACCTTGCAAACAACTGAGGTCAAACTAACAGGCCTGTAGTTTCCCGGGTCACTTTATTCCCCCTTCCTCAAAAATAGAAACTATATTAGCAATTCTCCAGTCATAGGGTACAACCCCCGAGTTTACAGATTCATTGAAAATCCTTGCTAATGGGCTTGCAATTTCATATGCCAGTTTCTGCAATATTCTTGGGTGATTATCTGGGCCCTCCGATTTAGTGTCATTAAGCTATTTGAGTCTGACTTTCTCCTCAGATACGGTAATTTCTACCTCCATATCATTCCCATTCGCCACCCTGCCATTATCTCTAAGCTCTTTATTAGCCTTATTAAAACCTAAGGCAAAGTATTTGTTTAGGTGTGGGGCCATGCCTAGATTACTTCCATCCCATCCTCAGTGGTTAGCAGTCCCACTTCTTGTTTCCTTTTTATTTATATGGCTGTAGAAGGTTTTATTAATGTTTTAATTCTCTCTGCAAGATCCAACTATGCTTGGCTTTTGGCAGTTCTTCCTTTATCCTTACACTTTCTGACATCGAAGAGGTAGCTTTCCTTGCTGATCCATCCCATCTTCCATTCTTTGTAGGCTACCTGTTTGAAATGGTTGCTCATCCACCTTGATCTGCAAACCTTCCCTATAAATTTTTCCCCTTGCTTGAGATGCAGGCTTCAGATAGTGTCTGCACCTTGGAATTAAAAGTAATTCCAAGCCTCCTCCATTCAGATCCTTGAGTTTTGCAGTCCAGTCCACTTCTCTAATGAATTCCCTGAATGTTTTAGTTAGCCCTTTTGAAAGGACCCTAGTTGCAGATCTATTTTTGTTTAGCCTTCTATTTAGTTTAAACTGAATTAGCTCATGATCACACATACAAAGGTTGGCCCTTACAAACAGTTCTTCTATGAAGTCCTCACTACTCATCAATAGCAAATCAAAAATGGCATCGCCTTTGGTTGTTTCAGTGACTATTTGGAGAAGAAATCTCTCGGCTATCACATCCAGGAAAACCTGGGCCCTACGACAGTATAAGAGGTGTTATTCAGCACTTTACAAACCAGAAAGCTCTAGAAACCAGCACATCTTCACTCTAGAACCTGGGACCAATGCCAAAGCAGAAGTTACACTCAAGTTAGCTGAGAAGAGCCAAATGCTGTTCTTTCTGTTTATATCTGCCATTGTGATCGGTTGGTTTATTACTTGGTGATATTTTATGATAAACACAGGAGAATGCAATAGCACCCTACCATTATGGCATCCAAAATACCAGCAAAAAGCAAAGGAGAGAAGCATAAGAGAGTTGTGTTGACATTAAAACAGAAAATAGCTATTCGTACACATCTTGAAAAAGGCAAGAATAGGAATGTTTTGATTCAAGAGTACAATGTTGGCTCGTCCAGAGTATACGACAAAGACTCATAAAGAACAATTGCTGAATTTTTTTGCTAGTTGTGAATCAAATAAAGCTGCTGAACAACGCCATACCCTGTACATGCCTAAATCAGAGCAGCTAGACAGAATTGTTTTCATTGAAATGATCAGATGGTGAAGGAGACTCCTTCATGCCCAATCAACAAACTTCAGGAAAGTGAGATAGAAGAATGGGTTGAAGCTGACAAAGAGGTTGAAGTGACACATACTTTTACTGATACAGAAATAATAGAGATTGTTTTGAATCCTGAAAAGTCAAAGGACACTGATAAAGACAGTGAAGGAGATGATTTTAGTAAAGAGGACAAAATAACATGGGGAAAGGCTGCTTCAGCTTTTGATAGAATAGTTAAATTTGCAAAAAAGCAGCCATGTTATATTGCCCAGGAGGTTATGCAATTGCACATTCTGCATTATAATTTTATACAAAAGAGGCAGAAGACAAATAAGCAAGTGGATATCAGGAATTCATTCAAAAAGCAGCTTCCAGGGCATGTCACAAGATCAGTACAGATTTAGCTCAATCTCCTACACCTTCTACATCTACAGTGATAATTGATGTTGATAATGATGAACCTGAGGCTATGCAAGATCCTGAAGTGCCTTCTGAATCATCAGAGAAAGATTATGTTCAGTTTAGTTTTAGTGTTAAATGTATTTTTAGTGATCTGGGTGTATGCCATGCACTGCCTATAGTGATTTACAATGTCATAAAATAGCCTACCAAAAAAGAAAACTTTACTTGTATACACCTAAATGCTTCAAGAAACCAACCATTCTGCAGTGCAGTACTACTATTTGGTTGCTGAGTACCTGTATAGAATTTTATACTTTATTCATTTTATTGTATTCTAGTTCTTTAAAAACTGGTATTCCACTGGTAAGTATAACTCTTAGTTAACCGGAATTTTTGATTAACTGGCAACCCCGATTTCCAAAACATGCTGGATAACAAAACTTTTACTGTATTCTTAGTAGCACTTGTCCACTAATCTATGCCTGGAAAATTAATGTCTCCCATAATCACACAATGGCCAGTAGTATTTATTTCATTAAAAACATTAAAGAGATCTCCATGCATACCCAAATTGGATCTGGGGATCTGTAGCATACCCCAAGCACAGTCCCAAAATAATCTCTAGTAGCTTCTTCACCCACAGTGATTTTGGCCCAAACAGACTCCATCTTATCTATTCCATCACTTCTAATTTCTTTACAGTCTCCCTCCTAATCAATATACAATGTTACTCCACCATCTTTGCCTTTATTTCAGTCTTTCCTGAACAGCATATACCCTTCAAACAACTGTCCTCCAATCATGGCTACTATTCCATCATGTTTCTGTTATCCCTACAATACAGGGTTTCATTTCCTGCACAAATAGTTCTTCTATTTTGTTACTTCTTGTTACAAACATCTTAAATGTTGCTGCTTGGCTTCGCCCACATTCCTTGCCCAACTGGGTAAAGTCATTCTACTGCCAATATCGCCTACCTGACTGTTAGCATTATTGGAATCAGCACTCTCTTTCCTTTTAATGTCCATTCTTCTACACACTGCTGTTCCTTTCCCCATTGCTGTATCCTTTCTTACTTGATTTTCCTTCCTCTCAATATTAAAAATCTGGTGTGGAGATTATATGAGCATCTCCCAACGCTCTTCTCCAAGTTTCTAGTTTAAAGCTCTTTTAATGAGTTGTGCCAACCTCCATTCCAGAAGTCTATTTTCCTCCCTACTCATGTGTAGTCCACCCCATGAGAACAGTCCTCTGTCCATGAATACCTCCGAGGGGTCAAGCACCCCAAAGCCCTCCTTATAGTTCCACTGCCTGAGCCATCTGTTGATCATCATGATCTTGTCATAACCTTCGTTCTCCTCCTCTAGGGACAGGTAGCATCCTACTGAAGATCACCTGAGCCTCCAATTTTTTAAGCATCTTCTCCAGCTTGGCATAGTCTCCCTTGATATGCTCCGGTGATAATCTAACTGTATCATTTGTTCGTACATGAAGGACAAACAGTGGATTCTTTCCTGCTCCCATTAGAATTTTCTTCAGCTTCAGATTCACATCACCTATCTTAGCCCCCAACAGACATTGCACCCTTCTGTTCTCCAGATTAGCTCTGCTGACAGGCCCGTCTGTTCTTCTTAGTAGGGAGTCTCCAACCACATAGACCTGCCTTTTCCTGGTGATGGTGTGATTCTCCAGTCTTCCTCCCCTTCTTTTGGGCTGCAAGTCCTCTTCTCTTTTATTCCCTTTTGCAATCTTCTGCAAGTCATCACATATCCTGCTGGGACTCTGAACTCTAGGTTTCTTATAGGACCTGATGCTCTTCTCTTCTTCCTGGCCCTCTCACATTTGGTTACTGCCTGTTGCACCCCTTCTTCATTTTCCAACACAGCAAACCTGTTCATGAGCTCTATTTCTCCTTCATTAGCAGATCTTTTCCTCAGCCAGTTCTCGTAGTCACATGCTTTCACTGACCATTTTCCACACTCAGCAGTTTCCCCTCAGAGTTCATCAGTTCAGCTTTCATCTGCAAGTCTTGACTTTTCCCTTCAGTCTCCTCTTGCCTTCCCTCCATCAGCTGCTCGATCCCTCTTCGAAACTCAAACACAGTTTTGTTGTGGAACAGAACCAGAGCTGGAGTAGCTGCAAATGAAGCCTAGCAAGCAGCATCACATATCCGCCAACCAACATACGACCTAGCTGCTCCACATGCATCCATACCATCATGATCAGGTTTGATTCTACCCTGTGCATCAAGAACCATAAGGGAGGTACACCCTCAAACAACAGAGCTCCTGTGAGCTTTATCATCAGTAATAGACTACAAGATGATTATTCATAGTTCACTAGGATGCCTAGCTGAGTGAATAGGAAGGGGGCATATTCCAAGTGTGCTGAGGAGCACAGCACTTAACATTTAGGTGCCTAAAAAATCACTGTGCTTCACAAACCCTGAGTTAGGCTGTGTCTCCACCCCACTTTCAGAGATGAAAAAACGTACCCCTGAGCAACAAAAGTTTTAGTGCTCGCTTCTGGCGATAAAGCTACCACCACTCGTTTGGGGGGGGGGGGTTAAATTTTCACCAGGAGAGCTCTCCCCCAGCGATAAAGTGAGTCTACCCTGCCCACACATGTCACAGCCTTAGACTCCGATTCACAAAGCCCACATGCAAGGCAGGGAGCTGCCTATGCCAGCCAATGGGTGATGCCAACTAGACGGGTGTGCGCTAAACCCTGCCCCTCTCACAGCGGGGAGCACCTAAGTCCAGGCAGCAGGGAGACACATCTCTCTGTTAGCAATTTCCAGCTGCAAAACCACTCCTGAAATTAGGTTTCTTTGCTGTTTTAGCAAGAAACTGTGGAGGAGGGAGGCAGAGGAGGAGCTCTCTCATAACTTTTAGGCTCATAGTTAGGGTATTCACCTGGGATGTAGCAGACCCTGGTCCACCAAAGATGGAGAAGCATCTTAAACAGGGATCTGCTACTGCTCAGGTAAGTGCTCTATCCACTGGGCTATAGGATATTCTGATGTGAGCCTCCCTCAGTCTTTCCTGTGGAAGCTGTTCCACAGTGGATAAATAATTTAAGAGCCACTGGAGTAAGGGGACTAGATCTTAGATCTCCCATATCCTGAGTAAGAGCTCTAACCACCAGAGTCTCATGCTCGTGCTCCCTCGCTCTCTCCCCCAAATGACAAAATATCCCATAGCCCAACAGGTGCTGGGCAGCTCTTCAATACCAGAAACATGTGCAGCAATGATATGCATATCTCTATAGCATATAGGAAGTCCTTGGACTGGTGTCGGGTTTCTCATTCTGCGACTCTCAGTGCTGAGGTACTCAGTGCTGGTACTATAGGTATCAAGGTCTTGCACACAGGGGTCTTTACTGATGTCAAGGTGGTTGAGGCCTACATCATTGGTGCCTACTCTATATGCACCCTATTTCGCTTCTTTCCAGTGCCCAAACCCAGAATGAAGAGTGCCCAAAGGAGTGCCAGCTAACATTAGTTTATCCAGCCTTACTGTACTCTCGTATTCCTTACCTTTGAGTCCAAAGTTATCCACTTGGATTGCCCAAGAAGAGCTGAGATGAGTGTTCCCCTGTGGGTCCTGGTGGACGACTTACCACAGAGAACACGTATTCGGGATGTGGTTCTCTAAGCTATATCCACCCTTGACAAAAATCATTCCATCACAAGACAGGTATGGTTTGAACTCTGAGGAACTGGATTCAGACGTAAGCCGTGGCAATTGGCCCAAAGTGCCTTGTCCCGCTGTACAGGGCAGTATATTGGGGAGCTGATCAGTTTGGTGGTAAGAGATCTTCACCAAATAGGTTGGAAGAGATATAGAGGAACCAATGTAGGGTTTCTGAAGAAAGTCGTAGATCAGAAACTGGCTGCGTTCCATCCTCCTGCTCGGGCACTAAGAGGGAAATGAAGGAAGTCTGTGGCTGCCCCATCCATTTTGGCCCTTGCATGGAAACCTGATTCATGTGTGTCACTATTATTCAGAAAATCCTATCTCAAGTACACGAGGCACATCTGCACCCTACAGGGGGCTCCACATGAATACATCTAAAGAATCATCTCATAATCAACGGCAATGCTACCAGGATTCTTTGTTTGATATCACAGCTTTATGCAGAGAATGACAGCTTGCAAGTGATCCATGAGTTGTCAAAAACACGACCTTATGAGAAGGACAAAGCGAAGAGCATTAAGATCAGAAGGAGAACTTCTCTATTAATACTATATCTTTACAGCTCATCTTTTCAGGAGACTAAGTTAACATAGTTCAGTGTCTTACATACTGGTGAATACATAGTGTGAAAAAATCTGTCTTATTTTCCTTAATCCATTATCTATATTCCAGGAATGTTTTAGGTGTGAACAATTAACATGAATAAAACATTGCCTTTCTTCATATAAAATGTCAGTACAAAAAAAAAGTTATGATAGGAAAAAAACTACTACTGCGTATCTCGTAAAGGGCCTGATCCATCACCCACTGAAATCAACTGAAGTCTTTCCACTGACTTCAGTGGGCATTGGGATCAGGCCCAAATTGAAAAATCACAGCATACACATTAGGATAAAAAAGCAACTATTCCCTCCTCCAAAATGCAAGCGTAGGATTCAACCCCACCAACAATCTGTTCAATGGAAAGAACTAATTGTGGACAGCCTCTCTTCCTTTCCTTATATAATTTAGTGACAAAATAGCAATTCAGGATACTCAAGATTGAGCCTGCAAAGTAAAACTGATACTCTTCCAAGAATCACCAGCCTCAGTCCTACTTCTGTCTTTGGAGAAGATAACAGAAAGGAGATCTGACAAAGCAAGTTTATTGTGTCCATCCAGATTGGTGTAGCAGTCTCAGCAGAAGAAAGCCAAAATTTTCTCACTTGGGTGCCTCAAGTTACAAACCTAAATATAGATATGAGCGCCGAAATCAGAATGACCTGATTTTCAGGAGTGTTACCAGTTTGGTATGCTTGACAGGAGGGTGACCCAGTCTCCTTGGGACAATGGCTCTCCCATTACCCTATAACAAACAAAGGCTCGTTAAGAGGTGTCTCTCATCCAAGAGTCATTGTTTTGCCTTCCTGCCTGTTTCCCTGACAACCCTCTTGATTTAACCCAGTATAGTCCCATATCAAACATCTGAACAACAGGGCCAACATACAGTATTTATAAACTATTAAAAAGTAGCTCCATGTCCACTACAAGAGCACCTTCGAAGATCACTGAAATCCATGCTCAGGCACTTTTGAAAGACAAGCCATAGTGATTTAGGAAGCAGAATTTGGATTTAGAAGCCTAACTTGAGACATCCAAGTTTGAACATTATGGACAAACTGCTTTTAAAAAGGTCTATGCGGCTCTTCAGGGCATACTAGTTTCATAGACTTTCTTGAAAAAGACGACAAGCAGAGAAAGAAATAGATGCTATTGGTTAGGAAGAAGATAGCAGAAAGAAGAAGAGGTGGGGAGCTGCTCAGAAAACCCAAATATGGGTATATTTTTGTAACGAAGCTTTGATCCTGACCCTGAACCCACTGACGGTGGTTAGAGAGTTTTTCCACTAATTTAAATTGTGGGTAGAACTCTACAGATACTAAAAACAAACACCATTTATTTTATGTGCATTATTACTATTGCTTTTATTACAGAAATACTTATCTAATAACTGTTTATAACAAATATTGTAGAACTGAACACAAAACACAAGAGTCAATACATTTCATGCCCTAGTTCTAACACATCTATATTATTCTTAGCCCAGGCACACAATTCCTATTAACAAGAACCTGTTTAATTTATTTTTAGGAGTTTTCTGTAGAGCTAAGGAATGGGAACTTGTTCCACTATATTGGTCATTTCCTCCATTTTTACTCTCTTATAAATATATACATGTAGATCATTTGTAATTTGATGCAAAGGAGGGTTGGCTTCTTGGCCTATCTGGCACCATATGAGCAAAAGCAGACAACAGGATTTTGTTATTTCGAATCCTCTTGCTGCAACCCATTAACAACCACCCATTTTCTTGCAAGAGTGATATAGTTTGCTTTTTTTCTTAAAGGGGCTTAAATAACTCAATTTAAAAAACACACTTTTTTTCATCCAAATTGACTTAAGCAGCAAATTCACTCTAGCCCTCATTTAGCATGGTACCATTTGCCTTCTAGCAAGGTCAAAGGTGATGTAGATCAGGAGTAGTGCTCGACGACTTTTTCTTTTTTCACTTCCCCAGCTATGGTGCAGAAGCACTGTTCAATTCATGCTGCTTGGAATGTGAGAGCAGAACACCTATTGCATGGGAGAAATCACGAGACTGCATAGGGTGGAGAGCAAATTGGGGGAAAAAAAGCAAGAAAGGGGTAGGGTAGGCATCAGAATAACAGGAAAAGCAGGGTAAGAATAAGTGGGATTTGAAGCAGAAAAGAGGGCATTGAGGAGGAATTTTTTGTTGCGAGACTGGGGAAAACCACTAAAAGCAAGGAATGGCAAAAGACGATAGAGCAGAAGAGGTAACAAAAGAGGAGATAGAATAACAATAAAACAGCAGAATAAGACAAAACAGAGCAAAGTCATCCTGCCAGAAACAGTATCTTACCAGTCACAGCCAGGAGACATTGCTTAAGTAGAGACAATTCAAGTACTAAGAACTTGCAGGAGTGATTAGGGAAGGACTGAATCGCTTAAATTTAACACAGAACAATATTTAAACAAGAAATGGCAAGGAAAGAGAGAGAAAAGTTAAAACATCTCTTAGTATTACAAACACTTCCATATTGCATCATATTTTCATCCTCCACAACCTAGGTTTGGGATTAAAATTCTTTAGCAAATTCAGTTTCTTCTCTTGACATTTCTTCTGCTTCTGCCTACTCCCTATTCCTCTGTCTGTCTCCTTTCTCCACTTCATTCTGAATCAGCTGCAGTGCCACTTACTGTCTGTCTATACTAACGGAGGCTCTGGAGGCTTTTTTGGGCTCCAGTGGGTTAGCAGGTAAATGACCACACACACACACACGCACGCTCTTTCAACAAAGCGGTTAATATATGGGACTGGCTTCCTGCACACACAAAATTATAATCATGCAAAGCCTGCCCCATGATAGCTGCATCGTATAACAACTGAATTTCATTTCTTAATAGTTCAAAGTACAGTACTTACTATTTAATGGAAATAAAATGCCCTTCCCCTGATATTCAGTCTATTTTGACCTGTGTATCATCCACCATAATAGTTTGTAAACCTAAAAACAAAACTACTTCAATAAGATTTCATATGAGTAAATGTATCACCTATGAAGATCTCACTGAATGAACAGGGCCCAAATCTTTAGACTACTGTTTCTTTACCCACAAATTAAATGACTCAAGCTAGTTACAGGTCCATTTACCCAGCTGAGTTTATGAAAAGTTAATAGCGTCCAATCTGCATTCAATTCTGTCACTTAATGTTTGCATTTTATTTATAGTCAAACAATTTGCTGTTATTCCTCTCAACCTCCATTTATTGATCACTGTATGCTCATTTGTTGAACAGCTAAGAACAAAGAAGTATCAGATCCCGATCTATAGCCCACCATTGTATGAATTCATCCATTAACCAACTGCAGTTAAATCCGTTTACCAGCATCATCAGTTGTCATAATTTTTTTTTAATTCAAGTCAAAAGGCACGTAAAACTGTATGTCATAAGTCTGGAAAACAGAGTAGTAGACAGGCCCCCTGAAAGCTAAAGCACCGTTTAAATCAGGTGTGAATGCAGTTATTATCCAACCTGAATAAAATTTATAGTGCACCAGTTCACAGCATAACTTTGCCACAGAATTAATGATGGGCATCACCTAAGGCTTAAGCATTCAAGTGTAGGAGTAAAACAACTTGGGGGAGGAAGGTGAATCTGAAGAAAGGAACTGGAATCAGAAATAGAACAATGCAAGAAGCCACAAAGTGATAAGTATTGTTTACCTGTCAGTTGACACTGATTAATCTTGTGTTCTGTGATATCACTCAGTGATTCAAACACCTGGAGGCAGCTGTCGCAGCTGTGCACAGCTTCTTCCTCTAACTCCTCCCCTTCTTCTGGCCTTTTCTTACAATCTATCACCTCTCCATCTTCTGTCTTGTCTTCTAGTTTACAGTTAGCATCTGAAAGAAAATCAAGACTATGACCTCAGGGCTTTTAAGAACAGATCCTTTTCTTTAAAAAAAAAATCAGATTGGTACTTGTTACCAACAAGCAGAAATACATTTGGCATGAGCCTGCTGCACAGGAGAAACACACTTTATATTTTATTGCTAAATAAGCAGAGGAAATCTCTTTCCTTGATTTTTTTCTATTCTTGATGATGAAAGGAGTTTTCCCTCTACCTTCACCAAACAGTCTCCCCCTTTCAGACAACTCTCCCATCCATACTTCAGTGTTAACTTTATCAGTTTTTTCACAGCTTATGCAGGGGCTTTGATCACTATAAGAAAGGACATATTACCTTTACAATTAAACAGTGTTCAATGAAAATTTTTTTAAAAAACATATCAATGAGTTTAGAAGAGCTTCTTTTCACAGTTAACTGTAATGTTTCATAGGAAATTACCAGAATTAAATAAAAGTTTAATATAAACTGAACTGATTAACATGAGGCTGAAATTGTTCTGTAGTTCATAAGCCAATCTTAATATTCTATCACCCTATTACTTGATGTAGAACAATACTATAGACAAAACTATGTTTTGGGTTAAAGTTATATGTATGTGCTTTAACTTGGATATAATTTTACTAAAGAATAAGCTGGATGGATTCCTTGTTTTCCCAGATCCTGGGAAGCTGGCAGCTAACTGTTTTAAAGTACAAGTAGTTCTCAAGGACACCTATGTCTGTTTGGGATGATAGAGTGTTTTGAAGATCACTGGGACAAGCTAGTTCTAACCCCATAATAGCAGGCATGATCCCACTATCAGGTTCTAAGTTAAATGAGTCAGGTAATCTCAGCCAAATCCCTTGAGCACAGTAGGAACCATACAATTCATTGCACTACCTCAGCTCTGTAAATGACTAATGCTGGAATGAGATTATATGAAGAGTAATTTAGATGTGACTTTTCTTTGTTTGAGGTACAGTACACTGTGATGCCTTAAGTATTCCTGACTTTTTGCCCATTTTACTAAGCATTTCCTCCCAAAGACAGAAATAAAACAATCTGTCTTCTCCAATAAAGCAAACCAGCAGTTTACTTTGTTCTTCTCAGGAACCACAATACAACAAACGAAATAAGAAGAAAAATGGCAGTGTATAAGGGAACCCACACTTTTCACTCCTTTTTTCCACATGGGCAGCCTCATTTGCTTTTCAGACATTTGAGTGCTTCACCTTATGCAGCTCGAATAAATCACCTGAGAAAATGAATGCTTAATAAAAACAAAGAAGTAGTACAGTTAGCATCTAATCCTTTTTTGTCTGCTACAAAAGCCATCATCACCACTCCTCCACAATGAGATGACTGCAACCGTGCAGCTGCCACTAATACCAATCATTCCCTACATCTGCCACAACTGTCCTGGCTCTTACCATATCCCTGATACCTGCAATAAACACTGCTGCCCTTCAAATCATGTATCAATGATAGAGGATACTTATTCATAAACCAAAAATGAAACAGACATGTCATTAAGTGAGTTTCCTCACACTATGTGGCTCATGAGCTAAGTCAGAAGAATCTCTCTGACCGGAAAAAGGGCAAAGTTTGTTTTTAAAGAGATTACAGAGCATCAACAAATGAGTGAAAGAAATAAGTGTAGTAAATGGGTACGTTTGCTCTTTTAAACCACACCTACACACATGGCAGGATTCTTACAAATTTAAATTTCCTGATGCTAGAATAAGAACATTAACTTAGGCAACTACTGTACTTCCAAATTAAGTAGTAGTATGCAAACTAACATTGCCAAAAGTGACACCATCTGACCCCAGGAAAGCTCTTCTGCCACTTTTAAATGCTGGATCTGGATCTAAACTACCTGTGTACGAATAACATTTTCCAAGTTCTTCCATAAGCTTAACAGAGTAGTTAAAATAGCCTTAGGTCACAAGCAGTTCCGGAAAAGAAATAATTGTCTTAACTCTTGCAAACAGACCCGAACATCATTAAACACTTGTTGGAAGGTAGCACATGCATATTGCATACTGTTAGTTGTTCAGCTCAGGCTCCCAGTTTCATCTCATAAAACTGACAGCACTCAGGGAAAGGTGGACACTGGGCCTGAATTTTAACGTGTGTATTTAAATGCTGCACATACAGTTTACAGACCTGTCTGTTTCAAAATAAGATTAGAGTCTGACTCTGCTTTAACTACCATGCTTTTAAAAAGGGGGGGAGGGGCAAAAATTCAAGACCTATTGTTCATGAATACTGGCACTTGACAAGAATCACCACAACACACACCTTAGCACACAAAAACGTGAAGAATTTCTCAAGTCAAAGCTTACTACTTGGATACTAGTTATTAACATTAGAATAATGTTAACAGTAATACAAATGTTTTTGCTTCCACTTCTGCATTCACAGATATAACTCTACAGGGATAGGAGTCAGTCAAGCTTATTCCCTTTTGCAGCAACTTTAGAATACATGCTCTAGTCAACTGGCACATTTGTTTTTAGGTCAACACTTCAGAGGGACCCTCTGGGACCTAGGTTCAATTTTAGCCTATTATGCTCCTGTGAAATGAGTTCTAGCAGCCTCAGCCTCTTTGTTGGCGAACGCATTTCCTCCCTATTCACAGTCTTGGAGAGACACCAACACAAAAATATTTTTTTTAAATAGGTCATATAACTTAGAGTCTGTGGGATGGTTTTCTAAATCATAACAGCAGCTGCCTTCCACCTCAGAGGTGGATGTATGTTAGTGATTGCACACATGCTTAGTTTCATCATTTGAAAAGCCTAGATAAAACCTGGTTCATAAATGCAATATTCATGCAGCTACATCTTTACCCCCTCCCAATTAAGGTTGGTGCTTTCAAACAGACTGTATCATTAATTTATCATTAAGTACCATTAATGCCCCTCTTCACCTAATACATGCAACAAACGAAGCCACAATACTACAATCGTCTATTCAAACATCTCCATCCCCAACATATGCAAACACTGTCAATTCTATAAACTCTAAAGATGGCAGTGGACCATGGCTGTAAAACACGGCACTAGCTCACCCCCAACCTTACGATGTCTGCAACTGCACCTGACTTACAGAATACATTTCTAATTATCTAGTATAAAAAAGAGGATTAGATTTGATAGAGAAATAAATTCAACTTATGAACACAATAAAAAAAAATCAAGGTCTGTCTTCTGTTACTGATTATGTTAACATTATTTATAAGTGGAAATTAAAAGTAGTATGATTTTCCCATTACTACGTTCTCTGGCAGGTGGTTCTGTCCTTCTCCTCTTCCTCCTCCTCATAAGGGATGTTATTGCTATAACTTGGTCTAATAAAACAACAACTTTGGGGAAAATGAAAAATTGCATTGGCTTAAAAGAGTTGGTGGCAATAAACCCATGGACTTCAATTAATTTCAAGTATGGGATCAGCTTAAGGCCAACCAGCAGAAATTCCATTCTGTCCATGTAAAAATGAGGTTTCACCACATTTACTTTTTATAACCCATATAAAAGTCAAGTAAAAGTAATGAATATCTAAAAGGCATCTCAATGGACTGGCAAAGACTATTTGTATTCTTGAAACTCATCTTACATATTTCTCTCTATGCAACAAGGATCCATAGCTGATCAGAGCTAAAATGTCAAACTACCATGAAAACTGCCCAGTTTCCAATCCATTTCACTGGCTTCCAAGCCACTTCTGCATGGAAAAGTGCTGGCAAAAGAAAGGAAAACTAAGATCATGTGGTTATAATTATTACCAGGCAAGAAATATTTCTGCAGCTCAGTGGTAAAGTAAAACTATGTCGCTCTCTGCTCCCAATAGTGTCCATCGCAAAACAACTGCCTCATTAAATCTCTGCAGTAAGATTAATATGCCGTAGCTGCACTACATTTATAACTTGGTACTCTATAAAAAGCACATTTAATGGTTAGAGCCAGAGCTTAGATACAAAGTATTCCTATAAAAACTTCTGGCAGTGTGGATATAGTATGGACCTTCTGCATTTCCTGGATTAGATATATCTGGAGTTATTTTGAATTTCTAGCATTAAGTTCTTGTGATAGTCAAATTAATTAATAAATAAATGTATATTAATATCTTATTCTACAATGAAGGTACCAGAACACAAGATAAAATAATAATATGAAAATGTATGCACTAATAAGATTATTTTACAACTCAGAGCTAATAAACAAATAAAAATAAAAAGAATAGAAAACTGGATCATTTCTTGACCTATTATTCTTCAGCTTTACAGCACACTTTTTCTAACTGAAAATGTATACGGCAGTTATTAGTTCTGAACTTAAAAAAATAATCAAATAATTTAGGTATAAATTCATTCCTGGGATTTAAAGAAACTTTATTTAAAAATAAATCAAACGAGAGACAGGAAAGTGTTTCACCTGTATTGCAACAAACACTAACAACAAGATGTACACAGTTCTCTGGATGACAAATAAAGTATTTTATTTAAGAGCTTTAAATATATTCTTTACAATCTAAAAGGGAATAATTCAAACTATTGCCTATAAATTCCTTTTTTTAAAAAAAAATCTACTGATTCTAGTAATTAACCTGGAAAACTCTTAAGAAAGGAGGCCTTTTAAGAGTAACTTCAGTTAAATCAATGAGGCTACCCACATGAATAAGTATTTATATAACTGTTTGCAGGACCCTAATCAAAACCAAATAATTATCATCATTTATTGAATTCTAGAAATCATATTAGACTATAAGAGGAAAAAGGCCTTATTGTTACAAGGACTTGACACCATAATATTAACCTACTTGCAGTATTTCTTTACAATTATTAATAATAAATTCCATGTATGTTCAAGACCTAACCAAAAGGATTTATCTACACATCTCCCATTGACTGACATGAAGGGGGTTCTTGACTGGTAAACAAACAGAACAATCAGTATTTTAAGCTTAAAATCATTTATAAAATAATTAGCCCATGACATATAATAGTTTCATAAAGATGGATGCGTGGGGTTGGGTTTTGCGGGTGCACATGGTAGTTTGTTTGCAGAAAAAACATCTTGGACTTTAAAGGTTAATGCTTCCCTTTCAGTTGGATATGCTACAAACTTCAATGTCAGAAAATCAGGAATATTGCTAAGAGGGATCATTTTTTCCCCTAGGCTTTAGAAGTGCATTCGAAGTTGAAATTCAGTAAGATGAGAGCAGACTTGGAAAAAATAAATCTCACACTGTTGTAAAACAGCAAACAAGCACTAATGAAGGAATTCAGCATTACCAGTCTGTGCAGCTATCTGTCCCAAACCCGCCTGCTGGTCCTCCGTTTCATTTTCTTCTACTGCCAGGAAAAGGTAAAAACAAACAAACAAAAAAAAAAAAACACAAGATGTTAGGTGGGTAGCTGAAATGACTCATACGTCATCTCCCTAGTTTCAGTTCTGAAAGCCAGTAATGCTTGTGCAACAGGGCAAGAGAACACTGCCTCGTACAGAATCACTAAAAGGTGCAAAACCTGAAACCTGACAATAGCACCACACTTTGTCCACAAGCATGTAGTTTCTGTGCAGCAGAGTGACCAAAGAGATCCCATGGATTAAGAAACAAGTCAAATTTCCTCTGGGATATCTGTTTTCAATCCACTGTACTGTGTTCTTTTACATAGCTGAATTAGAGACTAAGACAAGGCATGGAGACTCCACTCACCTCCTCCACATTGTTAAGCGGGTAGCTTTTTATGGCCAAGTGGGAGTGGGTGCTAAAGCATTAATTTCCACTAAATTTAAGATTTTTTTTAAAGCTAACATTACAGTTGTGAAGATAGTCTTGCAAAAGTGAACCAACATAGTGCCGTCTTACTGAGTCTGCAAACAGACCATGCCAGCATCTTTATTATGGCTCACAGCTTCCCTAAACACACACCACTCTGGCCAGACTGACTATTCAAAACCCCTCTGGGCAGCAGTCAAACTGACAAGAATCATGAACCCTTCATTCTGTGACTGCTTTGAGAAGCTACAGGGTGCTGCAGAGGCAGACACTGGAGCTATTCATAGTGGAAAAGGACCATCAAAGTGAAGATAGGGGAAGAATCAAGTAGCAGAACTACTTCCTTATTATGCTCCCAAAGGCAAGAACTCTTTGAGTTGAAGGTGAAGTAGAGAAAGAGAGTTCCTTCACCCAGTGGTGGAAAAGTGTAGAGAGGAGACTTCATGTTTAAGGTATCACCAAGTATTCAAAAATCATGAGCAGGCCTCAAAAAATCATGTCAGTGGATTAAAATTCATGAGATTTTTAAAAGAGATAAAATGACCTTCCCAGCTGTTCCCAAAAAGGGAAGTTTAGAGACCAGACAGTAGCCTTCTAGGATGCTAACAAGATTTGTTTTGTTTTGCTTTAAGTAGATCTTCACTTCTGCCTTTAAGGTATGTAAACTGGGGGACTAAGTCTTTCTGCAGAAATGCATTGACTACTTCCAACAGCAGAGGTACCAGAACCTCCCCTTACTAATGGAGGCAGACATGTTTACAAAGCACAGTTTTGTTAATTTGCCCTACTGTTTGACAGGCATGTTACAAGTTGCAGAATTTTGAAAATTAATATATAAAAACACCTCCAGACTATCTCAAAAGAGCTTATTTTTAGTAAGTGTACCATAGCATATTTCTTAAAAATAACTGCTGTTAGTATATAGTACTCTACTTTTAAATCTTTTCTGGAGAAATACTGTCCTGTATGAGAATGCCAAAGTGTGCCCATTATAAAAGTTCACCTTCCATATATGCTACATTAAAAAAAAAAAAAAAAAAAAAGTAAACTTCTGACCAGCATGTTAGCAGGTAACTTTATGGTTAGCATCTTTTTTAAACTGTTGTTCAAGCTCTTTATGGATTCTTAGTCACAAAAGAGCCAAGTAGGTCACAACAGGCCACTGAATAAAAAATTTGCCAATACCAGTCAACTAGACTGCCGTGTTTGTCAGGAAAGACAAACCCTTGAAAAGAAAAATATGGTAGAGAGGAGAACAGAACAAAAACCAAAGCCCTAGAATAAGGAACGTTTATAATAGAGTTAGCCTACAAAATATCAACTAGTTCTCCTTTACATCAGGGTCAGATTCTTTCTCTAACTAATAACAACTATTTGCTACACGAGGTAATTATAGATCAGTCCATCCTTCTATAGCCACAAAGTACTAAAACTATGAAGTCTTTTCATAGCCTGTTTATAAGAACCTTAGCCTTCAGTGACATTCCAGTTATAATACCATGTTTAACTCACTTGGATAAACATCACCCGAAATCTCATACCCCATTCAATGTTAACTTCCACAAGCATTAACTGAAGCATTGTGTTTCCTTTCAATAAACAAAGACAATTTTCAACAACATCCCTCTTCTAGGAGCTTTACACTTTATACCAATATGAGACAAAAGCTTTTGGCTAGTAAACTACATTAAAAATAAGTGTAGGAAGAATATCTGGGCAGAAGCAGCATATGTCAACTATTTCTAGCTAATACCGTAAAATACAAAGATTATTTATAGTCTAGGATTACATTTGTGAACAACGGTTTTTGACTTCAGACTTTTTTAAAAAATATATATAAAGTATTTAGCATGGCCTACCATAAGAAGAGAACTCTGGGATATTAAAAGTAATTGAATGCCAATAAAAGAAGAAACCTTAGGACATATGGAGAGCTAAATCCTGTGTTTCCAGTCATGTTATGTTATGCTGCTATGGCTGAATATTAATTCTTGATAGTTTTGTGACATCATTATTTCAGAGAAACAATATTTTTTGTCTGAACAGTTAAGTGTTTATGACTGCAGAGTCACCTGTTTTGCTAGCTGTGGAAATATTTCTTTGCTAACTAGATCAGAGAACACTGCCAGCTTCTTAAAGCAATAAACCATCAATTCCCTACTATACAATTATATGATGAAATTAAAAAAAAAGTGTTTCAAAACAAGAATTGCCCACCAAAACAATTGTGGCACTGCACTCCTTGATCATGGAAAATTCTATTTGTATATAATAGGGGTTTTTTTTAAGAAAATCTCAGTCAGGGAAAACAGAATTCCAGTATTCCTGCTGTCTCTACCTCTATAAAGAAAGGCTGGTGGGTTTGGACTCACGACAGCATTTAAACCTTACTACAAAAATGCATTTCTAAACATGAACTTTTATATATATATTATATAAAAGCTAAGGGCTGTTGAGCTTTGCAATCCAAGAGGCAGAACTACTTGTTAGCCTGGAAAAACCCTGGTTTGAATTCAGACTGTCCTGCATGCCCAGACTCAGAGGGTTCTAGGAAAGTTGAAAAACCAACACTGTTAGGGCTAAATCTTATTTGCCTTTTTATGCAAATAGTCTCTCTGAAGCCATTAAGTGAGGGGACAAACAGATTTGGCCCATAGATTCTGACAGCAGAGTTAATCTCCCACTAATTTACTACAACATATGCTGGTCAGCCAGGATTTCTCACACACACAGGACACATACACACACGCCTAGAAGATTGTCAGGGTGGCATAAGGTGGTATGTGGGGGAGAGTTTATAAAGCTAACAGTGGAAGAATTCACATCTTCTGCTAACTAATTGGGCAACCCTACATGGAAGGGTCTGTCTGTTAGTATTAGTACCCCAGTTAATAGAACAAGCGATCAGTGGTGCATGCTTGGGTAGACCTCATATGGAAAAAGGAATGGATGAAAACAGAAACGTGGGAGTACTATGAAAAGGTGCATTTTAACTGAGAGGGAATCCTTTATGGAGAATAGAGGCTATGTTTTATGGCTTTTGAGCTATTACAAACTATAACAAAATAAAAGCTACAGATAATTGAAAAAAGACTATTTTCTTCCACTATGGGTGGGCTAATAAATTAAAAAGAGAGAGAGAATACATACTTCCCTGAATGTCTGAGGCCCTTTTCAGCTTCTTAAACAAAGCAAGGGAAGCCACATCTCTCAAAATAAACTATAAACAGATTGTTGTTGATGTAGTACCCTTCCTAAAAACACTTTTTTAAAGGGATGTGAAACAAAACAAAAACATAACACAGAAACCAAGATTACTAGAGATACCAGAAGATTTGGTTTACTATATATATAAAAATATAAAACTTATATTTTGCATTTCCTAGAACTCAATATAACTTGCCATAAGCTTAACATTGGTACTTGAATTTAAAACTTATCTTCCACAAAGATGAGAATTACTTTATAAAGCATGCATTCCATCTACAAGTTTGGAATAATATCTGCAGACAAGTAAGACACACTAATCATATTAGCATAATCAATATACAATTTATAGAGCTACCCAGACAGAACAGAAATGAAACGTGTGTCATTATTTTAGTATCTAAATATTACTGTCATTTCTGGAAGTGTCTTTCTGCTTTTCCTCTCTCTTCATGTCCACATACAAACTAGGAAGAGATACTTATTGCCACCATCTATGCATAGATATTTAATATGATCAAGTAGATTAATCACATAGCAGAAGCAAATTTAAGGTTCAGTCCTGCAAAGTGCTAAGCCTCTCAAATCCCATTTAAATTCAATTAATTTTGTGGCCTTGCAGCACTTTCCAGGGCATACATTCAGAACATATTTTAATAAAAGGTTCAGTCTGTATGGAGAATGCCAGCAAAAGTCTATAAAGAATTATAAGTCTGGGGTAAATTGCAGGATCACACCCTAAAGTAGTTCCTCTTGTTTAGTCTCTCTCCACTTCCTCTACATCCTTAATACTTTCTTTAAAAGTCATCATCAGCCAAATTCTCCCCATAGACATAGATACACGCACATACTCTCACCCCCACTAGTGCCAATGAAAGTCACAAACACGATTCTGAGGGGACCTACTTCAGTGAGGTTAGCAAACATATAAAGTACATTATAAAACATATAAAGTATTAAGACATCTTGCATTCTTACTGGTCAGTAACCATCCTAATCAAACACCAGAAAGGTCTAATTTTCTGAACCACCTTAAATAGTATCAATTCACTTTCATTGAAGATAAAAGAGGCCATGGTCTGGTGTATTAACTAAAATGGGGGACTGAGGAGTTCAGAAAATCAAACACCTCAAAATTACAACAGGTCAGTGCATAAGCTGAAATATGGTGCACTGTACCACTTTCTTGTCCTTCAAGTCACTGCAAAGCAATTTCCAACATCAGAATCTGAAGGCACTGGAATCTGAAGCTGCATTGACTTGTTCTTAATTGAGAGCACTTTTGTTATATGATACCCCACTCCCCACTGGAAAACTGATTCATATAATTAGTCATTTGTGAGGACTGGTGTTCATAAAATTGAGGTTCTACTATACCAACGAAGCAAAATTTCACATGCCATTTAATACTTTTTTTAAATAATCCTATCAACAAATATACATATATTTGAGATTAAACTGAACCTTTCCTTCCTTTACCGGTGTTGTTGCATACCCTGCCTCCCATTATTTTTAAGTTGTAATGTAATGATATTTTCTTAAAGCACAACTTACAAGTGTAAAGGATTCTTGAAGGAAGGAGTTGTTTAAAATAATAGAACTGAATGCTTATTATTATTACCAAACTTCACCCCCTCACATCTTCTTCTTCCTACAGAGAGAGGCTGCCCCACACCGCTCCTGACATTCTTATCCATTTTACACACTCTCCTCTCCAGCCTGTCTCTCAATTAAGCTTCTTTTTCACTTACTCTTGTATAAAAGCTAAATTGGGAGCAGTGTGTGGCTCCCAATTCAGCTGTGTTGGTTGGACAATATTATTCCTATGCTGAAACAGTAGTATTTTCTTAGGCAGTACCTAAAAAGATAACCTTTCTGGCTAGGCACATTTAAAAGAAACACACACTCACACCCCTTTGGACAGTTCTCTTTCAGCCCTCATATTCTTTATTCATGGATGACAGTGTCCCAATGTGACACGCAGAATCATGTAGGGAGACAGTCACATCTAAAGAATATTATGGGTGAGGAAGGCAGAACAGAGACTCCTTTCAAACATACAGAATTCTAGTTTCTTTCTAAACCAGGGATCTCAAACTCAGACTACCACGAGAGCCACATGAAGAGTGGTACATTGGCCTGAAGGCTGCATCAGTGAAATCTTTCCATACAACGATACAAAAGTATTGTCAAAATTGAAAAAAAAATGAGGAATATTGTAGTATCCTATTAAAAGTCAATGTATTAACTTTTTTAAATCTGTAATGTAAAGAGGAATTTTAATAAAATATAAACACCTGTAATATGTGGTCAGTAATACTGATGATGATCTACACTAACAGTCTATCAAAATAGCTGTAATGGCAGGAACTTTTTAAAGTAACTATTCATACAAAATACGTTGCCACAAACATTCTTCCCAACTACTCACAGCAAAGAATCACTCAGGCTGAACTTCATACCTGACCCCTTACCCAAAGTCTCCACCCCAACTCCGCCCTCTCCCTGCCCCTATTCCAACCCCTTCCCCAAATCCCCGCCCTGGCCCCACCTCTTCTCTGCCTCCTCCTCTGAGCACACTGCATCCTCCTCCTCCTCCTGGAAATTCCTAAGTGCCGCCAAATAGCTGTTTGGTGGCGGGAAGTGCTGGGAGGTAGGTGGAGGAGCAAGGACACGGTACATCCTGAGGAGGTGGGGGGAGCTTGGCTGCTGGAGGAGTCAGCACACATAGCAGGCTGCAGGAGATAACTCCGTGGGCCGTATGTTTGTGACCTCTGTTCTAAACTCAGAACCTATTTTGCTTTCAGGACAGTTAGACCAGTTTTGTGTACTCACCCTGCTTCCCTAATCTCTCATCCACGAACAAACACTTGGACCGTATTTTAAATTGTTTTTGTTGGCAAGTTGATAACAATACTATGCATTTTACAAAGTGCCATTCATCCAAGAATCTCAAAGTTTTTTATAACCATTAAGTTGTACACCATCCCTAGGAGGCATTATTAAATCGTCTCACAGATAACAGAACTAAGGTTCTGAGGGCCAAGTTGTCACCTTACTCTGCCCCTTTCGCAGTTATACAAAAAAAAGCCAAACTGTTGCAATTCCGCTGATCTCTCACTGGATACAGTCCATGCAATAAGAACAGGAACCCCTGCACACTGCAAAGCAGTATTCTGCATCATCCTGCAGGAGGGTATGGGAATGTCACTGGGGAGTGACAGGGTCATATAGTGGGAACATAGCTATACAGATTTGCTGTACTGTCAGTAGACATTGTTAATAGTGCTGTTGCTCTTTGTCCTGCTAACAGGCTGTGGGAGAAGAGAGATTCCTTTTTGCTCCTTCCCCTGTATTTAGTTCATTTATTTCAACTGGATCTGGCTCCAAGAAATTAAGTGACTTCAAGCTCATTCCAGGCCTGAGTGTGCATGCTGCTAAGCACCCCCAACTTCCACAGAAATCAATGGAAATGAGGAAATTCAGCACTTCTCCGGACCATGGCAAGACAGTGGCAAAGCAAGGAACTGGCTTCAGGAGTCCCAACTCCAAGTCCAGTGCGCGGTCCTTTTGGCAACCCACCCTTCCTTCAATGGCCACACTTAGCCGAAACCTACTATTTACTTTCAAGAACATAATTATAGATAATCAGTCCAGCATGATAAAAATCATGAAGTGAAAAGAATATCCAAGATAATTTTTTGGAGCCGCTACAAAGCCCATTATGTAACTGCAATGGTTTCGGAGTTCCAATTCCTCATAATATATTACAGTTACACAAACCGTAAGTTCTCTCTCTCTTTTTAATAACTTCTGTAAGGCATAAGTGATGAGTCACATGGTCCATGGGCAGTGGGACAGAAATAAGAATTTAGTTTATTTCTGCAGGCCTCTACCTGCACCTGTACTTAGGAAACAGGGGATTAATTAAATGTTTCCCACAAAAAGCAGAACTCTTTTAAAGAAAAGCACACATGAAGCAATTTGATCTATGGATCATAGAGGTTAGAAACAAAAATAACCAGTGGCCAAAATGTTCAAACCTCAGTGACTGAATTTAAAAGTGATCTGACTCTCAAAAGTGATGAGTACCTTCAGCTTTGTGGATGCTCAACACCTCTGAAAGGTCAGTTCACTTAGTTATGCGCCTAATGTTAGGCAACAAGATTTAGGCTTTTAGGCCACTGACTCCATTCCCAGAACTACAGATACTAAACTATAGATGTTAAACTAATGATTCGCATTTATCTTAGTCAAAAGACCAGCTCTTTCAGTGTTAATTTGCATGAGCTAGGTTGTTCTTTGTCTAAATGTTTATCAGAGAGTTGCTTCCACAGAATTCACTTCTTTGTTTTATGATTTTCTACATCACCTTTTGTTCTTCCTCTTATCTTTCTTGTCTTTTACTTTTCTGCAACCAGAAAAGTACTCAGTGCTCACTCTCCTTCCTCTCTCTTAATTTACGTTTGTATGTGGCTCACTAGCCTTTTCCGCTCAATCTATTCAACAGCTTCACCTTAAATCACAAGACATAAATCTTTTTCCCATGCTCTGGCTTTTAACTACATAACCCATCCACTTCCCAGAAGTCACACACAAAGGCCAATAGTCAACTATTTCATCTATCTATTTTTAGGACGATAAAAAGTTGCATTGAACATACATCTTGAAGTCCCCGTTGTTCTGGGATAAGAGGATCAGAGATTCCAAGGAACACAATTGCAAGGAAGGAAGTGGAGAACAACAAAAAAATATAAAGCAAAAGCAAAAGCAAAAACATCCCCCTCCCCACAAGCCTACTACACACATTAGTACTATCAAAAGTTAGAAAATATGTTGATACCATTAGGAAAAAAAACATAACCCTCCCCCCCAGGGTAGTATACTTCAGAGCTAGAGCATGTTTTGTTGATTAACATATAGCTTAGCCTTATTAAGGGCATGGCCTCAATGTCACTTGATCTGATATGTGTAAAAGAATTTTTTTAAAATGAAGGGTTTTTTTCCCTGTTAAATCCCTTCAAGATATTAATGAGTCAACAATGGAAAGTGAAACTTCCTAGTTTTACAAAAGTGTCCAGAGTGGGAAAATAAAAATCTCATTCAAAAACCAGTCATCAGGAATGCTGTTTTCTAAGGTCCATTAAGCAGGTAAAAATACAATTGGAGGTAAAGAAGTTGTAAGTTTTACTCCAGATCGGGACACTAAAAATTGTGGGCTACACTGAGATTCTGAATATTTTTTCCCCCACTGCTTATTTCTGCTAGAATATAAAGATGTCAAATTCTGCTTCACCTCGGGTTATTTGACCAAAGGCTAGTACACCCAGATTTAAAATATTTCTTTCTAGTTGCCAATAAAGAAAAAAAGTGATGCAGGATCATAAACAGCAAAACAATTCACACACCAAATAAATAATAATAATAAAAATTTACTACATCGAATTAAATATATTATAGGGTTTAAGAGATTTGGGGGAGGGAGGAGTCAAACCTTGAAAGATATCATACTTATTTAAAAACAGAATAATATTTCACATGAATTACTAAAGCAATCAGTAAGCCCTCTCTCATGTTCCTACTGAAGTCAATAGAGGAGAGATACCTGCCATTAATATCAGTGGTGCAGGATTCAGGATGTTTTTAAAATGTGGATAACTGACAAGACTACCGTACTTAGAGTATACGTAGTAAAAAGTTGCAGTGTAAGAACAAAAAGCTGTTGTAAATCATGCACAGTGGGCGTTCTTTAATCTACAGTATCTCTCCATTGAAAATAAATGTTACACACATCCATCCCAGAAGAATACAGGCCAAATAATAAATTAAATCCTGAAAAACATTTTTCTTCTTCCTGTACTTCAGCATTATGGAGAAAAAAAGTCTTCAGAATGGTAAAGGAATTCAAAACAATAACTTATACGGTAAAAAAAAGTGTTTCCACAATTTTAACTAGTACCGTAATATTGGAGGAAAATATTCCTGATTGTAACTTCTTTTCTTTTCATAACAGCATCTTACACACATATGCCACAAAACTGAAAGCAAAATTTTTGTAACCCAACTAAAAACCCAAAAAAGTAGGCAGACTGAATGAAAATGCTAATTGTAATGTGTTGTAATAAAAATATCCCCAAGATCAGCCCAATCTTTTTTGCTATAGCATAGTCCCCAGACATATGGGTAACTACTGCCTAATCATTATCCTGGCTAAAACTAAAGCTACTGAAGTTTAGGAGGATTCACATCTAACAGAATTTCTTTCATCTCTAATAATTGCTAAAGTAGCATAATTACTGAAACTTGAAGTGGAATGTGATGCATGCTAAGAACCCAAGTTGCCTACAATTAAAGTTAAAACAAAAACAAAACCCACTACTGAACTCTGTTTTTAAAGATTCATCTTTTGTCAGACTTCCATGCCAAGTGTTGCATAATGATTTAGAATTATTTAAAAGCTTCTCCTACACTATTTGACTATTATAAAGAGAGCAATTGAACACCTTTAATGCTTACATTTCAATTGCTTTGTAGTAAAAGCATTGCACAATACTTTTAAAACCAGACAGGTACCTTTCCACAGTCCAACAGATCAATTAAACACAATTTCTGTTAGAGCAAAATGTAGTCCCCCCAAGGGGAAAAAATAAAATTATATATATTTGACCACAATTCTGATTTAATTGAAATAGGATAAGAAAGTTGCATTTTCCCCATCCCCAGTGGGACTAATACTAGGGTGACCAGACAGCAAGTGTGAAAAATTGGGACAGGGATTGGGGAGTAACAGGAGCCTATATAAGAAAAAGATCCAAAAATCGGGACTGTCCCTATAAAATAGGGACATCTGGTCACCCTAACTAACACTGACTTTTGACAATACCACAGGAGCCTATGGAAAACTCCAAATACATTTCAAACAAAGGCTATGTCTACACTACTGTGGTAAATCAACCTACACTATGCAACTCCAGATATGTGAAAAACGTAGCTGGAGTCAATGTACCTTAAGTCAAGTTACTGTGGGGTCAACACAGTGTGGGGTCAACAGGAAAAAATCTCCCATCGACTTATCTTACTCTTCTCATCAGGGGTAGAGTACAAGAGTCAACTGGAGAACAATCTGAAGTCAATTCGGTGTATCTTCACTAGACCCGCTAAATTGACAGCCAGTGGATCAATCTCAGAGCATCAATCCCAGCTGTAGTGTAGACCTGGCTAAAATGTTGAGGTTTTTCCTTGAGATATCAGTATTCTTACCACATTCCTAATCAGTGTTTCAAACAAAAAAGCACTCAATCCAGAAAATGCCTACACGAAATTCTAACAGACTTGGGAAAGGAGGGGGTTTAAGTCCTTTACTCATTTACAAATACTTAACTAAAAAAAAGTACAAAGGTTTTTTACAAAATGTATGAGATTTCAACAGTGAGGCATAGCTTTAATTTCTTTGTTATGAAATGTATTAAACCAGTTACACAGAATGAATTACAGGAAAGCATACAGCCTTTTAAGAAATCTTAGATCATGGTGTAACATGTTATCCTACACATCTCCATATTAAGAGCGTCTCTTGTTGCAAGGCATTAGCTGCAGCTAGAAAACCCAAGCCATACTTCTAGACTTCTAGTCTTTTAAGGCATCTTTATCTAAAGATTTCAGCCTCATGGCAACTAATAGTTCAGTTCATAACTACAGACAGAAGGTTTCCAAGATACAAGGTCACCTCCTCCTGAGAAATGGCCCATTAGAATTGCACTGCTCCCAGAAAGTAATTGGACATCATTTTTGTAATCCAGAAGTTGATAAATTCAGTCATAAACATTAGCCATGTCAATGAGAATTACTTAAGGGGGGGAGTAACATTTTTTTTTAAATGAGACATGGGAATAATCTTGCAAGACAAAAAAAAGTCTCTATAAATAGCCTGTACTATAATATTATAAGATAGTAGTTTTAAATCCCTTTGATGTTTTTTATGCATGCTTTTGTATTCAATATCTAATATTTGCCCTTTTGGGTGGCCAAATAAAAGCCAACAATCCACTCATGTGTCAAAACAAATGGTTTTGCTTTTCAGACCAAGTGGAATCTTATGAATGTTTTGTTCCCTCCCTATAAAATGATTATGCCAGAACCTCTGAGAACCTCAACCAGGCCTTTCCGAAAAAGTTTTTTGGACTAGCCGTACTGAAACTTTGAGCTGAGTTCACAGGAATCATGCCAATAGTAATTGCTGTTTTTGTTTATGCTATACTGTCTGCGGATTAAACTATAATCAATCTAATGACTAACAACCAGTCCATGTAATTCAGAGGTTGGGCCGTGTGGGGGTAATAAACATTCAGCTAGTTGAGAAATTAATAGAAGTGTTACTGTTTTATGGGGATTTGAATGTTAAATTCTTTCTTAACTATTGTTACTAATAAAGCTACCTTTTTGTTACAGTGACAAAGAGTCCTGTGGCACCTTAAAGACTAACTAAAGTATTAGAACATAAGCTTTCGTGGGCTAATACCCACTTCGTCGGGCGTGGGCTAATGCCCACTTTGTTGGATGCATCCGACGAAGTGGGTATTAGCCCACGAAAGCTTATGCTCTAATACTTTAGTTAGTCTTTCAGGTGCCACAGGACTCTTTGTCACTTCTGCAATTCCTGACTAACATGGCTACCTCTCTGATTCTTTTTGTTACAGTAATTCACTACCCTTCTACTTTAAATATCAATATGCCATAACATCTGTGCCTTTTATGCAAGAAATGTATTATTGTTTCAAATTTATTATAGAGAACTAGTCAAATTAAATACACATATAAATACAGGTGGATGAAATTCATCATCTTCATCCACTACCAACTTTGGAGAAGTTACAGTTGCAAATGCAGCCAAGATGGAAAGAGTACCTTGATTTAATCAAAATAGGGCACAACTCAAAGAAACACAGGGCATTGCCCTGGTATCATTTCAAGATACTTGCCTCTTTTAGACAGAATATATACTGAGCACATTTTTTCCTTCTCTTCTTTCAAGGAGTTAAGCATTTAATAAATTAAGCCACTGAATTATAAAACTGGGTTACTAAATGTCAGTACAAGGAAATTCATTTTGAAGTGACAAAGAAAAATAAAAATGCTTAAATAAGTCCTCAGAGTTCAATGTTTCTATTAAATTTGTGGGACTATGCCACATACTATAAGCTCCCTGTGATGGCTTATTTAACACCTACAATTTCTAGCAATTTCTGTACACACAACTTTAGCCTAATGGATATTACCTGACTTTGGTTGAGAAGGATGGGATTTGAAGATACATTAGGACTGCCCTTTCATTCAAATTCTCTCAAGAATAGCTGTTCGCCCTCTCCTCCCCCCAGATGACATAGATGACTACATTTTCATGGCATCCATTTATTTCTGATCAAAGAAACCTTTAAGAACAAAAAATAAATACCCCCAAGCAAAAGAAAAAGGGTCAGTAACCTAAGTGTGATATCTTACAGAGTGTGCCAAGTTACAAAAGAGTTAGCCATTCAAGAGGCCAACTCAGTCAAGACACAACTGAATTGCTCTTTACCCCTTGCCTCCTCAGCTCAGGAGGTCCCAAGTACAGCATCCTGAATACATTTAGGCAATTCTGGCCCTCAAGCATTCTGAGTTTAAAAAGGAATATAAATGACCAGTCATCCTCCCCCACTGTCTTCTCTTTTTCAACTTGGCTTGTTTTGTAGCTTTCACACTTATATATAGCTGACTTCCACTACCTCCCCTCCCTTCTTCTTAGATATGTGTTAAAGATTATTGTATGGGATCAAAACAAAGATCTCTTTCAGAAAAATTACCACAAGAAATGGGATAAATAAATGAACAGAATGAAAAATTGGTCAAATTTGACGCAACTGATTCTACGTATATTAAAAACAACCTGGCAGTTTAACTTTTTTTTTTAAAGATTAAGTCACTTAAGATATTCAAATTAAATCTCTTATTTTAAATATCTCTGGATGGAGAATTATTTGTTCACCTGTGCCTAAGCATATATTTACATATCCCTGAAGTGCATAGTATACAGCTTTTCATAAACAATGATAGTCTTCCTTGTGCTTAGGTAAATGTTTTTTATTGTTTTTAAAATGTTGGGGAATGGGGGGATAACTATTGTTTGCCCTGTCTTGTTTCTCATTTATGTCAAAAGCTGGTACCTGTCAGTGAGAGTTACTAGGATAATTAGACTAAGAATATAGTTACCAGCAAACTAAAGAGAGGAAAGAAAAGCAAACAGAAGAAAACTAATTCACAAATTTATTTTCAAAAAACAAAAGACATTTAGTCATTAGTAAGTTCTTAACACCCACCATTTCTAATGAACATTACTTTCATGCATACAACATACAAACTCACCAAAATTCAACTGTCATTTTGTTTTTATGTATTTACCCGCCTTGTGTCACTATTCCCCTAAGATACAAGTTTCAAATTATGTTATCAAAAGTGACAGCCATATCAGAAATATCTTTTAAACCTTTTTCCATCAGAAAAAGTTACTAAGTACATGACAAACTGCAAATTTACTGTGTATCTCATGTTTTGTTTAGATGTGTAAAACAGTACTCATAAATTTAAAGAGCTTCTTTACACAGATGTATATAATAGTTTAATTTAGACAAAAAATAGTTTGGAAAAACTGTTTACTTTTAAACTACAGATCTTGTTTATCTCCTAATGATTAAGCTACTAATCATTAAAAAAGAACCTAAAATCAAGGTTGCATTTAAGTTTCTGTTGAAATTCTAACAAATAGCATTTGCAATATTACTCACAGTTACTGTTTCTTCTTTAAAAATTAAGATGAAATATTTGATGGACACAGCATTTTCAGTGTAAATACTATAAAAGAATCTTTAAACTTCCCAGCTGATTCATGCTGCTATCCCACCAAGAAATCTTACAATCAGATTGTCCTCAATTCAGAATATTACTACTCCACCAAAAAATGGACACCATTCAAGAAAAATAAAATGGGAAAATGAAAAAAGTCAGATATTTGAACAAAGGCCACCAAGAATGATAATCTACTTCTCAAGGATAATTACTGCTGCAATCAATCGCACATATGATGATTGATTTACTATTTTTATTTTTTACTAGAGAAATAATGAATATGGCACATTACCCATTCCTTCACTGTATCTGTTTAAATATTTAACAGTTTCTTAAGTGTATATATACTGTCACTAAAACCCAAGCCACTCCATCTGAAATCTAGGATTTTTCTATTTGCTCAGTTTAGGAAATCTTAGGCTACTAGTACAAAAAGCAGACTATACTCAGACCTACACATAAAATGGAAGCTGATTTTTTAGTTAATTTAAGTGTTAGTTACAGAAAGGCACTTGAAAAAACGTGTTTTCATTCTGTAAAATGTGTGAGTAGCACACATACACATGCTTATATAAATTAGCATGATGAAAACACAGTCCTATTCTGACAGAACAATTTACACTATTTTCCCATTAATGTTGTGTTTCTTCATCTGTACTTGATTTGTAAGTCAATTCTATATTTATTCAGTTCAACTCTTCTAACATCTCATAAATATGACCAACTGATGCCCTACTTATTGGCCATAAAAATCATATGGACATATAAATAAACCCTAACCGGGAAAGTCCAGAACTAAACCTATGGACAACAAAACTGTGTGAATTCATTTTAAAGGATAAGTGAAGAGCACCACATTTATTCTTCATATGCTGATGAACAAAAGCACTAATGAACTGTACAAACTTCAGTAAATTAAATATATGACTGCAAAAGAATGCAAGGCAGCAAATTTAAGCCACTATCCCCTTCTGGAGGTTAAAAAAAAAAACAGAGCCTGATCCAAAGGTCACTGAAAGACTCTGGAAGGGGAACTTTGGGAGTTTTGTTTTAATCAAATGAAACACTATTTTAAATGGGTCCTGCTGTACATGTTCATAGACGCTGATCCTGCTCCACTGAGAACAGAATAATTTTGTGGACTTCAATGCACTTCACTCCAGATTTTTACACCAGCGTAGCAGAGACAAGAGGAAGGCCTGCTCCTTTTTACACTAGGAAACAGCTCCTAGGCACGTCCCCCGCCAGCCCGTCCAGGATCTGTATTCACAGCATGCACAACCCTCTAGGCTTCCAAGTTACCAGCTCTCTACTATAGCAGGCCTTCTTCCTTCACCCCCACCCCCATGGCTGACCCATTATGGGCTGGAGCAGCGTGTGTTCGCCTCAGCCTCACAACAGCTCCGGAGCAAGGGGCAAAGACAAGTGTTGATGATTACAGAGCCTCCGCCCAAGGGGAAAGCAGAATTTGGGTGGGACCAGCCTCCCCCAGAACCGGCCAGCTCGCAGCCCTGTCTCTGCCCAGCCCAGGCGCCGGGGTTGCTGGGGCAGGAGCCACACACAGGCCGGGGGGAGGGCAAAGGCGGGGGACGCTGCTGAGGATGCTGCGGCCAGCGCCTTCCTCGGCTCGGCCGGGGAGGAAAGCGCCGGGCAGGGGCGGGAGGCGGCCGGCCCCAGAGCGGGGGAGGCGGCGGCGGCGGCAGCAGCAGGGGGGAGCCGCCGCGGGGGGGGGGGGCCCCCCCCCCCCGGCCCCCCCTGGCGGGGGGGGGGGGGGGGGGTAGCGTCACGTGATTGCCACACTCCCACATTCCATCACAGCTCCAGCTCCTCCACCAACTCCAGCCTCCAGATCAATAACTTCAGCCCTGGCCCTGGCCCTCCTCCTCCTCCTCCTCCTCCCAGCAAATCCCACCCCCCAGCTAAAAAACTTCCTTCGCCGTCGGAGACCAAAAGAAACTGGACGGAGGGGGAGGGGGAAAGTCTGCAACTTTCTTACAAAAACAAAAGAAAAAAAAAACACCCCACTCTTACAATCAACTCCCCTTACGTGAAATGTCTGTAGTCACTGCCTTGCCCGTTACTTTAAAACACAGCCGTATGTTGAACCTGATCTTAGGACCCCATCGACATGAGCAATGGTGGGCAGGCAGAAGAGGTTTGTTTTCTTTGCCATGCTTAGGTTATTACCCAGGGCCACACTCGAGGAGGCTGTAATTAGCCGGGGGTTGGGTGGGGGGTTCTTTGGGAGAACTTGAGGAATAAAGCCCTTTTTTATCTTAAAGAAAGATCACCCGGTTTGCAACATTTAGGAGGCCAGGTTTCAAAAGCAACAACTTTTCCATCCTGCTCAGAGGACGAGTCTGATCACAAGGTTTGGATCGCTGGGGCTTTTTTTTTTTCTTCCCCAAGTTGTCTTTTGCGTTTGCACTTTCCATCCCGGCTCCATTTGGTGCCCCCCACCCTCCCCGTCTGCCTCTGCTTCGGGAATAAAATGAGAGTGAGAGGAGCACATTCAGTCACACACACCTCACAGCACAGCCTAACTGGGACTACAAACCGTGGCATTCACGGGCAAGAGGGGGGGAGGGGGGGGAAGGTTAGTACTTACCTTTGAGTGATCTTGGTTTAGCTTGCTTGCGGCGAGACATCCTAAAAGCAAACAGCTGAAGTTGTTTCAATTTCAGCCCTATAAGAAACTATACTTCCTTATAACCGATGGGAGACCCTACAAGACTTCTACTCCTCTGCTAAGCTCTCTCTCCTTCCCTCCCTCCCTCTCTCCTCTGGCGGCTGGTTGGGGGGCTCAGTGCTTTGCCCAGGCAGCTGCACCAAAACTTTTCAAGCTTTAAATCCCCCCCTTTGAAATCCCCCCAAAAGCACCAAATCAAACAAAATTCTAAAAAAAAAAGCCACCCCCCAAAAATGCCGTAAGACACAGAAAGAGTCCAATCGTTAGTAGAATGTAGATAGATATTTTACTCCACTAACATTTACATATTCGAGTAAAATTGGACAAAAACTACAGAAAATAATCTGGCTTTTCTATTTGCTTTGCAAAAAAAAGTGTAGAAAACCTCTTTTGATTTGTTTACAAACCGATTCTTTGTACAGTTTGCAAAAAAAAAATGAAAGAAAGAAAAAAAACTGATCAAGGTATCGCCAAAAATAATCCCCTAAAATCGCCCACTGAAGTCAAGACAGTTGCAAATAGGGTAGAAAATGCAAACAAAAAATTACTTTAAAAACACCCCAACAATAAAAAAAAACCTTCCTTCCCCTTAAAAAAATACCCTTAAATCTATTTTAGAAAAACAAAAAAGCTCCAATTTTGGTTGTTTGTTTTTTTGTTGTTGTTGTTTGGTTTTTTTGTTTGTTTGTTTTTTTCTCCTGTGCCCCTTGTTTTGGGGTGGGATTTTTTTTTCCTCCTTCTTTTTGAATAGCCGGGTCCGCTGTAGCAGCCCTGAATTTTGGGAGCTGGATGTTGCTCTCTAAAGTCTACGGCTGGCTCGGCGGCGAGAGGAGGAGAGCCGGGAGCAGGAGGAGGAGGAGAAGGAGAAGTGTGCTGTGTGCTCCCTCCTCATCACCAACCTGCAAGGTCTTGGACTGCGCTGTCGCTCCGGTAGTCCACATAATAATGGAAAATGGAAGCAAGGCCCCCAAAGCCATCAGGATGGCTCCAGAGGGGGCCCCTAACCCGCAGGGACTCGCTCTGTACGTAATCACTGAGGAAATCATTGTCAGCCTGCCTGCACTCACACACAGACAGAGGGGCATGATTAAAAGGCGAGAGAGAGGGAGAGGAGGAGGGGAGGGAGGGGGCCACAGCCAAGATCTGGACTGGAGGAGACAGAGATAGGCTCAAACCTGGATCCGGAGCCTCTGCTGCATGAGAAGAGAGGAGAGAGAGAGAAAAAAAAAACCACCACCACCCTCACTCACTCACACACATACATACACTCTGCCGCTGTAATGTTATTAGAGCTACACAGCGGATCACTCTGGTCTCTTCTGCTCTCTCTCTTTTCTCTTCAGAAATTAAAGCAGAGCTGCATCTGAGAGTGGAAAAGGTCCCCCTTCTGGTAGGATGGATGTAAAGGAAGGCGACATTTAAAAAGAGGGGGCGGGGGATTTATTGCTGGGTTTGCATTGTTGTTAACTTTTTAAAAAAAAAAAAAAAAAAGTGTTGTCCTAGAGATGCAGAGTGTGTTTTTGTTTCTAAACCAACTGTCCTGCCAAGTTTCACTGGTTGTGAATTAATTTTAAAGGCATTTAAAAAAAAAAAAAAACTCTGGCTGTGTTGATGAAGGATTTTCCAATGCAATTTTAAAATGAGTATTTTTACAATCTCACTCATCTTTTTCATTTTAAAATGTTCTTTTACATTGTCACAGATTGGCAGCCCCTAAAATAACTTTAAGAAAATAGCTCCTACTAAGAGGTAAGAAAACATGCTACACTCAGTAACTAAATAATCTATTACCAGAACTGTTTCTAAAATTGATTGTACTGTTTTGCAGTTACAGTTTTGTTTACTAATCCTTCCCTCCTCCCAGCTAGAATCAGAGATATCCTTCCAGCTTTGTGATTCACACTTTGGAACAAGAGTATTTATTTACTAATTGATTAGATGGAATATACATGATTTACAGTAAATTAGAAGTTATGAACAGAGGACTTTAAAAACTGCTGGTACCTACATTTTATTCTATTAAAGGTTTAATATAAATTAACTAGTATGATTTATATCTGTATCTGTGTCATATATATATGACAATATCTGTATCTAAAGCAAGATGTGGAAAAAGCATATCTGTTTTGAAATCAAAGCAATCTCATGCAACTCAATGGAGAAAGAGAGAAACACCCACATAGCATCATAAACTCCATAGAAAAACTTCCACTGCCTTAACATCTTTTTTCATTGTATGCCAAAATATAAATATTGAAATGCAAGAGCAGTGCCTCATTGACAAGTACACAGAAAATATTTTTCTTATACTCATTATTAATATCAATTTCAGAATTATAAGTGGTGTCCACCATAATTTATATTCATGCTGTCAGTCAAACAAGTGACACTATATAATGCATAAAAACATACTTTCTGATTGAAGAACCGGGTTATGTTTGACATATACTCCACAAGTAACAATATCCATATAGGTAGCATAGAAAATACTATAGATTGCAACTGAGAAATATTAGAAGAGTCCTGTTCAGAGTCACGAAAATAACTCCAAAGAGAACAAAGCACTTCAGTCCAGAGGAATGGCTGTTTAGGTAGCAATGTGGGTGCCATGCTTTCACATAATGATTGTGTTTATATATGATAGGAAGCATCTGTAATCCACAGCTCTGAGTGCTCCAACTCAAAGTCCTGATAAAATCTACACCTATGCTTCTGCGTGAATGAAAACAGACTTTTTGATCTGGGGGGAGGGCAAACAGATTAAATTTCTTAAACTTTTTTTTCTCCAGTCAGTGAATATTATCATTCTGTTTTCTGCGTGCTGGCTGTGGTGTTCTGCTTACATCTTAAACATCTCAATCATGTTCATTCACTTTATATTGGTCCACTCTCTCTCTCTTTCTCCCTGAAATATAATTAAATACTTATCTTCCATTGGCGGGATCAGAGTAATTGTTTCCCTAAAAGTTGGAAGCACACAACTTTTATTATATGGTCTTTCTAGGGCATGCACGGCTGTCACTGAAACAACACTATATTAGAACATCTCACAAACAAACATACTAACAACTCTTTTTTAATTTGCCTAAAACTAGAAACTAGAAAATGTAAACTGGATTCTTAAAACTTTTTCAGTTTAATTTAGCTATTCAGGGAACTAAAGCAATAATACTGGTAATAGCCTGGCACAGAAGTTAAATACAAATAAATCCTGACTTGTAGCATCTTCAGAGAGAGGTTTTAAGTTGTGCTACATTCTTTGGTGGTTTGCGATATGCAGAGATATCCAGGAAGGATCATATTTAAACTGGTACAATTTCATTTATGGTGACCTGAGGCTAGTGCTTTAAACCATTGTACCACCTAGTTCCTATGACTTTGTTTCTTAGTATATAAACATTAAAGAAAATTACCTCCCAAATTCAGACACAGGGCCTGATTTTCTTTCCTGAAATTGCATGCAAACACATAGACACTTATGACAGTTAAGCAAGAATTGTTGTGTAAATATAATACTTTTTTTCTCTAGCCTTTTTTTGTTTTTGAGGGGGATGAAAGGTAGTAAAGGGACACAAACCTCTTTAATTAATTATCTACCCAATGTTGAAAATATCCTTCCTTTCTCCAGTAATTAAGCTAAGTCCAAAAATTCAGAAATTCAGCTACATCAAAATTTAATTCTATTTCTGTAAATGCACAAAAATGAAAAGAAGAGAAAAACACAAAGCTTTTCATAAGCTTCAGGCAATATCCATAAATGACCTGGATAATATTCCAAAAATAAAAACCCATACACATAAGAGGAACAAATCCTTGAATTAAATCCTTCCATTTGTTATTGATGTATGATTTATATAGTATCAGATGTCACTCACTTTCTCTTCCTTGATTCTAATATATAAAAGTGGGAAATCTAGGGTACCTCAAGAAAAAATGCATGATGCAACCTAACAGTAATCTTGCAATTTAACTCTCATTAACAGTGGACAAATATGTTCATATATTTAATATATTTCTCAGATACTCTTACAATATACATCATTGCTACAGTAAAAGGAAATAGAAATAGAAAAAGAGACTGATAATGAAATATAACTGCAAAAGCTAATTACAAAAGAAATAGTCAATACAAGTTTAAGTAAATCCTCAATTTAAAATGTCAGCTGCAAAGCATTAATCCCTTTGATAGGTTTCAAATTACGGTGAGACAGCAATGCTAAGGTCCAGACCATTTTTTTAAAAAAATCCCAATTTTCTCACTGTATGTCGACCATCCTTATGATTATTTTTCTCCTAATTTTAATCTCTATCATCTATCATTTATGAATTTTCCAAGTTGTTTCTGAGCATGGTTCAAGATATATTATATCACAAGTTTATCTGAACCTGGTTGCTATGTCTCAATGTAAGGCTGGAGTTGGAGTGCAAAGTTTACTTGATCATAACATTCTGGGTGGTTTACTTTTGTATAGCATGTACCTAAAGCCCCCGAAGTCATGTGAAATAGGAGACTTGACCTCGAGATGCTATAAAGTTGGCTGGTTTGGTTGTAGCTCAAAAGGTCATGTTTGCTGGGACACTTCCTGAGGGTGTTTTAAGCTAATAGTTACCTTTGATTTGAACTTATTTACTTGCATTTGTTAAAATAATGAATTATTATAATTTAAATAGCACCATTGGCATATATGGAACTGTACAGACATATACAAGGAAAAGTTCGCTGCTTGAGTAGCTTAAAGTCTAAATTAGATAGAAGACACAACAGACAATGGTGAGAAGTATGTGAGCTCAGGGGGAGGGAGAAATAGATATATAGAGTTGAGAAGTATGATATCAATTGACAGTAATGATCGTAGTTTTACAGTTCTTCGTACTCTATTTTCATTTCAGTATAGTAATAGTTTTGTCGTTGTTTGCTTATCACCTAAATGTTCCATTACAGCAGCCTGTCTTCTGAGTTATTTCCCCCTCTCTTAAAATCTGGCACTATATATAGTATAAATACATCTTTATTTTTCTACATGGCTATAGCAAACATTCAACACTAAAAGCCAAACATGTTGGCAGCTCTTCCACTGTATTCCACTATTGATCATATGCTGAAAATCATAAGGTACAATTAATAGAAAATGCCAATAGAACTTGAAATTTTGAGTGTCAGATTCTATCGTATTGTCTCACTTAAAGATCTCAGAAACATCTGTGGTATTTTTTAAAGAATATTGAAGTCCTTTTAAAACAGAGAAGAAAAAATCTACTTGCTTTTGTTTTCCTGTTTATCTACATGAGACAATCGAAAAAGAATAGGAAGCAACTAAATGATTTCTTTACATTGTTCTTTATAAAAGAAGATGAAATACCTACCCATCATTTATTCTTTGTAGGTATTGAAAGTGAGGTACCATCAGAAATGGAAATATCAAAAAAAGGTGATGGAACAACTTGAGAAATTAAATTGCAGTCAATCAGTAGGACCAGATGGTATTCATCTGAGAGTTCTAAAGGAACTAAAGACCAATGTAACTGAGTTGCTAACAAAAATATGTAATTTATCATTAAAAACAACTACTGTACCACAGGACTGGATGATGGCCAAGGTTGTACCCATCTTTTAAAAAGGTATTAATGCTGATCCTGGGAATTTTAGACTATTAAGCCTTTTTTAGTATCAGGAAAATATTGAGAGAATCAATAAAAAGAGAAAGATAAAGCAAACAAATAATAGAGTAATCCTGCAAAGTTTCTGTGAAAATAAATAAGTCTTTTCTAACCTGTTAGAATTATTTGAAAGAGTTAATGAAGTAGTGGATAAAGCAGAACTGGAGGATATGATTTATTTTGTCTTTCAGAAAATCTATGATAAAAGTTCCACACAGGAGACTCTTAGAAAAGCATGGTAACCACAGAATGAGAAGTAAAATCATGTGATGAGTTAAAAAATGGGTAAGGGAAACAAACATAAGAATACCTAGAACTTTCCATTTTCAAAGCACTTTATAAACATTAATTAATTATCTTACCTTCCTTATTAGATAGGTTCATTTAGCTTGAGGTTAAGTGACTTACTTATAGCCACAAAGGGAATCCATGTCAGAATGAAGATTTCAGTTCAGGAGCTCATGGGTTCCAGTCATAGGCGCCGACACAGGGAAAAATTAATGGGTGCTCTGCACCCACCGGCAGCCAAGATCCCCTACCCCGACCCCACCTCCTCCTCCCTCCCTGACCACATCATGTCTACGCTCCTCCACCTACCTCCCAGGGTTTCTCATCCAGCCATCACCAAACAGCTGTTTGCACGTTTTGGGAGGGTGGAGTGGGAACGTGGCGTGCTCAGGGGAGGTGGCAGGGCCAAGAATTTGGGGAAGGTGTAGGAATAGGGCAGATGTGGGCAAACTACAGCCCGTGGGACCGTCCTGCCCAGCCCCTGAGCTGTTTGGGGAAACACAGCCTTCCCTACTTGACCCTCCCTACAGTTTCGCAACCCTGATGTAGCTCTCAGGCCAGAAAGTTTGCCCATCCCTGGAATAGTGGCAAGGAGGGGGCAAAGTTGGGGCGAGGACTTTGGGTAGGGGGTTGGAATGGTGGCAGGGAAGGGGTGGGAAGAGGCTGGGCCTCATTGAAGGGGTGGAGTGGGCGCAGGCTTGGGGTGGCGGGAGGGTCGAGCACCCATGGAAAACAGGGGAAGTCGGCACCTATGGTTCCAGTGGTGTGTTCAGACCAGTATACCACATGCTTTTCCATCAGAAGTGCAAAGGAATAAATGGCCAATTTGTAGTGGAGAAAGAGCGGATAACACTGAAGTGTCCCAGTGATCAATATTAATATTTGAAATGGTTATCTCCAGCCTATTTATTAACAACCTTGAAAAAGTGCTAGGTAGTAAGATGGCAAAATTTGTTCCCCATACAATGGCCAAATTCTGTTCTCTGATATGTTCACAAAAATTCCATTGATTTAAATGGGAAGAGCCCTTAGTTATGTTAGTTGAACCTAGGAAGAATTGTAACTGTAAACCAATTGTAAAGAATTGTAAACCAAGACAAAAGGGCAACAAAAACAAGCACTATGTGGTACACATTGGAAAGAACAATGTCATCTACCCAACCAGTTACACCAACTGGTTGTTGATTAGTGCAAGAAAAATAATTAGGCATCATTCTGGAGAACTCAGTGAAAATTTCTTTTCAATGTGCTGTAATGGTTTAAAAAAACTAAAACAAAATAAAAACAAATGAGATGTCAGAATACATTAAGAGGAGAAAAGAGAATAGTATTAAAAATACTATGGCATTGTATGAAGTGACGGCACGTTTTCATCTTGAACAAAGTGTTAAATTTTAATCATTTAAACTTAGAAAAGACATAGCAGAAATAGAAAACATGCAGCAAAGGGCACTGAATATGATTAAGATACGGGGGAAGGGGATTGATATAAGAATAAAATTTAATGAATAAGACATTTAATTTAAGTCTGGTCTACACCACAGTGTTAGATCGACATAAGATGCTTTGCATTAATCTGGCTGTGGAAATGTCTTCACTTAAATATGGCTGCCGCCGACATAAATGCCTCTCTCTGCCAATTTAGTAACACGCGCTCCCTGAGCAGCACAGAGTCATGACTGATGTAACTGAGTCAATGCAGTGTCAGTGTAGTCCAGGGGTCGGCAACCTTTCAGAAGTGGTGTGCCGAGTCTTCATTTATTCACTGTAATTTAAGGTTTCATGGCCAGTAATACATTTTAACATTTTTAGAAGATCTCTTTCTATAAGTCTATCATATATAACTAAACTATTGTATATAAAGTAAATAAGGTTTTTAAAATATTTAAGAAGCTTCATTTAAAATTAAATTAAAATCCAGAGCCCCCCCGGGCACTGTGAGTGCCACTGAAAATCAGCTCGCGTGCCACCTTCGGCACTCGTGCCCTAAGTTGCCTACCCCTGACGTAGACATTGCATTCTTTATGTTGACTGTTACTGGCTTTCAGGAGCCATCCCACAATGCCACACACTGACAATACAATTGACACAAGCGCTCTTAGTGAGGATGCGCACCGCCAACCCAAAGAAGCCAGTGTGCACACACACAAGCTATTGAATAACTGTGGTGGCTATATGTTGACGTAAGTTGACATAATTTATAGTGTAGACATGGCTTTAGACCAGGGGTGGGAAAACTATGGTTCGTGGGCCACATCTGACCTGCGAGCTAATTTTGTTCAGCCCGCCCAAGCTCCCAGCTGGGAAGGCTAGCTCCTTCCCTCCTTCCCCTTCTGTTCTTCCGCCCTACCCCCCGCAGTCTCAGCGTGGCAGTGCTCTGGGGGGAAGTGCTGCACGACAGCGTGTCTGGCTCTGGGTCAGACATGCTGCATGCTCGTCAGATCAGCGCAGCCCCGTGTCTGGCTCCAGGCCAGACATGCTGCATGCTCATCGGATCAGCGCAGCAGCGTGCCTGGGCAGCATGGTAAGAGGACTGGGGCCAGGGGGCCTCGGAGGGCGGTCAAGTGGACGGGGGTTGGATAGGGCATGGGAGTCCCAGGGGGTGGGGGTGTGGCTAGGGGTCGGGGCAGTCAGAGGACAGGGGGGTTGGATGGGGTCCTGGGGGGGTGATTAGGGGCAGATGGGGTTTCCGGAGAGGGCGGTCAGGGGACAAGGAGCAGGGGGGCTTAGATGGGGGTGGGGGTTCTGAAGGGTGCAGTCAGGGGATAGGAAGTGAGAGGGGGTCAGATAGGGGGCGGGCCCAGTCTGTTTGGGGAGGCACAGACTTCCCTACCCAGCCCTCCATACAATTTTGAACCCCAATGTGGCCCTTGGGCCAAAAAGTTTGCCCACCCCTGCTTTAGAAAGAAGAGTTTTATAAGATTATGGATAGTACAGAAAAAGCTACTCTGGTGTTCTTACCTACCCGTTCCATTCCACACACTCAAAAGCAGGGAAACACACTTAAATGGATATAAAGCAATACTTTTTTCATTATAACGTTTAGTGAACCTGTGGAATTCACTGCTGCAGGATATTATTGAGACAGAAAACTCTGGGGCAACAATTGCTGATCTTCAGTGCAAGAAGGGGAGTAAAGAAAATAAAATAGAGGTGGAAAGGCTTAAAGTCAATAGAAGGAGGAAGATCTACTCTTTGGCATGTTCCGCCAGTTCCACTAAAATCTACAGATGTTCCTTCACACAATCATCGCATGGCTGCAGGGTGTCCAGTTTTGGGAAGGGGAACATATCAGGTTGAGAGGGGGAAAGCTGAGGAACAACTATTCTGTGCAATGTTGTTTCATCAGAACCTGGTAGATTTTCAGGCAGAAATCCAAGTAGGAGGTAATTGTTGCTATAGGAAGCATTAACACCCAGTCTACCTTCTAAACTCCACTCTCAGAAGTGATGAGTTAGGGCAGAAAAAAAGGCAAAAGTAGCCAATGGTAAAGGCTGGAGCCGAAAACCTCTGCTAACCTTAAGGCCAGTGAAGGGTTTGTAGTCTATTTGCCAGCTTCCTCCAGGAGAATGCAAACTTCTTTCCCCTGAGGAAAGAGTGCAGTGTAAACTCCATGAAGGTCTTCTCGTGAAATTTTTCAGCCGTTTTTCTTCCCCCATGTTTTTTCCTGCGAGACAGCAGTATTTAGCCCTTACTTAGCTTTACAAAACTATTAGACATTTATTTGATTAAATATAGCATCTGCAGCTACACTAGCTGGAATACAAATTATAAGGGCTATCAATCCTCATACTTCAGGGCATAAGCTGATCACCAGCTGGGGTTGGAAAGAAATTTCCCTCTGTAGTATAGTATTGCAATTAGGTGCATTATGGGGGGTTTATGCCTTCCTTTGAAGCCTCAGGCATTGACCACTATCAGAGGCAGAAAGATACTAGACTAGATGGACCACTGGTCTTTTCCAATATGGCAATTCCTTTGTTCCCAGATTTGGATATTTGCACTAGTTTGTCATAATGTCAAAATCAAGCATTAATTATAATTCTGAAAATGGAGGAATATTGATGTATCATTGTGTTGGCAATAATGCAGTGTAAATACAATACAGACAAAACCAATATCTGCTGCAGAGTATAAGGAAGTTAGCTGACAGCTTTGAACACAAGGCAGTTTCTGTTTTCACTTATTCTCAAGAACGCCTTGCACCCGAGAGTCAACACTCTTGAGAATGATAAAGTAATTACAGTCTTATTTTACTATATTCTGACACTAAATTTGATCCACTAATGCCGGCATAGCTCAAACAAAGCCAAAAGCTTCAACAGTTTAACTGTGAAATGCTGATATTTTTTCATGATCTCAAATTTAAAGTTAATCTGAAGAGGGCATAATGGTCATTGTTAACATTTTTTAAATAGAATTTCCTTTTGTATCACTTTAGTACCAACAGCTTTTTGATGGGATTCAAAAAATCCAATAGCTGCATTACTCCTGTCATTTTTTCTAAAGCAAATCTCTAAGATGATTGCGAGAATACATTAAAGGCTTGCATTTTGAAGTTAGTCAGTTGTCAAAGTGATTTTGAGGATTGGCAGTCACATTTAAGACAAATATAGAGATCTGAAAGAAGTGCTTGCAAGGGATCCCATATTTTGTGCAATTGCTTTAGTTTTGAAATGCATCCAGTTCAAGGGTTAAATGAAAGCAAAAGCAATCACTTCAACCATGTTTTTGAAGAAAATAAAACAGCTTGATGTAAGCTAAATGAAGGGGGCCTGTGACTTAAAAGGAATGGACAGATAGAGAAAAAGGTCAGAAGATTAAATTTTCCCTAAGGGAAAAGTCATTCTTTGGAATCATTAACCTCCTTCTAGGTCACTACTGAAAAAAACAGCAGGAAATACTACTGCTCCTACAAAGATGGGTGCATCATACACCACCCACTGACCTGGCAACTATATGGCAGACATAATTGTGGTCACGAATTCTCCTTCAGGCATGCTTGATTTTAGTATCCCTGTTTTAAAGCAATATGATCTTTTAGTTGAGCTGTGAATTATATCCATAATGGCAATATACTAGGGAGTTGTAAAAAAATGGTATAATTAATTTAAATTCTCTTTGTTTTAAAATTTAGAATTGTTAACTTATAGGTATAAAGTTTGTTAAGGACACATCTTTTCCAAAACCCCCTTTCCTTTACATTTTAAAAAAGTAATAGCAGTTGTACTGGATTTTTGTAACCCTCGTTACTTTGTCCAGATGCTTGAGCCAACAATATATTCAATGTAACATATTTTGGGATTACTAAGAAATGTACAAAAACATATTTGTAAATCTTATTTTATAATGCCCCAATCCTGCTTTCACTGAGATCAATGGGATTGTTGAAATTCTTCAATGAGAGGAGGGTTGGGCCATAACCTATAAAATACAAGCTTTAATAAGGAATATGGAAATCATATTTAGTAGCCTGATCCTACCAACCTTTACTTGCATCATTCTACCTTATTTACATGAGTAGTGTTATTGGCTTCCATGGGGTTACTCCTGTGACTAACGGTTTGCAGGATCAAGATCCAGATAAATTAAACAATTAAAGAAATAGGCCCCAGTTAATTCATATCACACAATACCACAAATAAGCACTTTGCAGCTTTTATAAACAGTATCATCTCTTCCTTTCACACTCCCAAAAAATAAACAACAAATGTAGATTTGAGTTCACACTTTGTTTCATTTAGGTCCCAATCCAGCAATGAGATGCAGGCAGGTGAGTTCTACACCTGTGCTGAGTCCTGACATCATTCACCTGCCTGCATCTGTTGCAGGGTCAGGGGCTTAATTTCAAGCTCTTTTATTAAAAAGTACTGTCACATTGGTCATAAAATCATTTTGTCACTTTGTTCATCAAAAATAATAAAAAATACGAAGTAAGAGAATTCAGATGAAAATAAGGCTTTGAAAACTTAGAAGCACTCAAGATGCAGAACTATAAAACATGAGAAAATTGGGACATCTGTTAAAATTGAACAACTACTGAGGTAGAGCAACAGATTGTCTTGATCTGATGTCTTCTTGTTTCGAGTGATAGATGGATAGAGTTAACACAACTAATTTGCTGAATTTGTAGAGAAAGGTGTCTTGGGTAACTTTTACTTCTGGTTCTGTACATCATTTTAGAAACTAATTTTAAAATGCAGGCAAGAATTTAAGATTTTAGAAGACAACGAAGCAATCACATGAACCCCAGAGACTAGAGATAAACTGAAGTAGTTAAGAGACAGAAAAAAAAAAACCAAAGTGCAATTTGTGGAAACTAATACCGTTCACAAAGGCTAGGTGAGGATTGGGTCTTGCTGACCTCACATTCGTCAAAAATAATTACATTTGTTTGCCCATGTTCCCGCAATGATTTAATAACCAATAAACAAGAATGTCCAACTGGAAGTAAGTAACCGATTACATAATGTAAATTGGGTAGACAGGTAATAATTTCCTGATATTTGTATGGCAAAAAAAGAATTGTATGCCTCACTTGTTTTCTAGACAAAATGCGTTTCTGAATCAGGAAATCAAACACACATCACACAAACTTTTCAACTAGACTAAACACATTAAATGTGCTGATATTAGTAACTGTCGAGATGCTGTCAGACTCAGGGAATTGGAGCCACTGACATTAATTCTCCTGTTTCTCGCCCATTCAAAGTCACCGTGTCTATGATGCTTTGCTAAGAAATAGTGAACAAATATTCCATTGTTGTTATGACTGAGTAGAGAGCTCCCTCAAACCTACCCAAACTTTGCTCAAAAAGTGGGGTATCCAGCAAATGCTGCAGGAGAGAGCTCAAGTGAGAAGCAAAATGCAAGATTTGAATAGGATATAGTGCAGAATATATCTGGAAAGTGAGTCTAAATAAATTGCTAACATATTCTTTCTTCCATCTTCCTTTTTATTTTTATAACTCTTGTCCCTTTATTTTTTATATCTTAATTTAATTTTCTCTTTTCCCCAATGAAATAGCTAATACAATCATCAAAAAAATTAAAAAGGTGCCCAGCTGTTAAAAATCTTTCATGCTTAAGTTTTCCGTGTTTTCCTCTGTACTCTGCTCACAGGTCTTCTGAAATGCTGAAGTTTCACAAGTGTACATGCCTGCTTTCCTGCCTCTTTTTCTCAGGGTTCTATTTCTTTTCTGTCAACCCCCATTCTTTAGTATACATCTCTATTATCTTTCAGGAAAATATTGGCAAAACCTTTTTGGTTCATTTCTACAGCAGGGCTTTTACTTTTAAATCATCTTAATTACTGTCATCAGTTTCAATCCCAAAGTTCTCACTTTTGCAAGACAATGAAGCATTCTCCCACATGTAAAATGCTCTATAACAGAAATGTACAGTTGCTAATTTACATGTTACTGTTTTTTTCAATCTGTCCCTCAAAAGAGCTCTCTAAATCCAAAGTATTTCAGCTGAGTTAAAAGACATCTCTATGGTTCTGCACAGATTTCTAGCTTTCAGAAATTAGCAGGTATGTCTAAAAATATGCAACTGCATCAGCCCAAAGTATCAAGGCATCCCCTGTAAAATCCAGCTGTTGCACATGTGCATACAACACACACACACACCAAGTAATTTTTTTGTACGGACTTGTCCCCTTCCAGAGGCAAGCTGTGGAAGGTGAAATTTTATGAGGAAATCTCGGTGAGGATTCACTTCCTGAGATTCCCTCTCACCATGGCAGGGGGAAGAGGAGAGTCAGGTTTGGCTCACAGCAGAAAAGGCTGTGGGACCTGCCCCGAAATCAGGCAGATCCATGGGATGACATGACCCCTCTTCCTAAGGAGCTCAGCTCCATTGTGCCCCAGGGCAAGGTTCCATGAAAAGCCTAGGTCTGTATTTTTTGAATAACTTCTGTGGTTCTGAAGGGTGCATTCTCCCTTACTCTATCCCTGGCCTAATCACTTTCCCTTCCAGGTGATCCCAGCTACAACCGCACACTTTTGTGAAACCTGAATGACACAGACAGTCCACTGTAGGACCTCCAGAAGTTCAAGAGCCCTCCTCTGAAGAGGACTGTATGCTCCATGCATGGAGGATCCCCTCCATATGTGGATTTGGGGGATATGATCTAGCACCTTTTTATTTTGATTATTCAAGAGGCACACAGATACTGCAGTGATAGGGTCATATAAATAAATATCATGCACAAAGAACATCAGAAGAAAATTATTAAGAATCAAAGTCGAGTATTCAAAAGTTAGGCAATGCCAACATTAAGATTGCTGTGAGACCTTAATTCATCCCACTTGTGCATATTCATTATGGTGTAATCTTTAATTACATGGCTAATACTATATTTTCCAGAGGGCCCTGCCTCATTCAATGCAAGAACAGACAGTGCCTGCCAGATGAGCTGCTATACCATATTTAATTTTATCCCCATTGTATGTGTGGCCCCAGGCCTTATTTACTGCACATTATTCAAACCCTGCTCTGAAGACACAATGTGGTGCTCAATGCCCCTGTTAGGTGAGGGGATGGAATTATCCCTGTTTTACAGATGGGGAACTGAGGCACATAGAGGTTAAAGTCAAAAGTATCCATTAGCACCTGATTTTTCAGTGTACTTTGCATTTTGTAGAGTTTTAGATATTAAAGCACCACTCCTGTTGACTTCAGTTGCAGATGTGAGTGCTCAGCACTCCTGCAAATCTGACACCTGAGTCTCAAGTTGGGCACCCAAAAAATAAGGAATACATATTCAGTGACCACCTGTGAAAAGCTTGGTGTAAGTGGCTGGCTCAAAACCACATTAGAATTCTATAGCAGAAGCAGAGATAAATTCCAGTTCTCCAGAGCAGCATCAACTGCCTTAATCATGAGACCCTCCTCTCTCTTCCCGCATTCCCCTGCCTCATTCACTACACACCTTCCAACTTCTGCCACAATGAAGCAGGAGTCCTATAAACAACACTTCCGCAACTCTGATTCATCCCCACAGAAGGCCCATCCTGTGTATTAAATGAGGTTAGAGTCCTGTGTAAAAAATAGCATGTGACCATGTAATTACAGACTGTATCATAGTGCATACACACAAGTGGACTGAATTAAGTTCCACAAGCAACCTTAATTCTGGCATTTCCTAACTTTTGAGTGCTTGAGTGCAACTTTAACACTTTTTCAACATTGTTTTTGTGTATAATTTCCTAAAAAAGCAAAGTGAAACAACAGAAATTCTACCATGTGACATCATATTGCCAACCACCTGGCTCATCAGCAGGTTTGTAACCTGTAGGTCCACAACACAGACCTTTGCTACTTCAGCTAACTAAGTAACTGATAACAGCAGAAAGATGTCATCCTGTAAGTAAACAAATACTTTAGGGGGGATGAGACATACACTTTGTCAACAGGTTTCATACACATTGGCTATCAAAAGAGAAATAGCGAAATTCTAGAATTTTGGTTTTTATTTGAGGTTCTGGAAAGGAGTGTTCTTAACGATCACAGAGGGCTTTCAGTACCTGTTCCCCACAAGCCTGACCCTTTTGCCCTATCCCCTCCTGCCTGTCCACGTGCCACTCCTACCTTCCCTCAGCCCCAGCTCCTAATCCCAATCTTCCTCCATCTCCCTGGATCCAAAATCCCTGTCCCAACCTCCTCATCTAGCCAGTTCTAGTTGCCTACTCTGGGCTTCCCACTGAAATTGCAGTCTTTCACAACCCCATCTCCCAATCCTCACCCCCAGGCTCAGAATCCCAGTTTCTCCTCCTAATTCCTTGCCCAGATAGTCTCAGTCTTCAAACCCTGGGTCCCTTGTCCCAGTCTGCTTGCCCAGCCAGTCCTCATGTCAGCCTCCAGGTCTCCCTCACTCAGTCCAATCTCCCTCCTCTGGTCTCTTCATCCAAGCTTAGTCTTTTGTCCTCACTCTGCTACTGTTCCCAGTGTTCTGCTCTCAATTAAATGATTTCAAGAATACTTTTAAAGGGAGCAAAATAACATTTCCTTCAAATTAGAGCTTGGAAATGGATACATCACTTTTGCCAGAAAAAACAAACAAACAAACAACCTGAAGCAAACACTGGGCATGTGAAATTTCAACTCAAATTTGGCCAAGTTATAAGCAACTGAGAGCAGGGTCTTATAATGGGAAATGTCAGGCACCCTGAAGTATAGGTGGCAGTTCCAGTTCTGTCTAAAATATAGATTAGATTAGATGGCTGATTCTGCCCCCGTTGAAGTCTGGAATTAAACCCATTGAATTAAACTGGATTAGGAGGAAGCACATATTGTTGTCAAGCTTATACATGCACATGGTTTTCCTATCTTTTTAAAAGAAATCTAATACTGTTTATCATGAAAATTTGTCTAATTATTGGTACTGGTAAGTAACACATAGTTTGCTGATAATTTAGAATTAATATCTGATTATGGCAGCTGATTTTATGTGTATAAAAGAAGATCTTAAAAATAAATGCTGAAAATTATAATTTCAAAAATGAGTCAGCTACAGAGAAAGTAAGACAAAGGCAAAAGAAATCTCTCAGAGCAAAATGTTATATTTCCATTTATTTCCAATGCTTTGCAGATGTGTGGGGCAAGTAGGAGGCTAATATATCTCACTTTAGCAGTACTAATTGTTTGCATTATCACAATAATCAAATGCAACCATATTAATCTCTGTGGTTATTAACTTGATTTTTACACATTAAGATTTAGATTTAATCCCCCAGGACCATCTATTAATGCTTTTAAAGTTGAAGGGTTTCAACAGTTTTAAGTTTTTTTCCCCCCTCTTTTAGCTGCAGGCAGTAAAATTTGAACGTGTGTGGAGTTTTGTATTTTGCATTCCTGTGGGATTTTCAGAGACACTGCTGTCAAGGACCATGAATCATGTTAATACATAGCAACCTCTACAGCTATTAAAATGTCTGCAATAATGTGATTATTTTAAAACGGAAAAACTAATGTCACATGTATTACTTAAAGATCAACCTCTTTTTATTTTAAGTCCTTGGAAAGGACTGCATTGGGGGAAAAAAATAAAAACGTTTGTGGGAGCAGCTAAAATGTGCAATGTCTAAACTATTCAGAGGGGAAACTTCAGTTCCTTTTACAAGACACATCCTTACCACAATTATAGTCAATGATGCATAAAAATGGCAAAAAAAAAAATAATCAAGATCAATAAGCATGAAAAGCTATTTTATTTTTGTTTAGCCAAGTTGTAGTGATACTGACCTACCAGCACAATATCCAGTTTTATGCTTTCACGGTCGAAGAATGATGATATCCAAGCAGAAAACTGGGCATGGGTATGTTTTGATGAGCTGTCAGTGTGGAGTTTAGAGCTGGTACTGCACAGTGCCAAAGACTAGTTAAAAGCTCAATTTTCATGAGTACATCATGAGTTTATATAACATGTAACTGAGTACATCAATTACATGGTATATAAACAAGAAAACATAAGTGACCTCTACTAACGGAAATAAGGGAGCTTGTCTCTGTAAGTTTTGGTCTTTAAAGATTAGCTCAGAAGGCAGTAACAGTAAAATAATGCGCTAAAGGGGGAAAAAAAAGATTCTCTAATTGTGCATATTAGGGAGACTAGGTGGGCGAGGTACCATCTTTTATCGGACAAAATTCCGTTGGTGAAAGAGACAAGCTTTCATACTACATAGAGTTCTTCCCAGTTGTGCATAGTGACTTAGTTGATGAGCTTATTGCTATTAGTAGCATCATGCCTTCAGAAAATAGCAATGAATCCAGAGTGCCATGCTAAATAGCTTCATAAGATAATACTAACCCAGTCAGCACTATCTATACTGGTTATTCTTGCGATAAGTATTCCCCTGAGTAGTTGGGACTTGACTGGGCATTCAGTGGCCATGTCATAACAGAACAGCTTCAAGGGGGTAGAAAAGTATGGGAACCAGCGCAATGTTCCTGCTTGTATTGTCTTTGACTCTGGAAAGTATTCCAGGATCTCAACTGATCCCTGAGTTTAGGATTCTGCACCTCATTTATATTCCATATATCAGTGGTCTGCAAACTGGGGTGCACGCACCCCAGGGGGTGCACGAGACCACCCACGGGGGGCTGTGGCGGGAACCGGCTCCAGGAGCCAGGCGCTGCAATGGGGACCGGCCCCACAGGGGAAGATAGGGGACAAGGATGGGGCAGTCAGGGGACAAGGAGCAGGGAGGCTTATATAGGGGGTGAGGGTCTGGCGGGCAGTCAGGCGTGGGGTCCCAGGAGGGAGCAGTCAGGGGACAAGGAGGGAGAGGTCTGAGGGAGGCAGGAAGTGGGAGGGAGTGGATGGGGCAGGGCTAGGGCAAGACTAGGGCGGGGCTTCCCCTGTGGGGGTGCATGTTCAAAAAAAATTTTTTTTGCTAGGGATGCACTATCAAAAAAGTTTGGAGACCTCTGCCATAGATGTTAGAGACAGGCCCATCCTACACACCTTGATTTAAAAGAAGGTATGGGTAGGAAGTCATGGAATTTCCTGCCCCTTGCTCACAATTTATAAGGTGTTTCAGACAGATACTACACCAGTGTCAGAATTTATTCTACTTAACTGAGACTTGCTGAATTGGTATTGCCTCCCTGGAAACTGATGTAGCCTAATGAGAATGAAATAAGAAAGCTGCTTAATCAGTACAATATTAGCATCAGTTCATGTTAATAGGTAGCAATTTAGCTAATGCCAAGTAGTTTAGTGGTATAAGTGTTAAATGGGTCTGAAATGCTAAACTCTGGTCTTTCAATACACAAAGTGACAAATGTTATGTAATATGTTTGACTGGGTACTCAGAAGGACTTTGTCAAGGGAGAGTTGGAATTCCAGTCCACATCAAGGGCAGTCAGGTTTCAGTGGCTTCAGTCAAGGGTATTAGCTTTCAGGAGGCATCCAATCAAAGAATTTTAGACTATGGCGTTAAGAAGCTCTGTTAGTATTTATTAAAATTATGCCTTTTTTTGTAAAACTAAAACATGAATGAAACATTACTGTTGAGAAATCAAACAGTCAGAAAAACAAAGTAAAGGTCAAAATCTCAAATATGCATACTCCAGTCACCTTGTGCATAATTATAGCTTAAGATATAATAGAATCATAGAACTGGAAGGGACCTTGAGAGTTCATCTAGTCCAGTCCCCTGTACCCATGGCAGGACTAAGTATTATCTAGACCATTCCTGACAGGTGTTTGTCTATCCTGCTTTTAAAAATCTCTAATAATGGAGATTCCACAACCTCCCTGGACAATTCATTCCAGTGCTTAGCCATCCTGACAGTTAGGAAGTTTTTTCTAATGTCCAACCTGAACTGCCTTGCTGCAATTAGCTTCTTGTCCTAGCCTTAGAGGTTAAGGAGAAAAATTTTCTCCCTCCTCCCTGTAACAAACCTTTATGTACTTGAAGACTATTATCATGCCCCCAGCCCCTCAGTATTTTCTTCTCCAGACTAAACAAACCCCATTTTTTCAATCTTTTCTCATAGGTCATGTTCTCTAGACCGTTAATCATTTTTGTTGCTTTTCTTTGGACTTTCTCTAGTTGTCCACATTGTTCCTAATATGTGGCACCCAGAACTGGACACAGCACTCTACTTGAGTCTTAATCAGTGTGGAGTAGTAGGACCTTACTTCTTATGTCTTGTTTACAACACTTCTGCTAGTATGTCCTAGAATGATGTTTCCTTTTTTTTTTTTTTGTAATAGTGTTACATTGTTGACTCATATTTAGCTTGTGATCCACTATGACCCCCAGATCCCTCTCTGCACTACTCGTTCTTAGGCAATCATTTCCCATTTTTTGTGTGTGCAACTGATTGTTCCTTCTGAAGTGAAGTACTTTGCATTTGTCCTTATTGAATTTCATCCAATTTACTTTAGATTATTTCTCCAATTTGTCCAGATCATTTTGAATTTTAATCCTATCCTCCAAAGCACTTGCAGCCCCTTCCAGCTTGGTATCATCTACATATTTTATAAGTTTACTCTCTTGATATGTCCTTCCAGCTTGAATGTGAACCACTGATAAGTACTCTCTGGGAATAGTTTTCCAGCTGGTTATACACCCACTTTATAATAGCTCTATCTAGGTTGTATTTCCCTAGTTTGTTTATGAGAAGGTAATGTGAGACAGTATCAAAAGCTCTACTAAAGTCAAGATATGGTCTATCTACTGCTTCATCCCATCCACAAGGCTTGTAACCCTGTCAAAGGAAGCTGTTAGGTTGGTGTGACACTATTTGTTTGACAAATCCATGCTGACTATTACTTATCAACTTATTATCTTCTTGGTGTCTGGAAATTGATTACTTAATTATTTGTTCCATTATGTTTCTGGGTCCTGAAGTTAAGATGACCAGTCTATAATTCCCAGATTGCCCTTATTCCCTTTTTTATAGATGGGCACTATATTTGTTCCTTTTCCAGTCTTCTGGAATCTCACCCATTTTCCACGACTTTTTGAAGATAATCACTAATAGCTCAGATATCAGTCAGCTCCTTGAGTATTCTAGGATATATTTCATCAGGCCCTGTTGACTTGAAGACATCTAACTTGTCTAAGTCATTTTTAACTTGTTCTTTCCCTATTTTAGCCTCTGATCCTACCTCATTTTCTGTGGCATTCATTATGTCCAATTGCTACTAAACTTTTCTTGTGAAAACTGAAACAAAAAAAAAGTCAGTTAGCACTTCCTCTTGCTTCTAATGTATTTGTAGAATATTTTCTTGTTACCCTTTATGTCTCTAGCTAGTTTAATCTCATTTTGTGCTTTGGCCTTTCTAATTTCATCCCTATATACTTATTTGTTTATAGTCATCCTTTGTAATTTGACCTAGATTCTGTTTTTTTGTAGGATTCTTTTTTGAGTTTCACATGATTGAAGATCTCTTGATTAAGCCACCGTGGTCTCTTTATATATGCTCTTTCTTCACATAATAGCATTTAAAATATTTGTCAGTTAATACAACAAACAAAAAATATAAGCAAAGCCGCTAGCATTGCTTAGACTAGAGCTAAGATTAGCTAATATTTCCCATTATAAGATCTTGTTTTTAGTTGCTTATAAATTAGCCAAACTCTAACCATTCAGGCTGAAATTTTTATGCTGAGTATCTGCCTCAGGCTGAAAGCTTTTAGAAAGTTTAAGCAAAAATATTTCAGCTATTTCCAAGAATGAGATTAGGGGGGGGAATATAGTATTTTGCCCATGTTTAAAACCTTTGTACAACCTTTACTGAGTTTTAGCACACATGCTTTGCAGCATGGATTTGAAATTTGACAATGAGATTGCCTTAGTGACAAGGACATGCCTTTTGCTATTCTTGTGGAAAAAAAACAAAACACAAATTTGGCTATTATAAGCCTTTCGTAAAGTTTGCACATGCTCAGTAGAGGCATGTTAAAGTTCAGCAGATAAATTTCTCTGAAGTTTCTGTCTGCACTTGACATGTTCTAGCCTGGGGCTCCAGGACTGATGCAGGACTTTCCCTACAATTGCTGCTCCTATCTGTTGCAGTGCAGGGTACTGTAAATGAGAGCAGGGAGGCTGTCTCTCCTATGCTCTAAATGTTCCCTCTGCTGGCAACTGTGGAAAAAATTACATGTGATCATGTAACTAAATCTGTATCATAATGCACAAGATTGCCCAGGCAATCTTAATTCTGACATTTTATAATTTATCAATGTGCAGAGGAGTTGGTGGCCCCTTGTGGTCTCTGTCTCTGCCTGGTGTTGCCCCCTGTTCTCCCACATCCAGGCCCTTTTCTTTACAGAGACTCCACACACATCCAATCGCCACCCTTCTAGTGCATCTCAGTTTATTCAGACAATAAATTCAAAACAAAATGTAGAGTCCCAAAATCTGTTCCAAGGCTCAGCTCTTACCTCAGAGCCTGGGTTTAACTCACAGCTGTCCTGCAGTGCTCAGAGCCAACTGCCCTGTAGACTTCCCAGAATGAGCTCCCCCAAACAACTGCTTCAGCTCTCTAATAAAGAACCAGCTGTTTACCGTTCCCTCCCCATGCCAGGTGTCTCTGGTTAGCCAGACTGCTCTAAGCTTCAAGTATCCTGCACACAGCTCCCTCATTCCCTTTTACTCCCTTTGCTCCCTCACATATTTGCCTCCCACACATACACTCCACCCCTGAGTGGGCCTGTCAGGTCACTTATTCTGGGGCTCACCATCATCGTCTCTCCTGGACAGAAAGTCTGCAGTCTGACCATGGAACATCTGTGACAGTATCGCTTCCAGGTGTCTGCATATAAAATAAATTCTTGTGAAAAACTGGGTCTATGCAGTATGGGTTGGTGACAACCTTTTAATTCCTTTGGGGAGACCAAGTTACTTGACACTGATCTGTTTCCTTAATGAGATTGGTAAGGAGAGCCACTAGAAATGTAAACTCAGGCACAAATCACTTATAATATCCTGCGAGCCCAAGAAATACCCAAACTTGCTTTTTTTGTGTTCTCAAAGAGTGTGCTGGCTAGGGCTTCCACTTCACTGAGCAAGCGTTGCACTTTACCATTCCACACCAGACACCCTAGTCTGCTGTTTTCCTAGTGTACATTTCTTTGAGTTTGAGGTCAAATTGGTGTCCTATGGGGCCCAAAGGACTGCGACTACATTACTGAGGTGGGTTGGTCAATCCTGACCATAGATTACCACGTCATCCAGGTAGGCTGCCACGTGTGGTTGATGTGGCTGTCTCATTTGGTCCATCAGTCTTTGAAAGGTGGCTGGGACACCAGGCAAACTAAAGAGCATATTAACAGACCAAAAAAGCCTATTTAGGTCGAAAAGGCGATTTAGCGATTTTAGGAATCAGGGGACAGTCAGATCTGCCAATAACCCATAGTTAAGCCTAATATCAAGCCTGGCCAAGTTGATTGAGCAGGTCATGTGCACAAGGTTATAGAATTATTAGTCCAGGAAGAAACCCACAAAACCCAAGAAGCAGCTCTTTCACAAACACCCCATTAGTACATTACAAGTATGCCCCCTTTCAGCCAACAAAACTGCTTGTGTAGTCAGAGCCCCGTGTGACCTCCCGCACTGTGGTCAGTCCCATCATGTATTTTGAATCAACATACCTGAGTGATGAAGCAGTGGGGGTGACAGGCCACTGGACCCACCTCCACTCCTCTCTTCTATGATGTCGTACTTTCCCACTGCTTGTAATACTAGTCCTCAGCCTTCTGCCTTTAAATCCTCTCTTCTCCAGGCCAGGTTCACATTCAAAATATGAAAAAGCAAAGCCTAACTGGTGGTAGCATTACTAATGACTAGCATTGATAGTTCCAGCATGCAATCCTTTCATATCAAATGTAGTTCCTCTCACACAGCTCTTTGGGGAAATGGTAGCACTAGAACTGCAGTTTTCCCCAGTAGCATAGGACACAGCTTTTAGACAACAGCTTGCTCTTTTGTACCCAACTCTTCTCAAGATCCATCTGTTTTAGAACATTACTGCCTGATATTTAACAGAGCGACTTAAAGGAAGTTCTCAAATTTCCTGCAAAGGCTGATGGAGGTATAATTCATTGTACAAGTAGTATCTGGACCTGTGTGAATTCTATGGATGCCTGTTTGTATTCAGCAACTCATGTGAGTTGTTTTCCACTCCTGCTGCTTCTGTTCCCAACTCATGTATTATCTCCTCCCTATCCTCTTATGTCTTTGCTACTTCTCTGGCCATTGCCATCTCCAGGATACATTCATGAATATTACTCAACCAGGCCTTTTGGCCCAAAGACCCATATATTCCCAAACATAGCAGGAGAGCAGAAAATCTGGAAACATGATGCATTTTAGGGTGGACTTCTTTGTCACCAACAAAGGGGGCAACATGATTCAAAAAATTCATGAGTGGTATACCGGACCCTCGCTATAGCCCGCTTTGCTATAGCACAGGTTCACATACAGCACGATCGTGGCGATGGATCCCAAATTTAAATGTTTAAATTAGGATCCAGGGCAACACTTCCCCTGCATTAATGTGGTCCCTGCATTAGTGCGAGGCCGCGCATGGATCCCAAGCCTTGGGCTATAGTGAAGGTCCAGTGTACTATGGCCACACCTGTTGCTTTGGTCATTGGTATTATTCAGAACCCTGGAGTTGTAAGAGATTCTGTTGCCACTGTAAGCAGAATCTGTGGATATTTCCACTGCTTGATGAACTTTGCAGGTTTAAACTAGTATAAATGGTGAATTCTCTGTAACATGAAGTCTTTAAACCATGAATTGAGGATTTCAGTAACTCAGCTAGAAGTTATGGGTCTATTGCAGGACTGTGTGAGATTCTGTGGCCTTCAGTGTGCAGGGGATCAGGGGTAGGAAACCTATGGCATGCGTGCCAAAGGTGGCATGTGAAATGATTTTCAGTGGCACTTACATTGCCTGGGTCCTGGCCACCGCTCTGGGGTGCTCTGCATTTTAATTTAATTTTAAATGAACCTTCTTAAACATTTTAAAAACCTTATTTACTTTACATACAACAATAGTTTAGTTATATATTATAGACATAGAAAGAGACCTTCTAAAAATGTTAAAAAGTATTACTGGCACTCTTAAATTAGAGTGAATAAATGAAGACACGGCACACCACTTCTGAAAGGTTGCCAACCTCTGGACTAGATGATCACAATGGTCCCTTCTGACCTTAAAGTCTATGAGGAGGAATATGTTCCCTGCGTCCTGACACTTACACTCACTGCTCTGGAGGATGGTTAGATTGTGCCTCCCAATCTTGGCCACACTTGCTCCAATAATTTAGGGGGAGTAGAGGATCACTGATTTCCTGACATGGAACCACACGAAAATTGGGAGGTAAGGTAGAGGGAATAAGTCTACCTCTCCCCCTTTCCCTTAAAAGAAAATAAAAGAGGCCCAAGTACACAACTGGCCTCCATTCCCTAATCATAATGGCTAATCGTCACTTTACACTGGATTCCGAAGCAGACCTTCTGGCTCTTTTAAACTGTTTCCCCTTCCCAAGAAGCCCAACCCTGCACCAGCCATCCAGCACAGAATGTTCAGCTGAATGGGAATTTTGTTGGGAAAAAGCAGGGTCCAGCGATAGCCAGCAATACATTGTTGACACTATAGACACAACTGACTTGGCTCAGTTGTACTGTATGATCACTGAGTTTACACATGCTGAATAGAGAGTGTTCTAGAAACTTCACTCCATCAATAGCTCCTAGTGATGGACTATGTTCCGCCTATGTGCATGTTCATAGATGTGATGTACAGCTGACAGTAGGTCAGTGAAATGGTTCAACATAAACAGTAAGTGTTCATATCCTGTATTAGACTTTACTGAGCTGTGGACGGGTGTGATGTGGCAAGGGGTGGGCTGCGGGCCTGAGAATCATGTGAGATGTGTGTCACTGGGCAACACTATATACCAGGTATTGGTGGCTTAGGAATCTGGCACTTCCCTCATAAATATGTAGGAGTGGACCTTGAATGATTGAGAAGGGTTTATCTATGCAGGAAGGGCCTTTGGCATCCAAATACAGGGCTGTCTACCTGGATTGGTGAGGAGGGGAAAACAACTGGCAGCAGAATCCTTACCTGCAACTGGACATTCAGTTTATTGTGGATTTTGCCATGGGAGTTTTGTCAGTTACTGTGTATTTAGTCCATTTTTCTTGTAGTTAAACTAGTTTCTATGCATTCAAATAAATCTTAAGCACTGGAGTTGGCCCTGATCTATGGCTCCAGAACAGTTTTTTACTGGATATCACTGGTCTCCTTGGTACTGAAGCAGCTGTATCCCCCAATATAATAACCATTTAAACAGTGGCCAAAGCCAGGTGCACCAGGGAATGAATAGAACAGGTGATCACCAAGTGATCCATCCCCTGTTGCCCATTCCCAGCTTCTTGCAAACAGATGCTAGGCACACCACCTCTGCCCTTCTGGCTTTAGAGTCTATGAACCTGTTTGCTTTTGTTGGGCTAGTTTGTTCTTTGGTGTGTAAAAGATGGGAGAAAGCACACAAACGCTATCTTTCAATGTCATTTTCCCCTCTGCACAGTGCTCACACACAATCTCAAATGCTATTTACCTTTATTTATTGGGAGGTGCATGTAAATCTATACACGATACAGTTTAGCGATTTTATACTACTGATGCATGTGTGTGACTCTAGTTCAAGCTAAGAGCTCTGCCTATGAGAAAGTAGACCCCCCTAAATTCTCTGGTGATCTTTTGGAGGTTTAAAAGAATAGGATACTTTTAGTAGCAACCTTTAAAACTCAGGTGTGTTTGACAGAAAATAAACAGTAATATTTCATTAGTAGCTGTAGTCCAGACAACAAATGAAAAGTCTGCTCCCGTTAGGCAGTTTGGACCTTCAATTCCCATTGATTCTAATGAGAATTGATGGCACTCCACACCTTCCAGTGGGTACTTGGAAAACCACCAGGTTAGTCCCAAACACTTGAACAAGAAAGAAAGGGCTGGATACTTTGCAAGCTCTGGATCCAATACTCTGGATACTCCCCTTTGTGATGCTCAGGTGACACATGGGAACCAGACTCTGGCTGAAAATGGCCAGTGAAGTACTTCCTTTGCTGAGAGGAGCTGTCCAATTATGTAAGCATGGCAGAAGCAACTTCTGTGCCAGCTGCCGTCCACACCAGCATAGAAGTCATGAAGTGGTGCTACTCTGATCTTCACTTGGGATAAGGATGCCCTATCTGACTCTGGGGACAGGTTGATCATTTGAATCAGGGAACCACATCCAGCTCCCAGACAGTCTCCACCTCCCCTGTGCTGAGCCAAGTCCAAACTCTATTTTGCATACAAACAATATACATTAGTGGCACTCTTTAGACATCTTTCTTCCATTGGTAATAGATACAGTACTTACCTTTTTCACAATGTATCACAGTCAGCCCTTATTGCCACAAACTGTAGTATACTTTTGAGAAAAGAAAATAATTCTGTATAAAAGGTAAATACATATAAAGGGCAAAATCCTGCCCATTCCTACACAATTGCCTTACAAGAGCCAAGTCATCACACCCAAGTGCCTAAAACACCTGACCAAAGTGCAATGAAGTCAATGGGAATCTCCTACCGATATCCATTGACTTCACCAGGCTTTGGATTAGGCCAAAAGCAACTGCATGCAGAGGGAATTGCATTGTGGTTTGCAAGAGTGCACTAACAGATAAGCTCCTCTAATGAGACAGGACAATACCACTGCAACCAGAGGGAAATGGGATGTGCTGGTCTGAAAATCCAACAGGGGTTATGCTGCCATCTTCAGCAAGAACAAGATGGCTCCGTTGGCAGTGTGCACTTTACTCCTGAAGATAGCTGTAGTAAAACAAAACAAAACAAACCTCACAGTCTATGCAGCTCACCTAACGAGGCATCCTGCCCTGTGATAGAAAGACCTCTCTGCTACTGGGCACATCTGGCAGCATGTTTTCTTATGGGGTCTGTGTTGACTGTATGAAATATTGTGACAATTTGGCCTTATATGTTTGATTTCACAATGGAAGCCATGGTTCTCATTTCACATGCACCAGGTTTACACTGGGCTAACTCTCTTGGCTTCAATTTAAGCCAGAGTCAGTGAGATGAGAATTTAATCTGCTGCAACAACTAGTGGGAGGAAGTACTACTCAGTCTGAACAAAGGTTGCAGTTCTGAGCCTTAAATGTATTTTGAAAGCATTTTATTCCAAAAAACCCCCTCTCTGAACTAAAATTATTGGAGAAATTTATTTTTAGATTACCGTGCTGCTCATTGAACATAGCCTCATGTATAGTCAACAGTTATTAAATCAGCTGCTGCACATATATGCTTAGGGGATGCTCTGCTGATTCCACAAATACATAGTCAAGTGTCTACCAAGAGAATCACTGGATTCTTATTTATTACCAAGTTCTATCCCTGGAATATACCATAGTGAAGGGGTTGCAAAGTCCTGGCCTTCAGGCCCTGTGCAGACCAAGAACCTCCCCACTGCAGCCCATGGAAGAGAAGCATGCAGCCACACTGCTGGCAATGTCTGCTGCAGGTGCTGTCCCTTGCAGTTCCTATTGGCTGTGGGAGAGGCGCAGAGATACCATCACTAGTTGCCGGGCAGAGTCAGCCATGGAGGGAGCACCACTTTTTTCCACAAGTATAAACAAATCAAAATCCCAAACACAACTCTCTGATACACACCTTGCTGCAATCCTGAAGGTTTCAAACTGCTCAATCACTGAGGCCAAACATCAACAAACTGACAGAACTGAAATATTGCTAGGTGTCTGGCAAACACTAAAAACTCTCCGGCAAGTGAAGAATTGTATAAAGTTGTATGGCAGTTTTATTATTTCTAAGAAATTTGAAATAAAAAATATAAAATAAATGTTTTCTTTTTTGAACACCATCTTTTTTGAACATCATCTTCAGAATCACCATCTTCCATTGGAAGGATTTGAGGACTGGCACTGGCCCTAAGGTAAATTGAGTTTGAGACTCCTGCCATAGTGGAAAATAGAAGGATTTTCCATGTTTCCTTATGGACTCCCTTACGAAAAAGATGCCTTTGTCGCTGTTCATGGAATTCTTCCTCACATGTAAGGATAAATGGACAGGATTATAGCATAATCAACAAGGATGTATTTCAGTGGGGCTTTTAGTAAGTGAAACATTGTAGTTTGGAGGTTATCTTGAAGATCAAATCCCTAGTCAGAAAGCTATATTGTTGCCTTCATTTTCCTTTCTCAACCCCATGAAGGCTTAATTGGCAGCTAACTTACATTGTGATCTTCTAGCTTTTTAGAATGTTCTTTCTTGTAGCAGACTTTTCTTTAATGAGCATTTCCTCAAGAGAATTAATTATTACCTTGACTGGTGTATTCATGTTTCCATCAGGAAGTTTTATAAATTACCAAACTCTTGAAAAACTGTGCAACCATAAAAATCACATGGAGTCTCTGTACCCCCATCTAACCTCATTAAATCAGGTGTGTTTTGTTTTGTTTTATGCCAGTGTTTCTCTCTCTCTCTCTCTGTTAAATGACAATGTTCAAACTCAATTGCCACTAATATCTAATGTGAATGTGCTGTGGCATGGTTATGGAGTTATAGCAATGACACTATGAGACGAAACATGTCACGGAGTGAGATGAGTTCAAATGGGTGAAGAGCTTCATCACTGCATGAGCATAATTTCTGCAGAGAAAATGCTCATTACAGATCTGACTCTTCTACCTTGTTTACAGTTTATGCAGAGCTTTCAGAAATACTCTAACTGTGCAGCACTCTGTGGGAAAAAAATCAGTCACCATATTAACAGGGGGCCAAATCCTGGGCTCCCTATTCAGTTGACATACGGATTAAGAATAACACAAAGCATTAAGAGTGTGACTTTGCCTCAACACAGAGGAAGTGGTAGCACACAGTTGTGCTGCCCCAAAAGCAGACCTGGGACCAGATTATGAGTCAGAGTGACAATCCTGCCCCTGATTTCCCCCTTGCTCCAGAGAAGAGGTAATATGCACCAGTCTTTAAACTTGGTACAAATTAGTACCCCTTCTAAGTTGGTCAGCAGGTTGAAAGGGAGGCAGGGGAACAAGTTCCACCCACTCCCTGCCTACATAGTCAGGAGGGGATGTAGTAGTCTTACTGAGGTGGTTGAATTGAAGTACGAGTAGCCCACAAGGGAAGGAAAGAGGTATCTCACACCACCTTTACACCTCTTTACTCCCCTGGGTGAGAATGTGCTATGGATCACAACTCTGTAAAGACCTCAGAACATGACCCAAGGAGACAATGGTAAAGTAACAGTGTAGTAACCAACAGCAAGAAAAATCAGTAATTAAGCCTGCCACATCATTTTTAACTCGTTCCATGTTGTCTAATTGCAGCATATATAATATATAAGATCATACTGTGCTGGATGATATCAATGCAATAACTGAATGCAGTGGCATGGTTTAGGACAGGCTGTCTTTGAATTTCTTTGTGTGAGTAGGTGGCACTCCCACCCTGCCAAAAATGTGTGACACCATAAGGTCAAACTGCCTCCTTCCTAGGGCATAGCTTTACTGGTAACTCAAATAACATGAACAGAATCTACACTTCAGCTGATGTTTTCTTTCCAAGCCTGATTGTACCTTGGGTTTCCTAAAAGATTGCCCTGTCCATACCCTTAGTTTTCTCAGCCCAGAGGGTCACTCCTACTTTTCGGAGATCCTGATGGAGTTAACAAGGCACACACCTACTTCAGTGAATCAGCTCAATAGCTTTATGTAGGATGATGAGTCCTGCTAAAAGGATGGATCAGAGGCTGTGTCCTTATGCTTTTGCCACTAGGAGCTTGTCTTCACTGCAGAATTAACTCAAGTCATAACCTGAGCCATAGCTATGCACTAAAACCTTTAACTTGAGTGTGATGGTGCTTTTAACTTAGCCCATCGGGGTATAGGCTAATGTTTAAGTTAGCACAACTTGGCACCTGCTAACGTGGCCACTTTGCAACATGGACGCAGACTAGCTCCACTGGAGTTCCACTAGTTCTCCCACATCTCCCTGTAATTCACCCCATGTACTTGGAAAAGACAGATAAGTTCTCCCACAACTCACTGGGAAAGAATTCATAGAGCGGCTCAACTGACTGCAGTGCAAAGAATGATGAGATACGTCCCATGGTTAGCGACTGATATGAGTAGTGCTGTGCTAGTGTGGTAATGCTGATAGTGTGACCACGCTACTATAGAGAGGCAAAGTCAGGTGAAGACACTTTAGTATAGATGACTTGAGTTAAATGTTCAGTGAAAGCATTCCCTTGGAGGCATACATTTCATTTTACTTTATGTTAATTTAATTTTGGGGGAACAACTGTAAGTGTTTTACAATTATCAGGATAAACCCTGTCCCTCTTCTGTACAGAAGTAAAGCACACATTAGCCTTTGACTCTCACACTTATGTTTTATGCTATATAGGTGCAGTGTTGCTTGTGTTTAAGGTATTAATTGTCTCTTTTTTATACCTTCAGTACAACATTAAAAACTGAGTCATAGGAGGGATACCTTATGTCAGTCTGTCCTGAAAATCACAGCAAAAAGTCTGAATTGTGGATTCAGATTGCACAAACAATTTCTAGGATTATATAAACAAAGTAAAGTACTCCTTGGGCAAATGGAAAATTAGATGCACTAGTCCTTTGTTGATGCTAACATCGATTTTGCACATGAAATTGTGTTAAATGTAAGCACAAAATAGATGTATTGTTATCTGCACACATTTTTGAAAATCACATTTTAAATTTTCATTCTCTCTCTCATAAACAGTTTTAAAAGTGGGAAAGACAATCTGAAATTAACCCAAACGTGTTTTGACTGGGTCGTTTGCTAAAATTCCATAACACATATGCAGTGGGAATATGTCCTTTTTAACATTTATGTCAAATGTTTCATATTAGGAATTGTACAGCTTATATGGTGTTTTTTGTTGGTTTTTTTTTTACAAATTGGGCTATATTATTGTTGCCCCTTTTTGATCTGAACAGCTAATCAAAATTCAGAGTTGGAGTAGAAATTGAGATGGATTCTGGTATTTTCTTTGAAGAAATCTTGCTTATTTAGAAGGACATTACAAAGTCCTGCTTCTCCAAATGTAGCAGCAATCAAAACAAGGGATAACTTCTTTGCTTTCAACCCCCAGGCAGTTTAGCCAAAACCAGCCCCAAAGCTTCTCTCAGGCCACATTATGCTTACAGGCTCCTGCTTGGCTTTCTTCAGGCTCTCTGTCTTTCTCTGGTTCTGTGTTCTCCCTTCCGTCATAACAAACACATCTTTACCCCCCCCCAAAATACTAAGCAAAAACCCTTCTGCCCATACAAAACTCCTGGGTGAGTTCACATAATCCTTTTGTATTAGGTGGGGGTTTATGCTTACTTTATCCTTACAAGTATATTAATTGAAGTTCATAGCTATCAACCTTCATGAGATTTTAACTCAAACTTTAAGATTTCCCCCCAGCTCCTAATATTATTCTGTCTTTAGCTGTACCTCAAATAACTACTTCCCTCCATAATTTCCCACCATTGATAACACTGGTTCAATTCTAGCCCCAATAGAGAACTGAAGTGAAAAATATTTATCTCAACTTTTCAGTAATTTAAAATTGGGTTTAAGTTTAGTTCTAGAAAGGGACATTTCAAAGTGGTGGTGATGAGATTTTCTGAACATATCCACCCATCCTTATTCTCACCCAGAATGACTGATTTTTGGATAGCAATATGGGCTAATCAGTAATGAGGGAATAATGAAAACATTACTAGCGAAAGATAGCTAGAGAAATCTCTTTAAAAAAAAATTAAGGTCTCCTCTCAAGTGTGATTCTTCCTTCATGACTTTGGCTTGCTCACTCCTGAGGTGTACTGTAGGGGAAAGGTTTGAAGTTTTCTGAATTTGCATGTCTTTGGTGGTCAAAGACAAAATTCTCTGTTTTCTATATATTATTGAGGCACACAAGGAAAAAAAACACACACACACACATAAAATAGCCCTTGGGCACTTAATATTTTATTCTCCTGCACAAGCTATATAAAAAAAAATCTTGTGATGTAAACCAGTCAGTTTGGCAGCCTGAGTTGAAATACTAAACCAAGTAAGGCAAATTGGTTTCCAGCAGTTCCGAAACAAACCTCAGGAGATGGCTGCCTGTGTACAAGCAAGCTAAGCTGTGCTTTACACTTACGGCATTTAAGTCCAAACCTCACATCGGTAAATGAGCATCTGAGGAAAGCTAATCAGAACTCCAGGAAAATAACTTTAAATCTGCAGTGTACAGATTCTGAACTGTATTTTTCTCTAAAGATTTATTAAGTCTTGAATGTCCAAAATGTATAGTGGAGTAAAATCCATTACGTAGTGGTACCGGTCTGGGTGAATCGTTCCAGGCAGAAGAGTGAAAAATATGAATTCTTTCACTACTGAGTCTGGAGAATCACTGCCTGAGAATCATCTAGACGCAGGGGTGACCAGCCTGTGCCTCTGGAGTCACATGCGTCTCTCTTCAGAAGTTAATATGTGGCTCCTTATGTAGGCACCGACTCTGGGGCTGGAGCCACAGGTGCCTATTTTCCAATGTGTCAGGGGGTGCTCACTGCTCAACCCCTGGACCTGCCACGGGCCCTGCCCCCACTCCACCCTTTCCCGCCCCCTCCCCTGAGCCTGCCATGCCCTCGCTACCCACCTTGCTCCCTCCCCCACCCCGAGCCTCCTGCATGCCATGAAACAGCTGATCAGGAACAGGAGGTAAGGGAGGCGCTGATTGGCGGGGCTGTCGGAATGTGGCAGGCGAAGGGAGCGGTGGTGGGGAGAGAAGCTGATGGGGGGCTACTGATGTATTACTGTGGCTCTTTGGCAATGTACATTGGTAAAGGCTGACTCCTTCTCAGGCTCAGGTTGGCCACCCCGATTGAGAGGAACTGTCCCCTTCATAAACTGTGTGCACTGAAGTTTTTTCACTTACTTCAATAGGAGGTATTTATTTGACAGAGCTCCATTATTAGCAGCCTGGTTTCAGTTAAAAGTCTGTTGGTTTATGTCTTTTTGTGTGAGGATTTTATGTCATGGATCTTATACATTACATCAAGCTACTTGGCATAAATGTTATTAGATGAGATGCAATAAAGTTTCATTTGGGTAAATTGTGTTTTTAGCAAACGACCCAGTCAGAACAGGTTTGGGTTAATTTCAGATTGTCTTTCCTACTTTTAAAACTGTTTATGAGAGAGAGAATGAAAATTTAAAATTTAATTTTCAAAAATGTGTGTAGATAACAATACATCTATTTTGTGCTTGCATTTAACACAATTTCATGTGCAAAATCGATGTTAGCATCGACAAAGGACTAGTGCATCTAACTTTCTGTTTGCCCAAAGAATACTCTATTTTGTTTGTATAATCCTGGAAATTGTCTGCACAAAGTAGGTACTCAGTTGCACTCATTTTTTCTTTTTTATTGTGTTTACTGAAAGTTTTATATTATATACACAAACACACCTTATACAGTGCAAATAAAAATGTACAAAGATAATAAAACAGAAAAATGCAATTGAGAAACATGCCCACAGATCAAAGGAACACCTTGAACCTGAATATACTGCAGAAAAAAGAAGCAGAATTAAATTAGGAAGACAAGATTAGAGAAGAGAAAAAAATATATTTTTTTTGCAGTTTTAAAATCTTACGGTCTATGAAAGGTGTGAGATTGACAGCCACAAAGAGTAAAATCCTCTCATATCCGCAGAAGAGATGCAGCACAGAGAGAAATATTTCAAGCTTCTTCTCTCCCCACCAATGTGTCTCACCTCTAAACTGTAGCTAGCACCTCTAGTCAGGAAAGAGTAGTCCCCTCTTCTTGCCTGTTCAATTTCTTCTCTCAGCTGAGACTTACAAGGAGGCTGCTAATTTGTGTTAAGGTGGCTTTGGGATGAGCACTGCTATCCCTTCAGAACGGCAGTGAGACCACCCAACTCATTTCATGTAGGCCACCACCCATCCATCAGCTGGCCAAATGTCATGTGAAGAAACCTCCAGGAATATGTCCCGCCAAAGTGGGCAACTCTCAGTGCAGCAGGGTGGGAAGAAGTAAAATCAACTCAATCTGGGGCCAACATACAGGACAGCTGCAGAGATACCTTCCCTTGTTACCTACAGCCACTGTTCTAATCTATGGGCTGGACAGCAGCGGAGCCCCTCTACACTAGCTGTTCAGGTGATGGGGGCTTCTGGATCAACAGCCTCTATCCTATCCCACTGCCAGTTCCAGGGTTCACACAGGGGAAAAGAGGTGGTGGTACTAGGGTGACCAGGTGTCCCGATTTTATAGGGACAGTCCCGATACTTGGGGCCTTTTCTTATATAGATGCCTATTGTCCCCCACCCCCATCCCAATTTTTCACATTTGCTATCTAGGTCATCCTAAGTGGTACTTTTCCACCCACAAAATAACCTCAGCCCACAAGAAGCTGCTCACAGTAGACTGTGCAGATGTTCAACATATGATTATGTTCTCTGGGCTGCTTAGGATCAGCAACTCTCCCTCAGTGGGGTCTGTGTATGCTCAGGAGCTCTGCTGGGCTTCTTCAGCGTGGTTCCCTTTTGAGGGGGCACCAATGCCCTGATGGACTCTGCTACGCTCCTTGAGATTGGCTTCTTTTTGATTCGGGGTTGGAAAAAAAAGTGGTGGTATCTCCTAAGCCCACTCACTAATGGTGGTGAAGCTCTCATGCACAGTAGATGGTGCAGATCTTCATAGTATGGTCCCCCCTCACCTTTCTCAGATATGCGAGGAGCCGTGAAATTGTTAACAATGTTGATGTTTAAAGTATTATCATTTGACATGTGAGTTCTCAGCCACTGCAATGACTTGGGCAGGTCACACCTTGCAGTGCTATTGTAAATATGTTCACAAGGAACTCTATTACATATTATAGGCCAGATCCTTAGGTCTTTCTGGGCTATGCTCAGCGCAAGACTTGTTGCAAGTGGAAAGTAGCTCCAAGGCACCTTTCCACACACTCCCAGTGCTGGAGCCAGGCAGGAGCCAAGACAGCCCCTGGCAGAATTTAAAGCTGTCAAAGAGCTACTCACATCTACCTGGCCCTGCAGATTGGGTGTGAATGGCAGTGCACATTAGTGTGCTGCACAGTAACTCCCTTTGGTGGATGCCACTGGTGCAAACTAAAAGGTACTTTGTTCGTGTTAACATAGTCCTGAAGAGGACTACGTTAACGTGAATGAGGTACCCTTTACTTCACACCCACAGAGTCTGTGGGGGGGGGGGAGGGAGTTGTAGCGCAGCATGCTAGCATGTGGCAATTCACTCCCCTGTAGTCCAAATTGCAGGGCCATGCAGACAAGCCTAAATTGCACCAGAAATAGCAATCCCTTAGAGGTGGTTCCAGTAGCTAGGAATTTCTGGAATGCAGTATGCTCTGGATACCCTTGGCCCCAACAACACCTCCAAATTGTCCTGACATGTCTCTGAAGCTGGGTGGAGATACCAGAAGTGGGAGGCATAGATTCAACTACACTGGTTTTATGCCAGCTGGGAATTCCCCAACACCAGAGGAAACTCCATCCACCTGTTTAGGGCAGCTTTCCACACAGCTACTTTGTGCTACCTGGATAGCATTAATCAGCCAGACAGGTGCCTAGATGCTCGACTATAATACTCATTATTATAAAGATTTAATTGACAGTGCATCAAGTCTGAATGAAAAATTCAAAGATAATGGAAGTATCAAGTTAACATGTAATTTCATAGTATGTATTACATGCATTGTATGGCTGCCAGAGAAAATCCCATTTCAATGGTGAGTTGGTAATCTGACGCATTTTTAAAGGCCATTCGTCCTCAGAGATTATGAATTTATATTGCCTTAGGTGGTATTCCATCATTACAAAAAGTGCTAGAATCCTCCTTAAAGTTTGTTTTACCAGTAGAAGCTATGGGAATTTTGTCTCCTACACTAAATTCACGAACTCTGGCATTTTGACATTTGAGAAGAGTCTTTGGTTTTACCTGCCGCAGGAAAAAAATTGGAAGCAGGACTTCTTTTAATAATGCAACTGGTGGTTCCACTTCTTCAGTAGCCCCAAGCCAATGACACCTTTCCTTACTTTATATACAATCCTCTTCACATATAAAGGTATGCAGTTAAATGATTAAATCAGTGATCAAACTGTATTCTCTTTAATTTAACTGAGACCTTTAACTGAGACCAGTTTGCTCCAGACATCTTCCCCCAAGATTTTTGAACATAGCATGTTCTGTGAGTAGGAGTAAGTGTGTAGAGGGAGGCTGTGTGTAACTGTTGCTCATTATATTATTGCTCTACTGTTGCATCTAAAATAAGTAATTTTCATGTAGCCCTAGCATACTTAGTTTCAACATTTCTGAGAGCTTTACGTTTTCAACCTCACTTAACTGCAGTTTGGCTAGTACCTCGGTATTTTTTTCTGATAAATTAATTCAATAAATTTTTTTACTTTGCCTGCATTTCTGCCCCTTTTTCTGTTCGCTTTCTGTTATTATTCCAGTGAATGAATTTTTTGGCAGGAAGTTTGAAGAAACAGAGAATTTTGAGCAGATACAAGACAGTATCTGAAAAAAGTGCATTTTCAGGTTGCTGTAGATCTGGCCAAGAAGGGCTGACATGGACAAATCTAAAGGAAAGGGAAAGTGTTATCAGCTCTGAGCCATCTGACCCCAGTGACTCATTTGACATGCCATAAAGAGTGTTATTCCTGCATACTTACTGAAAAAACAGAATTCTCCTTCTAATTCTGAGTTCAGACAAAGGATCTCATTCAGATTTTTTAGTCTAGTTCTAAGCAGATGAAGGACCTTCTGTACCACTTCTGTTTAATGTAGTAACTTTTGGTGAAATTCATGAAGTTGGCAGCCCTGTTTGAAGCCTCTCTCTTTGTAATGGAGAGCCTCCCTAGCCATTTAATTTAACAAACGTCTCTTCTAAATTGCATACAGTGAGGCAATTTTTGTGCTCAAGATTTTCATAACTCTGCTTAGCTTTTTCTTATGATCTTCAGCATCAGCTTATGGAAGAAGATGGAAAAAATATTAAGAATGTAGTTCATCAGATTTCTTCTTATGGTATTCAAGTATCTACTATTTATGTTTGGGAGAGTGGGGGAAAATTCAAAGTGGTCCCTAAACAGTCTAGGCTTTCTGAGAAATTAATCAACTACAAATCATGGAGGGGGTCTTTCAGGAGCTGTGCAACAGAGGATGCATAGACCTTGATGGTTTGCAGAGGCAAGAAGGCTTGGCACACGGGAACAAACTACTTCATAGGAGGGTGAAGGAAGGGTGGTTCTCTAGATGGATGGGTGTTACAGTTAGATGGATCCTAAAAGATCCTTCCTTTTCAGAACTGCATGCCAAGCCAGGAAATCTTTTTTGGAAGGGAGGGAGGTATTGAGAGGGCCCATAGATATGCCCTCAGCTTCATGTAGAGTTTACCTCCAGCCAGAGTCTGGAGTCAGAGGTTTAGCAGGGGTGATGAGCAGGCAAATATCCAGAACCATGTCCAGAGCGAGACAGTTGCCATCACAGCTGGCTACCAGGAGGCGTTCCTGTGGTGAGTGAACCCCTTTGCAACCTGAAGATTGTAAACAGAAGGTGATATAACAGAATGGGAGAATTATTTGGTGGAGAGAAAAGGCTGGTGACCACTACATATGACACGACTACAGCAATACTGCAAACAAAGTATTTTGCATTATTCTCAGGGGTGCATTAAATAAACATGTATTTTACATCCAACAGGGGTGCCAGAAGGTCCATTGGGAGAAATGAAAAAAATAAAGTAGTACTTTGGGAGGTAACTTGACCTAACTTATTTGTGCCTCCACTTTTCTCAGCCTCTTGAGAGTTCTGCTGTCATCCCAGCTTCCCGGTGATAAACATTAAATATACTTTACTTTTGCTCATGATTTATTTTCGGTTATAACGTTCTTGGATGCTGTGGAACCTGACTGCTGCAACACTGCATGTATGTGATTTATAAAAGGGTGTGCATACATACGAAGAAATCCCACCTTCTACTGCAACAGAAGACTTGTCCGTGCCAGATTCCTAAAACAGCATCTTGCTGCAGCTGTACATCTTATAGCACTGGAGGGAGGAATGACACAAAGTACACAGACATGTGGTGCATTATAACAACCTTCCCAATGGTCAGGGAGTGTCACTGACAGGAACCTGTTTCTCATCCTCTTAGCGCACCAGATGGACATTCCAGAAATAAACAAAATATTTTGGTTCTGGATAAAGTTCTTGGGAAAGGCCAAGAAAGATAGAGTATTGGAAAAGAGACAACTGAGTGTGAGCCATACAATAAATGTTACCATGTGGAATGTGAACCACCTGACTAAATCAGATGCCTCTAGAGAGGAAAAAAAAGGAAACAGCAAATACCTTTATATCCCTTGGAGCCATCAAAGGAAGCCTGCAATGCATGGCATTAGATCCTCTCAGGTTTAATATCTGATGTGTTTGCATCTCTAACGTGGGGAGTAAGTTAGAATTCCTGTTACCAAAACAGAGTTTTAACTCCTACAAGTTAACAGTGCAGAGGTCACATAGCTATACCATGGCCTTATCTTATGCCAGATGGTGTCAGGAAGAATAGTTGTTTCCCCCACCCCCCAACATTAGGAAAAGCAATAACAGATTCAGACTAATTTCCTATCTCTGTATTTGGAAATGTTAATTTTAGGCCTTCGCCGGTGAAAGCCTACAGACTATCCATACACAATCTAGTTAGTTCAAATTCAGACTCAATGCATTTCTTTCATTGTTCATTGTTATGTTAATAAATGTCTTGTTTACAATAGTATTTCAGGCAGGACATAAGAAATCTGGCAAATAACTTGAGAATCTCCTTTTAATTTTTTAGGAGAAAGATTTCTAAGAGGCCTAACAATGGGCTAGATCATTCCTCTACCTACGACAATATGAACAGGGAATTTTCTTGAGGAGTTTTCTCTGGGCCATTCAATTAGAGAGGTGTGAGTGCATATTTTTCTCTTTCCTCATCTGCCCCATTTGGAATATACACGGTGTTCAGACCAGAGAACCAGGGAATCTCAAGAGATCTACCAGAGGCCAGACATTCCTGTGTAAAGACCAAGTGATTCTTTGTTAAGTCCAAAGTTGACTTCAATGAGTTACAAAGGGATCTCACTAAGGGGTCAACAAAACTGCAGCTGAAATTCAGTGTTGATATATGTAAAGCGATGCACATTGGAACACATTATCCCAACTACCCATACAAAATGATGGGGTCTAAATTAGCTGTTACCAATCAAGAAAGAGACCTTGGAGTCATTGTCGATAGTTCTCCGAACACATCTCCTCAATATGGAGAAGCAGACAAAATCCTAACAGAATGTCAGAAAGCATTACGAAAGGGATAGATAAGAAGACAGAAAATATTGTAATATCACTATATAAATCTCTGATACTACCACAACTTGTGTGCAGTTTTGGTTGCCCCTCTCAGAAACATATTTTAGAACTGGAAAAGGTATAGAAAAATGATTCGAGGTATGGAACAGTTTCTATACATGGAGACCTTAGAAAGAGTGGGCTGGTTCAGCTTGGAAAAGAGATCATTACAGGGGGGATATGATAGAGGTTTATAAACTCATGACTGGAATGGAGAAAGTAAATAAGGTTATGTTATTTACCCCTTTGTATAATACAAGAACCAGGGGCCACCCAATGAAATTAATAGGGAGCAAGTTTAAAACAAACAGCAGTACTTTTTTATACAACACACAGTCAATCTGAGGGACTTGTCAGGGGATGTTATGAAGACTGTAAGGCTCCCTCGCACTCCCAATCGGAGGGAGACCCCTCGGGCTGGTTCAGGCTCTGTAAGATGACCGGCAAGTAGCGCAGTCCCTGGATGCAGCTGGGGCCTGGGCTTTCAAGGCTCAGGCAGCCAGCAAGGCAAACAGTCTTTAGGAGGTTGGCTCTAGCCTGGGCTTCAGGGCACAGGCAGCCAGCAAAAAACAAAGCAGTCTTTCAGGGCTGGGACCTGGGCTGCAAGGCACAAGCAGCCAGCAAAGCAAACAGTTTTTAAGGGTTGGGGCCTGGGCACAGGAAGCCAGCAAACACACAGTATTTAGAGGGCCAGCTCTAGCCTGGGTGTGGTACAGGCAGCCAGCAAAAAAAAAAACAGTCTTTAAGGGCTGGGGCCTGGGCTTCAGGCTCAGGCAGCCAGCAAGGCAAACAGTCTTTAGGAGGCTGGCTCTAGCCTGGGCATGGCACAGGCAGCCAGCAAACACACACAGTCTTTAAGGCTGGGGCCTGGGCTTCAGGGCACAGGCAGCCAGCAGAAACAAACAGTCTTTAGTGTTCCCCCATTCAGGGTAGGGGCAGCTGACTCAGGGAGTGGGTACCTCTGCTGTCCAGTCGGCATCCAATTCCTCCAGGTATACGGTGGCAAGTACTCCAGGCCAGTCATCCTCAGTGTCAGGGGTTGGAGCACAGCTCAGGCTCGAGTCTCCCCCAGGCAGCAGCAGGTTCGGCAGAGCGTCCTTCTTCTCCCCGTTCTGAGCTGTAGAGCTGGCCTTTTATAGTTCCGGTCCTGCCCCTGTACTTCCAGAGAGGGGGGCCGGGGCCTTGGCTCCACCCTCCAAGGGGTATCCCCGGCTCCCTCACACTCCCAATCGGAGGAAGACCACTCAGGATCACTACAAAGACCAAAAGTATAATTGGGTTAAAAATAATTAGTTAAGTTCCTGGAGGATAGCTCCATCAATGACTATTAGCCAGGATGGTCAGGGACACAACTCCATGCTCCTAGAGTCTCTAAACCTATGACAGCCAGAAACTGATACTGGACAACAAGAGATGGATCACTCAATAATTGCCCTGTTTTGTTCATTCCCTCTGAAACATCTGGCACTGGCCACTTTTGGATGACAGGATATTGAGTTAGAAGGAGCACTGGTCTGACCCAGTATGGCCATTCTTATATACTTATGTTATGTTCTGATGTGTTGCCTCCCAACTCCCAGCAGTTCTTTCTCATCCTTGGCAGCACAGCTCCAGTGGAGTTATGATGACAGGGCTTCCAGCACAGGGTGACCAGCCAGAAAGTATGAAAAAATGTCATGGGGATGTGGGGTTTTAGGCGCCTATATAAACAAAGCCCTGAATATCAGGATGGTCCCTATAAAATTGGGACATAGTCACTCTATGCCAGCTGTTCGCCACTACTCCAAAACATTCCCATGGCATGGAGGGACTCCACACAAAGATTAATACAGCCAATGGCTGTATTTACCTCTGAGCAGCTTCCCTGACTGTATATGGAGGGGAAAACACACTAGTCCCCCTAAGTCCGTGCATGCTCTTCCTCCCCAAGCCACACTCCAGAGCATACCAGTGAGGGTAGGTGGGGAATGTTGCCAAAGTCCTTTCTCCACACAACAGTGTCTCCTCCACACACAGATCATGAGAGAAGATGATCTAGGCCAATCTTACTATTGCTACCTATAGCTTTTCTGGCCTTGTATGTTGTGAAGAAAAAACTAACTGTAACTTTAGAGATATCCCCTGTGCCTATTTTGTGTGGGGCTTTTTATTTATACAATAGTGATGAAGCTGAGAAACCTCACACCAGCACGAAAATGGTTAAAGAGAGTCAATGGGCCCAGCTGGCCCTGCCCCGCTATACCTGCAGCCAATGCCAGGCTTGGGAGGAGAAGACAAGGAGAGAACCTGGCCCAGTTCGGGGTTGACTGGCGAAGGGGTAGGAGGAAGCTGCTTCTCTACATGAGGCGAGGCTCACTAGGCGTATGACAGCCACCAGGGAAGATGCATTGCATCTCTGGTCCAGAAGTCTGTGAACCATGAGACTGAACTAAGAGATACTGTGGGTTTAGGCCCTTCCAGTCTTATGTCCGCTTCAGTCAGAGGTTCCTGAGTCTGTGGCAGAATGCAGAGAAATGCCCACAAGGGGGCATGATGTGTGTTGAACCTCTTTAGCGGCAATGCCTCTGAAAGCCTGATTAAAACTATTGTGACAAAGCTCCAAGTTTGTACTTGTGGGTCCTGCGCTTCCTGGAAGATTTAGGGGCCTCAGAAACTCATCTAGACCCCAGAGTGACTTCCCTTTCTCAGTATAATTGGCAAGAGTCACAGCCTAGTGAGTTACCTTCATCACAGGCCAGTATGGAAGATGGAAAAGGGGGGCGCCCGGGCCCACCCTCTACTCTGGACTCCAGCCCAGGGACCCTAATAGTATCAGCTAAGATGGCTGACCTTTTAGGCACAAAACACAATACAATTCCCTGGGCTACTTCCCCACAGCAGTCCCCGCTTCTTCAAACTCCACTTCATCCTTACCTCAGGGCCTCCTTCCTTCAGTATGATATGTTGTCCACCACTCAGTCTCACCAACAGCATAACTTCCTTCTACAGCTCCTGACACCCACAGCCCACCTGACTAACTGGGAGGTTTTTATCTGGTTTCAGCCAGTCCCTGATTGGCTTCAGGTGTCCCAATCAGGCTAGCTGTTTCTACTCCTTTCTAGAAGGTTCTTAATTGGCCCCAGGTGTCTTGAATGGGCTGGAGTAGCCTTTGTTTGGCTATTCAGGGAACAGGGACCTGCACATCCTGAGACTAATGTACCTGCCTTCCAGCACTCTCCTATATCCTTCTGGTCTGACTCTGTCACACTATCTAATTTATTTTATTGGAAATTATCTAGGGATGGCTTATGTCATTTATCATTTTCTGCACTAGTCTTCTGTAGCATCACTTAATATGTTGTCAAGTTGTTGACCCAGTTCAGCTTCCTTGAACTTTCTGTGTTTCGAGTTGATGTGAAAGAGCATTTCACAAAAAGAAAGCTCGGGAAGAAGAATGCCAATGCAGTGCTCTGTTTACCCCGGGCACACAGAGAAGTCAGCCAAAGAAAAACAATACAGAAGTTTCCAATATATTGTGGTTGTCTGTGAACTCCAGAATGTGGTTGGAGAGCTTGTTCTTCTCATTTCATAGGCAGGCCCATTGGAGCCATGCAATTAAGGAGGACAGGATTTGTCCCCTGGAAGGAATTAGCTGGGAGTTCCAGGAGTAGCTGAATGGTTGGGCTAGAGGGTCATATCATTTGTGGGGAAGGGGCAGAGAACAATTACGGTAACATCTGCTCATCCCTGATGAGAGCCACCCGGATGGGGGAGAAATCATTTCCCGCAGTGGTGTCAGCATTGGGCCTAAAAGGCACGGAGGGAGGTGGTGGTTGTGTGAAGCGATCATTCCAGAGAGACCACAGGTCAGGCCCTCCTCTTAACTGGCAAACCCACCATGCATTGCTTGGTATGGGAAAGGGGGGCACCACAGTCCAAAAGCATTGAAATGAATGCGGAAGAAGCAGAACCCCGCATGCCCCAAGGCCTTACCATGGCTGCCTGCAAGCTGAATTCACACTGGCAGGCACTCAATATAAAAGGCAAAATGCGAACTTGTACAGAAAGAACATGTGCTTTGTACTATGAATTGCTTGTTTCACTGAGAAAGAGTCTCCCCTTTGTTCTCTAAAATCTATCTTTTAAAATTCTACCCTCCCTTTTTCTCCTCCCACAGGTGCAAATGTTTCAACGTGTCCCCATCAATTCCATTCCAGAGGCTGGCCCAGATTAGAAGGTGGAAAAAACACACTCAGGACAACATGTTTGCTGAGCTTATGCAGTCCTCCCGCACTGATAGGGACCAACTGACTGCGTGGAGGCAAACAATTTCGGAGTCCTGTAAAGCGTTCAATGAGCAGGAAGAGAGGAGGGATGTGTGTGATGAGAGGAGTCAGGAGAATGATGAGAACAGGCAGGATTCCATGCTCAAGCTAATGGGGGAGCAAACTGACATCTTATGCGGGAAAGGTAGCAAGACCAGAGACTGCTGCTGCAGCCTCTGTATAAAAGCCCTTCCTCCTCCCCAAGTTCCATAACCTCCTCACCCAGACACTGAAGAAACTTTGCAGCTGTTCAAATAGACCAGAGTTCTTGAAGATGCGAGCATCATTTACCTTTCTTGGCCATCCCACATTGCTGTTGGTGAAATGTCCCTTGTGATCCACCAGTGCTTGCAGCACCATGGAAAAGTACTCCTCGTGGTTTATGTACTGGGCACCCCGGTGTTCTGGAGCCAAGATAGGGATATGCATTCTGTCTATTGCCTCACCACAGTTAGGGAACCCCATCGCAGTAAAGCCATCCACAATGGACCCATCATGCAGTTTTTGCCCCATCATGCACTGGGAGCTAAACCCAGAATTCCAAGGGACAGCAGAGACTGCAGAAACTGTGGGATAGCTACTCACAGTGCACCACTCTGAGAGTTGATGCTAGCCTCATTACTGTGAACGCACTCCGCCGACTTAACACGTTTAGTGGGGGCACACACCAATATATAAAATCTCTTCTGAAAAATCGACTTCTATAAATTCGATATAATGTCTTACTGTAGATGTACCCTAAGTCTTGTTCTAATCTCTGTGTTAGGACTCTAGCAAGCCAGGACTCTTCGTGTAAGTAAGGATTACTCGCATGAGCAAATGGCTGCTGGATCAGTCTCAGATTCCCCAAGGAGAGGATATTTGTCAAAATTAATGACATCTTTCAAACTAAAATGAAAGCCAATGAGCATCTTCTATTGTAGCAGCTGTTTACCATGTAAGTGCTTTTGTCAGACGAATACCTTTGACTCATATCTGTTCACTTTGAATCTTTTTGTATGGAGAATGGGAGTGGAGTAGAAGGCTTGATTTCTCATGTTACTGCTAACCTCTAAAGCAGGGGTCTCCAAACTATGATCCGGGGGCCGGATCCGGCCCACGGCTTCGATTTGCCCGTCCCTTCAGCTGAGCAGGCACATCGAGCAGGCACGTGGAGAAGCTGCCGTTGCCCCCCCCCCCCGCCCCTGGGAGCTGCTGCTGGCAGCCCCATGTGCCAAGGGGTGAGTGCCCCTGTGGCAGCGGCCGAAGGAGTAGTAAGGGGGATCGCAGTAGCAGCCGGAGGAGCAGTGGGGGGATTTTGCATATATTTGCATATATTGAATTTTTTCACAGTCACTTCGGCCCATGAAGCCCCTTAAAAAATCTAATATGGCCTCCATCTCATAAAGTTTGGAGACCCTTGCTCTAAAGCATACAGAGCCAGAACTAGGAAATCCCAGTGCTAGAGCAATATATTTAATCATTTTTATATTTTTTCCTGTCACAGCTTGTAAAGTATTCAGTGTCTCTTAACTAATTGCATTTAATACATGCAGGATTTGCATTTTTGGTTATAATTATGCTGTATCTGCAAAAAGTATTAAAAATCAATGAAGTACGGTTGAAATATAAACCATATGAAAGCTTTTTCATTGTTTTATTTAGTCCTGAATATATCGTTGTTCTTCTGGATTGTGAAGAGAACAGGAGAGTGATGGAACCTTTTGTTTTCAACATTTTAAATGGTGGAGGTAATTTTCTTATCCAGTTATTGGCTTTTCCACGTATAGATAAATATTCAAAAGTAACTTACATGACGATGGTATGCTGTTTTTGGTGGGTGCAGTAAAATACCTGCAAGAGCAAAACCAGCAGAAAAATCACAGACACACCCACACCTGCCCACCCACCCACCCACCCCCCTCAAAAGTCATATTCAAAGTTGTTGTTAGCAGTGGGATCCTTGGCAAAATGGAAATCTCAGCTGCAGGTGGGAGGTTTATTGTCTTCTTTCTTTTGTGTTTTTAGTACTTTTCAGCTTATCCTGCAATTCAAATGCGAAACAAAATGGCCATTTGCTAAAATTAGAACCCCATTTATGTAACAAGTATGTCTGAAACTCTGCACAAAATGAGTAACTATTCCTGTTCCCATATGTGAATATTCCAGTTGTAAAAATTGGGGGTTAGAGTGGCCTGTGGCCATTTTGGGTGCACAATTATTTCTGGAAGTGTACCTGTTACTTCTTCCTTTGAAAATGTGTGCCTTTAAATCTACGCTTACATTCTGACAGGCGCTTTGCCACTATCTATTTTTAAAAAATATTTTCAGTTAATCTTTTCCCAAAAAACCCCATCCAAAACCAAAAATGGGAAAAAATCAAAACTGAAAGAAAAAAGTAGAAAGGAGTTTTCTTCAAGTATTTAAAAAAATCCTCAGTGAACATCATGCTGTACATGGGGTTGCTACCGCACCCCCTAGCTTGAAATGGTTTCCATCATATACAGGATTTACAGTTTGGTTCAATGGCTGTCAGCACCCTCACTGTACAAATTGTTCCAGCTCCCTCCCCCCCAGTCAGTGTATGCAATGCTTGTTGAAGTTGCCAAATTAAAAGGAGTAGAACACAAAATGCTCTATTACCAGTACACATGCTGCACCAGCAGTGGCAGCCCAAATTCCCCACACTGTCCCAGCTATCCTGAACTGAAGAGACCACCTCTAGGCGTGAAATAGTCATTTGGTCTCTGTGCTCATTCAGTCTGTATTCTGTCTTCTGTGCCAACAACTGAATCAAATAGTCTACCAATTGTGATGGTGATTTCTGTGATAGGAACACCTGTCCTCTAGGAACTGGGTTAAGGCCACCAGTTGTCAGATGGTAACTGTAATGTTAATTGAGCCAATCCATAGATCTGTATCTATATTCTGTTTAGTGCCAAAAAGTTACACAACCAGACATTTGGGAACTAGATGACCATCTAGCTCTCTAGCAGTTTGGCACTCAGCAAAGCTGGTCTAGTCGTGTATGCCTTGGAGACTCTTACTAAGCTAAGAGACTACCAAGATAATTTGTGAAAACCTGGAGGGGTCCACTGTCTTATTAGATGGCAAAGAAGCCAGCAGTATCTAATCGAGCAGCACTGTGTATATGTAGCTAGGGCTTCTATGGCTGTATATAGTTAGTAAACATGATTATTTAGAATCCAGCTGTGTCTGTGTGGTTTCCTCATATTGTTAGTGTTGTATAGACAACAAAGACATAACAGTAGTATCTACAGCAAGGGAGAAAGGCAGAAGGGGAGAATTTTGGAAAATCAGACTAAGCTGCTCATTTCTGAACTAGTAATGGGTTACTGAAAACAATATAACAAACAGACAATCAGGTATATGAAGCCACAACCAATATGCCAATGTAGAATTTTCAGTCCTAAGCATACAGATAAAAGTTAAAGCTATGCCTGGATGAAGTCACCCAGCAAAAAAAGGTATAAAAGGAGAAGAGGAAACCAAGGACAGAGCCACATGAAAGGTAGACAATGTGGGAGATGAGAGATTGAAGGAGCAAATGGTAACTAATCCCCTGTCAGAAAAAAAGCTGTTATATATGATTTCTGGTACTTCACACTTCCAGGTCGGTCAGAAATATTGTTAAATCAGCCTGTCTTGTAATATTTGGGCACCAAAATTGATAAGTGGAGAGGCATCTTGACACCTGTATCTCAAAGTAGCATCCTGGAACCGCCTTATTCACCACTGTCATATGACTACGATAGGTGTTGTACAAAGTGTGCCTTGTGAGGTATCATTTAAAAAATCTTGGTCCATTGCACATTAATATCCTGTTGGATTGTTTGTTCTATTATTATATATGAAGTTATGAAGTATTGCTGTATATTGCTATACATTGTGAGGTTGGGAGACGCCCGCAGCTGGCCTTTCAGTAGGGACAAAAGTGCAACTTATCACTGGCCAGACAGGCAGTGATGGCCATCCGGAAGAATCCACTCTCCCAGAGACTGCTCAGAGAGGGCAGGTACACAATGAGGGTGGCCTGACCCATGTCACAGCAGGAATCTTTCTAGAAGCTGGAAGAAAGTAAAAAAGAGGGACAGTGACACCATCACTTGCCCCTGCCCCCAGTCTCAACGCCTGAAAGATCATCTGGAAGCCAGAGACTTTGAACTAGGGAGATTAGTCCCAGGCTGGAAGGGAGTTCAGTCTGAATACTGAGAACTGTGAGCTACCTGTAACATCTATAAGAGTGAGAGACTCTTATATCCAAATACATTGTACAACCTCCATTCCACTAAGTTAGATGGGGTTCCACTGTACCCCATCTAGGGTTGGATGATTAATAAAATAAAATAAAACCAGAACAAAACCTTTCCCCACAACTGATCCAAACTTTTTCAGGAACTTTGGTATTGAGAATCTGACAGAAAACTCTCTCTAAAGAAGGCACTCCGTATCAGCTGTTGGGAGTCCTTTTTATAAGAACAGTCATGATGCAAACTAAGCCTTTTGTGTTCACTGCAAAAAGTAGATAATTTGAAGGGAGAAGTGGGTAATCTTTAATGTACTCAATCAAATCAAATATTTGGTTCTGTGTGTTTCGACGGTATATCTCCTGCACCATCTGCTGAATGACAGCAGAGCAGAACTTGCACTGAAGGAGATAAGCAGGCTGGGAAAGAGGAATCCCTCTTGATTTGCATAACCACAAGTCAGCAGTATCTTCTATTTCTACTGTGTAATTGGCACAACGCCATAGTGCATCAACTTTTCCACCACCATCTCCAAAAAAGAGTTTAGGAAACAGAATGGGAAAACACAACTTCATTTCCACAGGCTTTGAAGGACAAAAGGCAAACCATTTTTTTTAAACATCCCCCAGCACTGCTATGTTTGAACTGGAAAGTGGCAGAGATGATTCTCTCAAAAGACAATATTGGCTTCCCAAAGCTCCTACAGCATGATGAACCAGTGATACCATAAAGCTTCTACTGAGACCTTATGTCATACATAGGTATAGTAGCTTTATCCTGAAAATAAGACGTATTCAGACAGGTTGAGGAGAAGTTCCTGCATTTACCACCAGTACGTGGACAGGAAGACAAAGAACAGTATATCTTTTTCTCAGACACAGCTTCAAGCCTGACACATACAAAGATTACTTCTAGTGAGGCTACTGGCAACCACTGTCACCAAAACCGTACCCACACAAGCTGTAAATTCAGCAGCTCTTTCAAACTAAGCAGGGCTGGGCCAGTCTTTTCATGACAGATCTGTAAGTGCTGCAGGATTCAGCAGTTGGCAGCCTTTCCCCAGAGTGAGTGGTGAAACAACACTCGGTGTGCTGGGAAGGTACATTGTGCTGCTCTCTTTCTGAGGAGTTAATTAAAATCCTCTGGCACTTTCTGTAAGAGTAGGGATATTAACCCTTGTGTTCTGACCATATTCTGCCTGCTTAAATCCATCCCTTCTCCACCCTGACTCTGGAAATAGTGTCATCTGGCTATAATAGTCTTCACTTTGAAGCAGCAGTGATGTGATGGTGACATAGGTGAGGCACATTAATGTATGTGTTGTGGGTTATGAATCTTCAGGGCTCCAGGAAGAATGCAGATGACCTGTATAGATAAGGAGTCTTGAATATAATGCATTAAAATGAGCAAAATACATTTATGTAATTCTGACCTATTAGGGGGTTACTTCTTGTGTATTTGCTGTGTGTGAAGACTGAAAGGTAAAATTCGTAAAAGACAGAGAAATTAAATATTGCATAAAATTTAAGCTTTAGGCAAAATAGTTGTGCAGAGTAAGATTTTCCTCCTAAATTTTTAGTAGTGGGAAATAGGACAGATTGAGCTGCTCACATCCCTCTCTACTATAATATCTTTTGCATTAATATTTGCTATGTAATGCAGAAGAGAAACAAAAAAAATGAAAGAAATGGGCAGCAGCAATGGCTTCATAAATCAACATCTTACAAAAGGGTGCTACTGCACTTAGCGGAAGAATCTAACACTTACTTTACTATTAAAGTTCTATTGTGACAGACAGGCCTACAAAATACTTGGAGGTTGGATAGTTCATGGTAACAGGATTACAAAGCCTTTCATTTCTAGCTCACTGGCTCAAGTTGAGCCACAACAACTAATGAAATGACTGAAAATGATTGTCATCAGACAGATGTTCAGTGGTCTAGGAAAGTTTTGTTCTTTGAAATGGAATGTGGCTGCCATTTAATAGTGCACAGAAATACTCCTCAATAGCTTAGGAGAGAAAGTGAAGAAGGCTTAGTCTTAGTGAAGAAGGCTTAGTTTTAGACTAAGCCACAGTTTACCGACTTAGTGGTAACCTTAGTGAAGAAGACTTAATCTTAGTGAAGAAAGCTAAGTTTACTGACTTAGTGGTAAAGTTAGTGAAGAAGTCTAAGACTAAGCCACAGTTTACTGACTTTCTTTGTGCTGTAGCAGTGTCCACATGGGGAGTTAGTGCATGTCAAGCTGGTATGCTGTAGATTCACACCCTGGGTTTCCATGCAGTGACTCCCTGTGTAGGCATGCCCACTAGCTCTTTGAGAAAAGAGAATCTGTTTTCAGAGTTCAAGCCTGCTCCATGATCAGCTAGAGAGGTTTGCTACTGGTTGATTTGAGGAACTTTGCAATGCCATGCTGCATGCTCCTCAATTTTCTCTCTTTCAGATATTTATCAAGTTAAATAAAAGTAAGATATAGACTTAATATGCCTAGATTCAGCCAAGAATATGTGTCCACTCAAGAAGGAAAGATTCATAAATGCTTTCCATATATCTAAATCCAAAGGTACAAAACACTAAACAACATAAATGCCAGGCTATTTAAAAAAATCATGCCACATTCTCATACTCGGGCAAAATAGTGATTATTCCGTCAGGCTTTTATCATAGAGATTCCTGCTAGTGTGCTGCTATGTTTAAATGTCTGCTAGGTTTTACATTGCACATGCTTGGTTTTGGACTCTTATAAATACCACAAACATTCACCATAGCCTGAAACTAGGTCCATGTAACAGGGTGGCTTGCCCCTTGGGCTGGAGAACCAGAGGCTAAGCCAGTCCTGATTACACCCTCTGCCTAGGAATTAAGGAGAGTCTTTCTACCCAGTTCCACAGAAGCTTTCCTCTAGCAGACCAGTCACCAACTTCCAGTCTTCCTTCTGCAGGATTTAACTCCCAGGCAACTAAGAAGAGCCTTTTTACTCCCCTCTTGTTACTCACTTGCTCTTTGAACTCAGATTGCCCTTTATCTCCCAGCAGGCCTACTTGTGAATCATGATCTTTTACCATGTGACTCCAGGACTTATTCTTTTCAGCTGGGAAGGCGGGCTAAGCCCCAATCCCCTTAAAGGGCCAGCTCACCTGTGAAGGGGGAATTTTTCTACAAATGTCCTGCTGTTGCTAAAACTGGCTCAGCTCCACTGGCATTAGCAACACTGGGAGGCTCAATGTAGACCAATTGCCAACACTGGCTAACACCATATCATCTCATCCTCCTTGCAGCAGGTTTAATCAGTACAGTGCAATAAATGTTGCCATCAGCCAAGCTGCAATAGGGCTTCCAATGTTGCTAACACTGATGGAGCTGAACTTCAGTTAACAACAGCGAGAAATTTTTAGAAAATCCTCTTAATGTATATGGGGCCTATGTGTGAAACCAGCATTGAGTAGCTTAATGTCAGACTCAGGACATAGTAGTCAACCAGGTGTGCTGGACAGCTGCGTATCATTACATCTACAAGTGGTCAGGCCAGATGATCACAATGGTCCTTCTGCCCTTTTAACTTTTGAATCTAAGGATCTGAAATGTGGGATCCTGGGAATGGAAGTGCCTGGAGAGATTATCCAGGGGGCTGGAAGTAGCTTATGAAGGTCATCTCACTTAGGCTCCAGAAAGGGACTTCAGCACCTAGTCCTCAAATTTAGGTGCCACTGCAGCCCACAAAATCCTTGGATGTCTGTCGCCTAGTCCTGTAGGCACCTGAGCTCACTCGCTTAGTGCCTACATTTTCATTGTAAAGGTTCCCTATGTGTCTGGTTTCTAGCAGCCGTCTTAGTCTATATCCGTAAAAAGAACAGGAATATGAGCATGTGAACAACGCCTCACTCTAAGAACGAAAACTCTCACACCTAAGTTGCAGCACGATCCACAAACCAGGTGAAACTAGGCAGGAGAAGGCCTATCATACCTGCGAAGCCTGATCTGAAAGGCACACTATTCAAAATCCAAGAGGAAAAGCTGCCTTCTGTATACCTTTTAGTGTAGTGGTTAGAGCGCTCATGCAGGCTCAAGTCCCATCCTCCCACCCCACCCTGCGCCTGAGGAGGAGAAGGGAGACCCCTGTTCAAATCATACCTCACAGGAGAATGCCCTAACCCCAGGGCTATGGGACAGTCTGATGTGGAGACTTCCTTAATCTCTCCTGTGGACGCTGTAGCACTTTGTTAAAATATTAAAATATTCACTGAGCCAAAGAAAGAGGGTGAGGCTGACTCTATAGCCTGAGAGTTAGGGCATTCACTGGTGTGGAGACGAGGGTGCACATCTGGATTCCAGTCCCCCTGCTCAAGGATGCCCAGACAGCAAATGCAAAAAACTGGGACAGGGGGTGGGGGGTAATAGGAGCCTATTTTTCCTATTACTATTATTCCTATTTTTTCCTATTATTCCTATTTTCTACACGAAAAAGACCCCAAAATTGGGACTGCCCCTATGAAATCGGGACATCTGGTCACCCTACCCTGCTCCAATGACTATTTCGTAATCCACGAACAGGAGTGGAACAGGAGTGACAGAGGGAGCCCCACTTTAGAATATCCCAGACCCCAGTGGTTTTGGCACTCTTCAGAGTGCTGGGAGGCCCTTTTCCATATCGTTTTGCAACAGGCAGAGGGAGCAATTGAAGTCCGGTCTCCCATGTCCTGTGGGAGTGCTCTACCCACTGGGCTAAAAATTACAAGGGAGCTGCTCCTGCTACCTTCTCCATTTCTTACAGGAAATGGCTTGTGAGCCTAAACCTCCTTGCTCTGGGAGAGGGGTTCCTGGCTGTGGACATCAAGCTGAGACAGGGCCCTCCCTTCAGTCTGGACTGAAGCTCTTAACTCTTTGAGGGGAGTGGAGTTTAGGAAACACCTCTCTTCTTAGCATCTCCCATTGGCTACCTTAGGTGGCCCCTCACTTAGCATGCTGGCTTTTGTGGATCCCATTCGCAGTGCCTATCTCTCTCCATTCATTGTACAGGGAGCCTAGATGCCTAATTCAGGTAGGTCTCAGGGATTTTCAGGCACCTAAAAGTTAGGTGTGGCAATGCCCAATGTTGCTACCACTGAGAGCTAGCATCCCAGTTGCACAGATAAGAAGGCTTTGAATAAGAGGATTGTATTTTATTTATTCTTTTTTCTCATTAACATTTCATAGAATTTTCAAATCAGAAAAAGTCATACTTATCTATAGAATGTAGAAAATTGAGTATCAAGGGATTACACCAGGTAAGTAAACAAAATTATAACAACATATGAGTTACATTAAGGGATTCTAGAAAAGAAGAAAGAAAATGAATTTGGGTGAGAAAAGAACAAATAAACAAAATAAAAGAGTGCTATAAAAGAAGCACCTCACTTGATGCTGTTCATACTTAAATCTTAGTCATAGCTAGATCACAAGAATGTGTTAAGGGCAAGTGCAAAAAAGAACTTCTGAGATGCCAGCTATTGACAATACAACTCTGCAAACAGTTTTCACATGAGAGCATCAATGTCTATTTTATTAATACCAATAAAGGGAGTTGTCTCATATTTAGCTATTTCTAGATGGGCAATAGTCCATATATCAATATATACCATAGTTTTGATTTTGCAGTGCATCAATGTAATTTTTGGCTGCCCGTGCTACCCTGAGAAATCATCTCTTTTCCCATTAGTGCAAACAATATAAAGAGTTGGTGAATTTCAATACCAGCACTGATGCAACTTTTTCTAAATTGATTTCAAGGATTTACTCTATTTGTCTAAGAATACCATTCCCGAAACTGGTTGTTCCATAGAAACCCCACATCAAAAGTATGAGAATGTTTTTGTCAGCACTTCATCTGCATCTTTAGGGTTAAGTCAACATAACTAGGAATCTTGCAGATTCTGTGAATAAAGTGATCTCTCTGTCTCTCTATGGTTTTGGCCAGAAATGCCATCCCAGACCTGAGAAACCTTCCCTTGAAAATATTGTCTAAACTGATCCTTTATGGTTAAAAGTTTCAGTTTAGATAAATCATTGTATTCTGTTCAAAAATTTCCCAACCAGCTCTAAATATGAGTTATTTATATGGAAGAACCCTGTCACATTGTTCCATGGAGCACTTTTGAGCACGGGAGAAGAATGTTGTTCCAATCTTCTTGAGAGATATGATCATCTTTATATTGTTTTCCCTATGGCATTGTGAAACCAAAGTTTGGGTAAGGTTTCTGATTCAATAAACTGTCGATCTTGGGGGCTGAATGTATGTAGCCAGCTAAAGTAATAAGAAATACCCATTATAGTCTTTAAGGTGAAAGAAATACTACCTCCAGGCAACTAAATAATTATGCACATATCAGGTAGATCAGTTCTGGTGTCAGCAATAAGAGTGTTAAGAAAATAAAAATAATTTGTTATGATATATTCTCTAATCCTGTCACTGGTATTTTTTTTACTGACATTAACATATTCATATCTCTAAATGTATAGACATACATATATGAAAACATTGCTATAGTATACCAGAGACTTGATTTTATTGATTGTGTGAGAGTATTGGGACTATAATAATTACCTGACAGTTTTATTTACCATTCAAGTCCTTCTAAAATAGTTGAAAATGCAGCCATTTTAACTTTTTGTGCCACTCTGGTAAGATTTCAGAGGCTAACTTCTCAGATATGCAGTCAGATAAGTCTTTCTACTACTGTACTACTGTACAGTCCTTTGCAGCAAATAGTAAATCAACCAAACATTTAATAATTATTAGTTATTATAATCATTATTATTGGGGATATGCCTGTAAATCTGCAAACAGTGAAAATGTGAAAGCTCATTTGTGTAGCATATGATTCCTTGCAGACTCATGCTTGGCTTGCCTGGTTTCTGGTATGGTAGGTGTTTGCCTAGTATTGTCATTGCAATTTTTATTGCATCTCATGATGTGTGCAGATGTGCTTTGTAAACATCCCAGGAGGCAAAGATTCTCTGCTCAATATCACTGCTCCCAAATGATGCCTACCTTACAGAATAACTTTCTGGGCTACATCCTCTGGGATCAGGCAACCATTTAAAGTCTCTGGATTTTGGTGTTTTAACAAGGATTTAATTACAAAGGTAAGTGTATGCACCTGCTAAGGCACTCCTAATTATTTGATAATGGTGCAATCTTTCTCAATACAGCCAGTTTTTGTGGTGGTAAGCTATGCTAATGAAGCACACTGAGAGAACAAATTCCCCTAATGTTAGAGAAGCTTATATAAAGAAATTTGTGAAGGACTGAGGTTTTTTTAATCACTGGTATCATCAACAATTATGCCATGATTTTTTAAATTATGAAGCTGATATGTACAGAATACCTGCACTGTTAATGAAGGGCACTTGGCATATTATTTTAGCCTTGTATGACTTCCTTAAATAATACATAGTATCACCCCTAAAATGATGCAGTCTTTCATTCAATCTCATCTCTTGTCTTTGAAAAGTAGCTTATGTCTAGAGCTGCTCACTTGGAACCAGTCTGGTAGCAGGAACACTTTGATAACGATATAAGCTTTTCCTTTTCCCAGTATGTCTGCAACTGGCATGTACTGTGTGTACTGGGTCAATAATGCATTTTGTCTTTCACAAACTTACACCTTACATGGCAGCCCTTTGGGCACTGGCTGCCAATTTTCAACTGCAGAAGCCAAAAGCTAAACTACAGTGTTGCAACTTTATAAGCTTAGGCTAAAAAAAAAAGTGGGCAAACCATGAGCCAGATGGGTTCCAATACCCCTGTCAGAAGCTATGTTGATCATATAGCACTTGGTTTTTGTTTCTTAATAACCAAAAACATGTTAGCATTAAAAAAGCAAATGCACTTGACAGCTTCAATTCCATTATGGTTCCCAGTCATCTGCTTTATTGAGTTTTGAAGGAATTTAGCCAGAGCACTCTATTTTCACTATAAAGTCATTAAAAAACTTCGCAGCTCAGACAAATTGTAAGCAATTTTGGGTAAATAAAATGAATTGTTTTTTAACTATCTCATTTTGCAACAGTATTTTTTTTCAAAAAAATCTTGTCTTTATTCCTTTCTTTTCACTTATAGTAAAGAAGCATATAATTTTAAAAACATCAGTGTTGTTCTGCAGTGAGAGATCAAACTCAAAATATTACAAACCACAAAACAGGGCCAAATCCTTATAAGGTTTTTAGTCAATGGAAGTTGCACCTGAGGAAGGACTGAAAAAACACAAAGCTCCAATCCTGTGGTGAACATTTGCCCACTGCAGGATCAGAGTCTGAGTAAAGATTTCACTATTTGACTCATAAGCAGAAATAGATGCAAATTAAATACAAATTCTAGATTGGTGACTTTGATCATATGTTCAAGAATCCCAGACTAAACTCTGAAACCTGATTCACTAGTCGTTTTCAGTCTGTGTCTCTACATTAACCAGTACTATCAAAGTTCCAGTTTCTCAATGCATCCACTTCAGCCCACTATCAAACAGTGTGCAGTAACTGGAAATAATTGACATCCCGGAAAGGGCGGGGGTGGGGAAGAAAAAGGATAACTTGTCCTGCTGGGCAATCCAAATGGCAAAGTGAATCTTTCCAGCCAATTCCTCAGTGTCCTAGAGATCTCTGTTATTAATGTGGCTGAGGGTGCATACTGCTGATAATTACTGTTAACAGGAATAATTAATAAGAATAATTGCTTAGTATGGTAAAGAAAGGGGAAGCTCTGGGAAAGGGGAAGGAATAGACTGGAAGACTGAGAGACTCCCTGAGTGCATTTATATTGACAGGAAGTTCAGCAGAAAACATCCTGAGACTAGAAGTATTGTTTGGATGTCAAGGACAAAAGTTAAGAGATATAAGACCAGTTAGACAGTTTTGTCTTGGAATAAAACCGACGAGGAGTCTAGTGGCACCTTAAAGACTAACAGATTTATTTGGGCATAAGCTTTCATGCATAAAAACCCCACTTCTTCAGATACTCACAAAAGCTTATGCCCAAATAAATCTGTTAGTCTTTAAGGTGCCACTGAACTCCTCATTGTTTTCGTGGATACAGACTAACACGGCTACCCCTCTCATATCTTGGAACGTAACAATGAGGATCCTATTACGGGTGTCTGGGAGAAGTGAAAGGCTATAGGTGTAATGAAATGCAGTAGGTTAGGGATTGGGAAGTGGCCTAAAATTAGCAGAGAAATCTGTATTTCTGGGGCAGCATCAGTTAAGACAGAAGGAGGTAGAAATTGGGCAGAATAAAGAGAAATGGTATCCCAGAGAGAGTTTTGGTTGGTTTATCACAGCTAAAGGGAGGACAAAGTATTCATTAGAAACAGAATAATGTGTAAAATAATCACAATTTTGGTATAATGGGGTAATTTTTTTGAACATTACATTCTTAGGGAGCTACACTCACAGCTCTTAATTTTGTTAACTGGAGTAGAGTCTGAAACTCCATACATACTACACTGAAACATCCCCCAATAGCATATACACGCAGAAATCAAAATAGATAGAGAAACTGGATGTGAAAGCTTGAATGTAGCAGCATACGTTGTCTAGCAGTCAGCGTGGGGATAATGGCATAAAGAATGAGCAAGCTCAGAATGTCTATGAGTTTGATATTAGTTCTGCCCCTCTGCTGGAGACAGAGTATAGAATTTAATTCTGTATCAGGAGATAAAAAAAGCATGTAGAGACAAGGTGTGACTGTGTATGATTTCACCTTCCTAATATAAATCATTTAGGAACAGCAACTGAAACTGAAAAAGATGGATCTAGCTAATTATTTCTGCCTAGTTCAGGGTAAAATCCCATTACAAAGGTTTCTGTCTGGATCTCGTCTTCCCCCATGGCACACACAATATAAATTAATTAGGGTTATACGACAAGAAAGAGTCCAGCCAATCAGAAGGCCAGGAAGTGACATGTTATCCTTTCCAAATGACATTGAAATCTTTATTGCCACTCTGGGCCCTATCCTGCTCCCACTCAAGTCAGTAGCAAAACTACTTTTGACTTCAGTGGGAGCAGGGTTTGGCCCTTTGTTTCCAGTTCTTATGTGAAATTGCAGGCTACTGTCTTACAGAAGGATTGCAGAACACAAAGGTTTTAGAAGTTAGCTATGATACTCTCTAAAACATGTAGGGCACAGGAAAGTACTATAACTATAAACATGAGGGAACTTTCTGTTTTGTCTTTTGCTCCTTACACAGCATACCTAGCAGGAAGGAACCATGCAGGCAGGGCGAGGTTGAAAGAACTATTTTTGCTAATCATTTAGAACCTGTAATGCCTAGCCAAACATATACACTGCAGAGTTCTGGTGCCTTCTGAAATATGGAACATAGTGAGCACCCCTTGAGGGCTCACATGTTATTTAAAGGGAAACTACCCTTATACACTACATCCACAATAATCAACTCTTTGTTCATCTGTCAGGATTGCCTCCCCACTCTGAACTCTAGGGTACAGATGTGGGGACCCGCATGAAAAAAGAAATAACCCCCACAAGCTTATTTTACCAGCTTGGGTTAAAATGTTTTTCCCCAGAACACAAATTCTTCTGTATCTGGACCTGGTACGCTGCCACCACCCAAACTAGGTCTAGGATAGTTTGGGAACCCTTCTTTCCCTTTCCACTAACCCCCCAAACTTCTTCCTTCCCTGGGAAGCTTGAGAGAAAAAAACCCCAAACCTCGCCTGATCCTGCGAGACGTGCCCGATCCAAAACCAGGATCTTACACAATGAAAAACAAGCAGTCAGCTTCTTAAAAGAAAGATTTTAATAAAAGAAAAAGAGAAAGGAATAAATCCCTTATAACCATCAATAGAACAGCATCTACCATAATCAACAAAAGGATTCAGAAACCAAACCTCTCCCCCAAGGCAATTTTCTCCCACAGTTGATATCTCTACTGAAGTTTACAATATCAAGAAGCACCCAGCCAACACTCACCACTGAGAACTCTCCAAGTGATAAAGAGAAGGTAAACTTACTGACTACAATACTTAATAGAATCTTATAGTTATAGTGAAAGACATAGCTGTGCTCCCCCCATAGCCGAGGTAAACAGAGAGAGACCCAGAGAGAAACTGAAACTTAAAATCCTTTGTCTCCTGAGGAATTTCTCATTGGTCAGTTGTCCACCTCTCAGGTTACCTTTAGCTTAACCCCTTACAGGTAAACACTAATTCTAGGCTACTTCACACTTATGACATCATCTCTATCATCCAGTCACTAGAACAGCATAAGTGTCTGTTATGGGACCTTCGTTTTATTCTGTGTTTGTACAGTGCTTAGCACAATGAGCTCTTGGTCCATGAGTGGTGTTCCTAGGTGCTACTGCAGTACACCTCAGTACATTGGGGCCGGTTTTGTTCAATGTCTCGATTAATGATCTGGAGAATGGTGTGAATGCACCCTCAGCAAGTTTGCAGATGACACTAAACTGGGAGGAGTGGTAGATATGCTAGAAGGTAGGGATAGGATACAGAGGGACCCAGACAAATTAGAAGATTGGGCCAAAAGAAATCTGATGAGGTTCAACAAGGACAAGTGCAAAGTCCTGCACTTACAATGGAAGAATCCCAAGCACTGCTACAGACTAGGGACCAAATGGCTAGGCAGCAGTTCTGCAGAAAAGGATGTAGAGGTTACAGTGGATGAGAAGCTGGATATGAGTCAACAGTGTGCCCTTGTTGCCAAGAAGGCTAACGGCGTTTTAGGTTGTATATGTAGGAGCATTTCCAGCAGATTGAGGGATGTGATAATTCCCCTCTATTTGGCGTTGGTGAGGCCTCATTTGGAGTACTGTATTTTGGGCCCCGCACTACAAGAAGGATGTGGATAAATTGGAAAGAGTCTAGTGGAGGGCAGCAAAAATGATTAGGGGGCTGGAACACATGACTTATGAGGAGAGGCTGAGGGAATGGGGATTGTTTGGTCTTCAGAAGAGAAGAATGAGGGGGGATTTGATAGCTGCTTTCATCTACCTGAAAGGGAGTTCCAAAGAGGATGGACCTAGAGTGTTCTCAGTGGTACCAGATGACTGAACAAGGAGTAATGGTCTCAAGTTGCAGAGGGGAAGGTTTAGGTTGAATAGCAGGAAAATCTTTTTCTCTAGGAGGGTGGCGAAATATTGGAATGGGTTACGTAGGGAGGTGGTGGAATCTCCTTCCTTAGAGGTGTTCGAGGTCATGCTTGACAAAGCCCTGGCTGGGATGATTTAGTTGGGGATTGGTCCTGCTTTGAGCAGGGGGTTGGACTAGATGACCTCCTGAGGTCCTTTCCAACCCTGATATTGTATGATTCTATGATGCTATGATTCAAATAAAGAATACTACAGATGCCGGAAGGAGTTATTAGTTTTAAAGCTTAAGCAGAAGAGCTTCATACTTAGAATGTTCTGGCAGTGCAAAGGAACCTTACAACAGGTAATGGGTGTAAAAGGGCCTTATGGAAATAAAAATCTGGCATCATGGCTTCTAAAAAAGGAGCGTGGAATATCCATTGCATCAAGTATATTATACATTTTCCAAAAGAGATCACCTGGTCACACCTGGTGATAACAGTTTAATCTAATCCCTCTGTTAGATTACCATGACATTTATCTATTGAGCTCCCACTCCTTCACTCAGGCTAAATCCTAAACCCTTTAGTTGTCCACTTTGTGTTTATTCACTCCATAAGAACTGAGTGCAGACAGAGTAAGGGCCTCAAGATTTGGTGCACTGAAGAGAGAAGGAGTTTAGCAATGAAATTCCACTCCAAAGTTACCAGGCCCTAATTTCCCACCCACTGGTTCCCTGGTGCAGCAAAATCCAAACACAGGCAAAAGTCAGCTGTCCAGCAGAGTCCTTGACTGGCAAAGTGTCAGCATAGTGACATTCTCCTCCCTGTGACTGACCCCAGAGCACTTCACCTGAGGCAGGAGACATGCTCATGGCTCCCTGTGCCCCAGTGATCCCAGGCTGTTGAAACAGCCCCTGAGGACATAGGCATCTTGTGTAAATTAGGGGAATCCGGAACCTGCCCAGCACCCAGAGAGCCTCAGGATTGAGAGTTGACCTTTTCACCTCTCCTCAGGAGTGCAGAGTGCACCTGCAGCTAACCAGATATATACCAATCATAAGTTAGCTAAGGACTGATACTGCAAGGCACTCAGAACCTCCCAGGAGGAGCTGAGCACCCTCCATTCTCACAGAAATCAATGGGAAATAAGGGAGCTTAACTGGTTGCAAAACCAGGCTCCTAATAGTACTCATGTGACTTTTTCCTATTGGATCCATTTCTGCTCCCCTTCCCCTTTGCCTGTATTATGTATCATTTAGATCATACACTCATTGGGGCATGGAACTTCCTTTCTTTTACATCTGTAAAGTGCTATTCACACCTAGGAATTTGCACAAATACCTACATTAAATTAAAATGAATTGGCAAAAATAAACGTGTCCTCTGAAAATACATTGCAAAATTGTGTATTTTAGGGGTTTTAGACCGTTCTCTAAAGTGTCGTGCTCTGGTTGTGTTGGGTAGAGGCATAAGACTAAATGGAGCACTGATCTGCAATCTTTTGTATAGCCCAGGATGCAAATGGATTTTAGGAAGCTGCATTCTCCAAGGTCCCAGCCCAGCTCATGCTTAACTTTAAGCATCTAACTAATCCCATTGATTTCAGTTGGACTGCTCATATGTACAGAATAAAGCGTGTGCTTAAATGCTTTACTGGATGAGGGCCCAAAAGATTAGAACTTTATAAAAGTGCCTGCGATCTTTAAAATGACAAAATGGATCTAAGAACAAGGGAGAAAAATATTAATGACTATGTAGAAACGTGACAATAAAAAAAAAAGAAACATTAAGTCCCACATGACCATGTGAACATTAAGTATCAAAGGATAATGAAAAGCTAATTAAAATTTTAAAGGAGCTGTTGTAGGAAAACAAATGCAGAGAGATTTTCTGTTCACCTACCCAAAGTAGAAATCAGTCAAGGAGAAAGTTAGAACACAATGGTACAGGAAATGAAAATGAAGAGATGAGAGAGGATTCCCCTCCCCACACACACACTTTAAATGAGGTATTGACTAAGTGTTTCAAACCGAGCCTTGAAAGAGGAGACAAAGTTAACTACAGATCAGCCTGTGTCAGGATCAGTAAAGCCAATAGAAAAAATTACCTAAGGAAACTCAAATCTAGGACACATCCAAGCCTGGGAGAAAGTGATGCTGGGTGTTAAAATCCTTTGGAAAAAAATCTATGATTTACTATCAAAATGCAAGCCAGTTCTTGGAAAACAATCAACTACTACGTACAATGCAGCACACAAAATATAGGAGAGTGACATATACCTCTGAAAATATCACGCTCCAGCCTTGCATCCATGACATGAAAAACAATGCAAATTATACAGAGGATTGTTCCCTACGCAACACTAATGTACCTAAAGGAGACAGACACTGAGCATGGACAAATGCTGTATTGAGAATAGAAGAGCTAACCCCTTAAACTTTTGAGTAGGTTGCCTTGTATGGCAGAGGGATATGGTTACAGTGGAGTTTTGGACAGCCCATGATAAAGTGCCACCTGACAGTCTGCTACTGAAGCTAAAAGCAGCAGGAGCTCAGAATAGAAGAGAGGAGAAGATAAAAAACACAGCTGAAAAACAATGTCACGCTGTAGAGAAGTGCTGAGTGGGGCCCCCGCAGAGACCACTGCGTGGACCTTTAAGGATTTTGTGTTCGCATGATTAACTAAGATGAAGAGGCCAGCTGCAAACTTTAATTTCCTGATGACACAAAGGGCCATGAACAATATATATACAGGATTTGAATTTGTAATGGCACTGGGCTAATACATAGCAAAGGCTATTCAGTGTAGACAAGAATGCTGCTCGAGGTTAGTGGTGGTACTTCATAACCAGTGAACACTGTTTTTCAGCTAATTTTACAAACTATCTCAGAATGGCAAAGCCAAAAAAAGAGGGAAGCAAATAATGAAAAATCATTTGCTACTCTCAGTGGGCACATCCCACAACTGATTAGGGAAATTATTACAAGAAAGCACCCTAATTTAAGGAGGGGGGAGTCACTTTTGGATTACACTGCTGCATTGAACCACTGAACGAAATGGGGAAGGTGGAGAAATTAAAACAGCAGCTTCACACATTGCTCACTCCTATAAATACTGGGACAGATACTGGCCCTGATATTTTCTTCTCTGGGCATGTTTACATGGGAACTGGTAGGTGTAAATTCCAGCTGCAGGAGACATACCCTCACTAGCTCTGATGATGTTAGTACACTGAAAACAGAAGTGTAGCTACAGAGGCACGAGCAGCAGGCGGGGCTAGATACCTCACGTTCATACCTATGGTCTAGATGGGATTGAATTCTGATGCTCACATCTGTGCTTCTATGTTTAGTGCACTAGCTCAATCAGACCTAGTGTGGGTATGTCTCCTTGAGCTGGATTCACATTTTCCAGCTCTTGTGTAGAAATTCCCTTTGCGCTTCTGTATAGACTTAGCCAGCTTCCTGGAGATTCCTGGAATCTTGCTGGAATGGACTGGAACATTGCTCCATTCTGTCAGTTCCCAGCAGCTAGAAAGGCCCTTTGGCGGCGTTCAGCCAGGCATATGTTTGAGCAATGCTGATGCTGTTCTATCTCGTGTTGCAGGCCAAACTGGCCCTCAGCAGACCTGGGAATTGGGGGAGCATAAAAATGGCTTAACGCTACACTGCCTGCCCATCATACTAGTCCTGCTGAGTGGGGAGGCCAGGCAGACCAAACGGTCTGAGGCACTAAATTGTAACAAGTACACAGTGATCCTCTTCAGCGGCATTTCAGCAGAGACTTCTCCTCAGCAGCATTTCAGCAGCAGCTCCTCCCCTCTTCGGCGGTATTTCAGCAGAGACTCCTCCTGAGTGGCCTCCTGTGCTCTTCCAATTCTGTTCTGTCCTCGGCGGCTGGTCATTTTTTTGGCTTCGCCGCCTAGGGTGGCAAAAAACCTGAGACCGCTCCTGCTGTGCATATATTTATTTATAAAATTACAAGAGTGGTGCTTAATATGTACTTATTGAGCCATTCACCTTGGATTACTTGTTCTCTCCAATAATGGGCCAGATTCAGAAGCTATTATAAACCCAGATGCAGAAAGCTTGCTGGGAGAAATTGGATGTGGCACAATGTGGCCACAATTTTACCTTACCTTGGGGCTAGAGGTTAGGCTGTGCAGCTCAAAAAGCTAGTGCAGTTGCCTAGCAAGGGGGCATGGCTGGACTGGTCAATTCAGCATGTTCCTTCAGAGCATCTTCCGGTGGTGCTCCTATGAATCTTCAGCCAGAAACTAAATCAGCTCCTTCTGTCAGAAAACCCAGAGGGAGGACTTCAGCAGCTGTGGTACCAAGGCTTCCAGGCTCTTAGGACCCAATCAGCTTGCTAGGCAGGCTGCCAAAGAGCCTGGAGTCTAGAAACCCTTTAACTGGGCTGCTGAGGAGTTAGGTGAAGAAACTGGCCGGAAATCCTTCCTGGGTGCCACTGTGAGATCAAACCCTCTCTGGGGGTCAATTTTGTTGAATCTGCTTTCGGTGATGGAAAAACATTCTGTCAGAGAATTCCTGACTGGCTCTAGTAATCACACTGTGTATGTCGGTAGCCGCTCAAAACGGGATGGTATGCGCTGTATTTATTCAGGCTATTTTTGTACAATGAGAAACACATGGACTTAAGGAAGGAAGTATCCAAGCTACCTAGAAATGCAGTGGTAACTAAATCAGAGGCCAAACTACGATAGATAGGAGAGGTGAGTCAATCATTTTTGAAAGACACTTGAAAATGACAGTTGTCATAAGTATGAAGTAGCCTAGAATTAGTGTTTACTTGTAAGTGGTTAAGCTAAAGGTAACCTGAGAGGTGGACAACTGACCAATGAGAAATTCATCAGGAGACAAAGGATTTTGAGTTTCAGTTTCTCTTTGGCTCTCTTCTCTGTTCAACTCGACTATGGGATGAACCACACAGCTATTTCTTTCACTGTAACTATAAGTTTCTATAAAGTACTGTAGTCAGTAAGTTTACCTTCTTTTTATCACTTGGAGGGTTCTCAGGGGTGAGTGTTGGCTGGGTGCTTCTTGATATTGTAAGCTTCAGCAGAGATATCAACAGTGGGAGAAAGTTGCCTCAGGGGAGAGGTTTGGTTTCTGAATCCTTTTGTTGATTATGGTAGATGCTGTTCTATTGATGGTTATAAGGGATTTATTCTTTTCTTTTTTTCCTTTTTTCTTTTATTAAAATCTTTCTTTTAAGAATCTGACTGCTTGTTTTCCATTGTGTAAGATCCTGGTTTTGGATTGGGCACGTCTCGCAGGAGCAGGCGAGGTTTTTTTTTTTTTTCCTCTCAAGCGTCCCAGGGAAGGAAGAAGTTTGGGGGTTTAGGGGAAAGGGAAAGAAGGGTTCCAAACTACCCTAGACTTAGTTTGGTGGTGGCATCTACTAAGTCCAGACACAGAAGTTGTGTTCTGGGGAAAAACATTTTAACCCAAGCTGGTAAAATAAGCTTGAGGGGTTAGTTCTTTTTTCATGCGGGTCCCCACATCTGTACCCTAGAGTTCAGAGTGGGGAGGCAATCTTGACAGCAGTCTTCCTCTGAAACTGGGCAAGAAGAGAGTGTAAGAAATGATACATAGAAGGTGAAACTCACCTCTACTCAGAGAGCCATTACGAGTTCTAATTTCCATTTAAATCCCACTTAACCTGGGTCAGATTTAAGTGACGTGCATTCCTTGTGCTGGCTCTCTGAAGAGAGCTGAACTTCCCCCAGAATTCATAGCTTCAGCAGAGCTTAAATGTTAGGCTTCACGACAGTTACAGTATCTTAAGCTAGTATCCTACCTGCCTGGCCAAACTTCAATATGAGATTAAGAACTAATGCTCACAAATATTGCCCTGCAAATTAAAATATAAATAACCCCAAATATACATACAATATGATGGGGGCTAATTTAGCTACAACTAATCAGGAAAAAGATCTTGGAGTCATCATGGATAGTTCTTTGAAGACATCCACGCAGTGTGCAGCAGCAGTCAAAAAAGCAAACTGAATGTTAGGAATCATTAAAAAATTGAGAGAGAATAAGATGGACAATATCTTAGCACCCTTATATAAATCCATGGTGTGTCCATATCTTGAATACTGCATACAGATGTGGTCTCCTCATCTCAAAAAAGATGTACTGGCATTAGAAAAGGTTCAGAGAAAGGCAACTAAAATGATTAGGGGATTGGAAAAGGTCCCATATGAGGAGAGAGTAAAGAGGCTAGGACTTTTTTAGCTTGGAAAAGAGGAGACTAAGGGGGGATATGATAGAGGTATATAATGTCATGAGTGGTGTGGAGAAAGTGAATAAGGAAATGTTATTTACTTGTTTCCATAATATAAGAACGAGGGGCCACTAAATGAAATTAATAGGCAGCAAGTTTAAAACAAATAAAATTAAGTTTTTCTTCACACAGCACACAGTCAACCTGTGGAACTCCTTGCCTGAGGAGGTTGTAAAGGCTAGGGCTATAACAGGGTTTAAAAGAGAACTGGATAAGTGCATGAAGTCTGTTAATGCCTATTAGCCAGGATAGGTAAAGAATGGTGTCCCTAGCCTCTGTTTTTCAGAGGGGGGTGATGGATGGCAGGAGAGAGATAATTTGATCATTAACTGTTAGGTTCACTCACTCTGGGGCACCTGGCATTGGCCACTGTTGGCAGACAGGATACTGGGCTGGATGGACCTTTGGTCTGCCCCAGTACGGCCATTCTTATGGTCAAAGTAATTAAGGCTAAATGAGAGATACTGAGAAGGAAAAAGAAGGTACCCTTCTACTGGAGGTTCATAATCGGTTGAAAGTATCTACTTGACCGGGCAGTAAGCAAGTAGAGTATATGTTGTCTTGAAAGAAATATTGAAGAAAAGAATTTATAGCTGTTTCTCAGGTCCTAAATTGAAGGACTGAGAACAAGTGGTTGTTAGAGAACAAAAACCTTCCCTGAGACATTTATGTTATAGTGAAGCACCTCATAAGCCCTTAGCCACTGCCCTGAAATGCGACACCTGCATCATCTACGTCAGTGTCAAAGGTGTAGAAAGCCCCATCCAGGTGAAAGGAGGCATCCATCTGCTTCCCTATTGAAATTCTGCCACTCTTCCAGGCACAGGAAGATGCAGCCATGCATTCCAGTGGTGCAGTCTCCCTAGGTTTAGGAGTAACACAACAGACTAGATGGGGAATTCACTCACATGAGCTATACTCCCCCTAGACACCTTTCCATCTCCTTTCCATTGAGTGTTTCCTATGTTTGGGGGCCTTTCGTTAGAATAAGGCATTTTGCCAAGGCACTTCCAAGTCAGTGTGCATGGTTCAGAAGAATGTGGCAAATCAGGTCCAAAGTTCCTATTCACATATAGACGGGGTATATAGTGGAAATTATCCCAGACTAACAGATGCTCTACAGTATACATAAAATTGCAGTGAAGAAACTGGGCTGCTATAGCACTGCACCCTTTTATCCCTTCTTCCCATCCAGTACAATTGAGCTATTTGACGTGGCTCAAAAAGAGCTTAGCTGCAAATGTGAGCCAAGGAAGTGCTGAGTGAGAGTGGGGGTGCTAAGAAAAGCTGCTCTTGGCTTCTGTCACTAAACAGCTTAAGTTTCAATTTTGAAAATTACTTCAGTTTTACTTAAATCATCCTGTGTGCCAAGCAGCCAATTTTGGGAACTGATGAATGACAAAGTCATCATATCTGCACTGAATACAATATCAATTTTATATGACCCATAGTAACAGGAGAGGGAAGTAGTATGTTCTCAGCCCCTCTGTGTCATTCTACATGAGCGTAAGAGGGAAAGAGAATTAATGAAATACTAGTTTGCCCACATGGGAGAGGAACAAAGGAAACTAAGTAAGGAGTGTGTTACAATTTCCTCATGAACAGGGGGTATGCTGAGTGCCTCAATGTGCAGTTTCTTTTATCTGTGTATTTTGGGCTACCCCTGCCATAAGAAACAAATGTTATATTCTTATTGTAGACAGTATTAGACAGGCCATATACACAATAAGCAAGTTAAATGGAGGAAGGCTGCTAGTGCTTAAAAGACCCAACAGGACTCAACAGCATGTGAGCAGGGAGTATCATCAAGCAGCAGCCCCTTCAATATATGGCCCTGTCCTGGCTTCAGAAATTCATGATTTCCTTATCTACATTGAATGTTTCAGACTCTGGGTTGCCCCTTGCCAACTATCCTGATGATAGCATATACCAGATACTAGGATCTCAGATACTATGATAATGAGCGTGATATAAATACCCAGGTAGATAGAGAGAATCATATTTACTTAAAGCAGTGAAATGACTCCATCTGTAGGTTATATTGGTTAGGATGGGGGCATAGGACTTTCACTCATCATTCTCAGCTAGTGATTTTCTCTGTTTTATCTTTACCCATTTCCCCCAGGACCTCAACATTTTAACACTTCATCTGGGTGTGACAAAAGCTAAAGCTCCAACACCCTCTTGCTTTGATCTGTGTTCCTGGCCCAGACACTGGTGTTGGCACACTGAAGTTTTACTCCTCAAATACCTTTTTGACCCTCTTTTTTTCCTTACAAGAATAAGGGTTCCAGTGTTCGCATTCATGATGATCTGTTTGGTAATCTGGGATGCACTATGCTGGGTTATACACGTGGCACTAACATTTTAGAAGAAAAACATTAAAGATTAGGGGCTGTGATTTACACCATACTGTATCTATCCAAGGTCATGGGAGATAGGCACCAGTTTTAGACCAGGGACTATTGAAATGCAGTCTTATTGTAACTTTATTTGAGTGCAATAAGCAATGAGTAATGAAGAGAATTGCTCATTATAGGAAAAAACCCAAGTGTAAATCAGATGACCGCATTACAAAGATTAAAATGTCAATGGCTGCTGAAGTCCTAAAAAGAAGTCTGCAGAGACCTATAAAATTATAACTAAGAAAGTAAGGTAGCTCTTAAGCTTTAACCAGATACCCTAGTGTTCATATGAATTACCACATTAGTAAATTTTCCTCGTGGCAATATAATTTTGTATTGATTGTTTGCTTCTGTTAGTTATGTAATGAGCCAGCAGAGGTCTCCTACGTGCAAGCAGCCAAATCCTGGAGGATCAGCGACTTAAAAAGTCAAGAAGCTGGAGGACTGCAGGACAAATGGGAAGAGTTGGCGGGGGGGTGATTATCTTGGCAGGATTATGGGTAGGGGCCCTCAGTGGAAAGAAGAAGGCCTGCGTTTGATACCTTTGATGTGGGTGTGACTGACCCCCAGAAAAGGACTGTGATGGGATTCTTGGATTGGGGCTGAGAGTGAACACTTTGTATTTAGGCTCAGATGTGTCCCAAGAGGAAGTGACAGCTGAGGAGCCACCAGAGGAGCAGTGCAGGTCACCAGCCTACTGCATCTCAGCTTTATATGCACCACTAGTGGGATTAGAGGCCTCTGGTAGAGGTGGGTAAAGGTTTTGGGTAACTCCAAAGGAAAGGGATTCTGCTATTGTTTCACTGTTTCATGGCTGCTGTGAGTACCCAGCAGCCCCCCATCCTCTTCCATCCCACTGATTAGTACTCATTCCCTTATCTAATATTATTTCCTATAAATGGCCTCAGAACTCTTCTTTTTGGGTTTCTGTCACAAACAGGACATGGGCAGTCAGGTAGTTTCAGAGAAGAAGTCAGGCCAGCTCTTGTACCAGGAGGTCAGAGTCTGAGACAGGCCAGAGGACAAACCAAGAGTCAGGCAGTAGGCGCAGATGGAGCAGCGGTGGGCAAACTACAGCCCGCGGGCCACATCTGGACCGTGGGACCTTCCTGCCCGGCCCCTGACCTCCCAGCAGGGGAAGCTCCCTGCGGCCCATCCCCTGTTCTTCCCGCTTCCCCGGAGCCACACCACCACATGGGCAGTGCTTTGGGGGGCAGGGCTGGCTCTGCACGGCTTCCAGACATGCTGCTCTGAGCAGCGTGGTAAGGGGGCTGGGGCTGGGGGGGTTGGATAAGGAGCAGGGGATTCCAGGGGGCAGTCAGGGAACAGGAAACAAGGGGTGGTTGGATGGGGCGGAGGTTCTGGGATGGTGGTGAGGGGACAGGGAATTGAGGCATTAGATAGGCGTGGGAGTCCCGGAGGTCTGTCAGGGGCAGTATGTGTGTGTGTGTGTGTGTGTGTGTGTGTGTGTGTGTGTATAGGGGTTGGGGCAATCAGGGGACAGGGAGAAGGGAGAGTTAGGTAGGGGGTGAAGTCCTGGGGGACCAGTTAGAGTGGGGGGGGTGTCTCTGGAGGAGACGGTCAGGGGACAAGAAGCAGGAAGACTTAGATAGGGGGTGGGATCCTGGGAGGTGGTTAGGGGCGGGGGTCTCTGGAGAGAGCAGTCAGGGGACAAGGAGCAGGGGGGATTGGGTGGGAGAGGTCTGGGGGGGCAGTTAGGATAGGGGGGTCTCTGGAGGGCACGGTCGGGGGCAAGGAGCAGGGGGGTGGATGGGTTGAGGGTTCTGAGGGGGCAATCAGGAAGTGGGTGGGGGTTAGATAGGGGATGGGGCCAGGCTGTTTGGTGAGGCACAGCCTTCCCTACACGGCCCTCCATACAATTTTGCAACCCTGATATGGCCCTCGGGCCAAAATGTTTGCCCTCCCCTGAATTAAATAATGTCTAAAAGGAGACTCCATCTGAGTTTCCCTCTCCAGAACACGCTTTTTGGGAAGCAATCATTTATTACTTTTAAAAAGTGAGAATTCTGAATCGATTTCACAATAGAGCAAGGATTATAAGAGTGTGTAGAGACAGTTTTATATAAGGGAAGTAGCCTTATGGAACCAAATCTCAAGGTTCGTAGTTAGGCTATGGGGAGTTTTACTAGAAAGAATTGAGAAAAGACCTCAAGTATTAGCCCCCTAGCAAAGAGCCTCCTACAACAAGAGCATTGTGTTACATGCAGTGCCAAGGGCCCTTAGAGAGCTGTCTGAAATGGCAATAGACACAAGGATTTACGACAAGGAACAGCAATTGCAATATCTAGTGCTAAACATTTAATCTATGGTTACAGTTTTTACTTTGGATCAGAGCTGAAGTCAGCAGAATTAAATCTTCAAGTGTATTTCAGCAGCCCTAAATCCTTCTGATACTGTTAACAGTGGCAGACTTCCAAAATGCATTCCATTAATAAGACAGTAAAGTATAAAACAGAGTTGTCTTCTTCAAGGAGGTAAAAATGGAAAATAAAGAGAAAGTGTCTTGTGAAATTGTATTCAGAGCATCTTGGCCTTTCTTCCATAAGTTTCTTTCATAATTATTTTGACATTAACATACTATTATTCTTGACAAATAAGAAATATTTTATTATGAAGGAAACACTCCCCCAAAGCCTTCATTTTTAACTCTTATTTTTACATGCTAGAAGAGCTTAAGAATGTGCCAATCAGCTGGTAACATGCAGTACCAATTCTCCCTAGGCTAGCAAAAGGGATTCAGCAGCTGTTACCTTCTCTGTCTCACTACCATCCTTAACTCACCCCTTTGTTGCAGCACATATGGCAAGTGAGATCACCCACGGGTTGGAGATCCCTGCAGGGCACGACAGGGTGTTAAGTATTTCATTTCAGCCTTTCTCCGGAATGTTTTTCCTTTAGTGGGTTTCACTCAAACTCTTATTTGATTCAATATGGACAGTTGAGGATATGCATAATTGTTGGTAATTTAAAGTGCTGAAGGTGCTTTTTTCATGGTAGAATTTAAGTGATAATAGCACTCCATTGTGTAAACAAATTGACGTGTAATAGCATAGCACTGACATAGCATCTAATTGATAGAATTCTGGTCTACTTGAGGAATACATACCGGCTACTCTGTGGGCTATTTAATGGCTATACTGCGGGAAACAAGTTCTGGAGGTCATTGTACCAAGGGCAGTAGCTGGCGGCCTTCTCCCTGTGCAGGACCAGGTGGACAGAATGCCACTGGGAACATACACACTGAAGAGTGACAGCTGTGGCACTGGCCCTGATCTACCAGAGCACCAGGCCTGGGCTGCCAGCTGTGGAGAAGTCCTTGGAATAGTCAGATGGAATTAAATAGAGAATGTTAATCTTCCTGGAGACCTTTAAACCAACCTTTTCAGGGATACAATTCCCTAATTCTATAGGATGGTTTTAAGATTCTGTGGAAAGCAGGTTCTATTACAAGCACAAGTCTATTGCATTCTGGAGGCTTTGGGAATAATTGCTTCAGAATTTCAGTTTCCACAGAACCTTGTTGAATTGAAGTTCTATTACATTCTAAGCGCCTTTCCCATAATGGAGTGAGAAAAGGCCATAACTCCATTTTTAGATTGACTAGCACTGCTCATGGTGCTGTCGCTCTGCTTTGTTTGCAGGGTAGAGAGTGCACACCCCCAGCATTGGCTTGGGCCTGCTAAAAGAGTGGGACTGGGCATTCACAAAGTGCATGTGATGGGATTCTGGCTGCCCCTATACAGGTGAATGGGAGAAAGGAGATGTGGAATTTTCTGAGTAGCCAGACAATGGCCTTATGCATGGATATCTCAGATCCTTATTAAATGCTAGTCCGCAGTTCATACATAAATACATATCACATATACAAACTATACTAGAAGAACATTATACTGTGCAAACTTAATCTGGTCCCCTTATGTGTACACTGTATGATACTATATGTATATACATTACTCAACAAGTCTTAGACTCCCTGCCAGCCCTCAGCTCCCAGTCCCAGCCTCCCTGCCAAGGCTGTCCTGGCCCTCCCTGCCCAGACGCCAGTCCTAATTTCCTTGCCGACAGTCAGGGAGATTCCTATTTGCCACCAAAAAACTCTCAACTCCTGATTTAATAATATCTCCTGCTTAAAAACTACATTACCCAGAACCATATGCTTCAGCGACCCATGTGAATGGCCACACTGGGTCAGATCAATGCTCCATCTAGCCCAGTATCCTGTCTTCCAACAGTGGCTAGTGACAGATGCTTCAGAGGGAATGAAGAGAACAGCTTTATAATCAAGTGATCAATTCCCTGTTGCCCAGTTCCAGGTTCTGGCAGTCAGAGGCTTAGGGCATATCTACATTGCTCAGGGGTGTGAAAAACACCTTCCAGAGTAACATAAGTTTCGCCAGCATAAGTGGTAGTATGCACAGGGCTATGTTGGTGGGAGAGCTTCTCTGGCCGACATACCTACCCCTGCTCATTGAAGTGGTTTTATTATGCCAATGGGAGAGAGTTCTTTCATCTGCACAGAGCAACTACATGAGAGATCTGCATCGGTACAGCTATTGCACTCTAAGGGCTGGTCCTCACTAGGGCGGGGGATTGACTGTAGATACGCAATTTCAGCTACGTTAATAACGTAGCTGAAATCGGCGTATCTACAGCCGACTTACCTGCCGTCCTCACGGCAGCGGCGGTCGGTGGTGTGCTCCCCCATCGACTCCAGCTTGCACCTTTTGGCGAGCTGGAGTTACGGAGTCGACGGGGGCAGCGCTGGTGATCAATTTATCACATCCTGATGAGACGCAATAAATTGATCGCCATAAGATCGATCTCTCGTCTCGCTAGTGAAGACAAGCCATAAGATCACTAGTGTAGACATGGGCATGGCCTTAGGGACATTCAGAGAATGGGTAGCATCCATGACCATCTTGTCTAATAGCCACTGATGGATTTATTCTCCATGAATTTGTCCCATTCCATTTTTAACCCAGTTATACTTTTGGCCTTCCTAACATTCCCTGTCAACGAGTTCCACAGGCTGACTGTGCATTGTGTGAAGACGTAATTCCTTTTGTTTGTTTTAAATCTGCAGCCTATTAATTTCATTCAGTGACCCTGATTCTTGTGTTATGTGAAGGGGTCAATAACATTTCTCTATTCACATTCTCCACATCATTCATAATTTTATAAACCTGTATCATATCCCCGCTTAGTTATCTCCTTTCCAAGATAAATGGTCCCAGTTTTTAAAATCTCTCTTCATATAGAAGCTGTTCCATGCCCTTAATCATTTTTGTTTTCCTTCTCTGCATTTTTTCCAGTTGTAATATATCTTTTTGAAGATGGGTCAATATTCAAGGTGTGGATGTACCAAGGATGTATATAGTGGCATCGTGATATTTTTTGTCTTCTTATCTACCCCTTGCCTAATGGTTCCTAACATTCTGTTAGCTTTTTGACTGCTGCTGCACATTCAGGAGATCTTTTCAGAGAACTATCCACAATGACTCCAAGATCTCTTTCTTGAATGATAACAGTTAATTTAGACCCCATTATTTTGTTTGTATAGTTGGGATTATGTTTTCCAATGTGCATTACTTTGTATTCACCAACATTGAATTTTATCTGCTATTTTGTGCCACAGGTAGCCAGTTTTCTGAAATCCCTTTGTAACTCTTTACAGTCAGCTTTGGAATTAACTATTTTGAGTAGTTTTGTGTCATCTGAAAACTTTGCCTCTGCATGGTTTACCCCTTCTTTCAGATAATTTAAGAATATGTTGAACAACACTAGTTCCATTACAGACTCATGGGGGACCCCACTATTTATCTCTCTCCACTGTGAAAGCTGACCATTTATTCCTACCCTTTGTTTCCTATCTTTTATCCATGAGATGACCTTCCCTCTTATCCCAGGAATGGTAGTGGTGGTGCAGAGCTTCCTGGGCAGTTTGAGGTTGGGAAATGTAATTGGGTGGTTGTCAGTATGTTGGGGGTCATGCCTCATTCTCACCCAGGCCTTGGCTTCAGCAGGGAGGCAGGAACAAGCCCATTCTTCCTGAGACTCAATACAGTAGTTGGGGGTCGGGGATGAGGCAGAGTATTCATGCCTCCCATTCTCTCCAGGCCTTTGGGTGCAGTGGGAGGGGGATATGGGAAGGGGTAACACCACACCTTGGCCAACCCAGGTGACTCTGTTCTTCGGCAAACACCCTTCCTATGGCAAAGTCTTTTCTCCACTTCCCTGGGTGTAATTGCCTGTCTCTCCAAATGCTGCCTTTGGCTGAGGTTTATTATAGCCCTACCAGGATGGATCCCACACTGGGTGGGAATTGCACCTCTCCTTGCCTCAGTGTGTGTTCTATGAAATATCAGGCACTGGGCAGGGAGATTGAATGGAGGGTATTATTGGGAGACAAGCAGATGGCAGTGGGAGCATTGATGGGACTGATGGGATGCCAGTGTGGCTGGCAGTGGGGCTTTATAGAGAACAATGGGGTGCTGGAGAGGCTGGAAGGGGCCAGTGGGATTGGCAGGTGGAGGCAGGCAGTGGGGGTGAGGGAGGAGAGTAGTAGAGTTAGCAGTGGGTGTGTGGGGGCTGAGAACAAGTTGCCTGCTCCCTGAAATTGATTTGAAAATGTTGGTCAGTGTGTCAACCAGTCCTGTCCACTTCCTGCTTCCCCCCCAGCTGCCAGCCCTACTCTCCTTGCCCAACCAGTCCCAGCCCAACTAGCTCCCATTCTCAGTCTCCATCCTGCACCTCCCAGACTCCTTGTCTCAATCAATTCCTTTCCTTCCAGCCCAGTCCAGTTTTTGTCCCCTGTGCTATCAAACCAGATGGCTTCTCCTCCATGCTGTCTGGGTACTTGCAAGGGAGTCACTGAGGCAGAGGAAAGGAAGGCTCTTTGCTCTCAGTTCCAGAACCCGGCCCCAACCCAGCCCTGAGCCACCGAGAGTAGCCATTACAGAGAAGTTCTTCTGATCCCCACATAGCTCTGGTCAGGGGCATGATCAGCAGCTCTGTGGGGATGGCACATGTACAGTTTGGTCAACACAAGGAGCGAGCTCAGTGAGGACAGAATCTGTGGAGATTTTAGCTAAGCTCTAGCAAGTCTCTTCTCTGCAAGTGCAAAGGCTTATAAATTGGCCAAATTTGGATAGATTTTCATGGGGTTGGCAAAAGGTGCATCTATGACACAAAATCCCCACTCCCCTGCCAAATTGCAAGCTCTTTCTTCAAAGAATGGGGGCGCTAGAGTATTTCAAAGAAAAGATCATCAGAAATTTTTAACATGGGCCAAACAATTCACGTATTTCCGTAGCTTCATTCCTGGAAATGGCTAAACTGTTCTGGCTGAAATTTTTCAAAAACAAATTCAGCCTAAAGAGGATACACACCATGGAAAATTTCAGCAACATTATAAACAGCTGAAAATGGGGAATTATAATGGTAAGTGCTGGGCAACCTTAACTAGAGGCAGTGCTGCCAATCCCACCTATCATTTTAACTGTTTTTAATATGCCATTATTTCCTGCAGCAATTGTCAGAACAATTGCATTGCCGTACATATACTAATGTTGTCCTTGGATGGTAGCATTCTGCCAGAGTTTGCCAAGATTCAGATCATGCCTCAAGGCTTTTTTGTTCAGAAATGTAACTGAACAACATGGACTGGATTCGCCACTCTGCTAGTGTCCAGAGATGGCCCACAGAGAATTGCCCCTGTGCAATGGAACGTTGCCTGCCTCAGTTGCCCACCTGACCTGTGTTGCAGAGGAAGGGAGAGAGCGTATTCAGTGACCAGGCAGAGTTGGTGCCTGGTGATTCTCCACTGGTGTAAGGACTCTGCACTTTAATTTGCATAGGGGATGGGTGGCTCAGAATCAGGGAGTCACAACCCACTTCCTAACAATCCTCTTTCTCCACTGAGCCCCAGTGGAGCTCTGGAGGGGGAAAACATCCTTCTTTTGTATTTGATTGGATACTCTGGATTAGGCCAGCTTTTATGTCAAGGAGGACATTGAGTCATTTTGATTTTTGTAAGTTGCAGTGGAATTATGCACCACGAAGGCCCCAAATCATGACAATACTTAAGCATGCACTTAAGTCCCATTGACTTCAGTTATCTAAGGACATATTTAAAATTAAGCACATGCCTAAATGCTGTCCTGGATAGTTAATTGTATTATAATTTTATATAATACTATATCAATAAGTTTTAGCCTTTACAGTTTGTTCTTTTGGTCAAAAATATGGGACATAAAGTTTGCAAACATTTTTGCAAACATTTTCACGCACATTTTGTCCTTTTTTGGGTCAAAATTTGAAGTTTCAATGAAAAATTTATCAAAATTATGTATCTGAAATATGTGTGTCCTATAGATGCAATATAGGGTATAAGAGATGATACAGAGCAATTAGATGGCCTTGCATTTTCCTATTTCCATTACAACCTTAAAATATTGGTCCTACAGAGCAATAAATGTATACAAATTAATTGAAATGGGCATGGGAAAGGAGAGTAGGGGAGCAGAACAGAGCAGCCAAGTGGATGTTTGTTTTTGAAAGTACTCATTTTTGAACAAAAATTTCCATGCATCTTTTCATGGGTGCACCACCGACAGATTTCCACAAGTAACCAGCACTAGCAGATAATTAATATTACTGCAAGTTTCATCTTGGAATACATTTTTATTTCCACATTCAGGAGCCCTGGTTGGTTTTAGGATGGCAACCCTGAACGAGCCTTATACAGAGTTGGCTTAGTGGAGCTTGACATAATATCTACAGCTGTGCAAACAGTAAAACAAATATAGTGTCTCTTCTGTTGCAAGACTATGGATTGCTGAATGATAACAAGGCAGATGATTTACAATTGATTCAAGGTGCTGTTCTGCTTATGGAACTCCTTCTACCTTGTCAAAGAGATGAAAAACACTTCTCCATAGGTGTCATGCACAACTTTGAGGACCATAAATATCTGGCTGTATTATCTCTTTCAGCAGCTTACACTCTGACATATTTCTGCTCATGTTAACCACATATGAGACACACCATTCATTGTTTCTTTCTTGTCCTTAGAGCTGTGAGGCAAATCCATAGTGGGACCAGAGTTGCTCACTCAGCTACAATAACTCACCCCTCAACCCCTCATGTCCCCTGACACATACTCCAGAGGTGAGGGCAGCTTTATCGCTCACTTCTTGTGCTTTCCTTGAGTGGGTCCTGAGGAAGGGTGCTCCCCTCCCCTTACCTCTGCCCCACAGGACCTTACCATCTGACTCCTGCCATGTGAGCTTCCCTGGCCACCCCCTATGTACCACTTATGACAGCTGCGCAGCATGCATCCGGTGTGCTTCCAAACCGCATCTAAGAAACAGCTGTATGCACTTGTGATCCACACTCTTCACTTCTCACCCTTGTTTCCTGCCCCAACAACAAGTGGTAGGATTTCTTCACATCCGTGGAGGGTGAGGAACCCTTGTGGGCTAGTCCATATTCCACCCTGGTCCTATGGCCCACCAGGAATATTGGTTGGCAACTCCTTCTTGGAGCTGTGAGCTTGGGCATGCAGCAAGAGAGAGAGACCCTTCTGAACATCTACAGAGGATGCTTCAGTTTGAAGCCCCTTTTCTGGCTCCTCCAAAACCTTGTCCTTAAATTCTGGCTGCACTTTCCCCCATATCTCCTGAGCTATGCACATCCCATCTGTGGTTCCATGAAGTCGTGAGACCTCCTCGTCAACCTCCTCTGGGCATTAGCCATTCTGGCCTTCCACCATACCAGGAGGAGGAAGTTGGACAGGGAGGTGCTCTGTGACTGTCAGCCCTACTTCTGATCCATCCTGAAGTCACATCCTTGAGCAGAGTTCTCGCGCCACGTCCATTGGTACCCTGGACGCCTTTGAGGACTGGGCACTATCTGGGGTTCTCTGCTCGATGTCCCCTTCAGGATCCCTGATTCTGTCACTGTGACAATCAATATTGACCTACTAACTTACAATTAACTAAATGCAAGTTTCTAATTGATACAAGTTTGATTTCTCTTTTCAAGGGCACAAATCCAGCAAAATAAATAGTAATTCTTTTAATCTAAATCAACATCTGGAGACTTTATCTTAGTTTGTAAAGTAAATTCAAATATAGTATCTAAACATTTCAAAATAAAAACAAACTATTTAAAGTATTCGGTTCTATCAATCACAATATATAATAGGCTGAAATGAGATGCTATATTTATATCACTCCAGAGAAAATATCTCCGTAACTCAACTGTATCTTTGCCACTCATGAATTATCAAGTCTTGCTTTACTTGCGGGATAAATATATCTCAGTTATATATACTCTCTTTTCCTCTCAGTGGATCTATACATTTTTTGTGTCAATTTTTATTTATATGCATATACAGACTTTGCTCACAGTGGAGATTGTTACTTTGCAATAAGCTGAAGCAAATCAATTTACTCTACAAATGCCATTAATTTTCTTACTGCAGCATCATCACAGGACATATCTCCACAGCTTTCCTTATATTCTGTTCAAAGTTCTGGCACATGGCAAAGATGTAAGGAGGCCTAGCATTTGATCAAGTTGACAAGCAATGGCGGATTCCTGCAGCTAGCTGAAACACGGGTATGATGACATGTATTTGGTGTCATTTCAATGTAGATTCTGACACAGGCCAATTTATGGTCCAATTTAGGTCTTGACTCTCATACTAAGGCCAAGCAAGCTATAAAATGTAATAAGAATTTCTTCAATCAAAGTCCAGAGGAAAAACAAATCACTCAGCTACTGACACAATATTGCATCAACATTCCGGTAAAGTTCTCACAAGTGTCTGACATGCCCCCGAGCTACAGTGAGCATGTAGAGTAAAAAGATTGGCACAACAACCTCACATTCCTGATACAGTAGCTACTAAACTTTGCAACTATTACCAGGTCACTTTTTATCCTTGCAGCGCTCCCATTTGTTAAAAAAGAAAATCTCTGTCTTCTTTTCTCCTCTTCTTCTACTTTCAGACTTCTCTTCTTACCTTTTATTTATTTTCTCTCCAATATCTTACATACTGGAGATATTTATCTAACAAGTCTCAATAGATAATTCCTAGACAAGCTCATGGTGATGTAACATTGATCAGACACTGATCACACGGTTTCCATCTGGTCAGTGAGTCAATTAAAGACACAAGTATTTTCTTTCTACTTTCAGATACAAACCTTAACCTTTGCTCTTAGGTTCTTCATAATAAAAAGTTTCACAGCAAAAGACTCAGACTGGGTTAGAGACCACCAATAACAAATAGTTCTGTGCAACATATGTTTTTAATTGGCTAAGGAATGATTTGTTTCTTCAGAAGCCCAGTTACTGCTTCTATAATATTGGACTAATGGGCTTTCCCACTGGACAACATAAAAACAAAATGAGAAAATGTGTATATACTCTACACTCCATATCTTCCGCATTTGGGGCTGGGAGTCTAAATATCTTTGTTTTTCAGCACTGGGCCAAAACAGCCTACGTGAGGCTTATTTTATTTTTGAATGTCTTTGCCCTTGTAATGCCAAGAAAGTTACTATGCAGGTGAGGCTAACAAGAGTGCAAACATTTGAGAAAAACATGTTTGCAGAGATGAAGAGATGGCATTCTGTACTGACCACTTACTCACTCCTCTACACGGAGAAATATGTTTTACCTTGAAGCCACTCCCAAATATGCAGATTATAGTGAAACATGTTTTCAGAAGGACATTATAATCCTATTGGGGAGTATTTCCAGTATCTAAGTAAATCCCTTTTGATATATGGTCCTATCTATAGTGATAGCTTATAGTGATCGACTCAAGGAGCTCAGTCTATTTAGTTTAACAAAGAGAAAGTTAGGGGGTGACTTGATTATAGTTTATAAGTATCTTTGTGGAAACAAATATTCAATAATGCGCTATTCAATCTATCAGATATAACATGAGTCCATGTCTGGAAGTTGGAAGCTCGAGAAATTCAGACTGGAAATAAGGTGTAAATTTTTAAGAGCAAAAGTAACTTACCATCGGAAAAGTGACAAAGAGTCCTGACTAAGTAAAGTATTAGAGCATAAGCTTTCGTGGGCTAATACCCACTTCATCAGATGCATTCAGTGGAAGTATCCAGGGGCAGGTATAAATAGGTAGGCAAGAACCAGGTTAAAGATAACAGGGTGGGTCCAATGAGGCTGAACCAGCTGTTATCTCTAATCAGGGAGGGTGAGGTATTCCTCTAGCAGCTGAACTGGAGGTGTGAACAGCAAGAGACAAGCCCAAGAAAGAAAACAACAGAACATCACTGGTCATCACCTACAATCCTCAGTTAAAACCTCTCCAACGCATCATCAGTGATCTACAGCCCACCCTGGACACAATCCCTACCATCCCAGCCATACCATCACTGGTTCATTCACCTGCACATCTACCAATGTAATATATGTCATTATGTGCCAGCAATGCCCCTCTGCTATGTACATTGGTCAAACTGGACAGTCCCTGTGAAAAAGGATAAATGGACACAAATCAGATATCAGGAATGGCAATATTCAAAAACCTGTAGGAGAACACTTCAGTCTTCCTGCACACACCATGAAAGACTTAAATGTCAGCATTTTGCAGCAAAAAAACTTTAAGACTAGACTGCAAAGAGAAACTGCAGAGTTGCAATTCATTTGCAAATTTGACACAATCAGTTTAGGACTGAATAGAGATTTTGAATGGCTAGCTAACTACAAGAGCAGTTTCTCTTCTCTCGCTGTTCACGCCTCCAGTTCAGCTGCTAGAGGAATACCCCACCCTCCCTGATTAGAGATAACAGCTGGTTCAGCCTCATTGGACCAACCCTGTCATCTTTAACCTGGTTCTTGCCTACCTATTTATACCTGCCCCTGGATACTTCCACTGCATGCATCCGACGAAGTGGGTATTAGCCCACAAAAGCTTATGCTCTAATACTTTAGTTAGTCTTTAAGGTGCCACAGGACTCTTTGTCACTTCTGCAATTCCAGACTAACACAGCTACTCCTCTGATTCTTACCATTGGAACAATCTGACAAGGGTCAAGGTGAATTCTTCTTACCGACAATTTTAAAATCAAGATTGAATGCTTTTCTAAATGATATGGTCCAGAAATTATTTCAGGAAAAATCTTTGGCCTGTGTTATACAGGAAGCTGGTGTTGATGAACACAATGGTCCCTTCAGGCCTTGGAATCTATGAATCTATAGATCACAAGACTCCAAATGTTAAGACTTCTCCCTGCCTCTCCCCCAGAAGTGTCTGCTCTGAATATTTGGGGCTGGCCTGTGAGAAAGTCTTTCTTAGCTACCTCAGCCAATCTGATCCAGCCACTCCCCTCCAGGAATATTAACTCTCTGGGCATCTCTGGGCTAGTCTGGATCATCTTAGTTGAACTCCAGTTGTAAGTTAGGTCAGATACCCTTCCCTTTTGCAGCAGCTGTCCTTGTAAAATATTGAGCAATGGCAAACTTATCCATTCAACATTATGACAGAGTCTGCATTTTGGTATCCTTCCCTCAAAATGTACCAACCCAGTGGAGCAACCACAAGGAAAACACTGATGGGGACAGGATGAGGAGTAGGAATTCATTATTCTTACAATCACATTGAGAAGGACTTAACACTACAGTAAAAAATTAAGCTAGGGCATGTTCCCCCCAATGCTTCATAATGATGGCCTTATTCTCCAACACCCTGTGGTGCTTCAAAAGTCAGGATGACTAGTCCATACAACGTGAAATCCATCACAGACATGAGGCCTATGTCAGTCCAAACATAACTAGCCTTCTTACAAATATATGGCTTTCAGAACCAACACTGTTGGCACTGAAAACAGCGGCTTCTGCAAGCTCCTGAATATGTAAAAAAGCTAATATTTGTTTTCTCTTTTCACTTTAAGGTGGCATCATATACATTACATCTTTCAGTAAAGGGTTGTATACCCCTCAGACATGATTTCTAGGAATGGAAGAATGCAACAGTGCTAACATAAGAAGACAGTGTCTGTGGTATTACATTTAAATATGTTATATTTAGTATAGACCATGCCCAAGCCATGTAAACCTGCCCTGATATTTATTAAAATGAAAAATTACAGGCAAAACTCTACTCAAATAAAGTATGCATAGATTAAATCAAAGGTCCCTACCCATCTATCCACCACTATTCTACACTACTGTTGACAACACCACTGTCCTTTCTGTCAGCCAGGTTTGCAAACTAGGAATAATCTTCAGATAATCCCTCAAATTCACATTCACAATCACATCCAGGTTGGAATGACAGCTTGCTGTTTCTTGCTCCCAAGACTTCCAAAAACCTGTCCCTTCCTATGCATCCCAATGGCTGCATTGCTAGACCATGCTTTAATCATCTTTTGCCTTGACTACTGGAATTTCCTCTTCTCTGGCCACCTGGATATTCACATTGTTCCCCTCCAGTCTATCCAGAACATTGTGCTAAAATCATCCGCTTTTCTGGTCATGCAGAACAGATCACCCTGGCACTGGTTCCCAAGTGACCAAACATCAAGTTCAACTTGATTGTCCTCATATTCAAGGTCTTTGTCTTTTCTGTTCTATATAGCTTCTTTCACTGCCCTCATCACTGTTGTCCCTGGGCACCTCTCATTGGCGCATTAAATAGCATGACTAACTTCTGTCACATGTGGTTCATTTCCTCTCCCTAAGATATAGGGAAGTATATTGTTTTAGTAGGATTTTGGGGTCTGTTTTCATGAGTACACACTACGGTGTGTTTATGTGAGAGGAAGCAGGATGAAGAAATGTGTCTTGCACTTGAAACAGAAGATGGGGAGCAGAGGCACGCAAAGGAATTTAAATTTGACTGCTTTTGGAGGGGCATGTTCTGTGTCCGCCCCCCCGCCCCTCAGCCACAGGGCCTGAGGAGTTGTCAGATCCCACTGTGGTCCCAGAGCCAGAGGAACTCCCTCTCCCTGGCTAGAAGAGCTGCATAACCCTTCCAATTATTGTGGGGAGGGGCATGGCACTGCTTGCACACCCCTCATGGGGAAGTTTGTGATGATTTGTGGCTCCTGTTCATTTATAGTCTAGGACTAGCCCCCTGAGAAAGCCCTATCTCCCTGTTTCCTGCACAGACAAGCTTTAGCTGTTGTGCCTCAGGAGCAGAGTTGACCAGGGTCCTCATCTTGGAGTTTGAGGTGATAACCTTTCCCTGATCTACAATTGTGAGCCTGCCTCCCATCATGTCCCTCTCAGCCTCCCTGCTCCACAAATAATTCCAGCCCTGAGACCCCTTTTGCCTCTTCCCACTTCCGGGCTCTCTCTGAAACTCTCTTTTGCTATGAAGCACCCTCTGAACCCACTACCCACTCTTCATTTCCATCCCTCCTTAAAATTCACTTCAGCTACATGTCTGGTCAGAAGTCAGTTAAATTGTAATAAAAATAACACATAACAAAACCAAGTCACCAGGTGGTCTTGTTATTGTAGCCCTTGTCTTTTGTCACCCTTTTCCTCTCCACCACTGTCTGACACCCTCTCATTGCACCACATCTAACGTATCCTTGGGGAAAGGATCCTCTCTATTTATGTTCCTGTAAAGAGCCTGTCACGGTGCTAGGTTCTTTTATGGTGTCCTTTGGGCACTGTACAAATAATGATGGATAGATTCAATTCTTATATATAATACAGTAGATTCTACTGAATTAAGTGACGTGCATGCTAATTAGGATGATTGTTAGGGAAGAGATTCAATGCAATACATCTCAATGACTCCTCTGCACATGGATAAATGGTGCAAACAATGGATAAAAGGCATGCATAGTAGGATTAAATGCCACACCTGGTGCTGTTCACAGAGATGGCTTGCTATGAAACCTTTTGATTTCTCTTCATGCTAATTTTCTGCTTTATTATGCAGCACATAGCTTTAAAAACATATTTTAACGCTTTGTACGATGTCTTTTTTTACAATTCCTGAAATAAAAGTGTCTATCTACCAGTAGAATGAATTCCTGGGAGCCTTTGATAATTGGGATGATTGTGTAATTGGCCCATTTCTCTTTCCATCAGGGAGCACCAATTTAGAGGGCTCCACTGTATATATTAACAGCAGGGACACGGCATATAAACGCCATGGGCAATATTCATCCATAGGTGAATTCCAGGGAAGGATTTTGTCCAGTGAGCCAAATCACGTCTTCATTTGTCCTCATCCAACCTCACTGAATGTGTGTTTGCAGTGAGTCTACTTTAAGAGTGACAATAACCCACTATTAACAAACATGAATTCCAAAACCCATCCAACAGACTTTGATAGGACTGAATCTATTTCTCCTCTTTATAGCCCCTTTGTTTACGGAGAGACAGGTTAGGGGAATTTACATTTTTTAAACCATGTTATGTCACATCTGGAAAACTCTCTCTCTCTCTCTCTCTCTCACACACACACACACACGCACACACAAAATGAAGAATTGTTATAATCCATCTTCAAAGTATGAGGTTTTAAGGAACCTTTTTTTAAAAGCAAGTAACCATCTTTATTGGTAACCACCTTTATTCAAAATCTAAATGATTACCCACTCTGGTGAACTAATACTGTGCATACGTCCATCAGAGAGTGGTAAAACAAAAGCTTGCTGTGTTTGCACAAAAATAACTGCTGCCCTGTGCTGAAAAATATTCAGCCTGCACTTGTGCTCATCGAGTGTGTTGTTTCATACAGTCTGACCAATGTGCATATGGATAGATTCAATTCTTATATACTGATGAACTGATGGATAGATTTGATTCTTATATATAATACAGTAGATTCTACTGAATTAAGTGACGTGCATGAATAATCAGGAAATTCAGTCACCTGACTACTCAAAGTCTGCCTTTTTTGGACCCAGAAGCCTCACGACTACATAGAACATGAAGATCCACTGATGGTTAGATTCCTGCTTGAGCTAATGCTGTGGCAAGTTGTTTTCCATGTTCAATTGGATCAGGATTTTTCTGGCCATAATGGAGGGCACTAAATATCCACCCATTTTAAAGAGAGACCTTCATAGCACTACTAACGTGCATCTGTTCACCTGTCATATAGCCTCCCACCTTCTTTTGCTACAGCTGTTTGTGCTTCAGTGAAGGCTTTTCTTTATTATAGTTTATCCTGAGGCCCAATGCCTGGGCTGCCCCTTCCAGTTCATGTCTCTCCTGGGGAGCAGCCACATATTGGTTTGTAAGTCCCACTGGCCAGAGCTCAAGCTTGTCATCAGAGGTATATATAGATATCCCTTCAGGAGCACACCAGCTCCTCCCATTTAATCTGACACACAAATATATCACACTGATTCTCTCCCCATCCATATTGCCTGTGTCTCAGACACCTGGACTGCAGTCTAGCTCAGGTTACCTTAAGAGTCTTCCTTTGTGATCCTGTGATTCCCCCAAAGCACCTCTGTGCAGTCCTGCTGCTTCCCCACAGGCTCTGTTGAGACCTGTATCAACCCAACTGCTGCTTCCCTGCTAACCAGCCTCTTTGCTTGGCAGCCAGTTCCCAGGTTCTCTGTTCCAGCTATCACACACCCTGCTGCTGGCCCTCTCACTCTATATGTGCTATTTGTATTCTAGTCCCTGGCCCCCCATACCTGTCTACAGAGGGATAATGTATTCCTTAATAGAACAGACTCTAACCTCATTGGTCAGGTGAGGTGCTCTCTCAGACTCCTCTTTATCAGTCTCTGATCCTCAGACTTGGGAGGCATTCAATCAGGGGTCTAACTGAGGAAAAATAAGCAGTAGTGCTCTTCCAGCTTCTACCCACAAGCACCACCCACCTGGGATGAGACACCATTCGTGTAGATTTTGCATATGTTCAAAATATCATCCTGTGTGCTCTCCTGGGTGTGTCAAGTCTGGCTCTCCCATGGTGATGCTTGGATACTCTCCAGTCTTCTCTGAGCTCCCAGTGGGGCTCACACACTCTGATGAGCAATGCTGGGCTCCTGGGGCTTGGTTATTTCTCAGTGAGGCCCTGTATTCTACTGTGCACCTTGAATGTTCCTTGGATGGTGCCCCCTTTTGGTAGAGCTCAGATGCCCCCTAGGCTCTGAGAACTTGACTCTTTGATGGAGATCATATGCACAGCTGGGCTCTGCTCCTCTCCCCATCTTACTGGTGTTGTGGGTGAGACAAGAAAAGAATAGTTAGTGGGTAATCTCCCAAACCCTGTTTACCATCCAAGTTCTACCTAAATCTAATCCCAAAAAGGGGATGTCATTCACAGCTGCCTGTACAGCTCTTCATAACACGATCATCCCTCTTCTTTCTTCTTCTGTCGTATGAAATAGTTTACCGTGTTGACGTGAAATGATCATCATGAGGCTGCAGTAGCTTCCCCTCCACCCCAAGATGACTTAAGGGAGTCCACACCTTTCAGAGCTTTTGTTTCAGGACACAGGCAGATAGGACTGCATCAGTTTAAACTCAGTTCACATTTCAAGGTTATCTTCAACACCATGCCATTTTTTTAAAAATGAAAGCCCGATTTTTAGAACATAAGATTGCAGCATCAGAAAAAGGAGAGGGTTACTGAATGTGCCACTGAGAAGTTTCATTAAACAATTTTACATTTTTGCTCCAGAATGAGAGACTGTGTTTAGCACATTTTCAGCAGGAAGCTGATCCCACAGGAAATCACTGATGATCAGATTTAAGCATTGTGCAAACCACAGTGTGAGAGCCAGGGCATCATCTAGGTTGGTGTATAGTGATCCAAGACTCATAGGTCCTGATTCTCCATCATCTAGACTAGGTTGGTGTATAGTGATCCAAGACTCACAGGTCCTGATTCTCCTCTGACTTACATGGTGTAAATCAAGAGTAACTACAGTAAAGCAAATGGAATTACCCTAGTGTAAACAAGCATGAGCTCAGAGTCAGAAAGAGACTTCAATTAAATCACATTCCAAATTAGTGCTGCAATTTCTGTAGCATATTGAGAAGAATGTCATTTTTCTTTCTGCAAAGAGTTCCTTATTTAAAGAAGCTATGCGGCACAGATCTACATTAGCAGAGTGGACTAATGTGTTATAAAAGGTAAAATTATAAAATAATCCAACACGTGAACACTCGCCCAAATATCTATGGTGATGTGAACATGATTATGCCATACACTTTGCTTCAGGTAACATTAATTTCTATACGAGCTTTCTGAAGCAATGGAGTAACTATTTTTTTTTTCAGCAGGGCTTGAGAGAGGAAATATAGAAACAGGGATCAGTTGTGGCCATTAATTTTCTGAATGATTTGTTAGAAATTTCATTAAATGGCAACATCAGCCCACAAACGAGCTTCAAAATGCTCTTATTCCACATCTGTGCAAATGGGCAATTTGCTGTGTAATCGGTTTTCACAGCAACCCTTTCATGCAGGATCACTGGCCTTATAACCAGCCACTTGTTTTGCAGGTTTACATTTCACAACATCTGGAGAGCAATGAAAAGAAAATGCAGAAAATCCAGCAGGATCATGTCCATAGGCCCTTTGAACAGAGATTTCAATACTAGTAAATGTAACGTCACACACTTTGGGAGACACAATTAAAAACACTCTTGGAATTACTGACTGAAGGGCAGTTATCTAGAAAGTAATAAATGACAGATAGAACTGGAGATTATTATTTTAGAAAACCTATAAAATTTGGGCTTGCTTTGCGATGTTGGGGTGAAAGACACTAGTGCTTTTTTTGAATGTATATAGAAAGAGATCTTAGGTTCTATCAGGTAGGTGATAGTGGGATACTATCTACTTGTAGGATGATGCTTTCTAGAATACTGTGTGTAATTCTGATCCTCATAGTATAAGGAGGCCATGGTTAAAAATGGAGAGCCTACAGAGACTGGCAACCAAATGATACAGAAATTGGGAGTATAAAATATATGTAGGAATATTGAAGGAGCTGAGTTTATACAGAGATCACTCACAGGGAATATTAATATTAAGCAGAAACACATTTAGTGAAGAGAGTTACTTACATTGATACAAGAAGGTAGAACTAGAAGCAGTAGCCTCAAATAAATGAAGAAAAAGTTTAGATTAGACATCATGAATTTTTTCTTAAGACAGACCAGTTGGGTATTAAAATAGGCTGCCCAGGGAGATGATATCCTGTTTGAATACATTAGAGATAGTACATAAGACTTCAGAAGACGTGATGTGATGTTTGGAGCAGTTCTGCAAACCGCAGGTATCAGCCTAGATGGTCTAAAAGTCTTTTCTGATCAGCTGTCTATGGATTATTTACTTTCAGCATGAATTTGGGATGGCCAAATTACTCTGAAGCAGTGAAAGTGAGTCATGCAGAGCAGCCCAAGGGAGTGCCAATGGATCCAGCAGATCACAGCACACCATCATGTATTTTGTATATCTTACATATTTTAAGGGAAACTACTGCTGAATTTTAAAAAACATTTTATTGCAAAAGATTTTCTCTGTCTCTCCACATAAAAAGTCAGGTTCCCTTAGTTATGAGACTGATTGTACAGACCAGAGAGGCAGTAGAAAAAAATGCATAAAATTTTAGAGCTCTCTAAAAATTATTTAAAATAGCATTTTCATACCTAATAACACCATGATATTAAGAGCCACTGTCTCAGGACCTTCCAGGAGCAGAAGGCATCGTGTGCCCCATTAGAAGTATTCCATTTCCAGTGCAGTATTAAGCACTTTGTTCTAGTCTTGGTGGGTTGTAAAATACCAGACTTTAAGTGAGTCACTTATTCAGGGTTGAAGGCTGTTTGTCCTGGGACTGGGGCGAGCTGTGTTTGAGAGAGAAGGAGAAGAGATTCCACATGTTGGGGGAATGGAGGAAATGTTACTCTGGCAGTTGTTTAGTTTGTTGACATGGCAGCCTTTCTGAAGCTCCTCAGAGGTTTGGAGAAGAAGAACAAATCCTGGCAGAGACAGATTAGCAAATAGAGTAGTGCAGGTAAGACAGTCAAGGGGATATGATAAATGCAATTATCGCATGGATTTAACCCCACAGATGCGGTATACATCGATCTGCAACATATTATTCTATATACATCCAGAAGTGTGTGTATGTGTGTGAGTGTGCGTATTTCTTCTTTGCTTTGTGTTAGGGGTATTCACTGGCAATGATGTATGAAATGAAATCCCTATGCTCAAGGCACACAGGGAATATCAGACAGAGCTGTGCAATCACTGCTGTGCTGAGCTTCGCTATTGGCAGATCAAATGTAGCCAGAAGAGCAAACCAACCCTGAAAGACTCTAGGGAAAACAAATATTTTTTTAAAGTTATAAAGTAACATTCTGACCGTTTTAATGTTATTTCTCCCATTTGCTGTCCCTCAGGGGTTACCACAGGCAGCCTGCTGCATTAGCAGAAGTCTTGGAGAGAAAGAGCCCTCCCCACAAAGAATTCCCCCTAAAAGCCCTTCAGACTGTGTTAAAATTACATTTTGAATAGCACTTTCCAGCTTTTTATTAAATTTTAACATGTTTTTTTTTACTAGCTTAGAGAGTTTTTTTAATAGGAATGGCAGTGGGTGGTAAGGTAGGTTTCTGGGTGGGAGGCTATGCTCTTTCTGCCTCTGTCCTCTCATGTACCAAGCATGTGATGGGATGTTGCCTCTTTCAGAATCTGAAATAAATGACACGTCTCTTGGCAATTCCATGAAGTCCAAGGGAGAACCTGCAACAAAGGGATTGGCTTCCAGGGCCCTAAGAAGACTATGCAAATCCACCCCATTGGCTGGAGATGGGTTTGGATGAACGGTTCGGATTGCTCCACTACCCTGCAGAGCTGTGAGGGCGCAGATGCGGGGTATCTTTTTGGCAGCAAGGTGCATAGCTCCTTCCACGAAGTTCAGACATACCATGGCATTTCCAAATCTGTCTGCTCAGCATCAGATCATTTCAGTTTGGCTATAGATTGCTGAAGAAGGACATTTATTTATAATACGCAATGCAGGAAATTAGGCCATTGTACTCCTTCACAGGGGAAAGATTCATAAAAAGTCACACAGAATTATTCTTATATAACTGACAATGACATTGTTGTAAGAAGGAAACAGAACTTTATTTGTCTTACTTAAAATGATATATAGAGCACTTGTCTGTTTATTCCACTGCAAACAGCTCCTGCAAAAACAGCGGTAAGTCCCCAGGGGGTTCTGCTGATAGTTATAAGTTACTTGAGCAAAATCTCTCCAGTGAGTTACTGCCTTACAGGTATCCATTATTCCCGGTTCAAGGGGCTTTTTTTTTTTAAAAAATATATATATATGTTACCTGTAATATGGCTTTTTAAAATATAAATTGTGTCATAACACAGCTACTTTTCAAATAAGTAAGTAAGTGTATCTAAATCAAAGGATGTCTTGCCAAAGGGGGAAAGAGTCAATAAATTGGCTTCATAATCAAATCTGGTTCGGGTTAAAGTGAAGTTAGTTTGATGAATTTGGCTGAGACCCTGGTAAACAGCAGCCTACATAATTAAACTGCTGTACCTTAGTTTAGTCTCCCCAGAAGCTTATGGGCAGCTCAAAGGCACAAGAGTGACAATCAGGAGCTAAGCTGAGCAAATGAACAGGCAATATTACCACCCACACTTCATTCATTACCCCTTCCCCCAGTATATCATCTATCAGAGGGATCAGCAGAATGTGTCTTCCATTCTTGGTAAGGAGCACAAAATGTCCCCATCATTTAAAGGTATAGTCTTGTGTTTGAAATTCTAATAACCAGTATTGGAAAATGAGCAGAAAAGAAAGACCAGAACTCAGTCCTGCTCTCTCATTTGCACAAGATTATGACCCTAGTGTCTATAATTTCTCAGCCTTCAAGTACACATTTGCAGAGCTTTTTAAAACAGATGGGGGGAAAAGAGAATATAGAGTTAGTGTGAAAACAGGCATTTTAGTGCCAGTGAACAGTTTTACTTTTCATCAAGGGAGGAAACAGACTGCAAAAAACCGCCTGCAGTGGACAAAGGACATTGGAATAAGCAGCAACACTGACCTGGATCATTACACCCTTATTGGTCCAATATTAACCAATCACAGCCATTCATTAAGAAGCTAATGGTCAAAGCCTTCCCAAAGAGGAAATTTGTTTTAGAGGTTGAAGCATAGATCTAAGAGAAGGTAAACCTGAGCTCTATTGCCAGCTTTTCCCAGACTTCCTGTTAGAACTGGTTAAAATGTTTTAATAAAAATGTTTGTTTGACCTAAGTGGCTTTTGATGGAAAATTTTCATTTTGATTGAAATTGTCTGGTTATTCAATGAGAAATCAAAAACCAATGTATTCTTTTTTAAACAAAAAAAGTTTTAAAAAACTGAACTTTTTTGGATTTGGTTTTTCACTGCAGATCCCCTATATTTTATTGAAGAAATTAAAAAAATGTTTTTAATTTCCTGTGAAAAATCCTTGGCATTTTTTTTACCAGCTCTGCTTCCTGTACATCCGCTGGGAAATCACTTTCACTGTGTCAAAGCTACCACTGTCTAAAATCAGGATAACAGTAATTACCTATTTCATGGTGGTGTTATGAGGTTCAGTTAATGAATGTTTTTAAAGTGCTTTGAGATCCTTGGATGGAAGATGTGAAAGAAATGCAAAGTATTATTATTATTCAGAGTTAACAACCAAATTTCAACCATTTGCACTTATCCATCTTGACAGCATGTACCCAAGGGAAGAAAACACATAACTTGTCAGCAGACAGTCCTCTTAATGTGGGTTATAAAACCACCTTCTTGATTGCCATCTGGAGTAACATTCACAACTAAGGGATAGCAGATGTGCATGCATAGAGTGATGTAACCCATTGTCTCGGTCAAATGGACATACTGGTGTTGCCATACTGGATTCATCTCGTCCAGTAACCTGCCTCTGACACTAGCCAAAACTTGATGTGTCAGATAAAAAATGAATGATCCCTGTCACCACCAGAAAAAAACCCAAACCAACCAACTGAAAAAACCCACCCCAAACCAAACAGAAAAACCAAAACCAAAACACACCTGCTTTCCTAATAACAATATACCAGTCACCTGTGCAGTGGTGCATACTGGATGAAAATATTTTCCTGATCCCTGAATCCAATTAGTTTATTCCTGGAAGCATGAGTTTTGATTACTTTTTATTGTTATTAATTGTTATCTGTTACCCATTTTTCAGATGGATTTTCTCCCTTGAAGGCTAGTCTGAATCGTCCATTGCCCTTGGATTTCCCATAAAGCTGAGGTTTGTGTTTTGTTGCCGCACCTATGGCAGCACTTATGAAAGTTGCCAAAGACATCCTGGAAACTGCAATCTTCTACTGTATGCTACTTCGGGGAGGGACCTATGCAATTGTCCCCTGATGCGGCCTCTGGGTGCTACTGTTATCTAAATAACTAACAACCAGAATAATCATTCATCTGCGGAATAGGTACAATGCTGGGCAGAGGTAGTGCAAGTTTCCCATCGCCCTGCCAATGTGCCTCACTCTTGTTTTGCATTAGATGGTAATTCAGTCTATTTCCAAGCAACCTTTGGCCCTTCTGCTGAGATTTCCAACAAGGGTGGCAATTAGTGGCAATCATGGTGACAGATTTTGTGATGGGGATGTAGTAAACAACCTGCAGAAGTGAAATTTGCATGGATTTAATGAAAATAAATTGATGACGGGGTGTGTGTGTGTGTGTGTGTGTGCACATATCCTTTCACCTTCAAACATAACGACATGTTGAGGAATCAATTATCAGAAAAAAATGGCTCTGGAGCAAATGCAGCCCTTAGATGTGCACACCTCACTCTCACTGAAGTCTGTGGAAGTTGTGCATCCAAGCACAGTACTTAGCCTTGTATTGAAAGCAGTGACGAAAGCAGGCACTTGGCTCCATTTTATTTGCATATTTGGGACCAGACCATGGTTGGCCCTGATTCAGGTGTAAGAAACCTGTCCTTCTGTGGATCCCAACCTATGGGCCAACAGGCAAAGGGCTTGATTCTGCAAGTTGCTGAGCAACTGGCATTCCCACTGACTTCCATGGGAGGTCAGAGTGCTCAGCATTGCATCAGAGCACACAGCACCTTGCAGGATCAACGCCAGAAATGACAGTGGGGGTGGAAAATGAATGGGGGAATGGGACTAACCATTAAGAGAAGCACATGCTGCACCCTTGTGAAGGGGCGGCACATTGTCCATCAGCTCTAGGAGCCATTGTGCTTCTCAATGTTTCCCAAAGTGCCCGCTGGGGTGGCACAGCAGCTTACAGCCTTCAGTACCTATCTGCGTCCATTAGAGAACAACGAACCCAATACAACATCCATTGCAGTCAATGGGAGTCTTTCAGTGGGCTTTGAATCCGGCCGAGTGTGGCCCTTTGTAAGTAATAAGATCAAATTTTCAAATGTGAGTGCCTCAGTCAGCTCAGGCTAAGACAAAGAAGGAAAGAGTACACTGTGATGTGGGAAGGGCTCTTTGGGCTGGTCTACAGTATGTGATTATATCGGAATTAGCTGAGTTATATCGAATTAAAACTGATTCCATCCACACGGCCAACCCGGTTTTGTTGATTTAAAGGGCTCTTAAAGCCGGTTTCTGTACTCCACCTTAGCAAGGGGAGTAGCACTGAAATCGACATCGCAGTTCCGGATTAGAGGTACTGTGGATGCAATCCGATGTTATTGGCCTCTGGGAGCTATCCCAGAATGCTCCATTGTGACCACTCTGGACAACACTTTCAACTCAGCTGCACTAGCCAGGTGGGCAGGAAAAGCCGAGGAATTTTTGAATTTCATTTCCTGTTTGGCCATTGTAGCGAGCTCATCAGCACAGGTGACCGTGCAGAGTCCACCAGCACAGGAGACCACTCAGTCCCAGATTCGCAAACGAGCTCCAGAATGGACCGAACGGGTGGTACTGGATCTCATCGCAGTATAGAGAGAAGAATCTGTTATGGCAGAACTACGTTAAAAAAATGCAAATACACATGCCAAAATTTCCAGGGGCATGATGGAAAGAGGCTACTTCAGGGACATACACAAATCTAGAAGCTCAGGCAAACCTACCAAAAAACCACGGAGGCAAATGGGTGTTCTGGGTCACAGCCCCATACATGCCGCTTCTACCATGAGCTGCATGCAATTATGGGGGGTGACGCCATCACTACCCTGCCACTGTCTGTGGACACCTGCAAGGGGGGAATCGCGTGGAGCAAGGAGGATGATTTTTTGGAGAATGAAGAGGAGGAGGAGGTAGAGGAGGACAGTGTACAGGCGGCAAGTGGTGAATCCATTCTCCCCAGCAGCCAGGAACTGTTCGTCACTCTGGAGCCAATACCTTCCACTCCCTCCCAAGGCAGGCTCCCAGACCATGACACTGGAGAAGGCACTTCTGGTGAGTGTATCTTTTAAGTACAATACAGTGTTTAAAAGCAAGCGTGTTTAATGATTCATTTGCCCTGAAGACTTGAGATGCATTCGCCTCCAGTATAGCTCCTGGAAAAGTCTGTTAACGTGTCTGGGAATGAAGCAGGAATCCTCCAGGGACACGTCCATGAAGCTCTCCTGGAGGTACTCTGCAAGCCTTTGCAGTAGGTTTCTGGGTAGGCTGCCTTATTCCATCCTCCGCGATAGGACACTTTACTCGGCCAGGCCAGTAGCAAGTAGTGTGGAATCATTGCTTCACAGAGCAGGACAGTGACAGCTCCTGAGTATTGGGCACACTGAAGCAACATTTGTTCTTTATCTCTCTGTGTTAGCCTCATGAGAGTGATATCATTCATGGGCACATGGTTGAAAGAGGGGAATTTGTTTAAGGGAACAATCAGAGGTGTCCGTTCATGTGGGGGTGTTCGCATTTGTCTGAGGCCTGATCAGAGCCATGGCGGGGGAGGGGAGAGGAAAGATGGAACCGTCGGTGCTGGGCTGCTCCCGTTTAGTTTAAAGGGCTCATCCCTGATCAGAGCCTGACCAGAGCCACGCAGTGGGGGCTGGGGTAATCTTTTCATGCAGGGGTGTCGGCGTTGGGCCTAAAGGGCGTGGCAGGGGGGGGTGCTATGTGAAATGGTCATCGCAGAGAAATCACAGGCCAGGCCCTCCTTTTGAATGGCAAACCCACCATGCATTGCTTGGTATGGGAAAGGGGGGCGCCGCAGTCCAAAAGCATTGAAATGAATGTGGAAGAAGCAGAACCCCGCATTCCCCAGGCCTTCCCAGGGCTGCCTGTAAGCTGAATTCTGTTGCCCAGCCACGTGTGATGCCTTGGTCACACCAAACTGGCAGGCACTTGAGTATAAAAGGCAAAATGTGACCTTGTACAGAAAGAACATCTGATGTATACTATGAATTGCCTGTTTAACTGAGAAACAGTCTCCCCTTTGTTCTCTAAAGTGTATCTTTTAAAATTCTACCCTCCCTTTTTCTCCTCCCACAGGTGCAAATGTTTCAACGCCTCCATCAACTCCATCCCAGAGGCTGGCCCAGATTAGGAGGAGGAAAAAAATGCACTCAGGATGACAAGTTCGCAAAGTTTATGTAGTCCTCCCACACTGATAGGGCCCAGCTGAATGCGAGGAGGCAAATAATTGTGGAGCCCCATAAAGTGTTAAATGAACGTGTAGAGAGTAGGGATGAGAGGAAGTAGGAGCACAATGAGAGCAGGCAGGATTCAGTGCTCAAGCTGATGGGGGAGCAAACTGACATGCTCCGCTGTCTGGTGGATCTTATTGGGGAAAGGCAGCATGACCACAGACCGCCTCTGCATTCCCTGTATAATCGACCTCCCTCCTCCCCAAGGTCTATAGTCTCCTCACTCAGACGCCCAAGAACACAGGGTGGGGGAGGCTCCAGGGATTCACACACTCCACCCCAGAGGATTGCCCAAGCAGCAGAAGGCCGGCATATCCAAAATTTTGATTTGCACTTTAGGGCAGGGGACAACAAATCACAAAGTTTCACAAAGTGAAAGTGGCCCTATGCATGCAAAAGTTTCGCAGTCATGGGGAATCGTCCCATACCTGTAACACTGTGCAGTCCCACCAGTCTGTGCTTGTTTCCCGGGCCCAGAATTGACGTTCCACAGCAAGAACTTGCCCCAACGTCACCATGATGTCCCAACTGCCACATGGCTTTCTTCTTGGAAGATCGTGATCCCACTGTCGTCACTTCCTCAGGTTCTGCAGATAGTGCTGGATAATGTGCAAGGTATTTACAATGGTCACATCTGCAGCGGTGAGCTGAGCAGGCTCCATGCTTGCCATGATATAGCACCTGCACAGGTAATCCAGGAAAAAAGGTGTGAAATGAAGGAGGGCAGGAGAGAGCAGAAAAGCAGAGTGGCAGCGGAAGTCATGCAACCGCACACCATTTATGAGGACGGCTAGCAGTCCTATTGCACCATCTTCTGCAGCAGAGCAGGAGAGCAGAGTTGCAGCGGAAGCGGTGGTGTACAATGACAATGGCTTTCAGGCATATTGCACTATCTTCTGGAGACAGCTTTCAAGCCTATTGTACAAGTCATGGGACAGCAGAGTTCTGCAGATCTACTGCACCGTCTGCTGCTGGAAAAATGGCACAAAACTATTGTCTGCCCTACCTTGCATGGAGGGAGGGGCGACTGATGAGCTGCGCCCAGGAAAACCCCCAAGAATGTTTTTGCCCCATCATGCACTGGGAGCTAAACCCAGAATTCCAATGGGTGGTGGAGACTGCGGGAACTGTGGGAAAGCTACCCACAGTGCACCGCTCTGATGCTAGCCTCAGTACTGTGAACGCATTCCTTCGACTTAACACGTTTAGTGGGACACACACAATCGAATGTATAACATCTCTTCTAAAAAATCGACTTCTATAAATTCAATATTATTTCATACTGTAGATGTACCCTTTGATTAACTTGTGAGCTGGGCCTCAAAGAAACCATAATCGAGCACACTTGACTCTATCTGTGCCACAGTTAATCTTATCATTGTAAGGTGCAAACAACCTTCTACCACATTAGTGATGTTTATCTCATATTGTGCTAGCATTCATTTTCACTAATCTGATACAAAAGTGTAATGATGTATAAGTGTTTTTTAATGTTAAGTAAGTGAAAACAAGTGGGTAATTTACCACTGGATCTGCACAGATTGGAGCTGGCATTTCACAGAAAAGATGCTGGACTTCTATATTTAATTTTATTTTCTCTGTGTCTGATGTCACAGTTTACACTGTATGTCACGGAGTCAAAGTCATGGCTGTCACCATATTGTTGAGCCAGCAGAATGCAGCAAAAATAAAGAGACCCTTAGCAGCCAAGGAAGTGCTAATGCCCAGCCACAAATGTTTGTTTAGAAGGCTTCTAATCAGACAAGAGAATGAAGAGCTTTGACAAAGAGCTGGTCACAGACCTGTATTTAGATTGCATGTTTCACCTGCCCTCCTGCTTATGAACTGGTGAACATTTTGGGGATGACTGTCCCTGGAGACACTACCCCTAAACTAGAGAACACGATACAATGGCAGACAACACTGACCGTTCAATTCCATGTTGCAAAGTTCGGGTATTTATGGGATGCCTGTAGGGCCTCACATCTAAGATATTACAAGCCTCACTTCTGCTTTCACCCTAAAACACCTTAGTTGTACAGTAATATTGAGAGACAACCCCCACCCCAACTGAGATGGGGATCCCATTGTGCTGGGCACTGTACACACATCATAAAAGAGAGCCCCGCCCCAATGAGCTTACAATTTAAATGACACACAAAGGGTGAGAGTGGAGACAGAGTCAACATGGTTTACTCAAAGAGCCGAACTAGGAACTGAACCAAAGGTCTACAGCTGACCCATACCATGACCTAGTTATATTACATTGCTTCTAAGGTTAATACTACTAATTAATCTCATCCTCAATAGCATTTTGCCTGGTAAACTTAGTGTTGCAAGATTTTGTTCTATTTGTTCTTTTTGTCTTCTGGAATTCCTTTCTTTAAAACATTTTGCTTACTAGCAATTGCTTCTAAAATATCACAAACAGTTGCAAAAGTGACAGCATAATGCTAGAAAATTTGCAACATTTAAAGACATTTGTACCAAATTTGGTATTGAAAGGTTTTATTGGTGAAGTTTTGCTCTTTCAGTTAGCTATGTAATTTTTGCAAAGCGAAGTCTGACATCCTAATCAGCTCTGCTTCCCCTGCTACATTTAGCATCTCTGGAGGACAATCTCCATACCAAAGGTATTTGTTAAAATACAGGCAGGAGATTTCAAATACCTTAGAAGTGGTCTGCAAAGTTTTCATTGAAAATTAAGAAATTTCCTGTTAATACTCAGGAAGAAAGTTTATCTAATAGTTTAAATATGTTGTTAGCACTATTTTCACAACAAAATTGCACCATTAATGAACTCTCTTAAGTGACAAGGAATCTGGGCTTTTAAGGGTCTCCAATTTTCTTCATATGTGTGGAGAGTACCCTAGACCTTTGTTCTGTGCATGGGAGATGAAAGCAAAAGGATTTGGGGAGTTCATACAGAAGGTGATCTCCTACATTCTGGGAAGCCCAGCTTTGCAGAGCCTTCCTATATGCCATCATTCTGTGTAGCTTAGGGTGGTGTAGGCAACAAGAATAGTAGGACTGGAGCTGAATGGCTATATACATCTACTAGGCATTCTTCCTTGTGAGGAGGATGTACCACATAGAAGACTGGATAGCAAAGCTTTGTGGCTACAGAGTGGGTCCAATTATCCAGGCTATGTGCAAATTTGCTCCAGAATGAGGGGCACCATAGACCCAAATTAAAAGAACCATTCCACTCTAAGTCCCTCCTTCCTTTCCCTCAGTCTATAATTTTCTTCATTATTTCCCTTTGGGGCTGCGATTTGTCATGCTTAGTCACAGGCAGTATATAAAATACATTTTACTAAAGTTCTTCTAACAAAAACGGCATTGAAACAACTTTTAAAGTTGTGAAAAAAATAACAGGAAATTCACACTTAGGCCCTTGAGGACGAAGCATGACATATATCCTCCAACACTCAGGCACAATGGGGTGCACCATAAAAGTAAATAAGGGACACACCATGGTGCCTAGCTGTTAGAGGACGTGCTTTTTGCCATCAAGTTAGCATTTCCTTGCTTTTTGCCCTAACGTCTATGGGCTTTTAATACATTCACCATCTTTGTTACATGTATATAAGCCAATGCATGACTTGTCTTAAGTTTGCAGAATAATATAAATGTAAACACATTCATTAACATTTAATATACCAACCAAAATGAAGATTTACACTGCAAACTGATAGGCAGTTTAAAATTAGGCTGCACGCAAAATTAGGTTGAACACACGTGTTTTATTAGTTATATATGGCTCAGAGACTTTAATGCAGCCAGTTCTGATGCACACTGAGTACACATGCTAAAATGGTATAGACTTCTGCAGCAAATTCAATTTCAATTTACATATGCAGCAACATATTTCTTCAATGAAAAAGAAAAAACAAACAAAAAACCCACATGCTTTCATTGTCCATTTTTCAATAGCAAAGCAACCAATGGTGGTTTCATAATCCAAAACCACGCTATTTTTCATTTATTTGATTCCAAAAGGATGTCATATCCCAACTTTGCTTTTGACATGAAAATCCCAATGGGATTTCTTTTCATTTTTCAAAATGATCAACTCTCAGGCTGAGGCTTTAGTCGGCATTTTTCAGCCTTGAATCTGGTGTATTTTTGTGGGTAAGTCATAACCATTTGATCATGACAGAGATGTTGAAACATCTGGAACTACAGTAACCCACTGATTTGTCATACAGCATAACAAAGTTGGGCATCATATGCTGATACGATTAGATTGGTAAGAACCACTGGCAAATCTTATCTGATGAGAGTATTTTCACAAGAGAGCACATCATAGAAAATTGCAGGTTATCTAAGAAAACCAGCACTGATACAAGATTCTAAAAGATTTCCATTCTAGTCTATGATGAAATTTGACACCTCTTTGACACCTAGCAGTCCAAGATCTCAAAGTACTTTAACAAACATTAATCCTCATAAGACCCTTATCAAGTAGACTTTTATTATAATACCCTTTTATAGATGGATAAATTGGGGCATAGGCAGTGAAGTTCATTATAAAAACTCAAGAGTCACTCCCATATTTTGAAGCCAAATCCCTCTGTCCTGCAGAGTAATATATTTACCTCAGAAGTGTATAGTGTATTGAACAGAAAACATGGCAAACCTTGTGGATAGTTCTGAAGTGATGTCCAGTTCCCAATAACATTCATTGCGCTCATGTCCTTGATTGGGGCACTACATTTATATATACTGTCTGGTTCAGAAGTATGTTTATCTGCACTATGCAGGTGATGTGCCACTCAGGGAACGGTCCAACTCCATATAAGGTACTATACTAAAGTGGATTAAAGGGCTAAAAAGAACATAACTGGTAACCTGAACTAAGGAAAATCTAAACAAACATATGAATTGTGGAGTGAACAGCTGCTGAGATTGATTAAATGGTTCCTCTTTACTTGGCCTTTAATCAATCTGAAAAGCCATTTGTTGCAAACATACTGCACAGTGACAGATTATTCCTGTTATATAACAAAATAAAACATTAAAGAAGATTTTCAAAGCTCAAGGGAGTTTGAAAGTGCTGTACTGCCTCTTTCCTGGATTCTCAGTGATGTCATTTTAAGGGCACAGCTAGGCTGCGTATAGATCTGGTCTTGAGAAGTGTTGGTCATCTGCTGAACGATGAGCTCAATGTTAGTTGCAGCTTCTCAGAACCTTTAAGGATTTGATTTTAAGTGAGGCAAGATGGGATTAAAAAGTAAATAGTTGTAAATTTTCAAGGACAGATCTTTAAAGAGAAAAATTGCTTGTAAGAGTGATCTGTGCCAAAAGAAAAATAGTGCTGTGCTTAGGTACATATCCTAGATTGCACATCCTTTGCTCATGGCGGTGAGCTCTTGATCACACAATATCACATATTTAAATGGAACTTATATGAGTATATGTGACAGAGGCTCTTTAGCAAAGGTCCCCTATACTTTGTAGACAACTCTAATTTCAAAACTTACAAACTTACCTCATCAAGAACATATTTTGCAGGGTATCAAAAATACCCTTTGTCCATAACTCTTTATCCATAAAGAGTAATATGTAAGGTATCGACAGCAAGCTATCCACAGCAAGCTCATAACTTGTCAAGATTTATAATCATTCTGAGATAGAGGTATGGATAAATTCAAGGAATAATATAGCTTTGTTGAAAGTATGCGTTATGGAAATAGAGTTAAAGTTAGTCACGAGGAGACAATATGTCTTGGCGATGGCTTATTCAAGTATGAGGAAGTTGTTACCCACCCCTGGTTAATTGGTGATGTAATGCCAGGCTCCATTTTCTAACTTTGTGCCATCCCAAGACTATCAATGGAAAAACCATCAGAGACAATGGCAAACAACTGAAACCACTTAGAGACAGAAAACGAAGATTACAACAGACAGAGGTTCACTCTGTGTAGAAAGACAAAAGACTTTCAGTATAACAGAGGAGGTGGGGGAAGACCCTCTGATCCTTTCACTGGGGAGACATCTTGGGAAACAGGAGTGTTCTCATGAAAAATTGTATGCTGATTCCTGTGAAACTAGCCAGCTGTGCAACAGACTAAACCTTTGGACTCGACAAACCTACTTTATTAGATAGGAAAGATAACTATTAAGTGTAGACCCAGGTTTATGTTTTATAATTTTGTTTTATATTGCAATCAGTTGTTTCCACCACTCTCTTCTTTCTAGTTAACTCCCTATTATTTCTTAAATAAAATCCTTTTGTTTTCTTGTAAGTGCTCAGAAGGGCTGTGCAATTTTACAGGAATGGTGGTTTAAATTTACAGGAACGGTGATAAAACTAGTGAACTGGTGTACATTGCACCACTGAGGGCAGAGGAGCTGGAATTTCTCTGAGTAGTCAGTGTCGGGGACCGGACAACGAAGGGGAATTATTCAAAGGGAATCAGGGGCTGGGGTGCACCTATTGTTAACCTGCATTACAAAGACAAGGCTGGCATAGCACTGAGGAGAATGCTTGAGTGGCTGGAGGACTGGTGTTAAGCAGCGGGCACCCAGCCAGGCACAAGCAAGACTCCCTCGTGCTGTTGGCAGGTGGTAACAAGGTGACTCACAGTCCTAGGTACCCCAAGAACCATCACAGTGAGTGCTTCCTACCATGAGTGAGGAATGCACAATCCAGCCGCTCATGGCAATAATATGATTATCATCATTGTAGTATTATTACTATTTAACATTTACTACGGTAGCGCCTAAGGGCCTATCAAGAGTGGGGCCCTGTTGTGCTAGTAGTACTTTGCGCACACAGAGTAGTAGATAGTCCCTGCCCCAAACAGCTTGCAATCTAGATTTCCCAAAGCACTTTATATACTCTATACCAGGTGTGACGGAGTCAGACCAGAAGACTACAGGAGAGTGCTGGAAGGCAGGTATATCAGCCTCAGGATGTGCAGGTCCCTGTTCCCTGGATAGCCAAACAAAGGCCATTCCAGGCCAATCAAGACACCTGGGGCCAATTAAGAACCTTCTAGAAAGGAGTAGAAACAGATAGCCTGATTGGGACACCTGAAGCCAATCAGGGACTGGCTGAAACCAGTTAAAAACCTCCCAGTTAGTCAAGTGCGCTGTGGGTGTCAGGAGCTGTGGAAGGAAGTTATGCTGTCGGTGAGACTGAGTGTAGGACAACATATCATCCAGAAGGAAGGAGGCCCTGAGGTAAGGGTGAAGTGGCGTTTGAAGAAGCGGGGACTGTTGTGGGGAAGTAGCCCAGGGAATTGTATTGTGTTTTGTGCCTAAAAGGTCAGCCATCTTAGCTGATACTATTAGGGTCCCTGGGCTGGAGTCCGGAGTAGAGGGCGGGCACGGGCTCCCCGCTTTTCCATCTTCCATACTGGCCTGTGATGAAGGTAAGTCACTAGGTGGTGACTCTTGCCAATTATACTGAGAAAGGGAGGTCACTCTGGGGCCTAGATGAGTTTCTGAGGCCCCTAAATCTGCCAGGAAACACAGGACCCACAAGTACAGACTTGGAGCTTTGTCACACAGGGTGGCCAAAACTGTGGCTCTTTTACAGTTAAAGTGTGGCTAGTAGAGGTGTCCCCCATATTCTCTGCTTAGCAGACATGGTGAGGAGCTCGGGGCTCTGCCCTATGTCAGGGTGGTGGAGGTAGGGGCTTCTGCAAGAGATAATTGGTGTCTGCTGAGAGTGGGGAGGGCACAATTTAAAGCTTCAGCTCCCCCTAACAGCTTGAATCATGCCCCCCTCTTACTCTCAGTGGCCCCCTCTGCAGGTGTTAGCTCGGTGGGAAGAGGCAGCAGCAAAAACAGCTGCTCTCCTTATAACTCCCAGCTGTTTGCCGCTGCCTCTCCCAGGCCACAGCTCCCAGCTTGCTGGGCCCGGGCAGCACCATGTGACCAAATGGAGCCAGCAAACCCTGGCAAAAATCTAGGGGGGTGCATGTGACTACACATGGCTCTGGCAGCAGGGTGGAGGGGCTTAGGGCTTCAGCTCCATGAGGCATGCCTGCCAGGGCTCAGGACTGAAGCCCCGAGCCCCAGCAGGCGCGCCTCTGCCCTTGAACTTCTGAAGATTGTCATATGTGTCTTGGAGGGTCAGTAAGTTTGGCTCCCCCTGCTCTATACTAAATATAAAAGAATCATGCCATTACAGAAGTATAATGTGGTTAATGGGAGCTGTTCAACAGCATGCACAAACACTAGACAAGTTTTACCCCAAATAATAAGAAAGAGATATAAGCAGCATGGAACTCAGCTGATGATATCTCCAGAATGCTTTCCATTATAAGCTGTTTGCATCCATCCCCCAGCAGTTGTGTGGGAAGGAAAGACTCAGTGACCTGGCCGTCTGAGTATCACATTTGACCTAAGAGAATAAGAGCCATCTTCTTTCTTTGGAGGATAGTAAATGCTTTCAAATGGGAAACAAATGATTTTAGTGCTTAATAACAATAATAGCCTGTGGAAGTAGAAATCATCAGATAAGCAAGGAACTTGCTCCTCACCTTCCCCCACTTCACCTACAGAAAAAGATATAGAAAAGCAATGCTGAATCCCGACTGTATGTCTGGGTCACATCTCCTTATCTTTTGGACAACTTTGTAGAAACTCTCAAGTGATATCTGTACAGGAAATGACTTGTGAATGGATATAGGAAAATGGCTCAATTTCCAAAGAAACAGAACTTCACTGATCTCGTGTGAAAGGGCATTGTGTCTTGGGACAGAGATAAGCAGTTGAGCACAAATCTTTGAGTGAGGATCTTGGGACATGAAGGATAACTTTTGGATATTAGTTGTAAATCAAGAAACAAGAGAGCCAATGGCTATCATTTCTATCTTGTTGCTAGCGGATGGCTGGGAAGGTTTAGCTTGAAAAAGGGATGAGCATAAAGAAAATTAATGGAAAATTTCCTATAAGAATTTGAATAGCTCATCAGAGCTGCGAGCAGTGTACTGGTTCCAATTTGCAGGGAGACTCCTGCATGTAGCAACTTTGTTCTTTGGTATTTATTAGAGTTGAACTGCAGCCAAAGCCTCAGGTATGAGCTCCACATTTTGAGAAAGTTTGGATCTGGATCCAAAACTTGCAGATCAGACCCATTTCAAATCTTAATTCTCATGAGTTTCAGGTCTGAACCAATATTCAACAAGAAAGTTGATGAGTTTGACCATGTTTTGTGATGAATCTGCTGTATTGTATGATGTCAACTTTAAGTCACAAATCAGTCGAAGTATTTTTAAAACTAGGCCCAGGTTGAACAAAAGATTGGAACTTGAGTGAACTATTCTACAAATCTGGGCTAGAGTCTCCAAATAAAGGACTAATGCAGGTGCTGGAAATCTAAATGAAACAAACAGATTCAGAGTACATCTAAACAACAATTAAACATCTGCAGCTGACAGAGGTCATCTTATTTGGACTGCAGGGCTGTAAAATTGATATGTAGATGCTTGGGCCGGACTTCTAGGATCCCATGAGGAGAGAAGATCCCAGTTATTTTTAGCCCTGAAAGCCTGAGTCAGTGACCCAGGCAAACCATGCCACTGGTCTTTTATTCCAGTGTAGATGTACCCCCAATGACCTCCTAAAAAGCTCATAAGAGAAAAAGTTTCTGTACTTTCCCCAGCTGAAAGAGAATGGACAAATACTTGACAAAAAGCACCCCCATAACGCACATCCGTACAGAAGAAGATTTAGCCTTGTCCTCCCTTCTACCAATGATGTGACCCCATTTATCAGCTTCTCACACAGATATCTCTTTGTTTCTTTTATGCTGCCCTTACACATGGGATGCTCTTCCTGACTGATCTGTAAGGCACTATCCTCTCCTTCAAATCTTTCCTCAAGGCCCCCTTCTGCCACTACATTGGTAAGAAATGAACCAGTTAATGCCAGCTAGGCAGCGGGACAGATAAGGATAATGGACACTCACTTTATCTAAACATAATTATTTTAGCATCCTAATGTAAATATAAATCTCTAAAAATTAACTATATTGTCTGTCCCTGTCCCCCAGCCCATCAGATGTCACTTTACCTTCTTTGCCTATAAATGCTTTGAGACAAGGAGTGTGTCTTTCTACATGTTTGTACAGAACCTAGCTCAATCAAGTCCAGACCTGACGGGGAGTATTGTACCTCTTTCCAGCATCTGCTTGCAGAGATTACAGGAGGAGAGCCCCCACTGCCTTTCCAAAGGGTTCAGGGAGGGAAGATTGGGCTATCAGCTCCCCAGTCCCTAAATACTGATTGGGGAGCTGGCTTCCTGCAGGGGTGGGTAAGAGAGATGTTTTGCCTGTTCTCCCTGGAGCTCTAGAGATATTCTAGCATGCTGTCTTGTACGTTGCATTGCAATGGCTTCACCAACACTATGCTGTCAGAACCACTGTCAGCACATAGCTTATCATCAGCTCCCTCAGCCTCTAGCTGGTGTTTACCTAGCCCCACAGATCCTAATGAACACCTTCCTCTATATAGCCCTTCTCAGTTCCACACATAGTATTGTGGCAGTCTCTTCTGGCACTAGTCTGGGCCTATTCTGCCAGGCTCTCTTTGTTGGGTGCTTCCTCTAGGCTGCTCAGATGCTTTACTTCCCTGGCCTTTCATTTCCACTCTTCTGCATGGCTGTACAGCTGTCAGCACCTGCTCATGTTCTCTGCTGACTCTCCCAGCCTCCAGTCCCATCAGTGCTGTACCTCAGCTGCTCAACTCCTCCATTTGGTATCTAGTTAATCTAGGACCTCAATTCCATTTCCTCCCCTAGAAACCTGGTTTGCTAGCACATCACGCCGATCCTAAGTAATTTGTGGGAGCAAGGGCTGGTCCTTCGTGATCATTGACTTTGCTCTCAAGAATGCAGGCTTCCCCAGGAACCTTCTTCTAAAGGGTTACTGGGATTTTCATCCACCTTTCATATTTCAGGTCACTGACCAGTTTCCCAAACCACCTTGAATGTCATAAGATTCCTCAGGTGGAGAAAGGCTGACTATAGTGAACCAGTTAACCTTGACTGGTAACAGTCTTAGAGTATCTCTACTTCCAAACTAAACACAATAAGGTATCATTATAAATATTGCTTAAAATTCCAAAGTAGATACATAACAAGTAGGAAATGCCATTTACTTAGGAACATTCAATGTTTCTTTCATGAACTGGGGGTCTTGCTTTGTAACCAAGTACACGGTTTGTCCTTGTAGATATCTCAGAGACTCAGTCTGCAAAGCATTAATCCAGAGACCTGAGGATTCCGTGTTCCTGGTACTTCTCTAAGAAGTGAGATAACTGCAAGCTATGATTTACAATAAAAACATCCCTGTTATACAGTTAAAGCAGACAGCCTTGCCATCAGCAACTTGTGATGTTGAAATACAGATGTTGTGTCCATATTCTCTGTGACGCTAGCACACAGGCTGCAGTGTTGGGCTATGCAGCAGGGATGGCAAATAGTGGGAAAGATATGGAAGCAGCAAAGGATTGGACTCCTGTGACCTTCCTGGGCCAGAGTTTTCAAAGGAGGCTGAAACCGTTAGGAGTTTGTTCCCCTTCCCCAAATGGCTGCCATAGTTTTCTGGAGGAAAAGATGGGGACTGTGTTTGAGGTAGTAGTGATGTGGAATCGTAATAATTCCATTATTAATACAGGTACAGTATGGGTCAGTAAATATATACTCTTCAAGGAATGTTTTTGATGTTTACAATTTTGTTTTTGAGTATTAAGTGTAGTGGACCCTCATCCATGATATTTTTGGCCACAGTCCAGTGTTTTATTAGAGAAAGGAGAGGGTTACTTTAAAAAACATGAATTAAAAACATGCCAGTTTCAGCTCTGCTCTAGGCTGCCTGAAATCCACTGAAGGAGTCTCCAGTAACAACCTTTGATCTGCTTAAAGGTATTTATTCTGCTTTTTGAAGGAATACTTTATTAAGAGGTCTGTTCTGAACTGCTACATTTAATTGGAAACACTCCACTATAATTTCACTGTTGTCTTGGTTTGTTTCTGTTCACCAAACTGCAAAAGGTAAACTGTGCACAGCCCTATAGTATTTAAGAGTTGGATGCAGTTTGAAAAAAAGGACACAATTCATTAAGAAGCTCAGTTGTACTACATGAGAACTGGAATCTTCTGATTCTGCTACCTGAGAACTGGCCTATTTTGATTCTTTCCAGAACTCCACTCATACAACTGTCTTGAAGATAAGACAAACAATCTCAACCAATGAAACACAAGATGAAAGTATTACATCATCAGAACAAGTTTGCCATTGGCAGAATAGAGCTCTAACACAAAACACAGTTACCTAGAAATTTCTGAAGACTGTTTAACAATTTCCTAAGTATCAAATAAACCAAAGGGATGAAGGTAAGACTCTCGAGAAAAAAATTATACACTTTGGACTGACAGCAACCTGTGGAAACATTGATGGCCTGATATTGCATAGCAAGGATATTGAGAGTTGCATAGAAAAACACACAGAAAATGAGGTGCAGAACAGGGAACACAGGGAAATCCAATCAACCATTAGTTAGAAGTTGCTGCATAGCCAGTGCCATCAAGTTACTCTTGACTGGTAATAGTCTTAGAGTATGTCTACACTGTGAGCTGGGGTATAATTCCTATGTCTGCTTAGTGCAAAGGACAACACCAATACTTATTTGCACCTATGTGCAGATCTGCTCACACTTGCACTGGAACACAACAACCATTTTCCTCATGGGCACCATGCAGGAAATTGCAGGAATAAAGTCTGAATAAAAGCCCCTACTGAAATTAATTTTCTTCCAATTTTTAAGTCAGCTTCGGTGTTCTGCAACATGGATAGGTTACACGCTGAAGTACTAGTGAGGTACAGGTGAGCATTTGCAAAGTAAAACATTGTCTTTGCATGATGAGTACAAGCACCCAAAGTTTCTTCTTTGAGAAAAGGCAGGAAAAGTCCATCTAGCCACCTTCATGGAACTTGTAGGGTGAAGTACAGGGTGTAGGAGGGAAGAGTTTGGATGAGGCACAAGGAAGTCAGTCTCTGTGCACATGGCTGGAGTGCTAGCTGCAGTATCTCTGTAAATAGTCCTCTTAATAAAAAGCCATTTTAGTTGTACAAAATGGAATCCTTTCGTATTGTTACTCCACGGGTGGTACATAAGAGTCTAAACTAAGGCCTAGTCTACACTGGGGGGAGGGGTGGATCGATCTAAGTTACGCAACTTCAGCTACATGAATAACATAGCTGAAGTCTATGTACTTAGATCTACTTACCACAGTGTCTTCACAACCCAATGGACTCTGCCTGTGCCTCTCACTCTGGTGGAGTATTGGAGTCGACGGGAGAGCAATTGGTGATCGATTTATTGCGTCTTCACTAGATGCGATAAATCGACCCCTGCTGAATCTATCATTCCAGAGGTAAGTATAGACATACTCCAATAGTTAGTGCTAAATGGACTCAAATTTTTTTCTGTTACTTTCAGAACAGAGGTTCCCAGAACTGTGGTGTGCGGAAGACCTGGCAGGTCACATTGTGCCATTTGGCCTCCTTGTTTTCAGCTGATAAACTGTCATTAAAAGATGGTGAAATACTTCCCTAATATTACTTTACTATGTAAGTAATCGCAGTGGTTTTGCCTCAGGGAGGATATCTGACTAGAAATGGGAGAGGAGGTAGTCCGTGTGATGATGAATGGAAGGGAATGTGTTCATGAGACAACCCCTCTCTGAGTATGTGGTTCACACAATGAAAAAGTTGGAGAGCTCCTGCTGCTTTAGCACATATCCTTGTTTTCATTATTGGAGATACAGAAATGGTCGATCATACTACCACTGAGCCTGAGTCTTAGACCATTTTTACAGCTCGTGGAACTCCACTGATTTTGATAGAACCACACTGGATTATACTGGCGTAAGCGAAGACGAAAATCAATCCCAGTGCCTTTACAGAAGTTAAACTCCAGTAACATATTGCATTGCTGATTTGATTTTATTTTTAGAAGAAACTGTCATAAGGCAATTGTAGCACAATAGGTAACAGGCTTCATCTTCTTGGCACCAGCCGTCAGTATCAAATGCTTCTCACTGGCCCTTACTAGTTTATACCCTCTCCACTCATTCCAGAAAGAATGACCCTACTTCTTACTTGGCGCTATGCTGTTCTATATGGCCACCTCACGAAGAGCACAAAGTGTACTACTCAGCATTAAAACAACAGCTCACACTGCTATCTCCTGACCTCCGCAACCCCAATCAGACATCAGTCCTCTTAGTCTGAGTACAGCTCTGTGGTGTACTGCAAACACTGTAGGACAGATTTGTTTTTCTTTTTAGTTTCAAAATCCATCCTTGACCACATGCCTTGGAGTAAAGATGCAGTGAAACAGTTCAGAAAAATTGGAATGCTCTCATATTGGCTCACTAGAATTTGGGGTACAATTGTTCTGGATAAACTAATTAATATTAAACGTCATCAAGAAGAAGAATTCCTGGACATTTGCCTTTTAGTTACTGAAAATGCAGGTAAGCCAACCAGAAAGACTTGGCTCTTTTCTTTTTCAATTTATAAACTATTTCCAATAATGATGAGCTGGCGAGTTGTGATATTGACTCTGATTGTTGCTACTCGTTGGCTTATTACACCTATGAATTGTGTAAACCTTGAGTCTATGCTAAAACCTACCTGTATTTTTCCTAATCGGAAATCTATTTGTTTTACCCACCTACCACATCTTGTCTTTTAGACTGTAAGCTCTTTGGGACAGGGCTGTCTATATTATACCCATTAGACTGGGTTCCCAACTGAGTTGAATCCTCTAGGCACTATTGTAAAATAATAAATAATAACTATTGGGATCACTTGGCTTTGATCTTGTAGCTTTCCCTTCTCAGCATATGCTCAGCTCATGTCTTTAAACAGTCTGAAGCCAGAACTATAATAATTTGTCCGGTTTTCCCTAAACTGCTTTATACTTAATGAGGGAGAATTACAAGGTGGGGTAGGGGATTTAAGAGGCTTCTCTTCACTCCCCCAATAGCCTCTGCCTAATGCTTTTTCTCACATTTCCCAAATAACCTAGACAATTTTGATTTTCACCCCATCTGTTTTATCCTTTTCTCCTCTCTCTGTTCACTAGGTCTTACCATATGTATGTAGAGCAGCTAGCATTATAGGGCCCCAATCCAATTTGGGAATGCTAGGCACAACCAGAATTCAAATGATAAACAGTAAGAGATATCTTAATACCAATGAACTGGTGCCTATCTGCCTACCATCAACTATTTTACTGACTACCCACACTTTATTAGTTAGGTAAATTCAGGTTGCCTTCCATAGCAATCCATGCATGAATAATAAAAGTATAGTAGTAGGTATATATTATCGACCACTTGTCCAGGATGGTGACAATGACTGTGAAATGCTCAGAGAGATTAGAGGGGCTAAAAAACAGAAAACCTAATAATAATGAGGGATTTCAGCTATTCCCATATTGACTGGGTACGTGTCATCTCAGGACAGTATACAGAGGTACACTTTGTAGACAACACTAATGGCTACTTCTTGGAGTAGCTACTCCTGGAACTTGAAGGTGGAAAGGCAAGTCTTGATTGAGTCCTAAGTGCTACACAGGATCTTGTCCAAGAGATTAATATAGCTGAACCGCTTGGAATGGTAACCATAATGCAATTAAATTTATCCTTGTTAGGGTGGAGAGGGGGAGAGAATAAAAAGGAAATGAAAAGGAACAGTCACAAAAGTGAAATGGCTGCAAGCTGCATGGAAACTTTTAAAACTTCAGTAATGAAGTTCAAACTATATGCATACCCCAAATTTAAAGGGAAAAAAACACTAAAAGGACCACAAAAAAAGCCACCATGGCTAAACAACAGAGTAAAAGAGGTGATTAGAAACAAAAAGTCATATTTTAAAAATTGGAAGTCAAATGCTACTGAGGAAAATAGAAAGGAGCATGAACTCTAGCAAGTCAAATGCAAATGTATAATTAAACAGGCCAAAAAAAGAATTTGAAGAGCAACTAGCAAAAGACACAAAAACTAACAGTAATTTTTTCTTAACTACAACAGAAGCAGGAAGCCTGTCAAACAATCAGTGGGGTAACTGGATGATTGAGATGCTAACGGAGCACACAACCCTCACCCCACAAAAAACAACAAGAATAAAAAAATAAGGCTGTTGCGGAGAAGCTAAATGAATTATTTGCATCGTCTTCACTTCAGAGGTTGTGATGGAGAGTCCCACATCTGAGCCATTCTTTCTAGGTGACAAATCTATGCAAATGTTCCAGATTGAGGTATTAATAGAAGAGGTTTTGGAACGAATTGATAAATTGAACAGTAATAGAATCAGAGGGGTAGCCGTGTTAGTCTGGAATTGCAGAAGTGACAAAGAGTCCTGTGGCACCTTAAAGACTAACTAATTTAGTTAGTCTTTAAGGTGCCACAGGACTCTTTGTCACTTGAACAGTAATAAGTCACCAAGACTAGATGGTATTCACCCAAGAGTTCTGAAGGAACACAAATATGAAATTGCAGAACTCCTAATTGTGGTATGTAATCTATTGCTTAAATCAGCCTCTGTACTAGATGACTGGAGGTATATAATGCCAATTTTTTAAAAAGGCTCCAGAGGCTATCCTGGCCAGTAAGCCTAACCTCAGTACTAGGCAAATTGGTTGAAACTATAGTAAAGAACAGAATTATCTGACACATAAGTGAACATGATATGTTGGGGAAGAGTAAACATGGCTTTTGTAAAGGGAAACCATGCCTCAACAATCCATTAGAATTCTTTGAGGGATCAGCAAACATGGACAAGTGTGATCCAGTGGATACAGTGTTCTTGCCCTTTCGGGAAGCCTTTGGCAGAGTTCCTCACAAAGACTCTTAAACAAAGTAGACAGACATGGGATAAGAGTGAAGGGAAGTTTGTAGACGATACAAAAATACTCAAGATAGTTAAGTCCAATGCTGACTGCAAAGATTTACAAAGGAATCTCACAAAACAGGGAAATAAAATAGAAGATGAAATTCAATGCTGATAAATATAAAGTAATGCACACTGGAAAACATAATCCCAACTATACATACAAAATGGTAGGGTATAAATTAGCTGTGAGCAGTCAAGAAAGAGATCTTGGAGTCATTATGGGTAGTTCTCTGTAAACATCTGCTCAGTGTGCAATGGCAGTCAAAAAAGCTAACAGAATGTTAGGAACCAGTAGAAAAGGGATAGACAGAACCAGCTCTAGGCACCAGCAAAGCAAGCACGTGCTTGGGGTGGAGCATTTCCAGGGGCGGCATTCCGGCACCAGCCATCCTTTTTTTTCCAAAAAAAAATCCACCAATATACGGGGAAAAAAATACATGAAGATCAAAAAATGCGGTAGGAGCATGACGTGAAAAATATTGTATCATGTCATGACACGGTCACTCAAAATGTGAATGTGTATAAACATGTTAACGTTAACAGTTATTGATTAATTAAATCAGGAACCATGATTACTTGTATGTACTGCGCTGCCTTATCAGCGCCATTCACGCCAATTTCCATGTTGCATCAGTGCCAGTGGTTTAGCATGTGGTATTGAATATTTTATTTGTGTATGAACTTGTTTTAAATTGTTTCAACTTTCAAAGTAATCAGACCTTGGTAAAGATGAGTAAAGCATTTATTTATTTACTTATTCTAGCCAACGACAAAAATCGGCTATGTGACGAGAGTAAAGCATTAAAATATAAACTTGAAACTTAAGTTTCACATGACAAGCAGAAGAACCGATTAGATTTTGGAAAAATTCTGACATGGGATTGAAATCCAGCTGCTAAAGATGAACTGATCAAAGATTATCTTCGGTAACTGATAAAGACGAACAAACACAATCCATTAATTTCCTAGCCTGGGGGGAGTAACCAAAATTTTTTTTGCTTGGGGCGGCAAAACACCTAGAGCTGGCCCTGGGGATAGATAAGAAAACAGAAAATATCATAATATTACTATATAAATCAATGGTATGCTCACACATTGAATACTGTGTGCATTTCTGGTCACCCCATTTCAAAAAAGATATATCAGAATTAGAAAAAGCACAGAGAAGGACAGCAAAAATAATGAGAGGTATGGAACAGCTTCCATATGAGGAAAGATTAAAGAACCTGGGACTGTTCAGCTTGGAAAAGAGATGATTAAAGGGGGGGTATGATAGAGGTCTATAAACTCATAAATGATTTGTAGAAAATGAATAAGGAAGTGCTATTTTACCTTCTCAAAACACAGAACCAGGGATCTCCCAAGGAAATGAATAGGCAGGAGTTTTAAAACAAACAGAAGGAAGTAACCTCTTCACACAATGTACAGTCAACCTGTGGAACTCATTGCCAAGGGATGTTGTGAAGGCCAAAAGTGCAAATGGGTTCAAACAAGAATTTAATAAGTCCCTGGAAGAGAGGTCTATCAGTGGTTATTACCCAGAGTGGTGAATGATGCAACTTCATGCTCTGGATGTACCTAAACTTCTGACTGCCAAAAACTGGGACTGGACAACAAGGGATGAACTACTTGGTAAATTGTCCTGTTCTGATCATTCCCTCTGCAGCATCTGGCACTGGCCACTGTCGGAAGACAGAATACTGGGCTAGATGGACCATTAGTCTGACCCAGTACAGCCATTCTTATGCTCACTCTCCCAGTATTTAATAAATGTTAGAGTGAGGGCTACATCTTGGCAAAGCACCATGCATATCTATTGCACGGCATTAATAATATATCAAGATTATAATAAATAATGCAATTAGCTGCAGTGTCGAAATCTCATAACAGATCTAAATTTATAACATTTGATATTGTAAGTTAAATGGATAGATTATTGTAGCTGTGTAGGCCATTTCAGAACATTTTAGCTTACAAATGCCTACAAATTAATCTGAATAACCAAAATTGTGCCCGTAAAATAATTCTGGACTTAAAATTGTATTCACAATCATTTGTGACCTTAAAGCTGTGGCCACAAAAACAGGATAAGGCTGGACTACAAATCAGGTGCAATTTGTATAAAACTTCTGATATGCACTAAACGTATTGAGTACTTGCAGTCATATAGGATGCAGAGCCCCACATCCGCTCTCTTCATTGACTGGTTCACAACTGCCACTCTACCGTAAAGCTCCCATTCTAACAGGAAGTTCTGAAGTTGATTGATAGTTCATTGAGCTAGATACTTCCTAAGTGAAAACTGAATACTTAATTATAATACTTATTACAGCTTCAGTATCTCCATAAGAATGATTATATCAATGGTGCCTTGTGGAAACCATTATTTTCCTGACACCTCTCCAAGGAAGTACTCCAGATTTTATGATGCAAAGGAAAGAGAGAATTTTGTTCCCATCCCACTGTATGGCAAAGCAGGGCCTTTCAGCTAGAAAAATAAATTATGTTACTTCAGCCATATACATATATATTGGTTAACAAAATAGCTTTGAAAGTCCCTGCTTTCCCAGACATTCAAACGGGAGTGGAATTCTCAGAGTTCTATTCTGTTACAGACTGTCATGTTTTGGGCCCCAGTTCAGCAAGGTACTTAAGGACGTGCCTGACTTTAAGCAAGAGTAGCCCCATTGATTCATGTGCTTAAAATGAGGCCCCTGCTTACACAGCTTGCTGATTCAGGCCCTCAATTAGCACTACAGAGCAAACTGTGGAGTCCTTAGGCTTTCCTGAGACGAAGTTCTTATTCACTTAAATGGGAGATTAGCCTGAGTAGGAACTGTAGAATCTACCCCTATATTTCCAAGGTACCACTCACATCTTTCAGTATCAGAGGGGTAGCCATGTTAGTCATGGATGGGTCAATACCCACTTCATCGGATGCATGCCATGCATCCGACGAAGTGGGTATTCACCCATGAAAGCTTACGCTCTAATACATCTGTTAGTCTATAATGTGCCATAGGACTCTTTGTCGTTTTTGCAGATCCAGACTAACATGGTACCTGAAAGATGTGAACGGTACCTTGGAAATATAGGGGTAAATTCTACAGTTCCTACTCAGGCTAACCTCCCATTGAAGTGAATAGGAATTTTGTCTCAGGAAAATGCATGCGTCCGACGAAGTGGGTATTCACCCACAAAAGCTTATGCTCTAATACATCTGTTAGTCTATAACATGCAACAGGACTCTTTGTCAGTCACATCTTTGTAGTCTCACATGAGTTTGCCCCAGTGCTGTGGTGTCAGCAGGTGCTTATAGAATGAGAGATGTTGCTAACATCTTCAAACCGTTAACTGAGAGCAGAAATGAAAACTGCAGCACAGAGACAAAGAATGTGGCAATTAAAGCCGCACATGTGCACGCTATGGGCAGCAGAACAAAAACATTTAGGAAGTGCTGAAGCAGGGCTCAGCCACAAGACCACCCCACCACAGGGAAGAAATGAGAAATTTTGAGGGCTACTGAGCACTGGCTCTTCACAGTGGATCAGAGCTCAGTGTTATTTAGCACAGGTGGTTTCTGTAATTGGGACACATTGACAAAATTCTGTGTTGAGTGACCCTCGTATGCCTACTCCCACCTGTGCAGTGGTCTAATATTAGTATGCTGGGGGGTGTAATTCAAAACACGCCATCATACGGGCTGGGTTAAAGTTTGAGCTTTCCCTTCTTTGATGTGATGTCATTGATTATGACAATCTTACATTTATACAGATGCCTTTCAGCCTACAGAGCTTTAGAAAATTCTCTATCCCGATATCTGTACATTGTTTCCTTCTTCTCATTCCAAAAAGGGAGACTTTAGGATGTAAGACAGGGTCAGCATTGACTCACTTGTTTTTCTCCTCTGTCATTTGTGAGGGCTTTAGAGTAAGAGCTGCTATGGGAGTTAGATGTTGGTGGGGAGAGGTGGAGGTACATAGACATCAAGGGCCTGACTCATTTGCAGTGGGAGGGGAAGCTGAAACTCCTGCTTCTTCTGCAGGGTGGCCACCTTGAGATAGAAGAATGAGTAGGATAAGCCTGTCCTCTGTGCAGAAATAGCCCGTGTAGGGGGATGGGAGCTGCCAGTATCAGTATGTTCTTAGTGTAAAGGATTCCAACAGGGAGGAGCTTAAATAAAGGTAGTAGGCCGCTTCATAAGAGTGATAAGGCACACTGCCATAATAAGTAAAAATTGAGAGCACTGCAGCAAGCTCCTACAGGACCCAATGGAAAAGGGAATGGTGCTGCAACAGGAATTTGTACAACCTTTTCAGTGTTATTATTTACAAATTTACAGCGCTCCAAAATGTGCTAGATGCACCACAGAAAATCGAAGACCATGGAGCTATGCTGATTTGTGCCAGAGGAAGATCTGGCCCACGGTGTCTGCCCACAAGTTTAGAATCTAAGGCCCCAGTCCTCCAATGTGATCTGGGTGGGCAGGCCCCGTACCCTGCAGAACATCACAGAGTTCAGTGGGACTCTGGCATATGGATCAGCCCACACAGATCAAATTAGATTGCAGGATGACACAGTGAGTGGGAATGACAGGCAGTCAGATGGTAGGAGAGAAATAGGACAGTGTTGTTACTCAGTTCAGGAGCATGCATCTCCTGTTGGCTCAATTTATAAAGAAGCATAACAGTATTATTGTCAAGTTATTTCCTTTGGGCAATGTGGAATAGGTGGGCTTTCAGAAGAGGTTTAAATGAAAAAAAAAAAGGTGGTAGGGCACATCAGAATACAGATGATGATGATGAATGATTATAAATAATAATTATAAGCTTAGTGCCATATATGATTTTACAATGACTATGCCTGGGGGAGCATACAGCACAATCTAAAACTCAACTAAAATAATGCTCTCTTTACCAAACAAGATTGTCTCTCTTTTTGCCTCCTCTAACATGGGACTGACCCTCTCATTCCATTTCTTGCAGATGAAGCAGTCGCAACCTGCTGCAATTGAGTATTTTAATCCTTCCTCCATCCCTAGTTCTACGAATCACAAGAATTCTCACCTCTTGTATCACTTACGTGCATTATGCAGCTGGGATGCTACTTCATTTGCCCAACTATACATGTCTTTAAGAAGCATTGCCTATGCTACAGAATCAACGTATGTGTCCTGCACAGATGTTAGAACTCCTAAGACACAATAAGTATCTATCTGAGAAAATAAAAGAGCCGGGCAAGTGGGGAAGCAATCTTGCTTTCTTACAGAAGCAAATTCAGCAGCATAATATTAAAAACAAAGCTAATGTGCAGGGGAGAAAAAAAGTATGTAGAGTTTGACAGATAGACAGGACTGAAAAATGGATGGGACAGCCATGGTTATGACATAGAAAGTGTTCTGATAAACAATGTTTATTCCAACACTTCATCATGATCATATCAGCCAAACACTTTGTTGGTGGGAGAAGAGAAAAATAAAATTTATCTTGCCATTTTTCTTTACTAGGGAATATGTAACAGTTGGCAGTGTAATACACTTTTTATTTTTATGAATTATGAATGTGCATGGCCACCCCTAAAAAACTGAAATAAAAACTGTATTACACCGCCAAGTCTCATATATTATATTTATACCATACCAAAGAAGGTGTCTGCAGAGCAACTAGAGATATAAACTTTTATTATAACCATAGTTTCTCATGTTATTAGTATAGTTGAGGAAATAATAGGATTTACTGACGATTGTTATTCCCTCTCTCATCACTGATGTGATATAAACAATATATTGACCTTTTGGAATTTTTTTTTGAACCACTGTGCTGGATTTGAAAATGTGGTCACCTGCCACCAATAGCCTGTGCTGTGGTTCCCACTCTCAAGAAACAGGTGAATGATCTCCTACATCTTCCACCCAGCCTTGTAATGCACATTCCATTGTCACTGCCATTGCTTCCTCACGTTTCCCTTCAAGGTATGCAGGGAGCAGTAACAAAACTCCTGCAGGTTAATGAAATAAACAGAGGCGTGTGAGGTTTCCCAGCTATGACAGACCCGAGGGTTGCGTAGCTGTCCACAGCTGAAGTGAGGCACGATAGCATTGTTGAAGTATGACACAGAAATTACCACTGAGGAAGATAAAGCCCAAAGGCCAGCTTGTGGGAGGCCCTTGTGTGACTGCTGAGAAGTAGAGATTCTTAGAAGAGGCCTCTTGCCCTCCTCAAATGGCTGCACAAAGGCCTCTCACAGTGACAGTCCCAAAGCTGTGGGTTGTATATAGACTGCGCCCTCCTGCTCATCCCTGGGGGGAAAGACAACAAAAATGGGATGGGGAGGAGGCTATTCAGTGCTACTCCTGAGTGGATGTGGTGCCACACTGCCCTCAACACAGAAAATCCAGGCCCAAGAGGATTGGGGAAGGTTATTGAAGCATTTAACCCAGAAGGGAATCTTAATTGTATCAAATTCCTTCCCTGAAGTGTAGCATGGAGACTCAAGGGAAATAAAGGAGGAGGAAGCTGCTGCAGGTGCACAGTGCAGAACTGGTTTCCTCTGTTCTCCTACTAGCGTCAGTTAAATCCTGTCCACTCACTTATCCTAAGGAAATACACCCGTAAACAGGGTGTTGTAGTTACTTGGAATAGGTATAATGAGAGACTCGCCACAATTCAGAGGCACAGGAGGAAGTCAGCAGCGCAGCTTACTGCTGGGAAATGCCATTAGAGATGGGTCTGGGAATGCAGCATATTTACAGCCTCAAACAGCACCATATGGTACATGGTAGGAGAAATGCACTACTACAATCTTCAGTTGAGACAGATGGAGAAATGCAAATTTCACCTCTTGTTTGTTGAGTTTTGACAATCATTTTCTGCTCTCTACTATCTCTTCTTGCCTGTGCGTGATTGGGTGGAGTTAGTATCCTCTGGCTTCTGGCTGGCCAGATGAAGCTAAAGGGGTATATTGTTTTAAATGTTTAGTAAACCCATACAACCCAGGGGAAAGCTGTGGAAGCGGGCATGGAAAGATGTGCCTGGGTAGGAAGGTTAAGTGGCTAAAGCCAAGGGAGACACTAAACTAAGGGCCCATACAACTGGATAAAGGTCAGTAAGGCCACATGCTTAACTGCTGATACTAATACATTGATTAGTGTATGATGATTTGATCCATTTTACAATGGATCTTTTTTAAAGAAAAAACTCTCTTTTGATTACAAGGATTGAACTGTGCCTGGGGGATTGAACCTCCCAAAGATGTCTGGACAAGAGTTGGTAGAAACATTTTCAACAATACCTTTTTTCTGTTGAAAAATGCCATTTTCTCAAAACTGAAATGGGAAGGTTTCTTAGGTTGGAATTTCAGTTCAAAGCCAGAGAGAGAGGGGGACTCTCCAGAACAATCAATAGGTTGGTGGTTAGGGTAGGATGTAGGAGACCAACATTCACGTAATTGCTTTGCCTGATTTGTGTCAGGAACTTGAACCTGGGTTTCCCACATCCCAGGTGAGGGTGCTAAGCATTGGCCTACAGAGTCAGACTTTCCAGCTAGAGCTTTTCCCATTTGTATAAATAATTCCTGAGCCAAAGGCTGGTGCTATAGCTCGGTGGTTAGGGCTCTCAAATCCCTACAAAGAATTAGAAATAGCAGGCGTTTGAACCTAGGTGTCCCACATCGCAGATAAGTACCCTAATCACCAAGCTACTGGCTATTCTGGGGTCAGCCTTTGTTTGTTTGTATTTTTCCCCAAAATATTTTGAAAGGTCTTGTTTTCATTCCACATGAGACTAAAAACACATTTTAAAACCTCAAAAGAAAATTTCCCAGTGGATTCTTACTTTTCTGGCCAGCCCTAGTCTGGACTTCCGGTGCAGTCCTTTCAGAGTGCAGCAGTTACCTTGTTCTGCTATCTGTGATTACATATTCAATTAAACGCAACAGAACCTTATTTCCTTCTCTTTTCCCCTTCTTTTATTTGTTTACTTATTTTTCATTTTCAAAACCTGGCTGGCTCAGGGGACAGTAAAGGGATATAGGCCTTACTCTGTGAGATCGCCAGTTTAAGTCCATTCTTCTCAGTAATGGCCAAAAGTTGCCACCATTTTACGGCATGATGGGGCCCCAATCCTGACTGGGGACTCTGGATGCCTGTCACAGGGCAGCACAACCTGGGCACCCTCCTGCAGCAGGCCACATGACAAGCCCCGTCTCAGTTTCCCTCCTTCAGAGTCCTCAAAAACTCCACACCAGGCTCTTTTGCCTCAATAACACCCAGAGGTGAAAGTAAGCTGGTGTGCCCTGGTACGGCATACTGGCAAGAGCCGGTGCGCCATACAGGGGCGGATTGGCTTCCCCATGTGCAATTTAGAGGGCCTGGAGCTCCCAGCAGTGGCTGGAGCCCCAGGCCCTTTAAATTGCCGCCAGAGCCCCCACTGTGGGAGTCTGGGGGAGGCTCCGGCAACGGGGCTCCCGTCCCCGCGGAGCCCTGGAAAGGCTGCAGTGGGGCTCCGGCAGTTATTCAAAGAGCCCAGGGCTGAGCCGCTACTGCCCCGGGCCCTTTAAACTGCTCCCGGAGCCCTGCTGAAGCCTCCCCCAGGCTCCCGCAGCGGGGGCTCTGGCAGCAATTTAAAGGGCCCGGGGCAGTAGCGGCAGCTGAGCCGTGGGCCCTTTAAATAGGTGCCGGGTCCCCACGGCAGCCTCCCGAGGGCTCCCGCAGCAGGGTTCCGCAGGGACGGGAATCCTGTTGCTGGAGCCCTAGGAAGGTGGCGGCCGGGCTGGCCGCTGCTGTTAGGTAAAAATCAGCTTGTCCTACTCACCGTCACAACACCCGGGTAGTGCAGAGTTGGGCTATAGCTCGAAACTGTCAGAGACCATGTAAGAAACACACTGAGGCCAAGCAACTTTGATCAAAGGACACGCATCCCCCTCAGGCTAGTAGCTTCGGAGGCGTGTGGCAGCTTTATTAGACCAACGGATCAGTATTTATAGGTTTAAGACAGACAAAGGAAAGACACTAGGTACACGTCGTCTCCTGTATCGTCTCAGGCTGACCTTGCACAAACTGCTTTCTACAGTTACTCAATCAAGCAGAGAAAGAGCAGGAGAGGGAACAAGGCAAAAAAATATTTGAACAAGATAAGGAAGTTAAACAAGGCCAGGAGGAATTTATTGCAGGGGGCCCCTTTTATCGAACAATTCCCTCCTCAGCAGCCTTGAGACTTAATATATCAAGAGCTGCTCCCAATAGGACCCATCAGTGAGGAGGTGAATCCTTCGCTACTTCCAAGCGAGCTAATTCGAAAAGGGTGGGGTCTTTGGTTTTTGGTGGTTTAAACACAGCTTTCAAACAAAGGGAAAGCATTGGCAAAAACAGACACCTAACTTGACAAGCAAATATAAAATAATCACAAAAATTAAACCACACATAATATACCAGAGCAGGTCGCGAATCCATTTGTTTCCCAGGACCCTTGTCCAACATGAAACAACAAGCAAACAAAGAAGGTCACAACTGTGCAGGGCTTTTGCATTTTTGCCTAGTTAACTTAAGTTTGGTGGCAGATAAAGGTGAGCTCCTCCACTGCTACTGCCCCGGGCCCTTTAAACTGCTGCCGGAGCCCCAGGGGAGGGGAGGGGGGGAAGGGGTAGGGATGGTGAGGGAGGGTAGGCGGGGAGGCCGCTTACCGGTACAGGGGCTGGGCTGGGCCTGGCTCTGCCCCCAGCCTCGCCCCTTCCAGCCGAGGTCCCACCCCTTCCAGAGGCCAGAGCTGGCCTCAGCCCAATCCCCATACTAGTAAGACCCTTCAGTTACTTTCACCCCTGATAACACCCCTCCTTGGGGACAGCTTATTACAAAAGTATTGTCCAAATAGTCCAAAACATAATTCCAAAGCACAATCCATTCATCACTCCCAGGGCACATAGTCCTTAAAATCCCAAGATATCTAATCCCTCAACACTCTGCGTACTATACTCCGGTATCTTCCATCATGCCTAGACTGCTTGTCAGTCCTCGCCTGTTCCTCTGTCAGGACAGCCACCCAGTCCTTCCAGCTCAAGTGGAACTCTGCTCCTCCCAGTGAGAATCATCACCTCCTCTCTGCTGGGAGCATCTCTTTTTCCCCCTAGCCCTGTCACCCTTCCCCTGTGTCCAGCTCTCCAGCTTGGCGGGGTCAGCAGGCAAGCACCTCCGCTGTTCCCCTGCCTCCAGCCCTCAGATTTCACCCTCCAGTTTAGACATCATCAGGCAACTCCCTTTGCTGCTCTCTGACCTTCAGCTCTCTCCAGACCAGGCTCTCTGGCTCCAGGATGCCAGCCAGCAAACCCCTCTTGCTGATCTCTTGTCTCTACCTTTCTCACATGGATCACCTAGAGCTTCCATCCAGGACCTTCTACAGTTTCCCTGGGCTTTTGCAGCTCTTACCTGCCCTTTTCCTGACAGACTCACTCTGTGCTCTAAGATCAACCCTCACTCGCCAGGTCTCTCTCCCTTGAGGGCCAGGTGCCCTCTTTTAAATTCAATTGTAGTGAGCTGGTGAGTCAGAAGTGCACTAGCCCTGCTCCATGTTAAAGGGTCAGTGCCACCCTGTGACGATGTGTCAGAAATGGGCATGGAGATGGTCAAGCCTAGTGGTCAGAGCCAGAATCAGGCATCTGGAGTGGGTCTGGAGCAGGACTAGGAATATGGCAGCAGTAGGAGCAACCTTCAAGCAGGACTAGGAATATGGCAGCAATAGGAGCAAGGCTGAAGCAGGCTAAGGCTTTAAGAGTCTGTTGCCACCATCAGGCAGGACAGAGTTCCAAGTTCTGGAATGTAACTGAGCTGCTGTTCTTCCTGTGGGGCTTATATAACTGGTCTAGGAATCACATGACCAGTTTTCTGGCTTTTAGATTGGCTGGTACAAAAATAGAGACAGTCACTGCCCCGAAATGCTTACAATCTTAGAGCCCAGAGGAAATAATTTTCTTTTAAAAGAGCTATTCTGAATTTACTCACTGCTTCTTTACTGTATTGTTGGGGCAGAAAGGATGATTAATGTCAGCTAGTTGAAAATAACCCTAAATTTGAGTTGCTAATAGTACCATTGAATATCAGCATGTCGAGAGGAAGAAGTTGTAGAGTTAAGCTAGTTTGCCAGCTGTGTTTGCCACATATTGACACTAAAACAGGGGTTGGCAACCATTCGGATGTGGTGTGCCGAGTCTTCATTTATTCACTCTAATTTAAGGTTTCGCGTGCCAGTAATACATTTTAATGTTTGTAGAAGATCTCTTTCTGTAAGTCTGTAATATAGAACTAAACTATTGTTGTATGTAAAGTAAATAAGGTTTTTTAAATGTTTAAGAAGCTTCATTTAAAATTAAATTAAAATGCAGAGCCCCCCGGACCAGTGGCCAGGACCCAAGCAGTGTGAGTGCCACTGAAAATCAGCTTGAGTGCCATCTTCGGCACCCGTGCCATAGGTTGCCTACCCCTGCACTAAAATTTTGACTACAGGTGCAAGATGTTAATTTCTAGAGATTGACATTCTAGTAAAAAAGTGCCTTGGAACTCACAAATATGCAACTGTTTATTGGTCACTCCTGCTCGTTGACATGAGCCAGGGCATTTACTCAGGCCTGTTATGTTTATAGTAACTATTGTAAGCTAAAAATAATATAAAAAGACAAGGTAACATGAGATTCCAGCTTTTCAAGCAATAGAGTCAACCTGTTTTCTGAACAAAGGAAGGGCCTGTGCTTGGTGGGAGAAGGTAGATGGGCTTATGATTTTAAATGATTTGTGAGAAATGAGTTTGGTGTCCATACGGCCTATTTCCTATTCTCTTATTTCTATTTTGTGCTCCCACTAGGGTCCGATCAAAAGCTCAGTGAAGTCAATGGAAACATAGCAAGCAAGTGGTTAAGAAAAAAATCTAGTTTATATCCACCAAACCCACAGTGTTCCCCAATATATGCACATATTTCCAGCTAGGTGCAAACCAGAATGCAAAATAGCACAGTTGATACCACCGAAATGTGTGCATATATATAATGCATGCAGGTATGTGTGTGTAGAATGAAAAGAGATGGAGATTTGGGATTTTGAAGGGGCTGGCAGCACACTGCATTGTTGTTATGCAAAATCAGTTGTTCTAGAAAAAGATAAATTTAGGAGCCAGTCATTGGGGTCCCCTACCATAATGCATGCTTAAGTGATAATGCTGCCTTCTCTTGAGCAAAGCTAGGGCTCCTCTTCCATAATGACTATAGATGATATGCTATTTGTTTCCTTTTATTATATTAAGGCATCACGTTGGCTACGCAGACAGAGTTATGGGAGAGTGTCATTATTTCTTATTCTTTCACTTAGACCAGTGCCAAAATCAATTTTGAAAAATTATCTCAAAGTTGCTTTCAGCTCGATCCGGGTGTTTCTTTACAGCTAGAATATCACCCCATACACTGGAATCTTTATTACATCACACTAATCTAATTTAAATGCATTTTTACTATACTTGGTTTAATGAATGTGGAATGTGTCACTATGAAATTGCACCATTAATTTGATAAATAGGACTTGAAGGTATAATTTTTTCCAGCATTGCAGACTAATGAAGCTAAAATACATATATAATAAGAAGTGTAAATAATAAATTATTCTTAGGAGCAAAAAAATTAATTAGATCTTACCACAAATTGCATCTCAATGTCAAAGTTTTTTTACACTACTGACTTTCAAACTAGTTGGAACATGACTATAATCCTTGGAAAGTTTCTCAAGTGATTATTAGATACATACATGCTTGGGAATATACCTTTAGAAACTACTATTTTTCATACTGGGCCTTTAAATGCTCCTGTATCGTGTTCCTTGTTGCTGCATCTACTGCATATTAATAACATCTAGATGAATTCCTGTTATTATTTGTCTCCTCGAGCTTTTATATATTCTTTAAGACATTAGGAAACCTTTTTTTAATACACAGAACTGTTGAAAGAGCAAAATAAGGACTTACTGCATGCAATTTCTCTGCAGAAGCAACTGGATCCCTTTAGAGGGCTAGATCCTACTGCTGTTGGAGTCAATGGAAGTTTTGCCACTGACTTCTATGGGAACTTTGACTGCAGTACAAAACACAATTGACATACTTTATTTTTCACCAGGAAAGAAAATGCCACAGCAGTGCACTGCATTAACTTAATTAAGGAAGGGAAATTAAAGAAGAAACTTCAAGATAGTTCACAAGTGCTGATACTCCAGATCCCTCAACATACTGTACGTTCAACAGGTTATGCTTCTGCTGTCTATTTCATATCTCTTTGTCATTTCTTATTCATTCTACAAAGAAAGGTTCCCCCTCACTCCCCTGGAAAAATAGCTCCTAGAAACTGAACATATCATGTGGAGTTTCACCTACAATTGTATTCATTCCCAGCTGGAGATTTATGAATACACAGCAAGCTAAACTATTCTCTGGCTGTTCTTTATCTGATGAAGAACCCTTGGCCAAAATATCATCTTTAACCTTATTTTCTATTTCCAGTCTGTATTTTAACAAACAACATTTTTATTTCCTGTTGTTTGATTTGCAGCCAGAATTCTGACGTGTTATCAGTTTTGTTCCCAGATAATGTATTAACCCGTACTAAGGGGTAAACATAATGATCTTCATTAAACAAACCCACCTCCTGCTTCTTCAGGTGAAGAAAGACACGGTCAAAGAATACTGTAGAAGCATCTTTGAGCTATTTTCTTGTTGTAAACAGAGGGAGGGAGAGATGAGTGGCAGCTTTTAAAGAAGAAAAAAAGTTAGGTAAACATAAAAGGGTTTGTAAGATTTCCTTTCTTAATGGCAAAGTTTTCCAGCAATAAATCACAATTCAGTCAATGCCATTAGTTTTGGGGCATTATATCCCCTCATTAAAGTGCATAAACAATTATATTTATTGAAGGTAATGTACTGTGTAGTGCATTATAACGACACTCATTAACATATGTAATCATCATTTGAATGGGTTTTACTACAATGTAAACTGATAATGGCATGATTACCCACTGGGTTATTAACTTTTCAGTCCTGAGATAATAAAAGGTGATGCAAGAAACAAAAAGCACATATGCATTGCCCTTCCCATGTGATTTATGTGTTCCACCATCAAGCTATGAACACAGGTACCCATCACTGGGGAGACTGGCTCTTTATTGCACATTGTATTTGACAGAATAATAAATGTAACTGAGTGGTTCTTGGGCGGGCGTCTAGGGAAAAAAAAGTCCTGTGAATAAGGCAGGCACTACTCCAGACAGCAAGACCCAGCAACGGAAATAATTTTGTCTGTCTCTCTGTCTCTGTCTCACTGGCACTCTGTGGTTTACGCATTTTTATATACTCTTGTCAGACTCATGCAAGTTAATGAAAAGATCCACCTTCTTCCCTCTGCCAACACTCCACAGAGCCTGGAATATAAGAGCTGGTCAAGAAAAAGCTAAGGCATGTGTTAAGCATCTGAACAAATTTAGCCAGGTGTTTCCTCTCCCTGTTCATAGCACACTGATGATCCAATGTATTGAAACACAGTTTTGCTATAGTGAACAGATTTATCACGTTTTTTTCATTGTTTTTTAAAGTGCCCATTGGAGACATCTGAAATGTTGCTGACCACAGTATATAGAGTGTGTCTGGGGGCAAAGGGGTGTGGCCAGAGCACTTCTGTGCTCTAGCTATGCCTCACTGGCCTAGCGACCTCTTTGAGTCATAAACTGCAAAGTGTGCAGGTCTTGGGTCTGCTCAGTCTTATACCAGGAGCCAAACTGTGACTTCACAGTCAGGGAGCCACTCAGGTCACATAAAGCCACCGTGACTCAGGTTCTACATCTAGCACTGTTTGTCCACACTCAAGAATCAGGATTTAAGATTAACTCCACCACTAAAGAATTAATTCTGTTGTTAAATTGTATTAGTCTTGATATAATCTCCTTTCTGGAAACATCTGGAAACTCCTCTTAGCTCAGTATTGCTTTAAGAAGCCCTCTGTCAACCCCGGCACATGAGGAAGCTAAATATCTGCTTTTAACTCTCCAGGGAGTTCTAGAAAGCTCTGAGCTGATTGACAGCTGTCCAATAGTCCAAGGTCTAATAGAATCCTGAGATCTGTTAAGTGGGAAATTCTTCTTATGGAAACCACTATACAATAATTTCTTGCTCAAATGTGAGCAGACATGAGAAATTTGAGCTTGTGGTAAAGAGTGGGGTGCAGATTGTGCACCAAAGGAAATTACTTCATGCAGTTTGGTATTATATCGTGTTTTATTTATTCTCTACAGAATTATATGGCTTTTAAGACATTTCGTACTATGGACTTGATTCACCCTTGCAGCTGCTCACCAGGGGACTTTGTCCTAAGGGGATGCTGGGGAATAGCAGCTTTAAACTGCACCTGGGATATTATAGGTGCTCTGCCCATGTAGACTGCTTGAGGGTTGTGTTGAATCAATACACCCACCAAATGCCTGGCCTACACCCCTTTTAAGGTCAGCTCCACTCAGTTAGGGGTCTGCTTGGGGGGTCCTGGTCCACCAGGAGTTGTGAACGCTGTGCATTGCACTGACCTCCTCTCTGCACTGGCAGACTTTCTGCCACTGCAGTTCCATAAGTACTAGAGTTGAATCAAACCTTTTGTTCTTTCCTTGACTTATTCTCTTGAATGGACTGTTCCCACAGCATCAGCCAGGTGGATGGAACATTCTATACCAATGGTTCTCAACCTTTTCCAACTACTGTATCCGTTTCAGGAGTCTGATTTGTCTTGTGTAACCCTAACTACTTGCAGACATAATACAAAGCAGACATAAAAATACAAAAGTATCACAGCACACTATCACTGAAACATTGCTGACTTTCTCATTTTACCATACAATTATAAAAAATCTTTTGGAATATAAATATTGTATTTACATTTCAGTGTGTAGTAAATAGAGCAGTATAAACAAGTTGTTGTCTTTATGAAATGTTAGTTTGTATTGAATTTGCTAGGGCTTTTTATGTAGCCTGTTGTAAAACTAGGCAAATATCTAGACTCCCTGGAAGATCTCTGCGTACCCCAGGGAGTATGCATACCCTTGGTTGAGAACCACTATTCTATACTACAGTGATCGGCAACCTTTCAGAAGTGGTGTGCCGAGTCTTCATTTATTCACTCTAAGTTAAAGTTTCATGTGCCAGTAATACATTTTAACGTTTTTAGAAGGTCTTTTTCCATGTCTATAATATATAATTAAACTATTGTGGTATGTAAAGTAAAAAAGGTTTTTAAAATGTTTAAGAAGCTTCTTTTAAAATTAAATTAAAATGCAGAGCGCCCCAGACTTGTGGCCAGGACCCGGGCAGTGTGAGTGCCACTGAAAATCAGCTTGCGTGCCACCTTTGGCACCCGTGCCATAGGTTGCCTACCCCTGCTATACTACATCCAGGCTCTGAAAAATTGCTTTGTATTTCTTTGTTAATTTCAGCTGATAATATCAATGTATTTTCTTTTTAATATTTCAGTCAATTTAAATTTGGCAAATGCATTGTTAAAAATAAAATCATAACATTTGATAATATTCACAATAGATTGTAATATAAATGTCTCAGTATCATGGACTTTTAAATGCCTCAACATTTGACATCAACTATATGAAACCCCTGTCAGATATAACTGGAGAAACATTTGGTTTAAATAAAGAGGGTGAAGTAGAGAGTTATTAAATGCTGTGCAGAAGTTCCTCAGCAGTTAACTGTTAATATTTGTCTGACAGCACTAGCCTGAGACATCTGAGTTCAGGTTTCACTCTCACTGCTTAGCCCCACTGGAGCAGAAGGAGTAGCTCCCATTGTTCTGGGGTGACTCTGCTCTAACTAATTTTCAGAACTGTGTTGATGGACTCTGAAAGGGACCAAAACCAACCTTTTTTCAGACAGTGGAAAGGTTTCCTTAGTACAGGGCCTCTGAGAGTGGTAGGGGAAAACAAAGAGCAGAGAAATTTGGGCACAGGCTGACTCTTACCATACAAAATGATGGGGTCTAACTTAGCTGTTATCACTCAAGAAAGAGATCTTGGAGTCATTGCGGATAGTTCTCTGAAAACATCCTCTCAATGTGCAGCGGCAGTCAAAAAGCGAACAGAACATTAGGAACCATTAGGAATGCTGAACATAAGAAGACAAGAAATATCATAATGCCACTATATCAATCCATGGTATGACCACATCTCTAATACTGTGTTCTGTTCTGGTCTCCCCATCTCAGAAAGGGTACAAAGAAAGGCAACAAAGAATGATTGGGGTATGAAACAGTTTCCATATGAGGAGAGATTGAAAAGACTGGGACTGTTCAGCCTGGAAAAGAGACGACTAAGGTGGGATATGATAGAGGTCTATAAAATCATGAATGGTTTGGAGAAAGTGAATAAGAAACTGCTGTTTACCCCTTCACATAACACAGGAACCAGGGGAAAGCCTGATGAAATTAATACGCAGCAGGTTTAAAACAAGCAAAAGGAAGTATTTCTTCACACAAGGCACAGTCAACCTGTGGAACTTGTTGCCAGCGGATACTGTGAAGGCCAAAAGTATAACTGGATTCAAAAAAGAATTAGGTAAGTTCCTGGAGGATAGCTCCATAAATGGCTATTAGGCAAGATGGTCAGGGATGCAACCCCATGTTCTGGGTGTCCCTAAGTCTTTGACTGCTAGATGTTGGCACTGGATGACAGGGGGACTGATCACTCGATAAATTGCCCTGATTGTTCATTCCCTCTGAAGCATCTGGCATTAGCTACTGTCAGAAGACAGGATACTGGGCTAGGTAGACCACTATGGCCATTCTTATATTCTCATGTGCTTGTTCAGTGCTTAGCACAATGGAGTCCTGCTTTCAGTTGGAACTCTAGGCACCACTGTAATACAAATAATAATAAACAATGGTAATGCTGGATGACCCACAGATAAGAATATGTGCAAATATTTAATAAAGAGGAGCAGGTTTAAAAACTTGCCTTAGAATAGGCAACTAATTGTTGCTTTCTTGCAAACTAATAGTTTGTCATATACAACAATGGCTAAGAAAATTTTGGGTGCTGGGTGAGCCAAGGAAAAATTGGAAATTAAAGATAGAGATAGGACCTCATGATATCTTTTGGACGAAGGAGATATTCCCTTTCCTCTTGTGCAATTGTTTCTCATGTTTTCAAAGCCTCAATAGAGACCTAAGAGCTCTGCATGATAGGTACAGTAGGCTCGGTATAATTACCACAGCTGCCACAGATGGCTCATTTTAACAAGAGACCCTAGGTAAACCTAGTTGTCTAGCCTGCAGCATAAACAAAACAATATTCCACTTAAACAAGTGGATCTGGGTCTGCAGAGGTGAGGCTCAAGTCTACCTTGCTGCATATTGTTATTAAACAAGATACAAAAGACATTGATGAAATATGGGTCAGTTCAAAGCTCAAGTTTTTAACATGCAACCATTTATTCCTGTTTCAGAAATTCTCTTGGCTTGGTTTCAGAGACATTAGTCTGCGCTGTGGCCTTAAACAAACTATCCAGTCTGGGAACACATACAGTTGAGCACTGCCAGTGAGGTGTTACACATCCTTTCAATTCCCATTGTGGTCAATGAAAGGGGAAGGGTCTTAGAACTAGTGCTAATAATAAAATGGAAGAAAAAACTCAAGAAAATGTCCACTATTATTTTTGTCCTTTTTCAACTAAATTTAAATTTTTTTGAAATTTTCCAGGTGTCTCTACTTAACTGGATTCATGAGTCAGGAAAAATCTCCCAAAGAACACATTCATCCTAATCTAGCACCCCTTACTAGTCATACACTGCTAGGATCTAGATCATTGTGGTGTCAGGGTAAAGAACAAGAAGGAGTCTACTGACTTAGACAGACAGGGACCACTCAAAAACCCAAACTCTGCTAAGATCATCAAAGAAAAGGGGCACCAAGACAGAAAGGGTATTAACACCTAAGACAGGTTCTTTTGAAGGAGAGAACAGAAGAGCAGCATATACAGCATTCTAGAAATGCTTTTTTGGCTACAACTAGTCCAATTTGTGATTTGGAGCCAAACATTAATATGCTCACAAATTACAAATAGAAGCTGATGTATACTTTTATCAGTCCAATCCTGCATACCACTACGTGTCTGTGAAATCTCTTCATGGAAGTCCCACTGGCATCTTAAAATAGCATAGCTAAAACTGAGCTCCTAATTTTCCCTTCCTAGCCCTGTCCTCTACTTCCTTTCTCTGTCGACAACACCACAACCCCCTCAGTCACTCTGGCTTATAATTTGAGTTCATTTTTGCCCTTTCTCTTTTGCACATCCAAACTGTATCCAAACCATGCTGCTTATTCCTTCATAACGTCTCAAAGATTCATCTTTTGCTCTACCTAGACATACAAAATTCTCGCCCAGGCCCTCATCATAGGACTGGAAGAAATCTCAAGAGGTCATCTAGTCTAGTCCCCTACACTAAGTATGGCAGGACTAAGTATTATATAGATCAGAAGTGGGCAACCTATGGTATGGGTGCCAAAGGCAGCACACGAGCTGATTTTCAGGGACACTCACACTGCCCGGGTCCTGGCCACGGGTCCAGGGGGCTCTGCATTTTAATTTAAATGAAGTTTCTTAAACAGTTTTAAAACCTTATTTATTTTACATACAGCAATAGTTTAGTTATATATTAAAGACTTATAGAAAGAGACCTTCTAAAAACGTTAAAATGTATTACTGACCCGCGAAACCTTAAACTACAGTGAATAAATGAAGACTCGGCACACCACTTCTAAAAGGCTGCCAACCCCTAGTCTAGACTATTCCTGACATGTGTTTGTCTAACCTGCTCTTAAAAATCTCCAATAATGGAGATTCCAAAACCTCCTGTGACAAAGCTCCAAGTCTGTACTTGTGGGTCCTGCACTTCCTGGCAGATTGAAGGGCCTCAGAAACTCATCTAGGCCCCAGAGTGACCTCCCTTTCTCAGTATAATTGGCAAGAGTCACCGCTTAGTGAGTTACCTTCATCACAGGCCAGTATGGAAGATGGAAAAGAGGGGAGCCCGGGCCCGCCCTCTACTCCGGGCTCCAGCCCAGGGACCCTAATAGTATCAGCTAAGATGGCTGACCTTTTAGGCACAAAACACAATACAATTCCCTGGGCTACTTCCCCACAGCAGTCCCCGCTTCTTCAAACTCCACTTCACCCTTACCTCAGGGCTTCCTTCCTTCTGTATAATATGTTGTCCACCACTCAGTCTCACCAACAGCACAACTTCCTCCCACAGCTCCTGACACCCACAGCGCACCTGACTAACTGGGAGGTTTTTAACTGGTTTCAGCCAGTGCCTGATTGGCTTCAGGTGTCCCAATCAGGCTAGCTGTTTCTACTCCTTTCTAGAAGCTTCCTGATTGGCCTGGAGTAGCCTTTGTTTGGCTATCCAGGGAACAGGAACCTGCACATCTTGAAGCTGATATACCTGCCTTCCAGCACCCTTCTGGTCTGACTCCATCACACTCCCTAGGCATTTTATTCCAGAGCTTAACCACCTGGACAGTTAGAAAGTTTTTCCTAATGTCCAACATAAACCTCGATTGCTTCAATTTAAGCCCATTGCTTCTTGTCTTGTCCTCTGAGGTTAAGAACAATTTTTCTCCCTCCTATTTGTAACAACCTTTTATGTACTTGAAAATGCTATCATGTCCCCCCCTCGGTCTTCTCTTTTCCAATGAACCCAAGTTTTTCAATCTTCCCTCATGGCCTACTGTGAACACATCCCACTAATTTCCCTCTTGGTTATTTTCTTAAAACATAGAGATCAATGAAGGTGCTGAAACTCCTATTGGTAAAATAATAATAATTTACATTTATTAAGTCCATCACAGAGGACCTCAGAATGCTTTCCAAACTTTGTATATGTAGGAATCACGTCACCCAGGAAAGAAAATGCAGCCATTTCAACTTTTGAGCAGCATACAGGAACACTACACATCCTGTATCTTGAGAACTGGAACTTCCGCCTTGACTACTGCAGCCTTGCCCCCTTCAAATGCACAGAAAATGCAGCCAAAATTGTATTTGCAGCTCAACACTTCAGTCATTTCACCCACTTCTTTGAGTCCGTCCTTTGAGCTCCCAGTTCTCCACTGCAACAAACACAGATTTTCTGGATGACCTAGGCCCTTTGCAATTTAGCTCCTCCCTCCTTATGTAATCTCTTACCTCATATCCTCATTATCCACACCCGTCTCACTGTCAACAAGGGCAGCCTCCATTGTCTGTTTGCCCACTTCTCCCACAAGCACCTTTGCAACCATTTTCCACACTGCCCTAAATTGATTTAGACAGCCATTACTCTGTCCTCTTCCCTATCTCTTCTTAAGACCCATTTCTATTGTGGCATCTGTTGTAAGCTTCCTAATGGTGGTAGCTATCCAGGTGGCTTGTTAGTAGGATAACCAGATAGAAAGTGTGAAAAACTGGGACAAGAGGTGGGGAATAATAGCACCCATATCGGAAAAAAGCCCCAAATATTGGGACTGTCCCTATATAATTGGGACATCTGGTCACCCTACTTCTTAGTGATTCATTCATATCTTTTGTTCATATCGCTATTTAAAAAACAGACAGATTATGCAAACTCCAATATAGACGCAACCTGGCGTGCCTATAATAATCATTCTTGTCTTCCTCCCCATTGTCATTTATACCAATCTCCTGTGCCTCATCTCCCTATTTAGGTTGTAAGTTCCAGGGGACAAGAGCTGCCTTGTATTGTATGTTTATACAGCACACATCACAATGGGTCCCAAATCCCACTTAGGGACTCGGGGGACTACTATAATAAAAACAATAAATGAAAATAGTAATATTCATTTTCATTTCCTTGCTTAAACTGTTCTATAGTGTTGCTGTATGCTGCTGAAAAGTTGAAATGGCTGTATTTTCTTTCCTGGGTGTCATGATTCCTGCATATACAAAGTTTGGAAAGCATTCTGAAGTCTTCTGAGATGGACAGCACTTAACAAATGTAAATTATTATTATTTTACCAACAGGAGTTGTGGCATCTTCATCGGTCTCTACGTTTTAAGAGGATATCCAAGAGGGGAATTAGTGGGATGTAGTCACAGTGGGCCATGTGAAAATTAAATTCTAGCAAAAAGAACTGGAATGAACTCGATCGTTATGTGCTGAAACACCTCAGCCCTGACATACTGTAGCTGTTGGCACTAAGAAAGGAGAATTGTCTCTAAGTATAGTTATTCTTGTAAACAGGACAGTGAAAAGGCAAGAGAAGCCTTGTTCAGTCTCATTCACTGAGATATCAAAAAGCCAGGAGGCTATAATCTTGGCCATTGCTTAGTCTCGTTCTTTAAAGGGATGTTTTCTCTATCTTGTAGATCTGAACTGCCATATATCCAAAATTAGTATCTGTTCCTGTGTCCATAATTAACACTAAAACTGGAAGTTGTTTTTATGAATCCCCAATTTCCTTAAGGTTTCAGCTGTTCCCAGAGACCTTCATAAAACTGGGGCTTTCCTGAACCTATTGCAACTAAAGGGAGTTGGGCTGTGTGTGTGGAGGTGGGGAAGAAGTGGTGCCAGTGTGGCAGAAAGGCTACTTCCGCATTAAGGGTAAATTCCAGGAATAGCTGAACTATTCTGGCGTTGTTTCTGCCTGAGGAGTGCTATCAAAAACCAACGGAGGACAAGGCTGCGTGGGAAAAAGAGAGGGTAAAAAGTACTCAGAGTTTTGATCAGCTATATAAATAATGTGGGTTATGAAAGTATCAGGTACCCTCCCAGTCCTAACGTGACGGCTGTACCTTAAAGAGGCACTGTGTGCCACTGCCAGACACTGGACTCTGTGGAAGATTTGAAAGGCCTCTTGAGTGCAGCTATATTGGGCACCTGGCCTGGGCAGCCTGGAAATATTGCTTAATGCTATAGGAGTCTCGGGGACTGGCTGCTGTGAACTTGACATTGAAGAAATCTGGCGTGAAGGCTGCAAGAGAGACAAAAAGAAGAATGGGTTAGGCTCACATGCCAAGGGGGCCTTTTTATCCAAGAAGGTCTGCTATTTAAGAGCCCCAAAAAAGAAAAAAATAGATCTATGGAAATGTTGGATTTGGAACTGAAAATAAGATCTGCAAAAGCCTGTGGACAATGATCCGTTTTTAGTTGTTATAAAAATGAAAATAATTGTGAAAGCAGAGAGAATTCTGCAGCTGCTCCAGGCTATTCATACTATAAGAGATCCCATCAGGCCTTCTTTATTGTTGCAGTTTTGGCAAATTATTTTCTTATCACACACAACCTATTCACTTCTGTTCCTGGATAAGCACTTAGGCTCATAAAGCAGTGGGTCAGCAACAGTTTAGTGTATAGCACATGGAACTGCTGACCATGGGGAGTAGTGGTGCCTGCCCCTCCGAAAAACAGCAACTGGAGTCAATAAAAAACTGGCCAGGCCAGGCCATTACTGAGCCCAGCTCTGTCACTCCTCGCATGGATTACTTTGTATCCGTATATCCTCATCCTACTGCCATCATGTCTCACCTTATGAAATGGAAACGCTGTCCTTCCCTAAAGTGGCTTTTGTTGCCCGGTGCTTCTCTTTAAGGTTCATTTTCATAGGGGAATCAAAAAAAAAAATAGAGCGTACATGTTGTTCATGCAGAAGGTGCATTCAGATTAGCTCAGCAGCAGTGTTGCCGTGTCTCCAGACCAGGCAATGAGTTTATTGTGCCCAACACACATGTGCACTGGACAAATGCTCTGGCATCTTCAGCGTGGGCAGAGAGCATGCCGTTCCTATTATACTAGCCCATTAGGGAAGCAATTTGAAGAAAAATATTTAGCAATTTGGAAGGAAGCAAGGCTCCAGAATGGCTTGTTTCTGTGTGACAGCCTGCCATGTACAGATGAAAGGGAAGGCTTATAACAAATTTTCATTACCCACAAATAAAAAAAAAAGCAACAGCAGGCAGACCAAGTGCTTTCAGGCTGGGAGGTGTGGCCAGAAACCCACCCTGGAGACCACAAAGGAGCCTCAGCAAAACAAATCAATCAGTCTATCAATCACTTACACTTACATAGTGCCCTTCATGAAAATGGCAATCAGTGCCTGACAGCCTGTCAGACTTTGGCCTTCAAGTTGTTGCCTCAGAACTATTCATTAAGTTCACCAAAATACAGCCTACAGATCTCTGATCTCACTCAGTGTCCTTGCTCACCTTCCCTGAGCAGCCTTCAGTTCTTAACAGAAAAATATTCCACATGCTGTGTGAATGTGACTTGGGAAGGTGGCAACATGTAGCAGAGACGAGTTTGTAAACAACATGGCCATTTACAGGTTTGCTTTGTTTCCATCCACTGCTGTAAATTTGGTTCCAACATTTAGCATCGGAGTGAGTTCTGTCAGGAATTGTGCCATAGTTATTGAAGCATATCGTTCTGGTTTCTGCGGTGTCTGATTCTGGCTATGTTCACTCAAGAGTTTCTCCAAAGCTGTAAGTACCAATATCAAATAAAATGTCTCCTGTGGAAACAGATCTGCACCAAGGAGGATTCACCAAGACAACCTTGCTCTTCACAGTCACATGGAAATCTGCTTGCTGTGTGACTAGAAGGAGCTAACGTTCTAGATACAGCTTGTAGAAATATCAGATACTTAGTCTCCCTCTCCGGTGGCCTTTCCTTCCCTTTAGGCACTACAGAAATATAAATGGTCTTAATTATCAGGAAAGAGTAGATCTTAAAACCATTGTTTTCAGATTTTCTTAATATTTGCACCTTCTTTTCAGTTTTCCTGGAGAAAAAAACCTTGCCAAATCTTATTGGGAAGATTATTAAAATAATGTGGAGAAAAGCCAATCCTGTTAACATTTTTGGACACCATTTACTGAATCTTTTTTTATACATATTCATGTGTGATTTTACTTTAGATTGTGAGAACTAAAACAAGGCTAGAGAATAAAGGACAGAAAATTAAAGAGGAGAGAAAGAAGAAGAGACATAGAAAGAAGAGAGAAACACAGAATAACTTTAGGCAAGTGACATAGATAGCATTTTTTATTTGTCCTTTAGTCCCAATTGCATTTGAACTTGCAGAGTTGTAAGAATTTAATCACTCTTTTTCTCAAAGTATTTAGAATATGCACGCCCCTTGCCTTTCAAAGAAAGCTCACCCCGCTTTTATCAGCCTGTAGATAAACTATTTTTTAAATCTGTAAACTGAACTGTAAAGTGGCACTGTTGGATTTAACACTCTTTATGGTATGAGCTCTGGCTGTCTCCAGGGCTGTCTTTACTATTGTGTGTATTTGCAAAGCACCTTGCACAATATGTTCCTGATCCTGATTGGGGCTTCTTGGTACTATCATGATATGATTAGTAATTAAAGATGATAATTTTACTGCTTTTCCAATGCCATGACATAACTTTATATACCATTTTATATTAATCTTTCTGCAAATATTTGCTCTTAAGCAGATACTAAACCTAGAAAATTTCAGCACAAGCAGTTGAGCATTTGGGAAATTTATAACTAATTGAAAACAGGGGCTTAGAATAGATACATTTATGCAACCTTAACTGTATTTATCACCAATGGCTCAGCTGGAATAATACGAATACAGTTGTTTGGATGTGAAAGTACTTTTTCAAGTATTTCACTGAATTGTCTCATAAGAAACATCTGGATTACTTTAAGTATATTTCTGAGTGTAAATCTAGATCGTGTATGTGTGTGTTTGTCAGAACAACATAAAGAGACATCAATATTGATAGATGGGAGCTAATTTACACTAGCTATAAACAAAATATTTTAGAAAATAGTGAATTCCTATTTGGTATTCCAAATCACCAGCAGGATTCTTTTAGAATTAAACTCTTCTCTAGGTTTAAAAAAGTTTCACAAACATTTATTGTAGTACACTAAAGTTGAATTTTGCCGTTGTAGGATTCCCTGAACATTGATCAAATGAAAAAATTGTTCCCATGTTGTCAAACTCCAAGAAAAATTATTCTTTCTGTTCATCCATTTAGAGAAGCTTACATCCCATGAACATATGGGTGAGTGAGAATCAGCTACAGCTCAAAAACACTAGGAATTACATATACAAGATTGCTTAAAATAAAGACAATTGGAAACCTAAGAATGCAAGGGTCCTCAACACTTCACTGTCCACATGTAAAACATATTGGAAGTCCATGTTAAAACAAAGGAATTTGTATCCTATATCCATTTACTCACAGTTAGGGCATCCTATAAGACTCATCTTTTCCCCTGGCTTGCAAGGATATGGGAGGGACTGAGGCTGAATTGCTAGGGGTAGGGATTCTTATGCTGGTGGTAATCACATTTTTGTGATATTATAATATTGGGGTTTTGTGAGGCAGGAGGAATCTGCTTATTTATATAAATGTATTTTGAAGAGATTGTCATGGACCCACAGAGCCTGGGATGGGCATTCTTCTGTTGAAGAGTTGTAGGAATTAAAATACAATTAGTTAATTAATTAAGGGTTAAGTTAACCCTTGTCAACAGGGCAGATACAAGGTCTATGCATCACTAAATCCTATTTTGCATTTGATGGGATTTAAGTGATGCAAAGACCTTTTACTGGTCCTCTGCATGTGGCTGAATTTTCCCCGAGAGTAAAAGTTATGACCTAATTAAAAATGTTTTGAAACTTGGCTCAATGCTATTTCTTTTTTTTAGGAAAAGTGAGAGGTGTGCCTATATAACACCAACAGACCCCGCATATCAGCAAGCAGGACTGAACCTGGAAAACTCTGGAGCTCAGTGCATGAACCTCTACTGCATGAGCTAAAAGCCAAGGCCCTGTTAGCTGAGGCTGTAGACCAGACTCATTTTATATCTCTCTAAGTGGTCTTGGTGCCACTAGCTGGGACAGAACACCACAGCTAGGAGGTGTGTGGGTTACAGCTAGAGACTGGCTTACTAGGCAACTGCTTGGACAGAAAAGACCTTGATGATGAAGCTGTAGCACCCTTTAAAACCTTCCAAATACACTTTCCACTTAGAGAATGATGCATTCTTTCTAAAGATAGATTTAACTTAGTATTGTGCCTTACACATTTGGGCCCAATCTTCTCTTCAGCATCCAGTGCAAGCAATTGTGCTGGTGGATAAGAATGTCTTAGGGGATGGGGGAGGCAAAGGAGGAATCCTCCTCCGCAGTCCTCAGAACAGCAGTACAATTGCTCCATTGAGTAGCCCCTCTGGCTCTAGCACCCATCACACATGTACTGAAGAAAAAAAAAGGACCAAGGATCCTGTCAGTGGACTGCCACTGCCCTTTCCTTTCCATCTGGTGCACATTCAGTCTGCTCCATCAAAGCTAGCATGCACTACCTTGGTCTTATAATGTACATAGAGACCACTTATAATTAAAAAATGACTACTACTACTACTACTACTTCTAAATTTCATAATGCAGTAGCATGTAGAAGCCTCAGTCATGCACCAGGATTTGATTGTGCTACGTATTGTACAAACAGAGAACAAAAAGATGGTACCTGCCTCAAAGAGCTTGCAATCTACTTGCCCCAACCTCCACCCCACGAACTAGTTAAAGGCACCAGTCCTCACTAAGACCATGCCAACACTTTGTACTGGAGGTATAATTTCCAAGCCCAGGACACGAGACATTTCCTCAGAGGAGCTAGCTCCTCCACTATTCATGCCACCACTGCAGCTACATTCTATTTTTAGCATGTTAGTTTGATCAGAACTAGTGTGGGTATGTTTCCTTGAGTTTGGAATGATACCTCCAGCTCAAAGTGTAGGCAGACCTCAGACAAACAAACAATATCAGTCTAAAATGGGATTTTCTGGTCTACTTCGATTTTGAATAACTCAAGTAAAAAAGAAAAAAAAGAAGAAGAAAATCTCCAAGATGTGAAACATACCTCTTTTATTTACCCTTCTTCTTCCTCAAACACCTTCTCTGATTTGCCTGAAGTTTTCCAGAAAGCTCCTGCTATAGCACAAGATCACATTTGTGAAATTTCAGGCCTGGCTTAGTTTTGGCATAGTTAGTAATTAGGTCTGGACAATGAAAATCTGGCATTTACTGGAATATGTATTTCAGGCTTAACTGTGGTGGAGACTAGCGGCTCTCTATAATATATATAGTAAAGAAAACAGAAGACATGTGACAAGGATTGTGAATGTCCTACCTTTGTCACTTAGAAAGGGGCCACATTTTTCTCAATTTTATTTTACAATTTGATTTTTGATGAGAAATTCAAATTTTGATATAAAATAAAAATCCCCAGTCATTTTCTCTGTAATTTTATATTTCTGTGTTATATTTGAGCTTCTGTGAGCTGCCTGTTAACATGCTACTCCATATGGAAGCTGATGCATTGTAAGATTTCATCCAGGTCCTTCTTATAGTTCTGTTCCAATAGTTGTATTTTTATTAATTTATTTTTTACAACTACTGTTGATTCATTCAGTGCATCTAATTCCTCCCCTTCCCACATAATATCAGTAAAAGAGAATATGGGATGGAGGAAAGTCTCTTCCAAACAGGGAGTCTGCCTCTTGGCTGTGATTTACTTGGCAACTGGAGATTTTGTGTACAATCTCTCACAGCAAAAGGTGAGAAATGCAGACGCACTGGCTTATAACAAAAATACAGACAGCAGCAGGAAGTCATCTCTGTCCAATTACAAGGTGATCCCAGTTCATTTTTATGGTTTGATTCTTTTTTATCACATGTGTTTCCAAACACAGTCCTGATATCCTGTGGGGATGCTTTTGTAAAGAGCCAGAACTTCTGATTTAAGGAGCATCAGAAATAGCTCTCTGCCTCTTCTGTGTGGAAAAGAGCAGTCACGTAACAACACATTTATTCTCTTTGAAAAACAGAAAGATGTCAAAAGAAAAGTTCACAGTGAAATTAGACTGATTTGTTTTGTGATCCTGTGATTCTGGCTTTAGATGTAGGCAGGGGGAACCAACAATTTGTTTAATAAGTGAATATTACTATTAAAATGAATGTTGGGCTCAAAAACATATCCAAACAGTCAGAATAATTAATTATACAAACCCTTGGGGAAAAAAAACCACCAAAAAGGCAAAGCTTGATATCCATGAATGGATTTTTTTTCCCTGCACACAATTCAGTCATCTTATTCAAGAGAGGAAAAACCTCATTAATTTTGATATAAATGATCTGTAGTTCCCACAGATTTCCTTTCTGTTGTGATGGATGCTAACTGGGCGTACTAGAATATCATACTCGCCTAGCAAGAACTGTCCTAGCTGATGTTGATTAGGGAGAGCCACCATTTGGGACTCAGGAAGGAGCTTTCAAGAGATGTTTCGGTGTCATTTTTCAGGCAGGACCACCCAGAGAAGTACTGTCAAGGGTATAGACAGAATCCACTTTATGCGTTTTATATATCATCTTACACAGCATAATTTGAATAATTATACCGTGTACATCCACATATCTAATTCCCTCTTTGTAAAACTCATGGGGTAAATTACCCAGATGTTAAAAAGAATGGCCTGGCTAAATTCCCACTCAGCATGCTAAAAATGTACCCTGCTATGCATGTAATGATGTTAATAGATGGAAGGTGGACTCACGGACTGTGCAATGGCTCACCCTCAGTCTTTTTACTTGAATGGAAGGTATTGCTTTGTGTTCTCTAGAGACTTTTTTCAGACACGCAGGGTGCACTACTCAGTGCTTAATGATGGGCAACTTTCTCTAAATGATGCAGCTTACACCAATTTGTATTTCTCCAGCAGTATTTCCCTTACAAATAGGTTGGACTCTTTTGACTCCAAGTATTATTCTCCCTAGATAGTCTCTCACCCTCTCTCTCTGTCTCTCCCTCTCAACAACAAAATTAAAAACAAAATAACACTAAAATGAAAAGCTCTCAAAATGTCACCATTTTAGTTAGGTCCCAACCCAGCTGGGTACTGATTGCCTCCCTACATTGAGGCTGCACAGTACCTCCCATGAGCACCCTGTAGAACCTGGCTCTTAATCTTCATGTTAAAGTACAGGACTGAGAAGCAGAAGATCTGGATTCTACTTCTGGCTCCCAAAACAGGCTTCCTGTATGAGCTTGGAAAGTCAATGAGGGTCTAACCTGCTCCTAATGAGTGCAATGTTAAAACGCTCATTTGCTTTAGCATCAGACCCACAATCTCTTTGTGCTTCAGTTTGCCCATCTGTAAAATGGGGACAGCAATATTTATGTACCTCGACGTGGTGGTGTTAAATTTAATTCATTAGTTTAGAGGAGCAGTGAGGCTGCTGTCCTCTTGTACTATCCAGTCCAGTATAATTTCAAAACAAATTGAGTTCCCTCCAGCTGGACTATTCTATAGACAATCTTTACAGACCATAGGCAGAATGTGATTAGCCAGAGGATAGTAAAACCGCTGCATTTGCCTTTGTTAGGTAAAATACAATATAGCTTGTTGGACTCCAGTGAGGGCAATTTGTGATTAAATTGTTCCTCATGATGCAAATTAGACACTCGTGCTACTCAGCAGTCCCCTGGGTCTAAAATGAACTGGGTACCATTCTGGTGCACCCATGGATGAGTGGTTTCTGCTTTGCTGATGTGCTCACTTAGAAAAGACGAGCTAGAGAGCAGTCCTCAATGGGAGCCAGTGGCTGATGTGCAGCCATGGAAAAATGATGTCAACTAGTGGGTCAGTGACAGACTAAGAGATATTCATAATGCTAAAGGGCAGATGATTGTGCCTCTGACCCCATAAATCGTAGCTATGTCTATGGTGGGGTTACTATGATGACAACATGTTCTTAAATGAGAATGTATTCAGCCCTACGTCATGATTCAGTAATAACCCCGGAGAGGCCAGCATTCCCATGTAGTCTCCTGCAAATGTGGGTGCCTGAGTGGGTGCAGACAAGGCATACTGCCTCCAAGACATCACTACATGAAAATTAAATTAGGGATAGGGACCATTTCAATTTAGGGACAGTGATCAGGCAACCTCACACCTCTGCTGCCTGAGCACAGTACCAGAAAGAATGGACACGTGGACCAAAGCTTCTTCCCCCTTGACTAAGGGGATTTAGATCACTATTACAATAGTAATGAATTTTACCTGCATGCAAACTACAATGTCTTCTTTTAAATCATCACACCATGTTTGATAAGGCTGATGACTAGAACTCATTGGGCCAAATTCATGCCTAACTCATTATTTTTATTATGTTTTTTATTTCAGGAGCATCTAAATGCCTTTAAGAAAGACCAGGGCCTAATACACACACATAGCAAATAAAATATATATAGTCCCTGCATCAATCTAAGTAAATGATCCACTGAAGTCAATGGAGTCACACTAGGATGATTTTGGCCCATTATGTTTGAATGATACTGGATTAAATTTTAATCTGAGTTAAACCCATATATACCTGTAAAACTGAGATGAGAATCTGGTTTATTGTGTGTTTAATATATGTAAAGGCTTAGACTAATTAGATTTTTATTGGTAAACATCAGTAAACATCAATTTCACTGTACATAACCAAACCAAGGGAAAAAAAATTCTATCTATAATAACTGAAATGTACAGATAAGGAAAGTAAGAAAAATGCTGCTTTGGAACCTATTAGTGTTTTATTTAAGGATATTTACTTTGAATACTTTGACATGTGGTGCTGACAATTTGTTTTTTAACAGCTGTAAAGCTTTAACTTTTTGAATCTCAACATCTACTGTCATTAAATAATTATTGTCTGAACCTCCCCTCCCCCCCATACACATAATTACTGGCAACTGTGCAAATTTAAATCTATACAATTTTTAAAAACTCTTTAAAATAAACATTGATATTATCTGTCAAAATTATAAATAAATAAAAACTGAATTCTGCTACAGCCTATTTAAATTTTACAATCTGACCCATTCGGTGTCTGGATGAAGCTTCCAGATCTACCAGGCCATTTGACGTGAACCTCATCCATGCAGACTACTCCTCGTGCAGACTGAATGTCACGCCATCTGCTGGGCTACAGGCAAGCAGGAGGGTTTGGGCTGGACTGTGGCCTGCCAAAATGCCTGCAGAGTAGACAGCCTAGTGACTCCTATGTTTTCCCCGTTGGCTGCTCTCTACATCCCAGCTGGTTCTCATGCACATGCAGAGCAGGGGAGAGGGAAGGAACAGGGAAAGAATAAGTATTGGCAGCATCAGTGCCCCACAGGTGGAACGGCTGTGAGGCACTGGGGGAAAGGAGGAACAAGGGCTACTGGGAGGAAAAGGAGATAACAGGAGCTAAAGAAGGAGTAGGAACTGGTATGGGGAGCCAGGGCTAATAAGTAACAGGAATTAAGGAAGCTAGTGCCACCCTGAAGCAACCTCCTCTGAGTCCCTCCCACTCAGTAACCAGACCCCCTCATTCCCCAGCACTCCTAATTCTCCCAAGTTGATTCTGGCGCCCCACACCGACTCTTCTGTGGGGGTACAAAGAATAAAGATCCGTCCTCCCCACTCCTGCTCCTATTACACAGGAAGCCCTGTGAGGGAAATCTGGCATCAGCCCAATGCCTGTCACCAGACTCAATGCACGCAATGTTTTCCAAATGGAGGTTTGTAGTTACACAGATTTACACAAATGCAAATTTGTTTATGGGCTAATTTGCATAGTGCATCACATGTAGGGCTGGACAAGGTTTGGAAGACGAGTATTTATACTAAAATTCAGAAAAAAGGAGGATGTTCTGGCAGGCAATTAGTTGAGAAATAAGTTGTGAAGAAAAGTCTTCAGTTTACCCACACAGAATCACTAGTCTAACATTGTGTGGCATTTTCAATGAGCTGCAATTCTTCATTAGGTCACTAGGTGGTGCGTAACTAACTTGAACAGGAAGGGAGTTTTACTTGAGATGCTCTTACAGGGAAACAGACAAGGGCTTTGTTGCGAAAAATAAACATTAGACCTAATCCCTTGATATCTGTCTTTGTTTTTAAACTAAATCAGACACCACAGAAAGTATAAGCACTGATTAATACATGAAGGGTGGACCAGAGATTCAGTGCTCCAGGTATCTCATGTGAAAGTCTATTGATTTTCTGTGATCTGAAGAAAATTGTAAGGACTGGGAGAAATGTGACTCTTACTTCATCCCAGAATTGTGTTTATTTTTCAGTTCTCCTGTTTGCGTATATATATCTCTCTATATATATCTATATCTATCTATCTATATATGTATATAGTTTTGTATTCAATAAAATAGTTCCAGTGACTCACCGGCTATTCCTCTTCAAGGAAGACCTGTGGGAGAGGGCCCTGGTGGAGAGAAAAGTTCTCCTCATGGAGTTTTTATTACATCATTCCATTGGGGCAAGGGTGGCTTTTCCTGTCCCATTTCCCCAGAGGAATGAGCAGTTGTTTGACCCCAAACCTTGTGGCTCTGCTAAGATCTATATGGCTATGTTACAAGAACCAGACTTGTGTTTCCCTGCACCGACATCCCCTTTCTGGCTCTCTGGCAGCACAGCTCTAACAGAGGTTCCTCAGCTTAGAGGGGCACCAAACTGAGTGCCGGGCTGCACAATGTTTGTCTCCACCAGCCCCCACACCTCTGTTCCCTTCCACCTCACATGCAACTCCTCAGACTTGTGGAGACTACTCTGTGGATTCTGGAGCAGAGTGGGGACAGTTCCACAGAGATGGCTGGGCACGTGCCTAGACAAACACTGACAGGGCAGAGAGGGAGATCTTTGCACATGGGGACCATCTGTACTTGTATCCCAGAGGGATGATCCCTTCCCCCTGCCTTATCTGATCAAATACCTCATTTGATAATATTTACACAGCATTGTTTGGGAATACAAATTAAACTAGGATGTACCTGATAACCACCAGAGAAGTAAATAACAGAACATAAGAGGATACCTAAATTCTTCATTGGCATTCTGTTTAACACCTCAAAGTGACTACTGAATAATATGAAACAATCATGCTTCCTGGCAAATATACCATTTTCTCCAATGGGATATTAAATGAACTAATAATCCAGTCTTTTGCTGGAAATGTAGTGTCCTGTATCTCTACGTGAGCACAGTCCTTGTCTCTTCATTACCTGGTACAATAGTCCAATATGCAGTCATCTCCTTTGGGAGGTTAACAAACTCCAAACAGGAGAAACAGTAATTTTAGAAATGTGTAATATATAAGCCACCACCAGAACTGTTCTGTGTGACCTGACCACATACTGTAATTGGTAAAAAGACCCTCGTTAGTATATTTTGTGTCTTTTAGAAATAGACAAAATATTTAGGCTATCGGGAAAGAGATGAAGAATGCTAAGTGAAAAGCCTTGCATGAAGTTGAACACATTGTACCTTCTCTATATTTATATATATTTTTTAATATTTATGGCAGAACAAAAGACATGCATTTCTCTTCTATGATTTCTGACCTGACCCAATGCTCGCTAAAGTTAATGGAAAGATTCTCTCTTCTCATAATTCTCGGCGCTTCTGTTAATTGGTACAAAATCTTTACCCTTACTTCAACCAAAATCTTGCAGAAGGTAGAAACCAAAGTTTTTAATACCAAGGCAATATATTGCTACGTCTCAAGCTGGGTGGATTTAACTGTTCAATTTGCTTATGCCTGTGATTAAATTGTGTTTGCAGTTAATCTGCATAGATCTGGAAGGTGAAATATGAAACTCCACACCCATTCTTAGCTGCTGGAGTACCTGAAAATCTCCCACTAAAATGGAGTCCCTTAAAGGTTAGAATTACACACATTGATAATAAGACACGAGTATAGGTTTTTTTTATTTTCAAAATATTGTACAAACATTAATTGACTCTCAGCACTCTCCAATGAGCTAGCTAAGTATCGTTATCCCCATTTTAGAGAGGGAGAAATTGGGGCAGAGATCCAGTCCCACACTGTAGTCCAGATTGCTCTTTTCTAGGGAAAACCCCCAGGAGAATCAGAGGTGTGAGACTTCCATCGAAGAATTTCTTCCACATGTCCATGGAAGAAGCAGGGGGTTCATACCTAATTCTGTTAGATATTGAGGGGTCCATTAGAGGCACAATGGCGCCTTGTGCAGCCATACTGACTCCCTGAGTCTCTCCTCCAGATCCCTGAGAGTGTAGCTCCTGCAAAGCCATGCAGAGGAAGACTCCCCTGTGGGCGGGAACCTATGTAACCCTGTTAAAACAGCAAGAGGTATTAACTTCTGGACATATTTCCCATAGGTTTTTTGGTGCATGTGTGCACATGCATACACACACACAACTTCCTCCTCTGAAGGGTGATATATACACCGAGTAGGGGTCATATTCAGGAAATGCTTGGGGGGGTGACTGGGTCAAGTGAGTCAGGGACAAAGCGGGGATTAGAACTCAGGAATGTACTGATTTCTCTAAACCTCGCTCCCTCAGGGAGAGATGGAAAACACCTCTGTCATCTAGCTCCTTACATTTACTAGGACTTAGTACAGCTTAGTTTAAATTATTCAGATACTGGGGCTTCCTCCACTTTCTTGGAAAATGACTCTATTGTCTAACAAGACTCACAGTCAAGAAGTTTTTATTCCCTGATACCCAGTTGATATTTTCTCTTTTTAAATTTCATCCTATTACTGCTGGTTGGACACCTTAGGCCTTGTCTACACTATGGGGGGAAGAGCGATCTAAGTTACACAACTTCAGCTACATGAATCACATAGCTGAAGTCGACATACTTAGATCTACTCACCACGGGGTCCATGCTACATTATGTCGACTGGAGATGCTTTCCTGTTGACTCCCCTTACACTTCTCAATCAGGTGGAGTACAGGAGGTGATGGGAGAGCAATCGGCGGTCGATTTAGCAGGTCTGTGCATCGATCGCCACACATTAAAACCCTGGTAAGTGTAGACAAGCCCTTAGATTGCCCACGCTATTTCCTCTCCTTTTTGGATATTTGTGTCCTTCACCTAATTGTTATAATGTCATTTTACTAAGTCATTGCCTAATCAGTTATACATAAGTAGGCCAAGATTTTCAAATACAGGAGCTCAAAGTCAGTGTGAAAAAACCACATTTAGGCATTTATTTGATTTTCAAAACTCCTGAGCACCCAACAGCTGTTAATGAGGGCAATAAGAACTGTTGAGTATTCAGCAATTTTTCAGAAGTTCAGATTCTGAACTTGGTAGTCATTCCACTACATTTAAGGCTGGATCGTTCCTGGTTCTTGCATGGATGCACAAGGGTTGGGGAAGAGCACAAGATGCCTTTTTCCATCTCTACCTCATATTACAATGGACAGTGTATAATTGCAGCCCATGAAGTCCAGGAGAGCAGGGACTAACCCCTTTTAGCTCACCTAGGCACAGCGATGAAAGTAACTTAAAGGACTTACTGGTACACCAGAGTCCTGAGCAGGGGAGTGAGGCCTCAACCAGTAGGGGGCAGGGCCTTAACCAGAAGAGGTGGGGACTTTAAATCCCTGGGTCCTTTAAATCAAGATTTAAAGGGCCTAGGGCTTCTGGTGTTGTAGCAGTGGCTGGGAGCCCCCGGCCTTTTAAATCAGTGGTCTTCAAAGTGAGGTGCGCGAGACTCCGGTGCCACCACTGATCCCACCCAGGAGACCGCCGAACTCCCAGGCGGTCTATTTTTGTCCCGCCAAAATGCTGCCATGGAAAGACGACATACCCCCCCGTGACCACACGAGTTTTTCCTGTGTGAAAAGGGGCCGCGGAGGAAAAACTTTGAAGACCGCTGCTTTAAAGCACCGACGTGGAGAAGCTGTCCCCTGCTGGTACAGTTGGCTGTGTATTGGCTCTTGCCGGTACACTGGACCGGATCGGACCGGCTTACTTTCACCTCTGCCTAGGCATGCATGTGATTCCACAAGAGGGTTGGAAGAAGACTGGGCAATGGCTCCATTCCCCTCCACATTAACTTCATAGAGGCAGGTACAATATGTCACCTTAAGGAACAGTGCAGCACTGGCTGCACCCATTATGTGCATGGAAGCTGTTTGAGGCTTGTGACACAATTCCCTCCCCTGCACACTCCCCAGAGGTCCCTCTGGGCCATATCACTGGCCACTGTGTAAATTACGGTGTGGCCCGAACTATGCACAATAGCTGCTCTGGCACTGCTAGTCTTTTTTTCCATAGAGTGGATTTCTGTGGACCCACCCCGCTCAGCTGTTTCAAGGTCAGAAGGGCAAATCCATCCCCCCAATATAAGTTTGCCTGCTGTTTTCCAAAGGAGCAAAATTTGGCCCAGAAAAGATAAAGGGTCCAGATAAAGATAAAGACCCTTGAGGAGCCAGATAAGTGCAGTATTTAAGAAGGAAAGGGTAATGCTATCCAATCTAGTCACATATACTGATCTTTTCATTTTATAGTGGAATCTCTCTCTTTTTTTTTCTTCTAGACTTTCCTTGCTCTTCATTCCATGACATTTTTGTTTTGTCTCGTCACACTTCCAGGTGAGAGGCAAGGTGTGCAGAGATACTGAGTTTCACTCTGACAGCGTGGTTTGCTTTGTATTTCAAGTACCTGCTTCTGGTAAATGCTAAAAACAGCCGAGATGATAAAGGATTTGTTTTAAGATCACAGCATAGAACTGCAAAGTCCAAGTGGAACCACAGCCATCAAATTTGTGGTTTTAGGTAGTTTTGTACTGGAGTAAAAAAAAAATAATTAAGAACTGGATTTTTTTTTTTTTTGGCAAAGTTTGACAGTTTTGCTTTATATGTTTTGCTCAGCTCCAGAAAGACTTTGCAATGCATTAGCTAATGTAATACAACTTCTTCCAAGAAGTTTCCATGGTCAGACATTTAACCCATATATTTTATAAAACATTTAAAAGACACTTTGGTTGGAGGCCTCATAAAACCATGTAAAACAACACTCAGCCATGATTCACTGGCTGAATCACAATACTGAAATACTGCCGCATTTAAAATGAGGAAAATGTAGAGCAAAATTCTCCTCTTCAGCCCCACAACAGCTAAGTGCTCTGTAGTGCAACTTCCTCTTGCATTTTCCAGACACAAATCTCACACTGTTCAGTTCAGTAACAGAAAGGTAGAAGTAATTCTGCTGTGCACTGCTCCATTCACACAGTGGGTTTGGAGGAATTCAGATCCCACATTCACTAGCAAAAGGCTACTTATTGAAGCAGTTGCATAGGCAGGAGAAGGAGAAGTTTGAGCTGCTTGGGGAGAGGCCTTCAACTGATCAGTGTGTTTAACTCCTACTCCATGTGATTCAGAATTAGCCAATTGATTGTCACAAGCACAGATGACAGCTCTCCGACCATTCCACATGCAAAGTACAGTTGGAGTGCAGTGGATATGAGTGGTGTAAAGAGCTGGCAGCTGAAATGCACCTATTGCATACACAGGAGTATATGGCATTTACTTACATGTGAACACTGAAGAAGGCATTCTGATCAGGAGGTAGTTGCCAGGTCCCTTCAACTGCTGGCAATTGTAAGTATTGCTCCCATATTATTCTTAGAAGTATGAGACCAGCAGTTCACCAAAGAGGCTACTAAGTTATTGCATCATCATTTCCCCTGTTTTCAGCCAGGGTTCATTCCATTGTAGATAGTTGGAAAGGTACAGACTCTGTTTAACCATTATATTGTTTTAAAATAACAATAATGGCAAACACTATAGCTTAAGGGTATAATAACAAGAAATCTATATACTGTAGTCACCAGAGACAATTACTATATGTGTTTAGATCTATACACACACATCTGGGGAGTGGAACTAGAATCCAAGTTTGTGAGCCCCCAAAATAAAGCCCACTACCACAAGACCTAAAGACACTCTTTTTTGATGCTAGCAGCCATAGTCATAGGCTTCATCTCCTTGCTGTGGGCCGACCTCTAGAGAGCAACAATACACATATTATACATTCTCAACTACAAAGCTATTCATTGAACTTTGATTTTCATAAATTTGATGTTGATTTACGGGCTATATCTGAATCTATAATTCATGTTACTTCACTAAAAAAGTTAGGTTGCAGATTCACCATCAGATGGCAGCGTTGCTTATCACCCACTCTCATTTTCTGCCTGTTTTGCATATGTTTGTCAGAACATGCCCCTCCAGAAAAGAGAGCTGAGAGCACTGTCTGAATAGCTACTTCCTACCTATGTGTTAATTACTAGAAATATAAACCCAAATGATCAAAAACAATTTACCACTGCAGTAAGTTAGTTAGTCCTTAGGATTCCCCAACAGTTGATTTGTACAACGTACGGGAGACCACATCAGTGATAGCTGCCAATAGGGTAGTGTTTGCACTGTAGATCTGTGTGATTGAATTTTAATGGATAGTCATAAGCATGAACATTCTAGGTTCCAGGAAATTACCAGAAGGCTTTTGGATCCTATCTTACTTAGTCTACATAAAATCTAGTGCCTTTTGGGTAGGCTCCAGCACGAAAAATATTTTCCACCTGTAAATAATTTAGGAGAAGAAAAAAAGCTGTTACAAGTCACTTTTTCCAGAAAGAAACCATAAAGTCAATTAGGAGATGCAGGATAATGTTACAGCCCAAATATTAGGGAGAGTAAAACACTGTGTGGGGGGTGGGGAAAGTAACTTGCATTAGAATTCTGATGCCATTGTGCATTTTGTGTATCCAAACAGAATTTCACATGCTCCACTAGCATGCCCAATAGTGACTGAGCTTGGCATAGGTGAAAGTGTCCATCCATGCAAGTAGCTTGCAAGATTGGCATATCATTTGTCATTTAAAATCCCATGGAATATTGACTTTTTTGACCTTGTTGGATGCCAGTGTGAATAAAATATATTTACACACAGTAGCGAACAAACTGCTCAATGGAAGGGCAGAAGACTTACTTCCCCACCTCAGAAAGTAATTTATTTCCTCACCAGAGAAAAGGGGAGAACGGGAAGAATTGTCACACTGTAAGTCACTATTCATTCTCTAGTCTCCCCCTGGGATGAGCTTGCTCCTGTCCCAGAGCAGATTGTGAAGTTACAGTCTAGCCCTATCAGATGTAAGGTGCTATATACGCAGAGATGTGTGACTTTATAAAACATTGCTATCATCATGGCTTACATTTCATGAAGCAAAATGGCCGCAGGTGGTGAGGTTATAGATTTAATAAACATTTCCTTATTTCTATGATATTCCATAGCAATTATGGCTATAGCTTCCGAAGGGATCACAAACATTAATAAATTTAGCCTTACAAGCAACTCCCCCTCCACACCGAAGATAGTGAAGAATTAGTTTTACAATTTTTACACATGTCGAAACTGAGGAACAGAAAGATCATGGATGCAATTCACATCTCACAACACCAATGGCTACCCACTGACTTCAGTGGGAGGTGGATATAGCCCAAAGTCACCTACCTAACATCACTCAAGAAGCCTAAAGCAGAGCCAGGAAGAGAACTCAAGAGCTCTTGTTTGCCTTGTTTGCTGCCTTTATCACAGGACCATCCTCTTTTTCCTTACATAGTGCCCTTATTTTGTACAGGACACTACAGAAGTTCCTGCAAAGTATGATCCTTACCCTGCAGATCTTCTGTTCTATAGGTCAAGTCATGCACCACTGAAGCCAATGTGAGTTTTGCCAATGGAAATGGGAGACTTTGGTGCTTTAGGTTTGGGCCCCCAAGTGAAACAAATACAGCACATGAAGATAGACAAAGAAAGGCAATAGGGAAAGGAAGGACAAGAGTTAAATAAAAATAATGTGAGTTATAGTACATAGTGTGTGGATCATATAGATTATGAACTAAGGGATAGGTAATTAAACATGTAAGGTATCAAGGTAAAGTACTAGAACACATAAAGAGGATAATTTCTTTAGTCAGCAAATGGGCAATAACTGGAAAAGAATTTTTGTCTTGGGATAGTGAGCAGTTGTATAAACATATGATGCCAAGCCTTTTTCAAAGAGACATAACATTGCCATATGTTCTGTCAAAAAAAAAAAATAAAACTACAGAGGGACTTGGGAAAATCAGAATGATTTAAGATTGACTATCTCTGCCACCACTTGGTTAGCTGAACACAGATAGCAAAAGGTAAGGTATGCAGTTAAACGCGGACATGTTGAGAGACCAGAGTGTCCCCCAGAGATTCTTGTGCTGAGAAAATGAAAGTTATCAAATGTCACCAAACTGCTGCTTTCCTTAAAACATGGCAGAGAGAACGCATTTGTTGTAGGGCCTTTGATCTCACATTGCAGGTCCTTTGATCTCATGTTGCATATGGAATAATTCTTTCAGATTGACACAGGAACCCCATTAAAATGGCAAGGTATGATTGGAATTATAGTTACTTCAATAGCTGTGACACTCAAGGAGTAAGTTGATTTGTACAAAGGAGAGACAATGGTTTGGAATGTTTCCAGATCATGGCTAGATGCCTTTCTGGAAGATATGCTTTAGTCAAACACAAGTTATTGGGCTTAATATAGGGGTAACTGCATGAAATGTAAAGGCCTATGATATACAATATGTCAGACTATATTTTCTGGCTTCAAATTCTATGACTCCATGAAGGTCAGGAGAGCAAAGCAAACATGCTCCATCTGTAGAATCACAAAATATAAATAAGAAATCATGAGAAGAGCTAAAAGAGTAAACTTAAACTTCAAACTTTAATAGGAAGTTTAAAGTTAATAACAAAAGTATAATATTTTTGTATTGATTGCTTACAATGTGGCATGAGCTGTACATTATATGGAGGAAGACATGGTTCCTGTCACAAAACATCACAGTTTAAAATAGAGGGTTAGGGGGTGGGGGATGTGTGAGAGAGGGTGTGAAAATTTAATCTAGAAATTTTAACAAAAGAGGGGAGAAATAATGAAATATGTCAGCAGAAAAATTAAATTCTGAAAATTTCAATTAGCTCTAGTATCCATATAGAGCAAGGGTTTCAAAAGTAACCAATGAGTTTGGGCGCTTCAATTTTGCCATTTCCAGTTTGAGTTCCTTTTAATGGGCCTGAACTTCTGAAGGTAAATCAAGACCCCTAAAATCACTAGTCACTTTTAAAAACATCGTCTATACTCTATATCTGGTGACCAGATGAAGGACCAGGCCCCAAAATGGTGTCAATGTTGTGTGTTTTTTAAATTAGATTTGATTCTCTGACATTCTCACTTCATAGAAAAAATACTTTTTAACAAGGAATTTGATCAAGAGTGTGGTCATCTGATGCTCAGAAGGAGGGAGTTGGTTCTCTAGCATGGAAGAAAAGCCAAGGGTAACACTGGGAAATGGGAATAAGCTATGAAGGGAACAGTTTGGTAGGACATGTGACCAGAATGAAGGGACCGAAAAAGAGAATGGTATGAAATTAATGCAGAGATACAGATAGAAGCGGAATTGTGCAGAATCTGAAGATTAGGGCCTAAAACAGCGGTTCTCAATTTGTTTCAGTCCATGGACCACCAAGCCAATCAAAAAATTTTCGTGGACCACCATCCTTTCATTTATTTATTTATTTGTAAAAAGTCACTATGGACTATCAGTGGAGACATCAGCTGAGAACTACTGCCCTAAAGAGACTGAACTGAATGTGGAGAGCAATGGAGATCCAGTGAGGAGATTGAAACAGGGGAATAATCTGATCTGGGCAGTGCAAAAAAGACTATGATTTTTTAAAGAAGAATTTTGGGAAAACTGAAAGTGAGTGAGGTGACTGGCAAGGGAGGCCAGAAAAGAAAAGGTTGTAGAAGCTGAGCTGAAAATGACAAGAGTACTTACAATGACTTTAGCACTAGAAATGAAAAGGAAAAAGAATATATTTAGAGATGTTGTAGGGGGAAAAGCAGTAGGGTTGATGACACCCAGGGGAGAAGTTGTGTCACTGGAGGCTGCAAGTTTTGGTACTAGGGAGGGACATGGAATCAGTGAGAGAGTGGCTGGAGGGATCTTATGGGAAAGATGATTTTGGGTTTCTCAGTGTTGACTGTGCTCTGATATTGGACAATCCAGGATGAGATGTTACAATGCCAATCAGAAATACAGCACGAAACAGGGGAGCAAAGCTGGATTTGGAATTGTGTTCAATGATGCAATTTATTATAAATTTTTAAAATACTTTCTTTTCATCTACTCTTGTGGGGGAAACAAAAAAATCTTTTCTAAGGACAACAGTATACCTGACCAAGAACCAGCCCCGTCAGGGACCAGCTAAGAGTCCAAGATTATTGTGTTTTTAGCCATTCAGGTCCAACCCTTTACTTTTGTCTGTAAACACTCTATAAGTGGTTTATTTTCATAACAGATCTGAAGTAGACGGGCCTGAACCAAGGTGCAAATACCCCTGATCTCTGAGACAGGTCAGATCTGGATGCAGAGAGATGTGAGCCTTGGCCAACCTGCATCTAAAACCAGCTTCAAACTTCTAATTTTTACCTGTAAATATAGCACTTTTTATTTAAAACTTGTGATCACTTGTTGGTTTCTAGAACATATGTGATTTGTTAAACCTCTTGGGGTTAACTCTCCCTCTTACAAGGAAAAGTGCCCGTGACTGCTCATAATTGGATAGCTAAGGTTCAAAATTTCCTAATTTCCTGCCTTTATATTACACCATAAAGACCAGTCTCATAAACAGGTGGCACAGACAGAACATTCTTCAAAGTCAGCTGCAAGAGAAAGAATCTGCAGCACTGAACAAAAGGGGGGACCGAGTCTTTTTTCACTATTGAAACATTAATTGATTCTTTTATATTCAGAAGCTATTTTCATTTATCTTAGACACTTAACACAAAAATAAAAAAGAAATAATGAGGAGTTTTGGCATAAAAACACATTTTACCATAAAACAGTTTGGTTAACGAGCAGGCTTTAAAAAATTAATGTCCAGTGGAAAGAAGTACTGACTGGTTAAATTAGATCTACTTATTACAACACTAAACCAGAAACCCTAAATTACTTTTAAGCTTTGGAATGAACATTTTATTTTTAATTTTTGTGGGGTGTAGAGGTAAAGAGACTGGGTAATCAGAAAATGTAAAGTCTTCTATTTATCACAGGCCTGATACAAAACAGGAAGCTTTGCCCAACCGCCTGAAATCTCTTGGTAGTTGGAAGGAAAGATATGTTAGTAATTCTGTTATAAATCCAAATGATCAGGGATTTTTAACTCAATTATAAAAAATTTCAATGGGGTGTAACCTCACAAATGAAGACTCATTTTAGATGTGATATTTTTTTCTGGAAAAATCCAGTCATTTTAAAGTCAGAAGAAACCCACAGGATATTTGTGATGCCTTTGGAATATCTTTTGTATACAAAATTAGCTATGTTTTTTCAAATAAAATATACAGCTACAGCTGGTCAGTCTATTAAAATATCACCTTGAGCATCTTCATGTGAATGTGGGGATGTTTAGCCTTTGGAAATTATGGGAGAGTTTGCAAAACTTGAAAAACAACAAAAAAAGTTTATTCTTGTGCAATCCCATGAAAACATGATTTTTCTTTCCCTTTTCTTTCTGCGCACTAGGTTTTACTAAGAATACTCATTAGCAAGTCCCATTATACCTGTAGAAGGTATTGAAGAGGTCTTTGAAATGGACTTACCTAAGGCCCACAGTGAGCCACAGCTCAGTAGGTTATCCACAGGGACTCATTCCATCCCCCAAATCCATGGACAGAGGGGAACCTCTGAGCAGAACTCTCCCCCTGCAAATCCAGAAGGGGGACTGACCATTTCTGTAGCAGTATTTCCTGCTTCATGGGACCCCAAAGGTCTTTTTGGGTGGTAGAACTATGAACGGATAGGAAGGGGAAGAGTGCTGGGTCTGGGGTGGATGAACATGGGTCCCAGGAACAATTGTGAAGGCACATGGTCTCCACAGTGATGGTCATTTGCCTCAAGTGACTGTCCAAGATTTGCATGGATCTTGGGGGATCCATAAAATCTGAGGAACCTGAGCTGGACAAACTCCACCCTGCAGAAAGAATAGGATTACTCACATACTCAAAGCTGTGCATGTGCCTGTGTGCTTTGCTGGACTGCAGCCTTAGGTCTGACCCCCAACTTTCATTTCACTATATATATTCTTCTCTTCTTATGTTGTTTGGTTGTTGAAGAGACTCTGAAAGTTACCAGATTGAGATAAGTACTCCATTTTCTCACAGGTCAGAAACAGGAATGCCAGCACCTGTTAAAGCTTCCCCACAATACTCTGTCTCTGGAACCACATCTGTAGGCAAGAGGTGAGTTCACTTTCTTTGCTCTTTGAATCAGATCCTTAGCCTGGTGCCCAGAGTACAAAGGTATCAATTCATGCCAATTGCAACGGTGATGGTTGGAATATTTGACTGGGAACTAGACTGAAATCAGTAACTCTTTTTGTAGCAGCCACCAAATATTAACAACTTTTGGTCACTACCTAATCAAGGCTAGATCCAAACCTGTGATTTACAGATGAAAAACTCCTTATTCTCCAGTCTCCTGAGTCACTCCATACTCTATCTCACTTAAGATGTGAAATTGGACTCTGGCTGCAATATTCAAAGGGCAAACTTTAATTTGTTAAAATAAACCTATAGTACTGGGGAAAAAACTATGAAGTTTTTTTCATATGTGGAGATGAAATGAGTGCAACTATTTGAAATCTTTAGTGTTTGTCCCTTTTTTTGATTAAATATATACAAACACATAAGCACACAGAGGGAGAGTCTATCATGCCTCACCTTCTTTGCTTTCCAGTTTCTATTTGCTCCTTTATTCTCCATACTTTAAAATCTCATTTGGCAGTCTCTTGAGAAAGAGAGCACAAGATTACAATCTAACGATTGTAATGAGAATGGGTTACATTTGTGCCATTTCCCATTTTCATTACAATCTTGGTGGCAAGAAGAATGTAACAGAATTTTTAATGCCTTATATATTACATGAACATTTTTTCCCATGAGCTCCTGGTACGTTTCAATGGACAATGCTGTTGTATAGTGCTGAAACTTTGATCTTTTTATAGTCTGTATTATACTACAATGGTCATTTCACTCTCTTCCCCAATGATTACAAGTGGAAAATACAAAATACAAAAGCCTGTCATCTACAGATGCTATACATAGCTGGAAAATCACTAGCCACCAAATCCCAACTCAGTACAAGATCCTGGTATCTCTGAAGTTGTGTATTTCTCTAAATGGTACTACAAGAGTTGTAAGTTTGCAGATTCTGAGAAAAAATATGTAGAATGGTTTGTTTAAAAGTAGGGATAGTTCTTGGGAAAAAGTGTGTTTCATATGCCCTGAAAGGCTCTGACTGAAAATGTATAGAACGATTTCCCAGAACCTGCTTTCTCACAAACTCACATCAGTAGTCAATAGCTGGGGAAAATAAAGAGTTGAAGGTACTGCTGTGTGGATCAGGAGATACAGGGAGTAAATAAGGGATCAAGAGAGATGACTCATTGAGAGAGCTGATAGGTAAAGGTAGCTAGAGGAAGAACAGAGCATAAGATGGGATTGTGTTGGAGGGAGTGATTGTTAACTGAAGAACCTAACACAGTGTCAGGGAAAGGAGAAAATGAGTCTGAGATGATTAGGTCAAGGGTGAGAGCCCTGAGGTGAACTACACAGACTGTGAGAGACCAAAAATGATTGGGAGGGAAAACCAACGAGAAGCATGGTGGTTGGGGAGATCACCAGGATTACTAAAGTCTGCCATAATGAGACGAGTAGAGAAGAGAACAATAATATTGACAGCAACTGAGAAATCTTCAAGAGCTTTTAGGTCAAGATGGCCTAGATATTATGAATAGTTTCAGGTTTTATGGTAATGGGGGGAAAAGAGTGGGATAATCAAAGGAGAAGCAGGCACAGACTCAGTATGTATTTTAGAACTGATTGCTGTGTGTATATCTCCTCACTAAACTATCTCAGTGCCTAGATGCATTTTTCAAACAATGTAGCCCGAGGAATAAATTCCAGGAAAAGGAGTAAGGCTGGAGTTTGAGTGTGAAATCAGGTGCAGTTTCAGATGAATATTGCAAATTTGCTGATACTTGGTATTTTCAGCATCAATTTCCTGGAACTCTGTGCAGATGAGCACCGCAGAACCTCCAAAAATACCACAATACAGAGGCACATTGCCATGCAAGAACATAAGAATGGTCATACTGGGTCAGACCAAAGGTCCAACTAGCCCAGTCTCCTGTCTTCCAACAGTGGCCAATGCCAGGAGTTCCAGAGGGAATTAACAGAACAGGTAATCATCAAACGATCCATTCTTAGGGAACAAGTAACTGCTGATAGTAAGGGGGAACAATTTAAAGGTTATGGTGGTGCAAACTGAACAATTGAATGGGGACTTAGAAGCAAATTAGCAAGGTCTTGCTCAGATGGTGCAAAAATGTGTCATTGATTTGCTATCTAGCTAGCTTTGAAGTATGGGGAGGGACATGTGACCATTCCTGCCCCTTCCTAGCATTGCCACTGGATCCATCCCCTGTTGCCCATTCCCAGGGACACCATCCCTGTCCATCTCGTCTAACAGCCATTGATGGACCTATCCTCCAGGAAGTTATCTAGTTCTTTGTTGAAGATAATCCAAGAGTTCAATGTTTGCAAAGCTGACTAAGCAAGCCACCACCCCCAGTATGTCCTTAATCAAGAAGCTCTGTCTGCTTCCTTGATGAGCTGAGTGGAATTCAGCATCCTTCAGAGCAATACCTACTAAAAGCCTAAACAATCTATGTCTCAGCAAGACGGCAAATGAGAGGCAGAGATGTCTTCACCACCATGAAAACATCCAACGAACCCTGAAGATTCAGAGAACTCTGGATAGATCTGTTAGTGAAAAGTCACTTGTGGCCAAATTAATCCAGGCAGCAAACTCCTCTCTCCATCAAGAATTCACAGTCAAACTCAGGCCTAGTAAAAGTCAGTGTAACTCCCATTGCAGTACATAAAAGTTGGGCACACTTACACTGGGCAGATTTTTTCCTGTTGCATCTAAATTTACTTCTACAGGCTCTAATGATAAAGTCATTTGAGCCAGTGAGAGAGATGCCATTTGTCCTCTTTATCAGAGTGGCATTTCTAATGGCTTTCACATCAGCAAGATGAGCATCTGGGATAATTGCTCTTTCCATGGAGGATCAATTCTGTGTAATTCATCAAGGTGAAACAGTCCTTTGTACATCTCCGTGTTTCATCCTTGAGACAAATTCTCAGTTTTACAGGGTGCTGGAGACTGTGTTTCTCTCTTTTAGCCCAAACATTCCAGAGAGAGGAAAAAACACAATCTAGTTGTCCAAAGGCATATCTGCACATATCTTAACAGAACAAAATAGGTTAGAAGGGCCACGAACCTTTATGGTAGGTGCCATCCCCATTGCACAGACAACAAGACTTCCAAATCTACCATAGATAATGGAGCAATATTTGCCCCACGGGACTTTCCTCTGTCCCAAGGAATTAAAGTACATTCCTCCATGTTTGTAGTGACTGAAAAAGGAGGCCCATGCACAAAGAATACATTCAATTCAGTGATCAGAATTGTTTAGTGAATTTTTTTGTGAATTTCATTTACTCTGTGGTTTGAAATTCAATATGTGTTGCTTAGTTGTAATTGATTATGTGAATCAGCTGGTATTGTTTACTTTCCTAACTGGATGGGCATAAATTTAATCCAGTTTCTGGTGTGAAAGCACACAGGAAATGAATTTAAAATGTAATTTCTATGTGTGCCTAAATATGAAAGCTTAAAATTTGTTTTCCATGTGACTTAGTAAAAGCTGAGTTCATACATTGAGTCAAAGGGACATGAGGCATCTAAACTGCAACTCCCATGAGCCACCACAATGGCTCATGGACTCACAGATTACTATTGATCCAACCCAAAACAATTTGAATTTCTGAATCAAAAATGTTCTGACCTGTTCTTTCCACAAGACATTTTGATATTTCAACTTTTCATCCTGATTTGGGATGAAAACAAATGCTGAAATAGTGGAATTTCCTGAAGGATAGAAATTTCATTTTTCAATGTGCTGTATTTACCAACCACTCAGCACTCCTCTGGCCTCTCAAGGCTGCCTCTCCATCACTGTTGAGTACATACCAGTCGGAATCCTTTATGTCAAAGCTGCTAGCATGCATGGATATAAAATGTATTAATAAATATGTCCATGTGTGTTTATTACACACTCATATTATATTTAAAAAAGAAATACTGAACTTTTCCTTTATCAGTTATTTTATGGTTAAATATATATTCACCCCAAAAAGAATGCATGCATATATACACATCATCATGTAATTTGTAAAATACACATTGGTTTTTTAGTGGTAGGAAGAGGGGTGAATAGTTGGATGGGTGGTAGATGAACTTGGCTGTGGGAGGAGGAGATGCATCTGATGAAGTGGCTTATAGCCCACAAAAGCTTATGCCCAAATAACCACGTTAGTCTCTCAGGTCTGAATGACATTCAGGTCTGAGTATTGGAACTGTGTCCATCACTAATAGGTTAGATGGCAGAGACAGTAGTGTGTGTGTTACAGCATGGCCAGAGAGCAGCAGGAGAGTGTTAGAGGGAAGCAAGTTTGCTAGAAATTGGTTGGAGCACCTGGAGCCAATTAAGGCACCTGAAGCCAATTACAGCCAGTCACATGATAAAAACTCCCTGCTTCAATCAGACAAGGGAAGGAGTTGGAGCAGAGAGCAGTTTGGAGGAGTGAGAGCAGAGTGATTTGGTGTTGAAGCAAAAAACAGTTTGAAGGAGTTGAAACAGTGTTTGGTGTGGGAGCAGAGAGCAGTCTGAAGGAAAGCAGAGGAGAGTTTGAAGAAGTGCTGTGGTGAGTTAAGAAGATCCAGACCGTTGGTAAAGGGACACCTGGCTTGTGCAGAGAGAGGACTGGAAGCCCCACAAGCTGAAGGTAGGAGAGGGAAGTAGCCCAAGGGAAGGAATAGCTAGTTCAAGTGGTTTACTGCTATTCTCAGGTCCCCTGGGCTGGGACCCTCAGGGCCCTTGGGCTGGGCCCAGAGTAGAGGGCGGGCCCAGGTCCCTCCCTTTGCATTCCCCTCCTCTAGGATACTAGTGTAGCAGTTCAGAGGCAAGAAATGACGCCCTGAGCCCCCCACAAGAAGAGAAAGCGCAGGACCCATCATAATAGTGCCGGCAATTTGCCACATGTGATAGAAGAGAGACCAGAGGGAGAAGGCATGGAGTCTTGAAAACAGCCGGGAAATAGGCAAAGGGACAATATTGGGACAATATTTAATAAGAGTGAAGCCAAAGTCTGGGAGCAATTTATAAATTAATAAACAATGATATAGAGAGTAAAATGGAGAAAGAGCAACCTGAACCTCAGGATATGACAAGTATTGGAGGGAAGTGCAGAGGACTCTGAGGTAAGTGTGAGGAAGACTGATCCTCAGGTAAGAAACAACTAGGTAGAGTTCTACGCTCAGGGCTATCCTGGCTGTCATGCAGCCAGGAATGGAGCTTTTAACTCTCTGCAACACCATGGGAAAGAAAAAGTAACCTTCAATGCAACACTAGTTATAGTGACAGGCATGTGTAATGACAGCCCCGGGTACCCAGAAGGTCAGGCTGGTATTAATTATGAGGGAACTGGGTTAGGCCAAACCTTTGCCCTCCATTGAACCAACCTTTTTTCACATTTGGATTGGTTTAATAGGTCAGTCATTTCTCTCCTCCCCAATAGCTAAGCAATAATGAAACAAAACATTGAAATATCGTTACAAGAAATGAAGATTTATGGTGTTGTTTAATATATTGGGTTGAGTAAATGTGAGTATGAATTAAACATACTATCATAATTACCCACACACACATAAAAATACACTATCAGAGTTGCCAAGTGAAGCACTCAAAACTTAAGATTTAAGGTTGCCTATGAAACTTAAATTCATCCCCCAAGAGAATCTGATTACTCAGCAGATCTACAAAGTGTATTAGTCTTACTGCTGCTTCTTTTACATTTTGTTCCTTTTGGACGTTCTTTGTTTTCAGAGTGTACTGCATTCCTCTGAAGACCCCTAAATATTCAAATCTCACATTGCTAGGTTTGGGGTTCAAATCTATATCAGTATGCCAGTATTCAAAACTGATATTAGAAATTGCACATGCAAAGTCTGTATTTTCATATGTAAATTCTGTATTTCCATGTGCAAATTAACCCTTTGCCATGCAGTTACCTATTTTGAAAACTTTTGTCTGCCTTTGTGCAGGCAATATAAGGGTTAGATAGCTGCATGGTCTGCAACCCAAGTGTAAGGAGGAGTAAAATCAGTAGTGAATTAGCACGCCCAGAGCGAGGAGGAAACAGGCATGGACTTGTGTATTTTTGTGTTTTATTCAGGGTTAAATTGTAGATTTTCCACAAGCTGTATGTATTCACTTTTGAAAAGTGGGCTCTAGGCCCCAATCCAGTCTCTAAGGACATATTTACATTATAAATATGCAATACAATTGTCAGTCTTTGTTCTGTAGAGAAGCAGGAGTGGAGGTAAAAAGGGTCTAAAGGTTAATAGCTTCAATATTTATTGGCAGGTTTTATGAGAGAGCCTCACTCCAGCTAGTGCAATTACACTTCTAGAATTGCTGGTTCATCTGGATTTGGAGACCTTCACAACATGCTACCACTACTGAATGGTAAGTCATTGGCCAAGGCCAGATACAGGGAAAGGAGAATGATAGAATCATAGAACTGGAAAGGACCTCAAGAGATCATCTAGTCCAGTCCCCTGCACTCAAGGCAGGATTAAGTGTTATCTAGATCATCCCTGACAGGTGTTTGTCCAACCTGCTCTTAAAAATCCCCAGTGAGGGAGATTCCACAACCTCCCTAGGCAATTTATTCCAGTGCCTAACCACTCTGACTGTTAGGAAGTTTTTCCTAATGTCCATCCTAAACCTCCCTTGCCTCAATTTATGCCCACTGCTTTTTGTCCTAACCTCAGAGGTTAAGAAGAACAATTTTTCTCTCTCCTCCTTGTAACAGCCTTTTATGTACTTGAAAACTTTTATCATGTCCCTTCTCCGTCTTCTCTTCTCCAGACTAAACAAACCCAATTTTTTCAATCTTCCCTCATAGGTCATGTTTTCTAGACCTTTAATCATTTTTGTTGCTCTTCTCTGGACTTTCTCCAATTTGTCTACATCTTTCCTGAAAGGTCTGGACATTCTGAGAAGGTCTGGACATCACCCAAGGACCTATCACCACAGTAGAAGTAGAGAAGACATTCAGTCCATTCAAAAGTGGAAAGGGACCAGGTCCAGATAATATTCGAACAGAGGTTCTTAATGCAGACTTGAAGAACACAGCAGGCATTTTGACAGGAAGATATGGGAAGAAGAAGACGACAAAATACCAAGCAAGAAGAAAGAAGATCCTTCAGTGAAGCTGCCAAACAAAGCAGATCTCAGTCAGAGTAAAAACTGGAGGGGTTTCAGTTGCTGTTTATCCCAGATACAGAAGTGACGGGTTGGATCCCACACACCCTCAGGATGCCATCTGATGTACAGGAGTTTCACTGAGCCTCTCCTGCTCCACCAGCCTGGGCTCCCTCTCCCTGTTCCGCTGAATTAGGCTCTCCAGCCCCTTGCAGCGCACACATGCATAGGCAGGGGCCCACCCCGCTGCAGACACAGACTGAAATCAGCTCTATGTGAGAGGATTCACCCAGCACTCACTTGCACACTCCTTTTGGGGAATAAACCCAAAATAATAGTATCTTGCGCTATAGAGAAATCTATATACAACATAAACTCATAAATTTGCCCCCTTCCTCAATGTGGAGGAAGATATGCACAATTTCTTGCCCCTTCCCCGTTAGAAATTGCACAAACTGGGTTTAATAATAAACCAAGCACATTTATTTACTATAAACGTCATATTTTAAATGGTTAAAGGGATAGTAAACAGAATAAAGCAGATTACTGAGCTAATAAAACAAAATATGGAAACTAAGCTTAATACACTAAAGAAACAAGTTACAAAATGTAATTTCTTACCCTAAATGTTATTTTAGGCAGGTTGAAAAGTTTCTATAGCTTAAAGTTCCAGTTATACCTCTTTTCAGATTGGATCCCTGTCTCAGTCTGGACTTCCCCCTTGCCTTCCCTTCAGGTATCTTTAGCTGTCTTTCTTCTTGGTCAGGCAGGCAATGGAGAAGTGTCCTGTTTGCGCTCCTCTCCACCTTTAACTAAGATTTGCATAAAGCGGGAATCTTTTGTTTTTCAAACTTGACACACACCCCTCCCTTACTGGAAAGTGACAAGAAGTCCAAGCAAATGTGATTTAGGTTAGATATTAGGAAAAACTTTCTAGATAATATTTAAACAAAAACAAAAAACAAAACAAAAACAAAAAGGGTAGTTAAGTTCTGGAACAAGCTTCCATGAGGAGTTGTGGAATCTCCATCATTGGAGGTTTTAAGAGCAAGTTGGACAGCCCCCTGTCAGGGATGGTCTAAGTTTGCTTGGTCCTGCCTCAGTGCAGGAGGCTGGGTTTGATGGCCTGTATGAATCAACACCGATACAATTAGAATCAACACAGAAGAAATTCCCCTAACATTTTTGGTACTGACATAGAAGATGTCCAGTATTTCACATATCTTAGCAGCATTGTAAGTACAACAGGTGAAACAGAAGACATTAAAGATAGAAGAATGAATGCCAGACATGTCTTTATAATTATGGAAGCCAGTCTGGAAAAACAGAAATCTGCAGAATAAACTTCAAATATTTAACACCATTGTAAAACTGGTCTTTCTGTAAGGTGCTGAAACTTGAAGACTTATTAAGACCTTATTGTCTAAACTCCAAATTTCCATAAACAGATACCTTACACAAATCCTTAGTATCAGATGGCCATCAGAAAAGTCACAAACCGAGAACTCTGGAGTAGAATGAAAAAGAAACTGATAGGACAGGAAATTACAGAATAAAAATGGAGGTGGTAGGACATACCTAGAGGAAGGACCTGAATAACATAAGACAGATGGTGAATGGAATCCTCAAGGCAAGAGGCAATGAGATAGACCAAGGACAACATGGAAACACATAACAGAAGGAGAACTGAAAGCTATCAAAATGACATGGGAAGAAGCTAAGATGGCAGTAGGAGACTGGCAAAGATGGAAGGCTGTGATGAAAGTCCTATGTTCTACATGGAATAAGGTGGCATAAGAGAAGAAGAAAAAACATGCTGCAAAATTCAGGTGTTTCCTAAGCTTTTTGTGAGAGGAGGGTATTTTTCCATCAGGGATCAGTTTGTTGTTTATGAGGTTGCCATGGTTTTTACAAAGTCCATATTATTAAGGCTCTTTTGACACGTTTTGTCTAGAGTATGTGTTTGTAAATTGTTGTAATGCACTTACTAGAGATCATCAGAGGCAGAAATGAAAAATCTGAAATAATATTAAATAAGAATTCAAATATCCTCATAAAGCTCTTGCTTCAAAAACTTAAAAAATATGTATGCCAAGTATGTATGCCAAATATTGTCACGTGAGCTTCTAAATGCAAAGGAAATACGTAAGCTGATATGGAACAGATTTCAACATTATCAGTTTTATTTTTCTTTTATGCATACATTTTAGATGTACATAAATTATTTATTCCTTCTGTTTTATCCCCCTTTTTTGTTAAAACCAAATATTCACATGTGCTCTTTAAGAAGCAGAAGAGGATGAAAGATTGCATTTGGCAGGTCTCTTTTGTGCTATAATTTATTTCTTTGTGGAAATGCAGCAAATGGTGACTTTTATTATGTTTTAGGTAGGAATCTGCATAGAGTAACTTCCAGCTGTTGACCATGTGATTAGGCCTTTAAAGTGCAAAAATGGCTGTTTACAAATACCTATAATTACTGTAATTTTCATGCGGAAATCTATGCTCACCTAAAACCATCCCACATGCCAGTTCTTTGCTGGCCCAATGGCTATTTCTTTATGTGTAGAAGTCTCAGTCACATATTTAAAAAAATATCTGCAAAATAGAATATATTTTGACTGCAGAAATAGATTTTGCATGAATAGATTCCTGAGGCATCCAACAGTTTCAATAATGTTTTCTATTCCAGGGGAGCAAAAAAATATTTTTCCTTGATAGCATTTATTTTATATTCACTGCACTGGAATTACTTTTTTCAAAATTCTGCCAGCGAAGACTTATCGTATGTGGGTGCCATTGCTGTAACATAAAGATAAGGATGGAGGCTTATTCCACTCATAAGCTCATGAGTCTGTAAATTGGAACTATCCTTCATAGTACAATGCATTTTACCAGTCCAAATTTTTTCTTAAAGACAAGAGAGGAGTTTTTTCTCAGGAATATTTTCCTTCAGTGACTTAAGGAAGCATATTCATAGCTTATTTACGAAGGGAAGGACACAGACAAAATGACACCACTGGATTCTCTGAATTGCAGAAGACTCTCTTAATTTCAGCATTTCTAGAATAGACATCAAAAGAAGTACACTAAGCAGAAAGAAAGTTGTTTAGAAACCAAGTCAAATTAGAGGTGAGCCTAGACCATTCGCAGATATATTGGAGAATGTTCAGAAAAGCAGGTCTATGGTCCTGCTCATTATAAAAACAGCAGTTGACCACAAACTCCAGACCTGGATCTGAATTTATATCTAACTGCCAGGGGTGTTCAGATCTTTCGGTACTGGCCAAATTAATACCATGATTACAGTAATATCCAAGCTGGTGAGGATAAAATGAGAAATGATCCAAGCCTCCCAGTAAAATATTGAACCAAAACCTTTTTGAATTTCAAGAAAGTTGATATAAACGTTTTCATAGTAAAACTGACTAGCATAAAATAATCAAATTCTTAACCAAGTGATAATTCTTTAGTTAAACAATCCTGGAGTTTGTGTCTATATTAGCCTTTCTACCCTTACAGTTTCTCTCCCTCCATTGTTATCAGCAGGTCAGTTTCTCTGATGGTAGTACAGTTTACTGACAGCTAGTAGCATTTTAACCACCGTGTTATCTAAATCTGCATGGAGCATATACAGTGGTTAAAATATTGGTGGCTCCCACCATTGGTACCACTGATGGAGCTTAAACAGCAATAATAATCGTGGGAAATTTGGGAGGAAAAAGGCTAGTGCAGGCAAGGACCTTGTAGTACTGCTTCTTCTCTACACGATGGGCTAAATCATGACCTTCTCACAACCCCTAAACAAGAGCCAGTGCACAGATGTGCTGCCCCAGAAATAGCCCAGGAGGCAGAACCCAGTTTCCCCCTTGCTCTAGGGATTACAGTGTACCAGATCTTGCAGTATGTCCCCTGGCAAGTTCATGAAGCTATGCTGGTTGTGCATTGTGGGGCAGAGCCAAAGCTCAATCCATTCCCCGGCCATGTGTGGGAGGCTTCCACCCAAAGGAGCTACCCATAGGTAGAGAACCACAGTTTAGACCTGCTATAACATCAGAAACATCCTCTTTTCATTGTACATTTTATTACTGAATTATTTGGAAAACACCCCAAAAAGTTTCATTTCACTATAATGTCTCATTATTATTTTCCTCATCTTTCACACACCTGAACTACTTGGTTTCTACCATAGCCAGACGTGAGGGTGCCAAAATACCATTGAAAAGGCTAAATTAGCAATAGAGTCAACTGAACTAGGAGAACAAGAAGCATCCAAGATCCTAGAACCCTGCCACAAGGGCAATCTCTATCAAGATTTGAGCCCTCTTTCACACTCTTGTTAGGATTCGACATTAAGCTGACAGGGACCCCACAGTGAGGAAAGCCTTTGGATGGCAAGTCCTGCCACCTTCTTGTGATGAGAGTCGGTAACTGGCTTGGATTGCCAGGTGGAATGCAGAGGGAGAACCCCCTCTATTGGGGGAATGGGTTTGGGTGGACAGCCCCCCAAAAATCTGCTCCCCTCATAAGGGTAGTTTCCCCCTGGCAAGGGTTACCTCCTCCAGGAACAGGTGAAGCGCCCTGGTATGGGATAGCCTCCCCTGGTAAGAGATAGCCTCTCCCTGTGAAAGGTTACATCTTTTTAGCTATGGAGAAAAGTAACTTTAATTTTTATACTGGAGTGGTGTCGGACCAGGTAAATAACGCCAGCTTTGATGCCTTGGCCAGCAGTGTTAAACATATTAGGGAGCTAATTTGGGTCACTGGACCTATGTACAAAACATTTTTGCATGAGTGGATACCTCACAAAACTGAGATAGATGACCTCCTTGTCAGAGATGATACGGGAGTAGAGGAATTTGGATTGATAGGTGAGGACCAGGTCAATAATGATTTATCATTTTTATCTATGTTTTTTCCCAATAACACTTCTAATAATTTAGATGTGGACAATTTTTATCCTAGTTTTAAGTATTTAGATACTTTGGATGATCCATATTTTAGTGAGAATGGCCATTTTAGCACTGATTTAACTACTGCTTTTAATAACACAGATAACTAAACATCAGCTCATGGAATGACTGAATTTTTTCTTTAGAATATCCTGTCGATTGTTTTAATTGTTTCATCTGTCCACAGGTTTTAGCTATGTTTGGAAAGGGTTGTACACATATAAATGTGGTCAAGAAGAGCAAGGCATCAAAGTTGTTTGCAAAAAGTGTGGTAAATTTTCTCAGTTCCACAATATATTTGCCACTACACAAAGTGTGTGACCAAAGAGGTGGTTTCCCTGGAGATGGGCTATGACTGTTTGATCTACGAGTTGGCTTTCCACACTAAATTGGGACTGACCCAACACTTTAGAGACACAGACATCCTGCAGTCAGGAATGAACAAAGGAAAGAAAGTGAAGTGATTAGGAAGGGTGTTAAGAAGTCTAATCAATCTCATGTTTGGACTGAACAAGAAGTTGAACTTCTTACCCAGTTAGAGATTAAATATGCAGACAAGACAAACATAAATAAAAGCATAGAGAGTGAATTAGGGATGAAAACCAACAAACAAATTTCTGAAAAAAGACACGATTTGGCTAGGAAGAGGGTTAAGAAGGATATTGTTATTGATTAATTGAATAATGAAGGAATTGGTGATGATTGCATATGGGAGGTTCCTCCACCTAGGGAAAATTTGTGGCCATCAAGAGTGCATTCATCTGTGGATAATCTGGGTATATTGTCTAGGCAAAGCATATAAGGTAGGAAGGCTGGACAAAACTTAAATAGTCTAGATGAGATTGAAATGTTATTGAGAGAAGATCATGTGGCTTCGTTTGGGTGGCAATGGTAGAGTAAATCTTTGATAGATGTTGATTTTCGCAGTGATGTTGAGGAACAGGAGATGAGGAATGGAAACAGGATAAGAAATAAAGGGAGTGGAGATAGGAAGAGGCAGTCTATTTCTATCTGAAGGCATGCAACTAAAAGGCTCATTATAAATTCTATCAACAATTATTTGCTAAAGTTAAAAAAGATTAGTACGTATAATTAAGGGTGAACCTGACAGAGCTAAAAGCAGTATTCCCCTTACTGAGATTGAAAAATATTATGTAGGTATGCTAGACAATACTGTACCTGGAAGTACGGTAGGGTTGCTCTCAGCCATTGACAATGTGGGTAATGATTTATTACTGAGTCCAATGTCAATGGAGAAAGCTAGGGAGGCCTTGAAAGATATTTGTAAAGATAGTGCCCAGGCTCTGATAAAGTAACTGTTAATGATTTATGAGAAATTTTAAATCTGGACTCTCAAATTCTTTTAAAAAAATTTAATATATGGTTTTTAAATATGCAGATTGTGGACATTTTTAAACAAACTAGAACTATTTTAATCCCCAAAGTACAGAATGAGAAAGAATTAGCTAAACTATCCTCCTGGAGACCACTGACTATTGGGTCTGTTTGTTTTAGGCTGTACCCAAAAATTTTAGCTAAAAGATTGATGACTACAGTTAAAATATGCAACAGACAGAAGGGATTTATTTCTATTCCAGGAAGCGAAGATAACATCTCAATTTTAGATAATTTAATTAGGGGAGCAAAGCAGAATGGAGATGAATTAACTATTGTTTTTGTTGATTTGGCTAAGGCTTTTGACTCTGTTAAACATGGGCACATTATGTCTGGCCTTAAGAGGTCTGGGACTGATGAACATTTTATAGAAATGATGATGGATTTGTACAGATGCTTCCCGACTTATGCAAGCGTTCTGTTCCGGAGCGCCTTGCATAAGTCGAATTTTGCATACATCAGAAACGTATCTCTGACAATTATGCAAAAGAAACCCAACCCCTCCTATTTTTAGCTTATGGAACTTTTTCCATAAACTCAGATTTGCATCAGTCGGGTCTTGCGTAACCCGGGGAGCGTCTGTATAGCAATTGCACTACTAGGGTTTGGGTTGGTGATAACAGTAGTGAGTCCATTTTTATATGGAGCAGGGTTAAACAAGGGAATCCTTAATCTCCAATTTTATTTAAACTATGGATCCCTTGATAGTTAAACTAGAATCTGAGAACTTAGGGTTTTATGTTCAGGGTAATAGTATTATGGCAATTTTAAGTGGATCCTATCAGGGGATGGCTAAAAGTCTTGTGATTTTAGACTGCTTTTCTAGGAACACCAGTGTACAGGTCAATGTAAAAATAACTAAAGGGTTTCACATATTACCTAGTATGACAAAGCTCTGTCCTTATCTTCGTGGAGCCTGTGTTTCCTGGCGGATTTTTACTAGCCTCAGCGGCTCACTGTGACCCTCCACGGAGCCCTTCTCTCTCTGGAGACAAGGTCACAGCCTATTGAGCCATTTTCATCACAAGCCAGTGAGGAGAAGCTATCCTTCCTGGCACAGTCTCCCAATCTCAGAGATTAATTAGGGGAGGCAGAAAAGGGGGGATCTCAGGCCCGCCCTCTACTCTGGGCTCCAGCCCAGGGACCCTAATAGTATCAGCTAAGATGGCTGACCTTTTATCCACAAAACACAACACAATTCCCTGGGCTACTTCCCCACAGCAGTCCCCGCTTCTTCAAACTCCACTTCACCCTTACCTTAGGGCCTCCTTCCTTGCATATGATATGATGTCCACCACTCAGTCTCACCAATAGCACAACTTCCTTCCACAGCTCCTGACACCCACAGCCTACCTGACTAACTGGGAGGTTTTGTATGTGGTTTCAGCCAGTCCCTGACTGGCTTCAGATGTCCCAACCAGGCTATCTGTTTCTACTCCTTTCTAGAAGGTTCTTAATTGGCCCCAAGTATCTTGACTGGCCTGGAGTAGCCTTTGTTTGGCTATCCAGGGAACAGGGACCTGCACATCGTGAGACTAATACACCTGCCTTCCAGCACTCTCCTATATCCTTCTGGTATGACTCCGTCACACTAGATACAATGCTTATGTGATTAACCCCAGGGAGAATTGGAGATTGGGTAATGAGAGCATTAAATACGTACAACCAGGCCAATTTGAAAAGTACTTAGGGGAAAAATAGATCCCTAGATAGAGATGGGTAGTCTCTCTCTTAAGGATAGATTGACTGAGTGGTGTGATAGTTTGTGTAGGGCTTCTCTTAAACCTGCCCCCAAATTGATGATTTTACAGACATATGTTTTATCTAGGCTATTTTATAATTTTCTTTTAATCAAGCCGCCTTTTTCTATTTTAAATGAACTGGATGTTTTAATTAGGAAAGTTGTTTAATAGATTTTACATTTCCCACAGAGTACTTCAGATGGGCTATTTTATGTCAGGGGAAGAGATGGAGGGCTAGCACTAGCTAAGTTTTGTGTACAGATCCCCCACATTCTGATCCATAAATGGAGGAGGCATATAGTTTCTAGGGACAATTGGATTGATGTATCCTTTATATACACAGGAGAAAATTTAATGGATAAGATTATGATCTATAATGTAGCTACTCATAACCCAAAGAAATGGAAAGAGGAGGAATCCTCCAGATTGTATCGTTTGCGGTGTCAGGCAGTAGGGATCAAGTATTTTAAGAAAAACTAGCAATTCGTTCTTGAAGAGATTTTATATGGTTAAATTGTCCTCCTTAACTGCTGCATTATAAATGAGGTCAAATGTTTATCCAACTAAGGAGACATTTGCAAGAGGAAAAGAGGGAGTTAACGCTATGTGTAGATAGTGTGGAAAGGTGAGGGAGACAGTCCCACATATATCTGGGCAATGCTATAAAACTAAGGATGAGCAGATTAGAAGACATAACAGGGTAGTCCCTGCTGTGGTCGACAAAGTTTGTAAATTTGGGTGGAAGACAATTGTGGAACTTCATCTTAGGCATAGTGAAGGAAATTTGCACAAGCCAGACATTGGTTTTGTAAAGGGGGATACTTGTGATGGTGGTCGATGTTACTGTCTGTTGGGAGGATAATTCCAACAGTTTGGAAACAGCCCACAGGGAGAAGGTTGCCTAGTACTCCAAGTTGGAGGAAGATATCAAAAAGATATCTGGAAGTATAAATGCCCACTTCTTTGGTCGTGTTATTGGGGCTCATGGCAAATGGAGTGAAGGTAATGACTCTTTTCTAAAACTCCTGGGAAGTGAGAGAAGTAAGAATTTTAAAGAAAATCTTTGCAGACTTGTGTTATATGCCACTGCTGATATGATGGAAATGTTCAGTGATGAGTAATGATCCATTCCGTGTATCCTACTATTTATATCGCAGTTGTTTCTCCATATTTTAATTTCAATGGATTATTGGTTGTTAGTAACTTTGTATCCATTGGCTACTCACTCACCTGTCCCTTTTATATGGTGGTTTTAATTTATGAATAAATATTTATCAATTAGGATTAATATCCTATTTTAAATTCCTATTTTACTGGACTTGGATGTGAACTGGCTACATATAGTAACCAGGAAAGGGCAGATAGTCACATGTTGAAGAACATTTCCCAGGGCACAAAGTGAAGTCAGGCCCCCAACTCTCACAGAATTTTAGTGAGAGTTTTAGTGGAATTCTCTCACAGAATTTTAGTGGATGCTTGCATCATTTGGAATCCTTTGCCAGCTTTATTTGGTAACTGATAGAAAAAATATTTTAAAAAAACCAACAAATGTTTGCTAAATACTAATTGGCTAGCTATAGAATTTATTGAAAAAAGTAGTTATTCATTAGCACCAACATTCAGATAATATTATTTGCAACAAATAATTCAACCAGCCCTATGTGGAACAAAGAAAATCTCTCCCAGATGTAATGATGGGACCTAGTATCTCCAACACGCAATCCCATTGCATGGTCTTGCATAAAATCTCATAGAATAAGCTAGTGTCCCAGGATTAACACCTGACACCATAGTTTCAAATCTCATATTTATCAGCCTGTAATTCCCATTCCAGAACTGTGTGTTCAATATGGTGATTTAGACTCTAAATAACCTCCACAAAGCCAGGGGTATCTCAGACTTTGTATGCCATTGTATCATTGTTTTATATACATTAACATTTCCTGTATAAAGATTACTGTTTCACATGGGTTCAGGTTTCCCCTTCCTCATTTGATATATGGACTAAGTGGCTGAAAAGGTCCATGAAATGGAGGTGTACCTCTTCATTAAAATCCTGAACCTCTCTAATGATGATATTAATACTCACTGTGCTGAAGACACCTGAGACATCCTCTGTCCTAAACAACACAGCCTTCAAGAGCCCGGCAGTCAATAAAATACCCCATTCTCTTTAATTAACATATGAAATAAACACAATCTGTGACACCTAGTGTGCAATAGCAATTAAGAGGCATTGCTTAGTTAAACCTCCTAATACCTCATTTAAATATGCAATTAAGGGATAATTGCCTTCAATCAATAAAAAATAGAAATATTTTGCCAGAGCTACAATTATTTTTTGTGAGGCTTTCTATTTTGTACTTGGCCTGAGCTAAGCCTCAAAGTCATATATCACTTGTTAAAGCAACATTGCCCCTTTTAGCATTTCATTAATTTATGGCTTTTATGCAGGCTGTTAACAACAGAAGAGTCAAAATCTAACACAAAGCCTCATAAAGTGTTTATTTTTGCCTCATGATGGTTTCCACTTTCCTCAAACTATCTGTTCTCAGCTATTCTGGGATCAGGTCCTTTTTCGATCCATATGGAATTAGTGTGGATACAGATCCATACAGTTTGTGTCTCATCTCCATGCACAGATCTTTATGATCCTAGTTTCCCTTATGAATACTTTGCAATGTCTTAATATAATTGTTTTTCAGTGTTTCAATATCTGCTTGCAAACAAGAAGTACTTCACTTGTACAAGTACTAGTAATTCAAATCCTACATACAACCCCCCTCCCTGCCTACACACAAATCAATCCTCAGCAAAACAAGACAGATCTATAAATCAAACAAGGCAATAAGCCAACCATCATCTTCCCTCTCAAGGCAGAAAATTAGCAATGCAAATATGTAGGCTCATCCAAGAGATCCTTAAGAGCACTCCATCATGGCACCTAATGCTATAGTCAGTAGAAGAATAATCAAAAGTGAAGGGAAAATATTTTCATGTTTAATAACTGGATCATACAGATGAAAAGACCCCCTACTCCCAGTATAAGGGAAGAGAAAGCAAATTGGAAAGAAATCCATACATGTACCAGATGCATCTAAAAAGCACCCAGTAAACCTTGCTAACATGCCAAAAATGGAAAATCTCAGTCCAATAGTTAGTCCCTGTTATAGCTATCTATCTACAGCATTTATGCCAGCGCTGAGTGTCCTATGACAAACTGTGGTAGTCAAAGCCCTCAGCATTAAAACTGTGTGAATAATTGATTTCTGGAGGTCATCCAGAAAACAATTTTGTTTTTAATTTTTAGCAAAACAAAAAAGTTTTTAAAAATCTCATTTTGGGTCAAATGAAACGTTCTGTTTCAATTTCCAGCATTTTAAAAGTTTTTTGAGGGTGTTTTAAATAAAAGGACATTTCTAAACAAAAAGATTTTTCCATTGAGAAATGAAAACATCATTTTGAGACTGACAAAACAAATCCTTTTGACCTTTTTCAGAATTTTTTGTATTTTCTGTTATTTTTTCCCGCCATCATGAACAATTTGGTGAAACTGACACAAATTCCCAAAACATTTGGGTATTTCTGTATCTACTTTTTCGTCGCAAAAGAGGGTTAGCTGAAAAATGTCTCCCGGCACTACTCAACACAAAGCTCAAACCCTGTCTGTAGTATTCAAGGTGCAGTCAATGAAGCATTGAACTTGGACTCAAGAGACCTGCTTCTACCACTGATCTATTGTATGACCTTGAGGAAATCACTTCACTTCTCTGTTTTCCCTCCCACCCTTTGACTGTCTTGTCTATCAAGACTGTAAGCAGTTTGGGGCAGGCACTGTCTTTCACTATGTCCATGTCTACATTAATACGTATGTCGGCAAAATTTTTGTTGACCAGGGGTGTGGAAAAAAACATTCCTGAGTGACATATGTTTTACCAGCATAAGCGCTTGTGTGCATAGTGCTATGTCGGTGGGAGCTACCCCCGCTTATTGAGCTGGTTTAATTTTTATGTTGACGGGAGAGCTCTCTCCTGTTGGCATAATGCAGCTACACGAGCAGTCTTACAGCGGCACACCAGTATTGGTACAGCTGTGCCACTGTAAGCTTGTAAATGTAGACATAACCGTTTGTATAGTGCCTAGCACAATGAGTCCCAATCTCTGTAAAGGCTGCCGGATGCTACTGTCCTGCCAATCGTAAACAATAATAAAAATGAAGGATATTTAGGATGGTTATTTAATTAACAAGAAATAATTAATATAACAAATATATTGCAGTTGCTGCTGCAAGCTAGTGTGGCTGCATTCTCTGTCTAAGGCATTAGGCTTTTAGCCACCAGCATAGCTACACCAATGTAGCTATACTGGTGTAAAGCCCTAGCGTAAAAGCACTATCCAGTGTAACGTGTGACTTGCACAGGTACTGTTTACCCGAGATTCAATCAGTAAACCCTTGCTGAAGCTTTATATTAATTAATGCTCCTTTCTTTGCCTATCCCTTTATTAAGATACTATAAAGTGCTGATGCTCACTATTTAAGTGACACCAGCCCACCATACACAATGGCTTCATATAAATACTTTATAATACTCGAAATGGGCAGTAGAGCTCTACTGAATAGAAGTATCAAGTAATTAGGGTTGCTCTGGCACTAGGAGTATGGAAAATTCTCTAGAGGACAGGCAGAGGAGAAAGATTAGTGCATGAGAAATATGAGGATTTGGAAAAATGATCAAATTGATTCTGAAATGTCCTATCAGGATTTCTACCACTTGTGCTCTTGAGGACCCCAGTTACTGCAGGTTGGAAACTCTCATTCTCTTCTCCAGTATCTCTGTCTGACTTCCCTGAGGTTCATCCTCTTTAGTTAGCATATGGTGATGCACCCTGCCCATGAGTTGTTTTCTTGAGATCTGCATCTCTTGATCCTACATCTGTGAGAAATACTCCCCGCCCCTATTGTTTGCTCTACACAGTGATTACCACACAGCATCCTGCACTAAATTCAAAGTTTTCACGACGGCAGACTGTTTGTAAAGTAGCCTTTGAACTGCAGACAACAAATACAACTATTAAATGAACCACAGATACAGAGAGCCTGGACTATAACCCTTGCTCTTCGGCTATAGAAGCATAATCTATCATGACTTGAGCTAAAGATCTTCTTTCGTTAACAGGAATCAGTAGTCCATCTTTTTTCAATACCCTGTGCATGTCCCCATTCAAATTTTTGGAGGGCAAAAGCCACAACCTGTAAGCTTTTCTTTTTTATGTAACTATGTTAAAACCCTGGCAGTGATGAATATGCATCTGCCACCAAAGAATATAATATTTTTATCAAAACTCACTCACAATAAGCATAAAGCTTCACTAAGTATTAGACACGAATGACTTAATTAGATGCATTTGTCATTTGTGTTTTCATTGGCTGCTCTCATTTTGATATTGTCAAGATTATAAGGAGGGCATGTTTATGAACACAGTGCACTCTTCAAAGTGATTTGCTTAATAGTCCTGGAGACAAAATTCCTCTGTGGAGCCTCAGAACAGGTCTAGCACTACTTGGTCTTCTTACTGCTTTGCCAACTTGTTTCAACCCAAACATCAGAGGAAACCTTCAGAGGGGAGAAAGTGGCTCCATTTCTGTGCCCATTCAGGGAAGTTAATAATTACCAATATTGTTGGTGTTAATGGAAATGCGGACAAGGTGACTGCCTAGCAGGAACTGGATTCACATACCAATACTCAACTGACACAGAACACTGAACAGGCATCAGATGGGCACTGCTGCTTTTCCAGACTAACCTAGGCTGGATTTGAGCTTGACTTTTCAACCAATTACCAATTCTCTGAGCCACCTACTCCCCAAAATAGCAATCATGATAGAAGCCATTATATCATTATTATAATTAGTTTATTATTACTAATGTACCAGGTAACCAGCTCCCGAGGGATCTAATTCATGTCAACATAAGGTCACAGAGAATAATTCTGCTCTTATTTACATCTGTGCGACCCCACTAAAAGCAATGGAGCTATGTGGATGTAAGTGAGGGCAGAGTTAACACCCAAAGTGTAAGCTAGTTCTGTGTCACTGGTAGGACACACCATGTTCCATGTACACTTTGATATATCAGTTGTACAAATGACATTATGCAGAATGTGCAGCTGAGACCAAGACAGAGAAGAACACATGTATTTCTGCTATCAATATGCCTCCAAGGTAATATGATTGACTTGAATCCAAAGTGTGCAGGATCAGACAAACAGCAAAAATGGTATTATCCAGCACATTTCTGTCCAGCAACTCTTGCAAAAAGGGGGTATTCCCTGAAAAGCTATTTCTAGCCAATCCGAAATTTACATAAAGAATCAAAGCAGACAATAATCTGAATGAATCAGAAAGTACCACTTGATATTAATGAAGTTTATTATAGTGGAATTCAACTGCATTGTCAATTTGATTTGTGCAGCATGATATCATCCAATATATGTATACAACTGAAATGTGTCTTGAGCGACCACATAAGAAACAAGCAAAAATGTGCTATTTATAGAAACTGGTCATTAGCATGGGCATAGAGAAGACTGGGGGCTTGGAGAGATTTTAGCCCTCTCCCATAAAATTAAGGTATGTCATAAATAAAGGAAACATTGAATGTTGAACAAAAACTCTTTTATCCCGCTTTATTAAAAGTACACAAATTTAGCCATGATACAAAACTACTCATGAAAGTGGCATTCAACAGCTATTTAGGTTATCATTTTGTAACTGTCCCCTCTCCTCTCCTTCCCCCCTAAAAAAAGTCCACCCTCCTGTTATTGTCAGAGCTGAATAAAACTCCACTAGAAAACTTGGGGCATTTTAAAAGGACATTTAATCGAGGGGGGCTGACAAATGGAGGTGACATTTAATACAGATTTGAAAGTGTAGCTAGATTAGATGACTTTATCCCATGAACTTTTCTGCAAGTTGTATTAGTCCCATGTCCTGGCCAACTTATAGTTTGCTTAAATGCAAATTCTTACCTAAAGTCATCTGAACACAGTATTTCTCACTCTCTTTCATAAACTCTTATGTAGTCTTTCTGTGTGCTGTGAAGCAGCTGCCCATAGCAACCCAAAGGTGACTACATTTCAGTGTTAGATACATCTGTCATGTTAGAGTTTATTATTACATGCCTCTATGTAAGTTTTTAAGGGATCCTTCTGGATAAAAAGAGTTGTATACACATGATATCATACTAGGCAGTGTGTACGTGTACCATTGCCCTGTAAGTTGAATTGCTACTGCTCAACTGTGTATCATATGCCAATAATGAAGACAAATAATAGGAATTCCATTTTAGGAAAGCAATATAGAGCTGTGTTTGGATCAGAAGGATCAGAACTTTACCCACGCTATCATTATGAAGTTTCAAGCGGCCTTGACATGTAGCATTAGGACAAAAGATAGTGCTTAAGACACCACAGATTTTCTAGAGAATATTTTTAAAGCATTGTTTATTTAGGAAGAATAAACAATTTTACAAATCATTACCATACAAATATGAGAAATGCAAAATTTGTAACTACAAAAATGAACTTTTTCATTGAAAAAAACATTCTGCAAAAATGTTAAGTTGTTCTCTTTGCAAAGTTAGAGAATGGATGGTCCTTACTCTTTCTAGGAATTTTCTTAAATCGAAAGATAATTATGCCTTTAAACCAAAACAGTTTATTCAACTTACTAGTCAAATACCATTTTATTTTTGCAGATGGAGTGTAATCTGTTGGTGTATTTAATAACTATAACTGGCCAAATATTTAAGCCTATGTCCTCTGTCTATTTTGCTGTGTAAACTTGATGCATCAATTTTTCCATAACAGTCACTAGATAATAACCAACAAAGAAAGTAACAGAACACCATTAGCCGTCACCTTCAGCCTCCAACTAAAACCTCTCCAGCGCATCATCAAAGATCTACAACCTATCTTGAAGGACGATCCCTCACTCTCACAGATCTTGGGAGACAGCTCCCCAACCTGAAGCAAGTACTCACCAGCAACCAAACAGCACACAACAAAAACACTAACCCAGGAACCTATCCTTGCAACAAAGCCCAGTGCCAACTCTGTCCACATATCTATTCAAGTGACACCATCATAGAACCTAATCAAATCAGACAATTTCACTGTCAAAAGTGCACTCTATAAGTTGTGTATAATAGATAACGGGATATGCTTGCTTTGAGAGAGTCTTAGACCAACCAGCCTCATGGCCTCAGCCCCACCAGTCTGTCGAATCTCCAGGCAGTGTATCTCAAATGAATCATTCTACTTGTATTAAAAAGCCACATGAAATAGTTGGTGTATTTCTTTTAAGTGCCATGAACAATTTAAACAAAAATATCAATTTGGGGGAAATTACTTTTTACTTTGGGTTGTTTTTTTTTTTACAATTTATATTCAGCTTAATTAATCTGAAATGAAAAATATAATGCTGGAGGCCATAAAACCCTGAGGAGTCCAAAGCCTTATGTTAACTTGCTACATGCTAGCAGCTTTAATTTGTATTAGTCCAATTCAGGTTTTTTCCCCCGCATTCAGAGCCAAGCTCAAAGCAAAAATTAGCTGTGTATAAAATGAAAAGAAGCTTTTTACCCTGCTCCTAATGGTTTGTCTTTAAAGAATGACTTTAGCCTAGACTACTTTCTAGGTAGTCACCGCTGACAGTGCAACTCCAGTTTATACAAGCTCTGAAGGCTTTAGAGTCCTAGTGGCAGAGTTTTAAATAAAGAGAGAGTCTTTAAAAAACCAAACAAACACAAATCCAATAGGTATTTAGTATCTAAAGGAATTTCTGTTAGAGCACAACACTGTTGCATTAGGTTATATTTGATGTGGAAACTTCCTGAAAAACTTCTGCACTCTTCAGTCTCCTGCAACAAATGATGGAATTGATGGTGAGGGAAAATGACTCAGGTTGTCTTGTCTTCCCACGCAGGATAAAATCTTTCAAGCATTGCTCAGACAACGGAATTTCCCACTCTTTCCTGGAGAGGCGGTTCCACAGAATCCATCCTGCAGATTCTAGGTTCAAGTGACTCTCGCCGGGTGCAGTGGGCTTCTAAGCCCATCTCCTGGTACCCTATGCTTAAGAAGAGATGCATCATCAGAAGAGAGCGGCTCTAAAATACAATCAGGACGCCACAGGTAACATGTGGTGGACACTGTCCAGGTCATACATGCTCCACAGCAAGCACTGCCCGCTTTTGGGGCTGCACTGGGCCAGTTCTATAACTCTGGACATGCAGGGCTTTCCAGGCAATTTGTGCAGCAACAACTCCCCTGAAGACAGATTATTTGCTGCTAAGGACCCTGTGATGCATAGGCAGAAGCTTAGGAATTGGTTTCACTGGCACTTTATACCGCAATAAAATCTCTCAGAGTGCTCTACCTTACTACTCATTCAAACTAGCAGGGCATGTAGAGCGCTATTAATCTGCGGCTGTAGCGGTCCTGGTACTCCTTGTTGCCAGAGGATTAACAGCTGTTGTGTATTGGGTGATACGCTGCAGCTCCAGTGTAAATGGGTAGTAACAATACTGTGCTTTGAGTGATCTCTGGAAACATCCCCAAATCTCCTTAAGTCAATTGACCTCTCTTCCTTTTGTTTTGAACTCTGCTGGTGGAATGTGGAAGTATTTTTTCAGAGCTTAACTGGAACTGGGCAAATCAACAAAGTAAATGTTTACCGAGTGAGTGTGTGAGAAGCAGGGAGGCTACCAGCGACTGAATTTACAAGACAGTGTGCTGACACACTCTCAGCACTTCAAAAATCCTCTCTCTCTCTCTCTCCACATACACACAACACACTCCACTCCACCCCTGTTGTTTGAAAAGCATGTTGCAGTCAGCTGAATGCTGGGATAGCTGCTCATTATGCACCACTCCCAGTGCCGCTGCAAGTGCTGCAAATGTGGCCATGCCAGTGCGGTTGTGGCTGTCAGTGTGGACACGCTGGAGCGCTTTCCCTGGAGCTGTATCCGAAGGCGGGTATAACCGAAAGCGCTATAAAGCTGCAAGTGTAACTAAGCCCTTAGTTTTATGTTATAGTGCTCTCACATGATAGACAGTATGTGACAAGGCAAGAGATGCAGAACTGCATCAACCCTTCCACTGACATAAAAAGAATCCTTCAGTAAAATGAGTTACAATACTTGTAAGTACTTGGCTATGAAGCTAGTCCTGAACTAAAGCCCTGAGCTCTAACACACCTGAAGTAGGAGGCAAGAGCTTGGGTCCAAATTTCACAACTGGTCTGTAGCTCTACTGTGCTCAGCAAACCATCTGCATGCAGAGAACCATAAAAGCTGAGGGCTTTGAAATCTGGATCCACATCCTGTTTTATAGCTCACACCAATATCTACTTTCGGAGAAATACACATTTGTGATTATTTGTACACCCCCACTTTAGCCAGTTGTCACTTCCACAACTCCAGCAACCAAAAAGAAAAAAAACACAAACCAAAAGTGCTCCTGTTACCAAGAGCAAATTCCTTCATTTTCAATGAGTTCTCTGCTGTAATTTAAAAGATAAGTAATTCTTGGCTCCAACATTTTAATGCATTTTACTTTTTTCCTACAAGCAATATACGTGTGTAATTAATAAACAATTTAGTATGTTGAGGAACCTAGGAACTTGGCAAATGTTCTGGGGATATGAAATCTCAGGAAAAGCAGCACATTACAAGAAATAGTAAGTAATTACTTATGTAAGCTTTTCTTTTTAAATTCTAAGAACATTAGCTACTAATTACCTACTAATTACTAGTACTTCCGCAGGTGTTTGCACTTAACTGTAGGCTAAAGCCCCTGTGAAAAACAAATCCCTCGCACTCCCTCTCAAGATTAAAACAGAATTCCCACTGGACCTCATAGCATGGCATAGGTGAAAGCAGAACTGTTTACATGCCAGTGCTTTAACCACTTGATTGCTTAAGGTGAAAACAGGCTCCAGTTACTCTGCTTATCTTTTTCTGTAGGTGTCAAGGTGATTTACTGGCATGAATAACTTGAATGGTGACCTAAAGGAATCTGAGGGTTAAATGTAAACTATGATTAAGATGTCTTCATCCCAAGCACATTTATCTCATTTTTGTAGTGAGCTGGCAAATCAACCCTCTATTTCTGATCCTGAATAGAGCTGGCTGAGTAGGGCAAAAACCTTTTTGTGAACTGCCCGCTGAATTAAAAACTGGAGGCAGCTTCCTCAGCTGCTGTAAAAATGGCATGATTTCATTTATGTCAATGCTTCACTGACTACCACGATATCAAAGTCAGAGCTACATTGATTTATACCATCCAGCCGGGGATCTGTCCCAACTTTCTGGCATGGCCTGTTCACACCACCCAAGTTTTGTTCACAAATATGGTTGTCAGCAGTGAATTTCCAGCTTATAACTAAGAAACTCAATTTACTTTGTTAACTAACAAAATTCCTCTTGGCTGGGAGACATTTGTCAAAAGTAGGTCACCCCAGAGAACCGAAACAATGCCGTGTGACTTAAGTAACCTGTCATAAAGCTGAAATAGCAAACACTGCATACTGGAGAATGGAGTGATGCAAACAACTCACAAACACCATTTTCCAACTAAATGGTTCACAATGAATGGTTTGAATGGCATTAATCATAAATTCTCACCTTGGCAAATTTCTGCTCTGCTCTCTGTCTTCTTTGAGATTTTTAAGAACTTTTTAGAACATGTGGCCGCTTATTTCAGTCTTAGGCTATGTTTATATTATGAGCTAAGGGTGTGACTCCCCAGCCTCTCTGCACATACTCAGACTAGCTCAGTGAGAGCAAGCATGAGTAGAAATCGTAGGGTAGCTGGGGTAGCACAGGCAACAGTGGCAAGTACAAACTCGTCTGAAACCAGCGGCTGTATGCTCGGCAGCCCACAGCTATTTATACTACTGTTTATACTCGGGCTGGTTCAATGAGAGCTAATTGAATATGATTATGCAAGCTGGGAATCTACCCCCCTAGTTCATAGTGTAGACATAACCCTTCTCCACTCAAAAATAAGACACCAAAGCAGAGAGTGGATATAGTCCATATATTTACTCATCTTCCATGGCAGCATAATAGCTTATAGGTCATCTTCATTCCAGTTCTTGCATACACTTTCACTTCTGTTATAGCAATGGTAATTCTATTTTAGGTTATTAGGGTGAGATTTTCAGAACTGCTCAGCATCCACAGCTGGGACCAGGCTTTCAAAAGAGCTCATCTCCTTTAAAATGGCTGGTTGCTGCGAACTTTTGAAAACCTGGCCCTAAATCTCAGAAGCTAAAATCTATGGCATGGGACTTAACCAAATTGGCAGCTGGGGCCCATCCCTTGAATTTCTCAGAAAAAATATCATGCTTTATTCTTCGACAGTGCCTTTATATTTTAGCTTTGCAAAACACTGTACAGTGTTTAATCATCCTGCAGTTTTGAGTGTAAATCCTACGCGCACATCCCCTATTGAAGTCATTGAAAGTGATATGGAGCAAATTGGACAAGGGGTTTTCTACATTTTTTTAGTTTCAAAGAGGAGAGAAAAAGTGTAGATCCACGATTTTAGCCCTTAATTTTATAATGTAATTGAAATGCCAAGAGACAGAAAAAAATTCAATGTTGATGAAGAAATGGATGTTAGTGCAAGAATAGCTCTGTCTTTGTCAGTCTGCAGTCTTTTATGTGTCATAGGCTGTCACTTTCTATTGCATTTCAACTGACTAATTACCCCAGTTTATTACAAGTGAATATGAATTCACATTTTTTTACCTTACCAGATTCCCAGTATTAGTGTTATATCAAGAGTGATTAATGAGTGATAGATCCCACAGTCTTGGCGTTCCTCATGTGAGCAAGTATAAAGCAAACTTACCTTAGTGTCAATAAAAACAGGATAGATTCATTAAGGGGTAGATATACTGTGTGCAATGCATGCTCATATCCAAGCATTAATCACCTTGATGCATTCCATATGGCTCATTGGGTTATTAGAACCTCACTTACAGAGTGTTACAGTGTCTATAAGTGATGGTGGTGGAAGAACTGGCCTTGAATTAAATGTAATCTTAGCTTCCTAATGGGGAGGTACAGTCTGACAGCTCTAATGAAAATGACTATTCATCAAAAGGTACTCTGCGTCCTAGCCTGTGAATGCAACTTCAACTGCAAGTTGTAGATTTAAATTTCAAACTTATTATTTCTAGCCAAACTGGAGTATGCTTATAAATGCCATGGAAGGGTCAAATTAGATTAAATCGGAACCTTGCTTTTATTGAAGAGGCAATTTCAAGCTTTTGCAACAGGATTGGTGCACTGTTATAAGTATTAAAAGCCTCCTCATCAAAAATGGGGATTTCTAGAACAATGTAATTGTCACTTTGATCTGCCCAGTGCAATTCCAGCAGTAACTGCAATGCGAAAATTTCTGCATACTGTAGTAAATGACATACTTAGGTAAACAGATGCACAGAACTCAGTGACTCTTTTAAAATCAGCATTCGTGGTATTAAAATTGGGGCTTTACACTTTCCAGTGCCTTTCCTCATCACTCTGTCAGACTTGTCATAAGGAGGTGTAGGGTGAGAAGCTGAAGGCTGCTATAAGCCTTTCCATAGATTGGCAATATCAATCAGTAACAGGAATAGGAAGTTATAAATATATCAAATACTAGGAAAGAATGACACATCAAGTCTTGAAGGGAAATGCCAGTGAGGCTTGAAAGTGTAGGACACAAAACTGACAGGAAAAGGAAGGGGGTGGCATTCCTTTAGTATTTCCACAGCAAATACTAATTGTTTGTTATAAAATGCAACTATTGTATGTTTTCCTGTGACTAAGGTGTTTACACTATCATGCACTACAAAAAATGTTCCTTCATCAGCATTTACAAGGACAGAAAAGAATGACCTAACTACTGAATGTGAGTGTGACGTTGGCATCTTGTCCATCTGTGAAACATGGTTGAACCCATGGTTCTTTTATAGTTCAGTGCTTCGGCTACTGGCAAACGAGTGGTTCCATTCAGATACAACAAATCCCTTCATATGTACCTCAGATTTTAGGGAACTTTATGAATGTTGATTTTAAAGTTAATATGTATGTGTAATGTGCTAGCCCCAGGCATAGATCAGGACCCCAGTGTGCCACCCACTGTTCAAACATAAAAATACATTTCTGTAAAGTTTCTTTACAGTTCCCTCTCATCTGAATGTTATTTTCTGTCACTGATTTTCCTCTGTCAGTAGGAAGGAGGTTTCCTTAGTTTATTCAAAAATTTTGAAGCCTCAGGTTTCTTTCCCTGCAGCCCTCTTGCCTGCTCCTTGAGTCCATTCCTTGTCCCCTTTAATCCAGGTTTGCTATCACATTCTTACAGGTAACCATTTTTAAAAAAATTAAAGTGGCAAAGCACCTGCTAACCTTATGCATACGCAGAAAGTAGAATCATGTCCCCTCTGGGACACTGGTGTTGTGACTCTGGGGAACTGCTAAGTAACCATGACAACCTGTCTCATAGAAAAGTTACTAACACTTTTTGTTTTTAATCATTTTCTACAAAACAAATTCACCGACTGGTTCACATGCACTCGCAAAATGCTGTAACAATTGGAGAGGAAATACCATGGGAAAATATTTAAATCCTGGCAAACAAAAATCATTTTTATTTGAAAATATATATATGTAATATATAATTTATATATATATATTTGTAATATGTAATGTAATATATATATATATATTGTGACAAAGTTCCGAGTCTGTATTGATGGGTCCTGCGCTTCCTGGCAGATTTAGGGGCTTCAGAAACTCATCTAGGCCCAGAGTGACCTCCCTTTCTCAGTAACTAATTAAGAGAGGCAGAAAAGGGGGGAGCCCGGGCCCTCTCTCTACTCCAGGCTCCAGCCCAGGGACCCTAATAGTATCAGCTAAGATGGCTGACCTTTTATCCACAAAACACAACACAATTCCCTGGGCTACTTCCCCACAGCAGTCCCCGCTTCTTCAAACTCCACTTCACCCTTACCTCAGGGCTTCCTTCCTTCAGTATGATATGTTGTCCACCACTCAGTCTCACCAACAGCATAACTTCCTTCCACAGCTCCTGACACCCACAGCCCACCTGACTAACTGGGAGGTTTTTTATGTGGTTTCAGCCAGTCCCTGATTGGCTTCAGGTGTCCCAATCAGGCTATCTGTTTCTACTCCTTTCTAGAAGGTTCTCAATTGGCCCCAGGTATCTTGATTGGCCTGGAGTAGCCTTTGTTTGGCTATCCAGGGAACAGGGACCTGCACATCCTGAGACTAATATACCTGCCTTCCAGCACCCTCCTATATCCTTCTGGTCTGACTCTGTCACATAATGTAATATATAATTAAAATGTCTGAGTTAGCCCACTTCGTCCCAACAAATATACACACTTTAAAAAAAATGTAAAAAACCTAGATTTGGGGTTTAAGCCACATGAATGTCCATTTTGATAAAAATTAAGCAAAGAAAAAGGTGTACGTGAAAAAAAACACACTGATCTTGGAGTCAAAGAGCAGACCATCTGATTTTTAAAGGTCAATTATGTATACATGGGTAACTTTACTCCTGTAAAGGGCCTCAGTGAACTCAATGGGCCACATTGCAGCATTGCCAGCTCTCACAAGTCTTGTGAGTTTGGGCCTGTTTCTTAAAGCTGCAGCTCCTGGAGCCAGCAGCATTCATTAAAAAAAAAAAGTTTCTAGCCTTTTCAATTTCAGAGAAAAGATTGAACGTGTGACCTGAATGCATCCTAAAACAGAGGGTCTAATAATAACAGTCCCAAATTTATTATTTGTTGCGTGATTTGAGGGCCAACTTATGATTTTAAAGCTTCTAGTTGGCAGTATTGAAATTGTCTCTTGTGCCAAGAAACAATTTGTGCAGGGGAGACAGGGTGTCAGGAAGCTGATTAGAGCTCCCCAGTTCTCAAGCTACCCCAAAGGCTTCTCAAGGGCCTGATTCTTCAAAGTTGAAAGGTTTAAGTTAAGCAAGTGTTTAAATGTTTAGTAGAGTTCTAAGGTACCATGGCCTAGCTGAGAATTGCCCCAAAGAAGCCGTGCTCTTTCCCAGCTCCAATCACATCCCTTATTCTAGTATTTAGGGCAGTTGAGAATTCCCTCCGCTGAGTGAATTCTCAGTTTGTCACTTACACTCCCTCTGCAACAATCAAGCAGTGTGTGAAAGGGACAGACTTTGAACTATGAATTTATCCCCTGAAAAAATAGCTGAATCCAGTCCTTAGTGAGCAAATAACTACAAATAGCTGCTTCTCTGTGTCTTTCGTCGCTCACTGTTTTGGACGATTTTCATTAAAACAATAACACACTCTCCGTCTGCACAGCTGAAATTTGGGATGTTTTCATACAAAATAAAATAATGGCATGGGTGCTCAGCCTATGCGCATCTTGCAACACTCAGGTTTTGGAACATTTTCATTAATGAAAAAAAATTTTTTGTGAGTGCTCAGGGTATGAGTCTTATCCTGTTGTTCTGAGCTGTAATTTCAATAACACTTAAAAACAAAGCTCTCCCTCTTGTAGGGTACTCACTGACTTCTTTTATGCCATGCGCAATGTTCGGAAGTCAGAAACATGACCAAGCAAAAAGCAAGTTGAATAGATTAGATGATTAAAATGAGTGGTCAACTGCTTCTAAAGCCACTAAATGTGCCACTCTGGTTGACCAGATATGTTTGTTTTCCGAATCCCAAAATATTTGGGGTAGACCTGTATTGATAATGTCACACTCTAAAAAAAACCCCATACACTCTGAGCCCAGTACCATGTCCCATAAACCAAATGCTACAGGTGGGGCTGCCGCCACCTCACCTCCAAGAACCTGGGCCAGAAAATAAATAGAATGTGGGAAATGCTGCCATCGCTTCTCACAACAGTCTCCAGTTGCTACAGGCACCATAATAGCTCCATTTACTGCCACCTGTCGCTCTTGCCACTGCCCATAGAAATGATGCTGGCATCACTATTGAATGCCAGGAACAGCACTACCCCTACAAGCACTCTAACCCACTAAACAGGTACGGTATTTATATGACTCCGTATTGTCGGTGAAAGCCAGCATGCATCAGAGTAACTGTAATGGTAGCGTAGCGAACACCAATAGGCAAGCACAGCTGCTACCCTGACAAATACTATCCTCACAATGGTTATCTTGTCACCATGAACCATAGATTGGATCCAGATTTTATCCAAATCTCAGAGCTTCACTGACTTGTAACATATAAGATAAAATGATTTTGGCTCCATTGGGAGCAGTGTTTCATTTGTTTTGAAGATGAGGATTTACAACAGTTCTTTGTAAATTATTCAAATTCAAATTTGATCAGCGATAAAGCCAAAGAAAAAAATTTCATCTCTAGGCTCTTCATCCATCTCTAAACATAATTTTGTAGAAAGCAGACTGATATTTCTGTCACTGATTCAGGCAAGTATAGAATTCCATTAAAGAAACCTGGAAAAGAAGGGCTTATCTGCAAAGATCCATGACTTCTGGGCATGGGGTCCAAAGAAGTGTTTTAAGGCATTGAGCACCATGTAATTTTACCCCCAAAGTTACAGAAACAAGAAATGGAAGGCCAGATCTCAACAATTATCACTTTTGACACAATTTTAGTCACATTGACTTCTCATCATACTTTCAGGGAGAGCCTCTGCACTGTTGGGGAGGATGAAAGTCTCAGAGGATAGCTGGATCAGAGTGAAACAATCCCATAGTTGGGACCCACCTTCCAGACAATATCATAATATTCTCTCACCTGGAAGAGACAGATAATCATTAGGGGAATTCTATTATCAGAAACAGAGATAGTTGGGTTTATGATGACTGGGTGAACCACACAGTGAATTGCCTGACAGGTGCAAAGGTTATGGAACTCTGAAGACATCTAGATAGATTTATGTGCAGTCCTTGGGAGAAGCCTGTCATCATGTTACATGTGAGTACCAGTAACATAGGAAAAAATAGGAGAGATGACCTGGCGACCAAATTTAGGCTGCTAGGTCAGAGATTATAGTCCAGGACTTCCGTGGTATCATTCTCAGAAATATTTCCAGTTCCACGTGCAGGGCCAGTTAGACAGGCAGAACTGCAGGGTCTCAGTGTGTGAATGAGACAATGGTGTTGGGAGAAGACATTTAGTTTATTATGAATTGGGGAATTTTGGGGGAAATCAGGAGCCTATACAGGAAGGATGAGCTCCACCTAAACCAAAATGGAATCGGATTGCTGGCACGTAAAATTAAAAAGGCCATAGAGGAGTTTTTAAACTGAGGGTGGGGGGAAAGCTGGCAGGTACAGAGGAGCACATGATTCAGACAGAGATCCCTTAGGGGAGGACTTATTAAAGGGGATACTCTATATTCTAATAAAAATAATAGAATAGAATTTTATAAAAGCACAGTTAAGGGCTGAAGAGAAACAGTGAAATGAAAAAAAGAGTCCCATTCAATAATATCACATGAAAGCAGACAACTAATAGCGACAAAGTTTATAAGTGGTTTTATACAAATGTTAGAAATTTAAATACTGTATTAAGATGGGTGAACTTGGGTGCCTGGTATTAAATGAGGTTATTGATATAATAGGCATCACAGAACTTTGGTGGAATGATGATAATCAGTGGGACATGGACTGTCTCATAATACTTGACTTTTAATCCAAGGCCATTCATACAACACTGCCAATTTAAGTAGTCCATATACCTTACCTAAGGGATATGACTAATAGCATCAATAGGAGTTATGATTAAAATCAGCAGGAGGTAGAGTGGTAGTTTGGAAAACTAGGATGCTAGGAGATATTTTTCATGTTGGCTATCTTTGTAAGGGATATTTAAAATCTCATAATGCCATTCATAATGGCAGTGCAGAGGTTTTGATGGTGTGTGTTACTATATACACTCACTGAATTTCAATTTCATTAGTACTGTGGATAAGAGCATCTTTTTATTTTATCCACCCCTGACTATGGCAGCCAAAAGCTGTGGGAAAAAGATTACATTCTCCCTCTGTCACTAAACTTAGATGCTAATATAAGCTTATGGGATAAGTGATAACATTTATATTTGTTTGCTTAATGCTGAGGAACATGCCCATAATCCACTGACAAATGCTAATCAATAACAGCAGCAAGTGTATTTATGCTAAAGACAAATCAATTAGCTGGCCAAATTTATCATTTCATTCATTTTTAATTTCAGATATACATATAACAGCATATCCATGCAAAGATTAATTGAGACTTATAGCAGGGTTCTATGAGCTTTACATTCAAGCTCTTCTCCTTGAAAGAATTCATATAAAAAAGAGGCATCTCTTTGCAAAAGCCTTCTCCTCAGTGGAGATAGTGACAAAAGTTTTCTCTGCAGGTTTCTCTCCAACAATTTTCTACTCCAGGTGCACTTCTCTTGTTTTCCCCCCAACACTCACACAGTGCACAGTCAACCTGTAGAACTCCTTGCCTGAGAAGGTTGTGAAGGCTAGGACTGGTTTTAAAGAGAACTGGATAAATTCATGGAGGTTAAGTCCATTAATAGCTATTAGCCAGGATGAGTAAGAAATGGCATCCCTAGCCTCTGTTTGTCAGAGGGGGGTGATGGATGGCAGGAGAGAGATCACTTGATCTTTACCTGTTAGGTTCATTCCCTCTGAGGCATCTGGCATTGGCCACTGATGGTAGACAGGATACTGGGCTGGATGGACCTTTGGTCTGACCCAGTACGGCCATTCTTATGTTCTTAACCTTTGGGGTAGCAACCATCCGTGAGGTTCACAGGGCCCAATCAGAGATTCAACCTTAAAGACCAGAACAATACAAGGGTTCTATATGCAGGTTTTCATTGTTCTTCTTTCAAATTCAATGAATATCTGAGATTTTTCTCAGCTAATAAACAGTGTGGCCCCAAACTTGCTTGATCCAGATGTTGCAACACAAAATAATTCAGCAATTTAAAGACAGAAGCAGGAAGAGGTTATTTTGTGCCCTTTTGAAAAATGTTTTATTTCCCCTAACTGAAAAGCTGAAGAAGTACAACAGAAGTTACAGAGACCGTTTTTTCTGAGACATTGCTACATCTTTCTTTTAAAATTTTGGGCTTCTACAAAGGAGAGATGTAAAGAACTCCATGTATTTAGCTTATTGAAAAAAAGGTTAAGAAATGATGTGATTACAGGCTTCAAGTACCTACAATATTTTTACCTACAGAGGATGAAGATATTGGATATCAGAGGGTTTTGAGTCTAGCAGACAAAGGTATAACAAGATAGAAGCTGAAGTTAAAATTTTTCATCTTATTTCCAGTTTCATCTTATTTCCAGTTCTAACAGTGAGGTTAATAAACCATTGGAGCAGACTACCAAAGGGTGTGGAAACTGCTGTTTTATATAGACTAGGGATGTCCAATAGGGGCTGGAATGAAAACACTGTAAAGTTTATTTAATTCTTCATGGTAAAATAGTATATTTGCTAAGAAATAAAATAGTTCCTCTCCTCTCTGTCTTTCTCCCCACCCTATCATTTCAGTGTGCCCAAGTCTGAACTGTTGTGATTTTTATTGTGAGTCTTGCAATATTTGGTGTTTTTCATAAATCCCCAGCTCCTGGAATCAAGTGATTACATTAGTTTATCAATTTTCACTAAAAAAAGGTAAATTTCTAACTCTCATAGTTGCAAATAAAAACTTGAAAATGTGAACCCTAAGGACTCAAATACCAGAAGTTAAATAAAAATTTCTTTTCTCTGTCATGATTGGGGAAGCAAGGTTGGAGGTGTCTGTCTCATGGTTTCTGAACACTTGGGGTTGGCAGTGCTGCCATTATGTGTTGCAGATGAAAACCTGGGTGAAAGAACTGCTCAGAACTTTTTCACTTTTCCTCCTGCTTCAATAACATGCAGCACCCCCTAGCAGGATTAGTGAGCACAACTTTCTTTCAAAGGCCCACCCAGGCATACACAAACACAGAGAGTAATAGATAAACGCATCAACAGTGGTTGTTGTGAAACCTTTATATAAAAGGACATAAATTACAGCAGAGGCAGTGTGGTATGCCAGAGGTAGAGCCTTGGACCAGTGATCAGGATACTTCAGTTTTAATCCTGCCGATGCCCATGTCTACTTGTGTGATGTTGGGCAAATTTTTCACCTCTCCAATTTCATTTCAACACCTTGTCTTCTCCATTTAGATTACATGCTCTTTAAGACAGGGACTAACTCTCAATATGTGCTTGTTCAGGGCTTACAATGGGGATCCAAGTCTGTCAGAGCCTGTAGACACTACTGTAATATATATAATAAACAATAACAAGAACACACTCTCCTCCCTTTCTCCAACTTATGGTCCCTGCACATATTGAATTATCAAAGCCAAATATTTAACATCATTAGAGAGTTTTATTAATAATTTGTTTGTTAGACAAGACTGGGCAATTTTACAGTCCAATAGCTCTGAATGAATGTAATATCCAACACAGTCCACTTCACTCACGACAGTAATGGAGCCACTTCTTACAGTAACAATCATTAATAGACAACAGCAACATAAATTAAAAACAATAATACACACACAAGTCAATCCATTATTTTATTATTTATTCTTATTTATTAATTTTAGCCAGATAACTCCCCCATGAACGGGCACAAACATCAAGAAACACACAACACGTTTGGGGCCATTGGGAGCTTGGCAATTTATTGGGATCAGGATAAGGTCCAAAATATGCTTTGGAGGTTTGAGGCAGGGAAACCAGTTCTTGAGCATTCCCCAGGACCAGAGGTGGTCCTGCAGAGCCCTGCCTTTGTTTCTCTTCTTCAGGGCCAATTCTCTCTTGTGGCTATCACCATCCCATCTGCGGCCAGTTTAACCATTGAAATGGTTCAAAAATAACTCTCAAAATCCCATAAAGTCTCAAAACTTTCCCATCTCAAAACACATGAGTTTATATTCAATGCTGGCTCTTCTGCTATGCATGAAGCTCTTTTCCTGTTCCAGTCTGCTCTTCACAGCCACCGCTCCCCACCCTTTTCATATGGCGCTCGGCCTTCTGGCTCAGGCTTCCTTCTCCTGTCAGTCTCTCATGTTCTTTTGAGGGAGAAGGAAACATGTATACTGCCCTCCTTCAGCCAACTCCACCCAAATGATAGGGAAGCCCTGCTCCAGCCTACACTACAGGGCTCCTGATCCCAAGCCCTTAAAGGGACAGAGTCCTGTTTTTTCCCATCCAACCACTAATTCCCTGGGATCACTTCCTTTCTCCCAGCTTCATCCATTTCCTTTATTAATTCTAATATTCCGGGAACATGGTCTGCTGGCCTTCCTTAGACTTACAGGGCCAGTAGATCCTGTTACATACCCTGGTGCACACTACCCTGGCACTGACCCAGATTCCTGCTTTTGGGGCTCTGTAAATACAGGGTCAACCTAAGAACAAAAACCTACATTATAATATTGCTTCGTCAGCCTATGTTGAACCTTAAAGGTGAAAGGAGAGAGAGAGAGGTGCCATGGGAGATTTGGAGATTCGAGTCCTTCGTGGCTTTGAGACATCTTAATGTAGACATGGTCAATGATTAACATAAAGAGGTTCCTTGTTAAGGCAAGGCCAGCACTGCCCAACAAACTGCTAGGCATTCTTTCTCAATAGTCGAGTAATGTATTTCTCTGGACAATAGTTTTCAGCTTAGCTATAAAATCAGCTACTCCTTCACATCAAATTCTTGCTGTGAAACTGCTCGTAAGTCCAAGTCTGATGCATAGGTTTGTTGCTCAAAATCGGGATCTGTAATGCCGGTTGGGAACACAAGAAATCTTTCACCATTCTAAAAGCTTTTTCACATTGATGAGTCCATTGTACTTGTTCAGGCAACAACTGTTTTCATTAGTTCAGTGAGAGGGGTAGCAATAGTCATGGGCTGGGGCACAAATCCTCAGTAACAACCAACTAAACCCCCCAAAAGCCCATGCCTATTTCTTTGTAGTAAGCACTGATCTTTTTCTTATGGCATCAACCTTACCTTCCAGCAATCACATGTCCATTCCCCAATTAGTATCCCAAGTATTTTGTGTCCTAGTTTCCAAATGTACACTTTGTCAGGCTGGCTATAAGCCCAGTGTCTTTTAAAGATTTCAGAACTGCCATGATGCAATCTAAATGCAATTTCCACTCCATGCTGAAAAAACACCACGTCATCAATATATGTGATGCGTTATTTTGGTGATGTTGCCACATGTAATTCATAAGTCGATGGAAAGTGGCTGGGCTCCAAGTAGCCCAAAAGGAATCATGGTGACCTGGAGCAGGCCAATCGGAGTGGCAAAAGCACTCTTCTCATGAAACTCTGGTGTCAGTAGATCCTTCCCGTAATCTTTTGTCAGGTCTAATGTCTTTAAATATTTAGCTTTCCTCAACTCATCTCTGAGGGGCATTGGACAGACAGGAAATAGCATTGTCCATTCCAGTTTGGGCACCAAAACAATGAGGCTGCACCAGTCACTCTGAGACTCTTCAATGATACTTAACTTGACCATGTCTCAGACTTCCCAAGCAACCACTTCCCTTATCTTCTCAGGTATCTGGAGAGACCTTATTATTGGCTTTACTTCTGGGTCAGTACAGATCTGAAGAGTTTTTCCTGGTGTTGATGAAAATACATCATGAAAAGTCTCTATGAGTTCATGGTCTCGCTGTTTCTCGCCGCTCTGTTAAACCCTCATCTACAAGCACTTCAGCTAGTCCTAAGGACCCTGGAACTTCAGGACCTAGATTTACTGGCTTTTTGCCTGGATCAACTAGAAAACTTTCCTGTTCCCACCAGAGTTTCAACAAGTTGATGCGAAATATGTACTTTCTCTTCCTTTGGTCAGGGCACTGAACTTTATAAACTACTGGCACCGACCCTTTTTACTATCTCATATGGCCCTTGCTCCTAGGATAACAGTGTACTTTCTGAGCTCAGGCAGAGGAGGAGAACTCTCTTTCTGCTCTGGAACACTTTCTCTCAGGTGAGTTTATGGTAGTATTCTGACTGAGCTTGTTGGGCTTTAACTAGGTTTTCCTGGGCCCAGTGTTCCTACTGGACAGTTCCCACTGCCTCGTCAAGTGGATGTACTAGATTACATTAGCACTCCATGGAGGTGAATCCTTTCACCCTTCCTTCAGTAGGTCCCCTGTGGCTGTCACCCATTTTAGTGTTTGAAAGGGGGAAACTGGTGGAGGTTTGGAAAGCCTCCTGAATTGAAAACTTTAGCATGTGTCTTAATGAATTTCTGGAACATTGATTTCATAGTTATATTGTTCAGCCCATCAGTTTGAGGGTGGGTAACTGATGTACAAACAGGTTTCACCTCCGGCAGCTGTCAAACGTCCTTTAGTAGGCAGAACATAAAATTAATCCCTTGATCTGTCAGGATCTCGGTAGGCAACTCTATATGGGAAAATATTTTTGCGAGCTCCCTAGCAACCACTGACTGGTTACCAAGCAGAAGGGTACACAAGTACCTGGTTAGATAATGTACCAAGATCAGGATAAATGTATTACCCCTCACACTCTCTTCCAGGGGCCTCATTCTTTCAAAGGCGGTACCAAGCAGAGGTAAAAAGAATCTACGGGAGCCCTACACTCCCCTCAGGTGCCAACCATTGGCACTCCCAACAAGACTTACAAAACTTAGGTGTTTCTTTAACAGTGCCTGGCCAAAAGAACTGTGCAACACTGTTCCAGGTTTTTTCCTGCCCTAAATGCCCTGAGCAAGGTAGTACATGGTCAACTGCAAGAGCTCTTTCCAGGCTGGCTGGAGTATCAGTAACTGGTGTCATATCTTCTCTCGTGGATGTTGGTCTACTATATAAAGAAGATCCTTTTCTAGCATAAAGTGAGGATAATACATGGCTTATCGCTCTCAGATGATTTTACCCTTCACCACAGCCAGATAACAATAAGGTTCTCTCAGGTTATCATCTACTGGTTGCTCATCCACTCCATCAAAAGAGTCAGCTAGAATATCAGGAGCTAGGGGAGATTGAGGCTCCTTCATGGTCACTGAGGATCTATTTCTTTGTCCAATCGGCAGTGGAACTTTCATCCAGATCCTCCTCTAGTGTGTCCCTTTGACTTGTCCTAGTCTGATTTAAATACACCCCTAGTCATGCAGCCTCCGATCTCTGCCATCAGGATTTCTGGGACTTGTGGATCCCTCATTCACAATTTTTTTTTCATTATAAGGAATATGTGGGAAAGATTGCAAGATTAAAACCTCTTCTTCACACTATGCTGTGGTAGTAGCATTACGTAGTGCCTGGAAATGTTTCACATGCCTTCTCATCACCCCAGACCAGGGTAAGTTTCTTGAAACACCTCCACAGATCTCCTCTATGTTCTCCTATCTGCATTATGACATCAGCAGTGGGGTATGGCTTTATATCCTTGTGCATGCCTGAAATAACCATCAGATTGGAGTTTGACAAAGACTCTAGTTGTATTAAGTTCTTCCAGACCCCAAGACCACCAGGCCAGATGTGGTGTTCCCTTCCAGATGAACTGGCAGCAAAATTATCCCAACTGTCCATCTTGGGACAGCCAATATAACACATAGTAGAGGGATTTCCCATAATCCTCTATTGTGGGAGGGGTTCAAAAAATCCTGCCAGCTATGTAAGTTTGTAGCACAGCACCTCCTCATAAGCTAGAGATGGTTCTGCAGTGCCCTGACTTTGTTTCCTTTTTACAGGGCTCTTTACAACCCCTCTCCTCCATAATCTCTCGTGGCTACCATCACTCCCCACCTGGAGCAGGCTTTATAATTGAAACAGTTCAAATGTAATTCTCAAAGTCTCACAAATAAAGTCCATCCCCATAACACAAATATTCATATCCAGCTTTGACTCTTCTACCATACACAGAGCTCTTTTTCCATCCAAGTCTTCTCTAGACAGAACTGCCAGTCCCCACACTTTCCATCTGCAGCTCAGCCTTCCAACTCAGACTTCCTTCTCCTGTCAGCTTCTCCCCTGTTCTTATGAAGGAAAAGGGAGCATACATACTGCCCTTCTCCAGAGAGCTCCTCCTGATTGGCTGGGAGAGAAGAGAACCTTATACCACCCTATGTAACCCACACACCTCCTGGGTGTGATGCTCTGTTCCCCTCTAGTTGCACTGAGACCACTTCGAGATTAATGAGTCTGCTACAGCCTTAGCTAAGGATGATGCGGCTTTTAGGTCAGGCAGTAGGGCTCATACACTAAGCTTCAGAGGTCCTAGGTTGGTCGCTGTTACATCTACATTACCAGGCTCCTGATCCCAGACCCTTAAAGGGACTGTGTCCTGAGTTGTTCCCATTCAGCCACTAATTCTCCAGGTCTGCGTCCTCTCTTCCGGCTATTTCCTGCACCTTTGTTCATTCCAGTGTTTTTGGAACGGCATCTACCAGCCTCCCAAATGTTTAAAGAGCCAGTATACCCTGTTATGAGGTGGAAAAAACTCACCCTCTGATCCTTATTCTATAGGAGGTTTAATAATCATTTAATGGTATTTCCTTCTTAATCCCATTACTATATGGTCATCTCAATATTTGTGAACTGATAAGCACATATTGAACAGTATCCTTTAAGACAGTGGCTTACCTGCTTTTCAGTCCGTATTCTTATTCCCTTCCTTTCACTTTCCCTCCGCAGCGTGTATGTACAATCTGCCGTCACAGGTGATGGTTTTATATTGTGCTTCATGTACTACTTAGATTTCTTCATCACTGACTTCCTGAATCATAACAGGAACACTTACAAATATCTTGGGGAATGACACACAGGATCTGAACAATTCCGCCATTCTGTCAAAAGCTTAAAAAAAAAAAATCCCGACCCAGCAACAGTCGAAAAACAACTTGCTGAAACATCACCTAAAACAGGAGGTTTCAATTCATTGGAACTCAACTTATTACATGCTTGAGCAGTGCATGGAACAACAAAATGCTGTGCAAGATTTTGTAGACCAGTGCAAGGTAAGGAAAAGTAGATATTCTCCTAACCTTTACATTATGAAGCCTGACAGCTGCTCTGTTTAACATCATCCTTGAGAAGTCAATGCTGACAAGGCATGTCTACAATAGGGGCCAAATACTGCAGTCTTTACTGAATATTTTCACACTGTTGACTCAGGCAAACTCCCACTGAATTCAGTGGGAGTTTGCCTGTGTACGAACTGAGGCAATACCTCCGATTTGGGCTAATAATTAGGTGTATCGCATTTTTAACGTATGTCTACAGCAGAGGTAGGCAACTTATGGCACAGATGCCAAAGGCAGCACGTAAGCTGATTTTCAGTGGCACTCACACTACCTGGGTCCTGGTCACTGATCCAGGGGGCTCTGCATTTTAATTTAATTTTAAGTGAAGCTTCTTAAACATTTTAAAAACCTTATTTACTTTACATTCAACAATAGCTTAGTTATATATTAAAGTCTTATAGAAAGAGACCTTTTGAAAACATTAAAATGTATTACTGGCATGGGATACCTTAAATTAGAGTGAATAAATGAAGACTCGGCACACCACTGCTGAAAGGTTGCCGACCCCTGGCCTACACCATAAAGGAAGGCGTGATTGTAGCGCAGGTAGGCATGCTTGTGCTAGCTTTAATCTAGCTGATACATGTAATAGTAGCAGCGAGGGCCCAGTGGTGTGGGCTTTAGAACAGTCTAACTGCCCCAACAGAAGCTCACCAGTGACTCTGAGTATGTAAGCTAGCTGAGAGTGTCTGTGCCACCATGTCTTCACTGTTATTGTTATTTGCACTATGGCTACCAGGGCTGCACTCAGCCATTCATTTGAGGTCAAATAAATTGAACTGATTTGAAATAAAGGGAAGTCTGTTACTCTAACACCACTTCCTAGAGATGTAAAGTAGTTCAGAAATTGTCCACAGACTCCACCATAAACAAAGGATTTGAAATAATTATACACAAATACACGCCCGTGCACACACACACAGAGTGCTTTTCATTCTAAAGAATCCCAAAGTGATTTACAGGCTTAACAATTTGTTACAAGAACTGCACACAACAATCGTCTTTACCCACAGCTAAATGAAGCCATCTGATGTGGCAGCTGATTAACAATCACAGCAACAGAGCACAATTTGGGAGTGGAAGCAAAGAACCTTTTTATTTGACACTGTAGGGTGAATTCAGGCTAAAGGAAAATGTAATTTCCCCAACTGGAATTTGGCCAGGACACATTCCTTATCCTTTTGTTGTTCTGAAACAAATAAAGTAGAAGAGCAAAGAACAAATTGCCTCAGTGTCTTGCAATAAAACCTGTATTAACATTTAATCACTGTGGATCAGAGGGAGAAGATGTAGCTTAGTTTGTTCCAAATCTTATCCCATTTCCCATTTAAATTTGGGAGTCCAGGTCACTATTACATGTCTCCCTTATCTTATACACAGTTTGGACCTGATTCAATGCCTATATAAAGCACTAAAAAAGCTCCCATTGACTTTAATGGGCTTTGGATCAAACTCTATATTACTGCCTAATGTCAGTGATTCACAGCTATATGCTGTATATTGTGGAAACTCTTTCTGGGGGTACATTCTAAGGATCCATCAGCTAACAAACCAACAACAATTTCTTATGCTAATTAAAACACATGTAGAAGTTTATCACTGGGAGATTATAAATAATCACTTTTGATCTAAATGTATGATACAGGAACTGTAGAGTAGACTTTATAAACCCCTGGTGAGTATTATGCCTCTGTTTTTCCACAAAAAAACATCCAGGTGAAACATATTGCTAGTGATTTGGGTATCTTCTTCCACCCTCCCAAAACTGCTTGCCATCACTAACTGATTCACCAAGATAGCTCCAGGGTAGCAGTATCCTTCTGAGGGTATAATATTTCTTACACAGAAATACCAATGCCATTTTCTTATTGTGTCTTAATGCCTGAAACTTTGAATCTTTCTGCCACATTTAGCAGCTGTGAGACTCAAAAATAAAAGCTGAATTTTTAGCAAAGCAAGTCCACCTGAGATGGATGTAATTGCAGTGTTCTCACACTAATTTATGCATTTTTGCCTGACCAGGAGAATCTCATTAGAGCCTCATTTAATATTTTGAAAACATTTTTGGAATGTTCATGAGTTCAAAGTGACATAGGAGTACCTCAACAGAATTGCCATTTTAATCAAATTAACTTTACCAATTAGAGAAAGAAAGCATCACAATATCAGCCATAATTTGAGCTTGTACAGCTTTATAGTTCAGGTGTTATACTCTGTGTGAGAAATATCTGAGAGCTATGTGCCCATCAGAATGAAAACTCAACCATGGCTACTGAGTTTTTCAATTTGCAAAGATAAGACAAAAGTCTCCGATTTGCCCTCAGGAATTTTAAGTCTGGAAAAAAACCCAAAGTCATGAAATACAAATGAGTGAATGTACAGAGCTGGCCACTGCTACCTAAATAACTTGCTGCTGGTTAGCAAGAAATAATAGATGGAAATGTGCTTGTCATGCTAATACAGTACTTGAGCACTCTGGGCCCAATTTGTGTTTGCCTTGTGCCTCGTTTAAATCACTCCAGTGCCATAAAAAGGCCGTAATATCAGGCAGAAATGGCTCCTGGGAAATACCCCTTATGTAAGGAGTTCCTCAGCTGGTGTAAAACTGCTGGCCCTCCTCTCAACCAGCCCCTCCTACCTATGGAGCATGCACGAGGTTTCTCAGATTGGGGAGAGGCATGGCTGCAATGAGGCTAGGGCTATCCTTAGCTGATGAGTGACCCGTAAAGGGTTTCTGCAGCCATAGGTTAAATTAAAACCTCACAGAGGCAAGCTCAAGAATTATTCACCCTAGAGGCCAAGCAAGCCCTCCACTGACCTGAGAATACAGAGTGCAAAGGAGGCTTAAAGTCACTTTTGACCTCCCTTGCCTTTCTGGCCTAAGTTCCTTGCACTGAGCTCAGGTGAAGAAGAACACAGAATCAGGGACTCTGTGTCTCTATCTATATGATGTGCAACTGAGGAATAAGTCAAGTTGTGCATCCTGGTCAACTATTGAAGACTTTATAGTACCATCAATAATAGATTCATAAGCAGTGCATATTATTTACGTAGTGTGACAAAACTCCAAGTCTGTACTTGTCGGTCCTGCACTTCCTGGCAGATTTAGGGGCCTCAGAAACTCATCTAGGCCCCAGAGTGACCTCCCTTTCTCAGTATAATTGGCAAGAGTCACCACCTAGTGAGTTGCCTTCATCACAGGCCAGTATGGAAGATGGAAAAAGGGGGGAGCCCGGGCCCGCCCTCTACTCCGGACTCCAGCCCAGGGACCCTAATAGTATCAGCTAAGATGGCTGACCTTTTAGGCACAAAACACAATACAATTCCCTGGGCTACTTCCCCACAGCAGTCCCTGCTTCTTCAAACTCCACTTCACCCTTACCTCAGGGCCTCCTTCCTTCTGGATGATATGTTGTCCTACACTCAGTCTCACCAACAGCATAACTTCCTTCCACAGCTCCTGACACCCACACCCACCTGACTAACTGGGAGGTTTTTATCTGGTTTCAGCCAGTCCCTGATTGGCTTCAGGTGTCCCAATTAGGCTAGCTGTTTCTACTCCTTTCTAGAAGGTTCTTAATTGGCCCCAGGTGTCTTGATTGGCCTGGAGTAGCCTTTGTTTGGCTATCCAGGGAACAAGGACCTGCACATCCTGAGACTAATATACCTGCCTTCCAGCACTTTCCTATATCCTTCTGCTCTGACTCCGTCACAGTAGCTACAGTAAACGTATATTGAAGTGGTACTCAGTAGAATCCAAGACATTTTTAGGATGCAGTAATTTCACCCTGATTTTTCATAAAGGTTCTGGTACACCAGGGTTTGGGTTTTATTTTTTCTATTTATTTTCTCCACTCTTACAGTGCCTCCATATTCTAGCTTTTCTTAACAAAGTTGGGTCCATTGTAAACAACACAGCATAGGGGGTTTTTTTACTTAAGGCCGCAACATCTCTCTGAATGGCAGATGCTATCTAATCATAACATGTGAAATTATACCAAGCTAGTGAGCTTCTCTCAAGATTTCTTCCAACAAATGGTAACATTCAACTGGCAGAACAGTAGGGTCTGGAATTATACCAACCACTAGTTATTTAATCAACATATCTTTTTTGAGGTCTGTTTTCAATTTTAGTTTTACTACAATACAGCATTGAAAAAAAAAGTTTAACTTTGTTTTCAGAAAAGTAATAGGCACAGAGATTCAGATAATCATTTTTTGAAATTTTAGGGTGGCTGCTAACTAAGCCATCCATCATTTTGATCATGAGAATTGGGCTATCTACCCTTCCTTCCTCAAGACATTCATATTCCACCTTTGTCTCCTTGCTCACAGAGGGCCCAATACTGGTCCTATGGCAATCAATGACAAAACTCCCATTGATATCAGTGGACAGGCTCCAGTACCTCAATTTACAAGTGATTAGCTGTAATTCTGTCTGCTCAGAATCTAATAGATTCAAAATCAAATTTACAAGAGGCCACATACTGATTTTCCAGGGATCTCAGCTTATTTCCTAGGCTTCTAATTTCTACATTCTATCACTTTTGGTTCTAGCCCAGTATGCAATCATCTGACCATGGAATGTATCCTTAAAAGCTTCCCACAAAGTTATTGGATGAGTGGTTAATGGAACATTCATTTGTAGGATTTCTTTAATACTGAAGTACAAACAAAAGTCCTGTTGCTCAACAGACATTCATCCTCCAAACATTCACTATACTGAAAGTTTTTTTATATTTTATCTGCACTAGCAGCGAAGGATAGGCATAGCAATTCTTCAGTATGTATTCAGCAGTAGTAAACTAGTGTATGTATAAAGGTTGGGTTTTTTAAAAATGGGATTGTCTTCACAAAAGAGATGTGTGCAACAAAATAAAGGAAACATTCTCTCTTAGTTGGGTTGAAACAAATCTACAAGTTCTCAGTCCTAAATGATCAGCCAACCATTTTGATCAGTCATTTCAATCCAGCTGATCAATCAACCATCTTAGGGTATGTCTTCACGACCCACTGGATCGGCGGGTAGTGATCAGTCTATTGGCGATCGATTTATTGCATCTCGTCAAGACGCGAGAAATCGATTGCCAAAGGCACTCCCGTGAACTTCGGAACTCCAGCTCACCAAAAGGCGCAAGCAGGAGTCGACAGGAGAGCCTGCTGACACCGTGAGGGCAGCAGTTAAATCGGCCTAAGATGCGCCGACTTCAGCTACGTTATTCACGTAGCTGAAGTTGCATATCTTAGGTCGACCCCCTCCCCCTAGTGTAGACCAGGCCTTAGATTATCCAATTTACTCACAGGCCATAGGATGCTCTGTTTAGAATGGTATGTAGTTAAAATAGCCACTATTACCTGTTAATGCCAGGAAGAAGTTGGTCAGATAAGGATCAATCCCGCAAGGTGCTGTCTGCCTTCAATGCTCACTGACTTTTAACAAAGTTAAGGGTGCTTATCGCTTTGTAGGACTGAATCAATGAGAAGGTGGGGGATTTTTTAAAATATGTGACTGATTCTGATACTCATTAAAATGAGGGACTAATTGCACTGGTTCGACTTGAGTCAGGTATTGCTTGAGCAGGTGTTGTGCGCTCTTCCCCAGATAGCTCAGCCAATGCACCTGCAACAGGCCTACTATTTCAATCTTGGGTCTCTTAGGCTTGATTGCGTAAGAAGGGTCACTTAGCAGGTGCTCGGCATCTCATAGGACTGAAACCTGTGAGAGGCAGGTCTCTTCAAGAGCAACTGCTAATCATGCCACACTATATTGTGCTATCTCGAAACTATTTTTATTCATCACTTCAAATGTGATTTGAATGTAAGCTTCCATAATGAAAGGCTGTGGTATAAAATAGCTGCAGTGAATTATTTTTCAAAAGACCTATTAATACCGATAAAGTGCTTCTTTTGTTTACATAGTGCAGATTGGAATAAGTCTCCATCAATGAAACTTTCAATGGAAGTTCGGCACCTAACTGCCATTTGTGTCTTTGAAAATCTACCTAAACTTTTCTTCCATTTCTAAATCTTATTTTCTACTGAAAAGATGTTGGAGAACTCCCCAGAACCGCAGTTCTCAGGCCAGCTGATGAAAGAGGAAAAACGTTTATTTTATTTTTATATTTACTTCCCTGGTTATATACATTATTTGAGACTTATTCTTTAATTAATTGTAATGAAAAATAACAAGCCCTGCATAACAGAGCTCATTCTTGTGTAACATACAGTGACTTTTTCTGATCACTTTATGAAATGGAACCCTTTCTTTAAGCTGTGAGCTAAACGTCGCATGAAGTTCTGAGAACAAATTGTACTGTTTTGGGACATTAACTTCACATTACTTTGGTTAATCATTTCTACTTGATAGACGTTGTTTGAAAAATGGAGTGCTTCACCTTCAGCAAAACCTGTACTAATAGTCACCTGCTAACAGCACTCATCTGTCCCAGTGGACAGTAAAATCTGAGCACATCCAAACATGGAGATATGGACCTAACTGGATGTGTAAAGAGGCAGCTCTTCTCTGGATGGGTCTGTTTAATAAAAATGGAGGTGGGGAAAATAAAACATAAATTTGATATGCATAAAGTCTTCAGTGATGGGCTGCCTGGACATTAGTCACTGGCTTCATCTCATTCACAGACAAAAGCATGTGTAATGTTGCCAACTCTCATCATTTTATTATGAGTCTCACAATATGTGTGTTTTTCTTAAAGCCCCACCTCTTGGAGTTGATTGATTTTTATGAGCCTCTCAATATTTTTTAAAAAGCCGGTTTCTAGCCCTCATGTTTGTGGAGAACCTTCAAGGCTCAAAAACCAGCAGACAACTAAAGAACCATTTTTAAGATCTCGTGATTTTAGGAGCCAATTCACAATGTATGAATGCATGGGGTTGACAATATGGTGCGTGACCTCCACCTGAGAATGGTGCTGGGAAAGTGTATTAATAGCTGTAAATGTTCTGATAGCTGTGGAGCTGGACACATGGGAAGCTCAACTTCCAATAGGAGCTCCATTAATGGCCAGTTAGGCAGCAGAGGGCATCAGGAGTGGCAGGGGAGCAGTATATATATCGCAGAAGTGATGGGCACCGTTTGAATACAATATGGCACTTTGCACGCTCTCTTGTAGATGTAGCATGATGCATGGAACTGGGGAAAGAGGTTCAGGTTTCTGGAAAGACCTAGACAGGAGCTCAGAAATACAATCCAGGACCAGCCTGCCTCTAGACCAATAATATCCAGCCTTTCCAGCTTGAAGTCAAAATGAACTATTGCAGTCAGTCTTTTGGAACAGATTCTCTGCTTTGCTCTGACCCATTTGCATCAGTCAGTGTAAAGGGAGGAGGAAATGCCTGCAAATTGTCAGGAAGCACAAATTGCAGCAGAGCAAATCTCTGGGCAACCTAACAGCTGGCCTGTAGTAGACTGCCTGACTGGCTAACCAGTTGCTTGGTTGGAAGAATCAGCAAACTGGTTCTTCAGCCTAGCAGCAGCAGCAGTTCAGCAGCTGCTCAAAGAATTCACCAATGGCTACAATAGCACCTTCCTTATTTGCAGCCTGGCTCCTTCCTTGCCTCACTCCTGATGACCCAGTCCTGAGCCTTGGTTCAGATTCCTGACTTCTGACTTCAGCTTTGAAGCTTGACTTTGACTTCTTGCTTCTGACTCTGTCTCTGAGCCTTGTCACTAACCACCGGGACCAACTCCAGTTCTAACCATTAGGCATGGCCACCTATGTCCCAAGCAAATTATCTGCTGGGGATTCTCCCTATGTGGCAGTCTCCAGTGACTAGAGAGCCAGTATATTCAGCTCCTACACCTTCCTCTCTGTTGTCCCTGGTGCAGAGGATATACCAAGCTGACACCTGGACTCTTGAGGACTATGGGTAGCTTGCACAAATTAGAGCAGCATCAAAGCTACCTCTGATCTGTATGGGGCCAGAGAATCAGGGAGCTGTAATTGGCTTTTGACTCTTAGATTTCTTCTTTTTTTCCTTTCTCCTAGGCTGCCCCTGGTAGAAAAAGCACACTCAACAGTCATTCTGCGTTTGCTCAGCTTGTTGTTGAACCACTCCTTGCTGCTGTAAGGGTGTATAGCTTCATAAGCCATAGCATTAAGGGGTAGGCAGGGTCTCCCAGAATCACAATGGGCATCTTCTGGTCTGGGAAAAAAGTCCCTGCTTGCAGCTTCCTGAACAGGCCAGTGTTCCAAAAGATGTTTGCTGTGATGTTGCACCCCATAATGCTTTATAGAAGTATGCTTATGAACGTAAATATGACATAAGTTTTATGTTACTTGTGAAATGTAACATATCTCTGCAAAGGTTATGACCTACTGAATATATTCATCCTATTTGTATGCATGTAGCATTTTTGTATTTGAAATTATGAATATTGGCAGTGCACTTGTTTGATTTTAAGTAGCCTCCGTGAGGCATTTGGTCAGTTTCTTGAGAAAAGACTATTCTCAGTAAGTGCTCAATCAAGAAACACTTAAGCTGACAATAGACTTTGATAGATGCTAATCCACATCTGAGTTTTCCTGGGAACATTCCTGTAGAGAATGAAGTCATGCATAGACATGTGACTTGCCTAGGTGACTCCAAAAACTCCATCTTGTAGAGGGGATTCTACACAGGGGAGGGAGGAGTTTCCACCCACAAGAGAGAAAATATATAAAGCCCTGGGAGTACCTTCCATTTTGTCTTCAGTTAGCTCAACAGATACACTCTCCACCCCCAAAAGGACACTTGAAAGGAAACTGGAACAATGGACAGTAACCACAGGGGGGGGTGAGTGATTGCTGGACCCAGACTAGAAGGAGGCTAGTTTGTAAAAGAAGCTTACTGGAACATCCCTGAGAGTGACATTTCATTTGTAATCACTTTCTTACTGTATTAGGCTTAGACTTCTGTTTTTTATTTTATTTTGCTTGGTAATTTACTTTGTTCTGTCTATTATTACTTGGAACCACTTACGTCCTACTTTTTGTATTTAATAAAATCACTTTTTACTTATTATTAACCCTGAGTATGTATTAATACCTGGGGGGGGGAGGGGAACAGCTGTGCATACCTCTCTATCAAGGTTATAGAGGGCAAACAATTTATGAGTTTACCTTGTGTAAGCTTTATACAGGGTAAAATGGATTTATTTGGGGTTTGGACCCCATTGGCAGTTAGGTAGCTTAGTGCTAGAGATAGGAACACTTCCTAAACTGTTTTCAGTTAAGCCTGCAGCTTTTGGGGGACATGGTTCAGACCTGGGTCTGTGTTTGTAGCAGGCTAGTGTGTCTGGCACAACCAGACAAGGCACTGAAATCCCAAGCTGCCAGGGAAAACGAGCTCAGGGGTAGTCTCAGCACATCAGGTGGTAGTTCCTAAGGGGATTTCTTTGATCCAACCCATCACACATGCACCATGCACCTATCTGGACCAGCCTGTGTGAATATCCATGAAATGTCCACAGTGATCCACAAATGCCCGGAAATTGAGAAATACCCCTTCCTATTAATGTACTTGGTGGCTAGGTGGGCTGCTGCCAGAATCGGAATATGCATGCCATCTATGGCCCCTCTGCAGTTAGGGAAGCCCATTTGTGCAAAGCCATCCACAGTATCACACACATTACCCAGAGTTATGGTCTTTCAGAGCAGAAGGCGATTAATGGACCTTCACACTTCCATCAACTTGAGTCCAACAGTAGACTTTCCCACTCTGAACTAGTTAGCGACCAATGAGTAGCAGTCTGGAGTAGCCAGCTTCCATGGTGCAATCGCCATGCACTTCTCCAGTGGCATGCAGCTCTCATTCTCATGTCTTTGCGCCACAGAGCTGGGGAAGCTCATCACACAGTCCCATGAATGTGGCTTTCCTCATCCGAAAGTTCTGCAGCCACTGCTCATCATCCCAGACGTGCATGATGATGTGATCCCACCACTCAGTGCTTGTTTCCTGAGCTCAGAAGTGGTGTTCCACGGTGGTCAGCACTCAGCACCTCCATGAATGTCACAAGCAATCTTGTGTCGTAGCTACTACGCGTGGTGAGATCAATGTCAAACTGCTTTTGCCTTTGTACTTTATGAAATAACTCCACTGCCTCTCATGACATGTGAGTGAGAGCAAGCAGCATATTGTTCAACAGTGCAGAATCCATTCCTGCAGAATGAAGAGGCAAAGCAGAGCGTGCAGTACAGAAACTGTTGAAAGGTGGTACCAAATGTGGATGGAAGCACAGGGATTGCTGGGATGTGAAGCAATGCATCACAGGGCATTGGGACAGGATCCAGGATGCCCTGCAACACTCTCCACCTTCCCACAACTCTTAATGGCAGAAGAGGAAGAGATGCTCTGTGGGATAACTGCCCAGAGTGCACCACTCTGAATACCGCTGCAAGTGCCATAAGTGTGAACATGCTATTACTCATGCAGCTGACAGTATGAACACACAACAGCGGGTTCCCTCCAGCACACTCTGAGCGGCACTGTAATTGCTGGTGCTGTAACTCTGCCAGTGTAGACATACCTTTAGGATACAGTTGCTTTTTTATATAAACGTTGTGATGTCTAAGTACTGTTGTTAAGCTGAAGTATTTCCCTTTGTATCTGTGTGGGGTATACATGCTATAGGGCCTGTCAGCAAAGGTGGATCTTATGGCCTGAGCTACACTGAGCTTGGGGGGCAGTCGTCAACCTAAGATACGCAACTTCAGCTATGCAAATAGCGTAGCTGAAATCGACATATCTTAGGGCAACTCACCTGGCCGTCCACACAACGGCGAGTCGACCGCTGCTGCTCCCCTGTCGACTCCACTTCCATCTCTTGCGGCGGTGAAGTTCCGGAGTTGACGGGGAGCACGCGCGGGGATCGATCACTGCCCGCCGATCCGGCAGGTAGTGAAGACGTACCCTATGACTGAAGGAGTGTTAACGGGCCACTTCAACTTGAATGGTCCCTTGAAATATGTGTTAACTGCTTATGCTAAACAATCTGTTCCACCTTACATTTAGCTGTGACACGACAAGTACATTTTCCAGACCTGAAGAAGAGCTGTGTGTAAGCTCAAAAGCTTGTCTCTCTCACCGACAGAAATTGACCCAATAAAAGATATTCCCTTACCCACCTTGTCCCACATATATATAGGCAATCACAAAACAGCTGTTGTTTATAATACAATTTCATAATGTCAACTAACAGTCATAAATTGTACAGACATATTCCTAAATTGTTACAAGAGCATCCAACAGGACTTCAGAAAATGATGTCGAAGGACACAGGATAACAATTAATGAATTATTTTATTATTTACTTAGCATTGGCAGTGTCAAGTCACCATATAAGTAAGTAGCAAGGTTGGTAGAAAGCTGCAGACAGAAGAAGAATCAAATCCTGCTTCCCTTACTCTGATGGGAATTCCCTCTAATGTCAATGAGAATATTACACATGAGTAAAATGAGCAGGATTGGGCCTCAGACTCTCCATACAGTATCTCTGGACATGCTAAATTGTTGTTAGCACTACAAAATATCTCTGGTTCCCAAAATCTAAATACATAATTTGTGAATGATATGGAATATTGTCTATTTGTGGCTGCCAGGAAAGGGTGATATATTGTTAATGCTTTTTTGCAAATGTTAGCGTAAATATCTCTCAAAACTCTATTGGCATTCTTATAACATAGTCTTCAACCACTTCAATCTCTTTCTAAACTAGATATTTTACTATTTTTCACATCATTTGAATTTTTATTACATCCTAATAGTAAAAGACATTATTAGGATCAATCCAAATCCATGGTGTTTTTGCAATTTTAGGATTTTCTCCCCCGATTTGGATTTACTCTCCAGAATCTGTAAACTTTCATTTACAGAAGTGAACTTACTCTTGCCCTTGAGGTTGCAAAGATAGGGTTGGCAAAGTTTCAATACTGTATCTCTGCACTTGGTTGTTTGGTGCTGAACAGAGCAGGATCAAATTAAAATTCAGAATCCAAGCTAAATTTAGAAAGTGAGCTGTAATAAAAAGTGCTTGTAAGACAATGTTGCTTGGCTGAACATAGGGAAAGACATCCTAATGATTATAAATTAAACAATTTAAATGTTTTAATGTTTTTCTAACTCTTCAAACTAATTTGCAGGATTTATTTTAGTACTACAGACAAATTAATTTGGAAGGGATGGATTCATATCTGGCAATATATATATATTAACATATATATATGTTAATCTCAGGTATCTCTTGAATACAGCTGTTTAAATGATCCCAAATCATAATATTTTAACAAGTCTGTGGCCCCTTTGGATTTCACGGTTACCATGCTGATGCACTTGGAAAACAAGTGATTGCATGAGGTCCTTTACAGTTAGAGTGGATTTAAACAATATTGTGGTGATGGGTAACATTTAGGTCTTACAGCCACATTGTCTACAGTGCTAGTTTTTAACAATGGGCATTTTAGAGTCTCTCTGGTATTCTTAAAAACAGACCCTTGCAGAGAGTGTGTTGGTATACAGGTGGCTGTCTCTTCTCCCTTCCCCACTGATCACTGTGGGTGTGGAGGGGAGTAACTTCACTTCTCCTTTGATGAGCTCCATTTCAGAGCTGTGAGGAAGGAAAATGATTTTGTACCATGCAGCCTCTTTAAGGATCACCCTGACTGTCAACTAGTAAGGAACTATCCTCTGCAGAGGTGTTGTACTGCATTTCTCCATGTTTACAGCACAATGTTGTATGGGAAACACTTGTATTGGATGTATCAAACTAAACAACAGGAAATGCCTGTAAGATGCAAGCCGCATATGGTGATTGGATGGGGACAGTAGTCAGGTTGGGGAAGGAGATGGGCAACAGCTGGAAGTGATAGGGACAGCCATATTGAGGGAGAAGCATCCCCTACAGTCTATAAAGTAGCCTGTGGATCACGTGACCTATAGATAAGGGTTTCAAAGTTAGATCTCCTATCACCTGACAGAAGCCCCCGATCCACTGATTCCAGAGATCACTGTTGACTTCAGTTTTTCTGTCAGAAATGTGTGTGTACAGGAGTAAGAGTGATTATTTGTGTTTTAGGTGACACTTTTGAATTATATAAATAAAGATTGAGCTTGGATTCATGTATGTGTTAGTGACTCCAGCCCAGACTATTGCTCTTCCTAGGTATTTGTTACAATCTTTTGTCTCGACTTTGGTAAAAGTTTTAAAAATTTGCAAAAAGTTAATAAACAAATTTCAAATAACTAAGGAAATCAAAATCTGGTCATGAATGTGCTCTAATCAGGAAAAAAAGACTAATGTCATTGGACATATTAGCAGGCATGAAATTATTTGCTAAGGTCTCTCTAAAATTCTCATGAACTTCAACTGGAGTTTTGGGTCTACAATGAATGTAATACTGGGCATTCAAATTTGTATTTGAAGTAGCATCTAAGGATGCTACACAGAGCTCAGGGTCCGATTATATTAGGCACTGTACAGACAAATAACACACAGACAGTTGCTGTCCCAGAGAGCTGGCAATCTAGAAACAAGACAATACACAGTAGATGAATAAACAAATGAATGGAGGAGAAGATAAGCAATAGCAGAGACAGGTGTGTTGTATAAATCGGTAGTCACATCACTATTCACAGGTGGCTGCCAGTCTAACTAATGCCAGATGGTAGTGACTCATATCAGAGAAGATGGGTGAACTTTAGGTGCTTTATTATTTCCTGTATTTATCAATGATGTAGCATGGCACACACACGAAGGTGACTGTCTCATGCTGTGGGGCTTCAATTGGCCGGGAGGTGACAAAAATCCTTCAGACATGCAAAGCACAGAAATACAGAGATTTTCATTAGCAGTAAAGTGCTAATTATCCATTTTGAGTCTAGATGAAAGCTGACCTATTACCAGTTGAATTTTTTGATGTTCTACTACATAGGCCAAAACCTGAACATGTATCAGACTTGAAGTACTTGGGTGTCTGGATAAATCATTTACATTTTTAATATTCATGGAGAAATGTTAGCTCCTACTACATATATGAACTGGAGAAATTTGTCTTATAGAAAAAAGCCATGATAGCATTTAATTTGCCTTTCATTGATAAAAGTGATTTATGCTAATGCTGCACAAGTATGATTTAGAAAAATGGGATGCTGTTTATTTCTCGTTTGTATGACTCTAGGAGAGAGCATTGTAATAAATATATTGAATTGTTTGGGTTGTCTCAATCCATTTAATGTTTATTTCATTTTTCCCTTTATTGAACAAATTCCATTGACTTCTCCTATTCCATTAAAGCTTATGTGAACTAGTGATTCCAGTCAACCTTGGGCTATGTAGAGTAGCCCTTTGGACAATCTGACTTAACTCACATTGTGTTACCTGGGATATCCTCCAACTCGGAGAGATTGCAGCATTACTGAAAATGGTGAATCATCTCATTTCAAGGCAGCAACCTGCTTCCTGAGTAGTTTGGGATGCTAGCATTTCGGAAAGTGAAATTTTAACATGATTTTGGCAGCACTTCACTGGTGTGTCTCCAGATTTATACCAGTGTAACAGCACTCAGAGTCTGGGCTGCTATCTGTATTACATTAAAGATAAATCGGGCAAGATGTCCCCCAGTCTGTACTTAACAAATCAGAAGTGAATTTAATCAGATTAAATCAGATGGCTGACTCATCCCTTTTGAAAAATCCTGAGAAAATGTAGCTGTTCCAGAAACATTAATGTGATCTTAATAGAGGATGATCTTGTGGACAAGGATCAAATAAAGTTGACAAAAAGAGAAATCTTCTACTATGACTGGCTCAGCTTCATAGCTCCCATCTATCTAAATGAAAATATATGGGAAATCTCAACTTAATTCATTAACTTTTATAAAATAACTACAGAGTTATAACACAATAAAGATGAGCAGTTAGTAGGTTTCAGACCCCATTTGTTTTGTTCACATTTTACAGTATTTGCTTCAAATTTCAGGCCAGAATAAAAAAATGTCCAATGTTATAAATGGAGCTTGGTGAACTCCATAATGACCAGTTCACTTGTTTTCTGATCACACAGTAATTTTTATCCATTTACTCAGCACTGAAAATTATTTGGTGAACATATTGCATCCTATTCATATTTTTTATGATTTATATTGCAACCAAAGACACAAATCAGGATTGGAGTCCCATCATACAAGGCACTGCACACATAGGTAGGAAGACACAGTCCCTTGAAATCTATTTAATCAATCTATGAGCATTTGTGAGATGTGTTCAAATACATAAGGATGCTCTAATCAGGGCTCTGGGGGCTGGTAGGCTCCCTGCTAAAGTTGTGGAAGGTCTCCTGTGTTTCTTTTCATGCAGGACTCATGTTAATTCTGGGTCTCTTGAGTTCAGGATCAGGATACCCCCACTGGTTTAGTCTGATGGATTTGTTTACTGCTAACATGTAAATTGAGATAAACCCATATTCCTTTGTGTAGGACAGACCTGTTTATCACCTTTACCTAGCCTAGCCTCTCTGGTCTTAAACATGTTCTAGTAACATCATACAGAGGGACTTCATAACTTCACATATAACATTAACACATGCATTTTGTAATAATTTTTATAATCAGCATGTCATTAGCTTTCATATGATACCTTACACAATACTCTTTGCATAAATACCGTGACAGTAGGGAGTCAGTTGGGTCTGAGGAGAGACAGTGTATCCTATGCCAGTGAGCATTAAGGCTCTTAGGATCACAGAAGGGTGCAATTGTATTATCATAATGATCTCCATATTGAGGGTTGGGAAGCAATGGTACATATACCACAGTTTTTCACATATAATGCAGCAAGGGTATTTTCTAAGTTTCTTGGCTTCCAGTTTTCTGTCATCCAACACTGCTTATGATGGTCACTGGGGCACTCAGTACTTGTGAATCCAGGTACATATGCAGTCCTAATTTGTGAAAAGTGTGGGTAAACCCTCACAACAACCTGTGTGTCATGGTTCATGGATGTGTATTTTCCAAAGCCAGGTTTGGGGTACAGGCCACAGGGACACTTCAAGTTGGCCAGCTGTTGGGTTACTTAAGCATTTCTCTACTTTTAGGTGCCCTTATTGGTCATTGGCCTACACAATGAACAAGACATGGCAATGAATGGGAAAGGGGGAAAGATACATACATAATAAAGATTCTATAAATACATTAGGAGCAAGAGAATGATGAAGGAAAGTGTAGGTCCTCTACTTAGTGGGGAAGGAGAGCTAATAATGGATGACACCAAGAAGGCCTATTTTGTTTAATGTCTATTTCGCTTTGGTCTTCACTAAAAAAAAGTTGATTGTGACCAGATATATCATTAGGTTAGATATTAGGAAAAGCTTTCTAATTATAAGGATAGTGAAGTACTAGAATAGACTTGCAAGGGAGGTTATGGAATCCCTGTCACTGGAGATTTTTAGGAGCAGGTTAGAAAACACCTGACAGGGATGGTCTAGGTTCACTTGGTCCTGCTTCAGGGCAGGGAGCTGGCCTAGGTGATCTCTCAAGGTCCCTTCCAGCCCTACATGTCTATGATTCTATTCATGTCACATACAGAAGCCAATGGACAGTCCTAATATGGACACCAGGAACACACCTGGACACCTGACATTTTTGCTGTTGCAGATCATGACTAAGTATGATCTGCAACAGAACTAAGTGACTTGGCATGACTAAGTATGACTGCAAAGTAATAGAAGTCATTTTTGAGAAAAAATTGACTTTGGAAACTAGGAAGTTTACTACATCCACTTCTTCCCAAAAACAAATTTTGTAATTTTTACTAAATGAACTTCAGCAATGGATGTAAAATTCACTCTCCACAAACACCCATTAAAAAATAAAATGTGCTTACACAAATGCTAGCAAAAGCAAAAAGATTGTAAGCTCTTTGGGTCAGTTACCATCATTTTTGTTTTATGTTTGTACAGCACCTAGCACAATGGGTTCCTGGTCGGTAACTTTGGTTCCTAGGAGCCACTGAAAAAGAAATAATAATTATAAAAAAGCATGTGAACATGGCTGACTGTTGGCCCCACCCTAATTATAAATCAGAGCACACAATAGTAGAAGACAAATGTTGTATATTGCCTGTTTCATACTCACAACATCTCTGACCGCTTAGCCATAAGAACACAAGAACAGCCATTCTGGATCAGACCAAAGGGTCCATCTAGCCCAGTATCATCTTTTGACAGTGTCCAGTGCCAGGTTCCCCAGAAGGAATGAACAGGTAATCATCAAGTGATCCATTCCCTGTTGCTCATTCCCAGCTTCTGGCAAATGGAGGCTGGGGACTGGACCTATCCTCCATGAATTTATTTAGCTCTTGTTTGAACCCAGTTAAAGTCCTGGCCTCTACAACATTCTCTGGCAAAGAGTTCCACAGGTTGACTGTGCATTGAGTGAAGAAATACTTCCTTTTGTTTGTTTTAAGGCCATGGTAGAACAATGACTATTCAGACCAAGAAAGAAGCAGGGATATATTCAGCAATACCCCAGGTGTGGAAATAGACATGGACATAAGGAATGAACTGTTGGATCTATTAAAGCCAGTGGCAAAATCCCCAGTGACTTGAACTCTTTTGTTTTTGTTTTTTTTAACAATAAAGGGAATGCTGACCAGGACATTAGGACTGTACACTCTTTGGATCCGGGACAACTTTTTGTTGTATTTTTTTACTGTGCTTAGCACAATGGGCCTGGGGGCCTCTAGCTATTGCTACTGCAATACAAGTAAATGATAATAATAGGGCTATGCCCTTCAGAGGGCTATAGGATCTTTAGCTTCCATCCAGACAGCCACATGCCCCAGGCAGAGGGGAAGTTTAACTTCTGATCCAAAGAACGCATCTTTTAAATTAAAACACTCCTCTCATACCATGGCACTGATAGTAGTCAGTATGAAGCCAGGCCCTTTTTAGGACTTGAACCCATGACTCTGAATATGGGATTGATTGCTACCAAATGAATCACACTGCTACCCTTAAGAAAATTCTGACAGCCCTTTATCTACAGCATCTAAAAAGCAAAAGTAAAATATTACAAGGAGTATGAAGACCTTTATAATGCAGTCATTAAGATCAACCTGAAAGTACATTCACAAATATCAGGACAACATTGTGGATACTAAGTGCTATCTAAAAACTGCACTCCTGTCTAAGTGCTAGTATTAGACAAAGGTACATTCTTGTCAAATACTGTTTGATCCAGTAATTGAAAAGGATCATTAAACATTTACTGGAAGTCACCCTGGAAACACATGTGTGGATGGTGGTGTGCTTGAACATTCCATCTTTGACAGTGCTGCCCCCTTTTAACTGGCAGCAAGTTACACAGTTCTACCCAAAAAAGGGATCATGTTGCTAGAAAGCTATAGGATGGAGGACATAGGGTACCTATGTGATATACCTCTGTCTGTCTGTCTTAGGAACCTGATAGTCAAGTTGTAATGAAGCATTAGTGTTCACACTTGCAGTCCATCCATGAAATACATCTACAACTTTATTTCTCATGAATAACTGATACAACCAAAATCTGAATCAAGTCACCATGGTTTGAATTATTTGTTTTCCTAGAGTATTTTATTTTTATTATTTACTATTTAATGAGCACTAACATTGCACTTGGTACTGGATCAACTCAGAGTCCCAAAACAGTCCCTGCCTTCAAGATGCTTCTGGGCTAATCTAATAAACTCTTCCCACCTCTGAAGAGATCTAGGGTTCCCAGGAGCACCATGCATCAGACTCTGAGCCTCTCTAGAATCTTTTCCATAACAGCCTCCTGACAGTCTTCAAAACTGGTTAGCCATTATGGAGCTGGCATCCAGGATCTAGAGTGCCCCTTACTGCAGGCAGAGCAGCGCCAGGGTTTTGATCCATTAGAAGAAAAGACAGGTCATGAAAAAGGTATCAGTGATAAAGCGATAGATGATTTCTGAACAGTTGGGGCCAAATTATAAGAAACTTCTCTGCAACTGCCCTGACTTGGAGGGGGTTGCAAAGCATGCAGATCAGAATTTGGCTCTGCAGGTTTTAGATGTGCATTGCACAGATAAAACTCAGATGTTTGTGATCCATTATGCAGAAGGAACATATTTTACCCAAAATATTCTTTACATATATTTGCTGTTCTAAAACTTAATTTTATGTTGAAATTCTAAAATCTAAGATCTCCCTGGATGCGGAAAAACACTTTCAAACTTTGATGTTCTGAAGTGCCGAATTGCCTCTGTATAAGATGGAATCAATATTTTGAAAAAAATCTAAAGTGGAAATTAATGTTCTGATAATAGGTGAGCAGCTTTTACACAATTATTTCATAGCAATAGACTTGATTTTGATGTAGATTCATTAGCAGAATATAAATTATATATGTATATTTTTAAGATGTGTATATGTATATTACAGGATTTTTTTTATTTCATTGTGGAGCAAACCATTTGATGTGGCTCGGCAAAAAGCTCTAATACACATCAAAAAGCAATCAACAAACTCTGAGTACATCAAGCAGGATAATTTAGATGGTTTTTAATCATGATTATGAAAATATAATTAGGTGGTTTCATGTTGGTTGGTGAGCGTGTAGGGAAAAGTGATTCTCCAAACAGAAAAATATGGATAACATTATCCAGGAGCCACGAAAGAACCACACACGCACACATATCCAAACAAAACAACAAATTGCTGGCCTGCTTCTCCGGCAGATCAGCAGGTAACATGCTTAAATACAATGTCATTTCTTTTAAGATGCCAGAAGGATTTTTATTTAACAAACTGATTACACAGAAGTGGCTTTGGAAAAGTGCCCCCTTTTAATGTGCTACAAATCATTACACTGTGATTTAACAGGGAAAAAAAACCCTCTTTCCAGAATTTAGGCCCTCTACACAGAGCAAAAGATGCACTTTGTATCTAACAAACAAGAAATATAGATGCACTGATAATATATATTCACAGGCTTTAGGGGTAAGTTCTAATGTATATAATTTGGGCTTCATGTATGTACTTGGACTTCATGTATATACTTTACTTCAATGGAGCTATGATAGTTTATATCAGCTAAGGATCAACTTCAATTTATTTAACATAACTGAGTTTTCTTAAATCTTCAGAAATGTTGTATGGGGCACCTGATTTGCCTACTCTAAAACATTCGTTAGTCTGTATACCTCGAATCACATCCATTCTTATCTGTCCTGTCTTGATCTTTTCAGTCCTTCTTTGTATAGAAGTCTCTCCATGCCACTAAATGTTTTCATTGCTTTTCTCACAACCTCCTCTATTTCTATTGTATCTTTGTTAATAGTAGGTGATCAACACTGTATTGCAGTATGAGGTCCCTACCAATCCTACATTTCTCTGATTCTGCAATTATATTAAAGAATATATTTTTTCTATCCCATTTCTTATACACATCAACATTTTGTTTGACTCTCTGATTGTCATTACACAAAGGTTTGGGTTAATGCACAGGTCCTTTGCCTGAGCTAATTCAGAGCCCAGCCACATGCATGAGTAGTTCAAAATTTCCTCCAGTGTGTATCACGTTCCATTTGTCAACACCGAAGTTTCTCTGACATGGCACTGCCCATTTTCCCCTGTGAATTCTTCATAATCTTCTCTAGTCTTGATTAACCAAGATAATTTTGTGTCATCTGTTGCTAAATGTATTAGACACCAATCCTGATACAGAACTTTAGGGTACCCCCTCCTTTAATTTTTTACCATATTGAAAACTGACTATTTATCCCTGCTCAGTTTTCTGTCTCTTAATTAGGTTTTAAGGCAGGAAAGAATTTTACCTCTCACTTTGCTCAGTAGTCTTGTCTCACATGTGGATCACTAGCAATCTGACCATTTATGTATTGGCTTCTTCTCCCCACCTTGGAGCAGAGGCTGGTGGAAATGCCTGTCTTGCTATGTATGCAAGGAAACCATTCTTTTGTGTACTTTCTTCACTTCTTTGGGGATTTTGGGGGAAAAAATTGTCTTGAAGACTGTTGGAGTTGTACATTTTTGTAAAAAAGGAAAAATAAAAAATTGTGGGTAGGTTGAAAGAAAAAAGTCATGGTCATCTGAATTCACAGGGCCCATGGGCCATTAGAGACTTTTGGGAATGGGAGAGCACATAGATTAAGCAACTTGAAGAAGCCAGTTTTTCTAATGTTTGGAATAAATTTAATATGTATTTAACATTGTTATGCTGGGATGGTGTCAATGGCAGCATTCACTCACAGCCCTGGTAAAAGTCTACCAATGTACTAAGCACTCTTCATTCAGGGAGCAAGTAAATGCCCCTTGTTTAGCGATAGCTGAAGGCAGGGCAAGCATAGCAAGTCCTAAACAGAGGTTAAGCCATGTGACCTGAGGAGTTTCCTTGGAGACCGAATACAAATACAGGGGCTGGTGCTTTGGATTGGTTGCAGCTGTGAGAGTCTGTGTGGGTGAAAAGAACAAGAAAGCAAGCAGATCATGTGAGAGGCAGTGGTACTGGAAGTGAACAGACAAAGCTTCTTCTGAGCAGAGTACTTGCTGAAAAGCTGTGATAGCTGTGTTGGTTCCAAGATATTAGAGAGACAAGGTGGGTGAGGTAATATCTTTTATTGGTCCAAGTTCTGTTGGCGAGAGAGAGGGAGACACTTTTGAGCTTACACTGAGCTCTTCTTCAGGTCTGGGAAGAAGACCTAGTTTCCCAGGCGTGAGGAAGAGTTTTTTGTAAGCTCGAAAGCTTGTCATTCTCACCAATGGAAGTTGTACCAATAAAAAATATTACATCACCTACTTTGTCTCTCTATTTGCTGAAAAGGTATATTTGGATTTCCTGTTGTTTGTTTCTACTGTATTCAGAGAACTAGGTCTCTATGTACATTCTTTATAAACAAACAGGGATTGCATCAAAGAAATACCTGACTTCTATTGTCAATTTTTTCTTCTAAAGGAAACAATCTAGTAAGGCCCAAAATATCGGCTAACTGCTCAGGCCAAGGGGCAGCAATATTAACTGGAGTTAGAATCTCTCTTGTGGAACTATGAAGCTGGTGCTGCTTTTCAGCCAAGTGGAGAATAGAAGAGCTATTTCTTTCTAGACTCTTTTATATACATTGGTGTCCTTCACGCTGTCACAGGGCAGTACTGCCTCCTTCACCAGAATCTGCTTTGATTCTGTTCCCATTGAAGTCAACGGAGTTTTGCCATTGACTTCAATGGGAGCAGAAGCAGGCCCTAGAAAAGCCATTCTTTTATAGTCCTTTCCAGATACTAAATAAAACTGTGCTGTTCAGTTTGGAGAGGTAATTTGGATGCCAGCAAGCCATCCCAGTTTGCCATGAAATTCAAAGGGGCCCAGCAATGAGATGTTTACCAGGATACAATTAAAGTATCTTTTCTGTAGTGCAATGTGTAATTTACTTTCCAATAAAAGTATAAACTTACCATATGTGCAAACAATTTTAGCATTTCTGTTTTTATGCCATCTTACTTACAAGAAACTCCCAGCTGTTATAATTTGTCTCATCCTTCTCTCTCTTGTAGAACCAGCCTTTGTTCCTTTTTTCAGTGCCAGGGACTTGCTGAGTTCCACCTGATGTGATTTGTCCAGGCATTAATAATGCATCTTCAAGATGCAAGATGCATGAATTCCTTTAGTAACAGATCTGCTGGCAGAGGGCTGTATTGTATTGTGCTGCTTTTCTGTAACAGGGAAAGGGACCCCCAAAAAAAGGTCATAAGGCTTGGGAGTGAGAGGTATCCATTATTATGGGAAGGTCACTGCATCCTCATGCTGAGGTCAGACTGAAGATAATGAATATTACAGTAGTCATTCCTCAAAAAGAAATCCTCTTGCCAACCATAAAACTAATCCCTGTGGAATGAGCTGAGATGTCCACAGAATGACAGTCATTTTAGGAAATCCAGAAAACTGTGCTAGTCCTTTATCTTGTGAGTGGGAAGTCCATTGTTTGCTCATTTATAATGTGATGACAGAGACAAGTAACACATCATAAAACCAAATTAACTCTGCCTGGAAAAAATCCAAACTATCCACCTTCAGATGAGTTTGTAAACGTCAGAGATTTGAAGACACTCTGACACACAATTCCTAGATATCAAAAAAGTGTCATTTTTTTACTGTCCGTGTTGGTTAGGGGCTGGGGGAGTTCACAGTTGCACAAACAGTAGGGCATGGACTTCTAGTTATAGTGAAGATCGCTGACAGGATTAGTCAATACAAGTCATACAATACAATGCTGCTCTCCATACATTCTTTAGAGTGGGCCCACCTGCCCTCCTAGCCCCCTCCACCCTAAAAAAATCTCATTTAATCAATAACATTTGCTTTCAGGGCAGCTCTCCTTTACTGCTGTTCCATCTCTGTCTGTGTTACCATAGCAACTGCTCTCAGAGAGCAGTGTGATACCCAGTTTATATATTTCAGCCCTGTCACATGACTGACTACCTGCTTCTTCTTTAATCATCGCTGGAGGGAATAGTCAAGAAGTGGCTGCCTCCTACTTCCTGTTGCAGTCTACCAAACAGGAGTTTCCTTTTTAAAAAAATAGAAGAAGAATGAATCACTAATGTGCATGTGATAGGCTAGAAAATGGACACCTTTCTGTAAAGAAATGTGTATTGAAATCTGACAAATTCTAGCCCAGAGTGAGTTGTAAGGACATGAATGCAGACTACCTAGGGGTTTTGTTTTGAACTAGAGATGGGCTCAATACTTGGATCCAAATCAGGGCTTTCCCAAGGTTCTGGGGTGCTTAGCCCAGGATTCCAGTCTCATCCATTATAGATCTAAAGGGCAAGTGACAAGTTCAAATCCAGGTCAGATTCAACCTTCCTCATAATTCAAAGCTGTTCCAATCCAGAGGTTTGCATTGGTTTGGGCCCATTGCTATTTACAGAGGCAAATAAAACCTAACAGGACACAGAGAATTGAAGTCCTTCCTTTATTAGTTCCTGTACTCTCACATAACTCACTTTGCTTTCACCTGATCCTCCTCCCACTACTTTTAATGGGAACAGGACTGAAGTTTTTAACTATTAGGAAAAATGACTAGCACTGGAAACAGAGCCCAATCTGCAGAGCAATACACAGATCAAGACATTAACTAGGAACTATCATTATTTTTTCTTACATTTTTATATTTTTCACAGTTTAAAAGAGCAATAGTTACCTCTGGCTTAGACATGGCTTTGCAGTTAATGACCAACTGGGTTACTGTCCCAAGGCTTTGCCTCGGGCTCTCGACAACTTCTGCTTGTCATTAACTGCCAAAAACTTCTGCTCTTTGGTCATTATTGCTTAAATCAATTTCCAAAGCAAAACACTAAAACTATTTTTGTGGGCTGGGCAGAGAAAAGAGTGATAATATGTTGCTCTTATACAAACATAACATCTGTAGGCACATATGAAATACACAGACACATGCATACAAAACCACAGTAATGTTTTTAGACATTACTGTTTGGAAATGTGATGCTACACTGGATCATTATAGTAGAATACATATTTTTACAAGGATCTTGGTTGTCAGCAAGAGCATCAAAAAATAGCTCAAAAATCAGTCACTTAATACTGATATATTCCCTTCCTAACCAAATTTGACACAAAAATATACAGTGATTGCCATTAAATATTGCTGATGACCATAGAGTCCATGTAGAGCAATTCCAGTGCCAGTTACATTTAGGGATAACCTTAGGTTAATACAATATTCAACCATGTGTATTTAGGATGGATAAATGTAAACGTGAATTTTTATCTGCAGCTGTCTTTATTCACACTTCCTTGTGTTCTAAAGAATTCTAGTGCCTTAAAGAAAAAATAGATAGTTTCCGATTTATGTTCAGCTAGCTGAACAGCATTTTAAAATTAAAATTATAATACATTTTTAAAGGTTACCATTCCCTCCCACCCCAGTTACCTCACAGTGGCATTTAAGAAGACCAGAAAAATTAATAAAATAAAAATTTGCCTCAAAAAATGGTGGTATCTATGATACCACCGAGTGTTACTTACAACTGGCTGACTACTGCAGAAAATTCTTCATGAAGACCAGTTCAAAAACATTCCACAAATTTACTATGCCTATTTTTACTCCTTTTATTCACATTGTACTTTAATCAGCTCCCTTCTACATCAATGGGAATATTTCCGTTGACTTCAGCTAAAGTTGGCCAGGCCCTTTATATAAACATTCATAGAAGAAATTTCTGTTCACAAGAACACTTCCAAAAAAGATGATGTGTTACAAATACTCCTGTGAATACATCTTCACACAAATAATGTTTGCAGAGGCCATTCTGTAATCTCTTCATATGTTTGAAAGTTATCCACTCATGGAGAAAAAAAACAACAGAATGTGACTCAAATGACCAATCACATAGTAGGCATAGTGAATTACCAACAGCAAAAACGCAAAAGATTAGTTGTGGCATATAGTTTGTGAGCAATGCACAGGATGAAATATATTCACAATAACCATTCAAAGAAGAATATTAAACAGATAATAAATTAAAGCCATAAACAGGAAAGAGAGTTAAATTCATTTGATCAGTTGTTTGCCACTAATAATTTTCCTAGGTCTCATGGTAAGTGTGGGTAAATGTTGACTTTCTGATTATGACAGCCGTAGTGATGGAAGTGTAGAGGAATCAGAATTAATTAGTGACTTTATTGAATTTGATGCCAACCTTTCACAGAATACCAGCATAGGTCATGCCCCACTGTAGTAAAATCTATGCAGTAAAGCCATTTACAGTACATAAAATACGTAGTTAATGAGGCTCGCAGCTAGGTGCTACTGTAATAAGTTCATCCACACACAGTTCTCAAGTCAGGGAGATGGAAGGTTTGCCTCCATTGGCAGGGGTTTCCTCCCCTAGAATCCCTGAATCTTGAGATGCACTGGTGGGAGGGGAGGTAGGTGCACACATTACTTATTTACTAAACACTATTCAAATGCTACTCTGAAGAGAGGATTATTAATTTCAGATGAACGAGCCCCTGATGCTGTGGCTGATGTGATTAGGTCCTGTGATGGTGTCTGTCTGTTGCAGGGTTTGGTTCCTGGGTTAGTGGTTTTGTTGTGTGGCGTGTAGTTGCTGGTGAGTATTTGCTTTAGGTTGGGGGACTGTCTGTAAGAGAGGACTAGCATGTCTCCCAAGGTCTGTGAGAGGGAGGGATTGTCCTTCAGGATAGCTTGTAGATTGTTGATAATGTGCTGGAGTGGTTTTAGTTGGGGGATGTAGGTGACGGCTCTGACATTTTGTTACCTTCTTTGTCGGACCTAGTCTGTAGTAGATGACTTCTAGGTACTCTTCTGGCTGTCAATCTGTCTCTTCACTTCAGCAGGTGGGTACTGTAGTTTTAAGAATGCTTGATAGAGATCCTGTAGGTGTTTGTCTCTGTCTGAGGGATTGGATCAGGGGCTTGTTCACCTACACATCTACCAATGTGATATATGCCATCATGCACCCGCAGTGTCTCTCTGCCATGTACATTGGCCAAACTGGACAGTCTCTATGCAAAAGAATAAATGGACACAAATCTGACATCAGGAATTATAACATTCAAAAACCAGTAGAAGAACACTTCAGTCTCTCTGGTCACTCAATAACAGACCTAAAATGGCAATTCTTCAACAAAAAATTTCAAAAACAGACTCCAACGTGAAACTGCAGAACTGGAATTAATTTGCAAACTGGACACCATCACATTAGGCCTGAATACAGACTGGAAGTAGTTGGGTCATTACAAAACCTAAACCTAATTTCCCCCTACTGTTACTCCACCTTCTTGTCAACTGTCTGAAATGGACCATTCTGATTACCACTATAAAAGTTATTTCTCCTCCCTTGGTATCCTGCTATTAATTGAATTGTCTCATTAGACTGATCTCACACTTGGTAAGGCAACTCCCATCTTTTCATGTATTTATACCTGCTCCTGTATTTTCTACTCCATGCATCTGATGACGTGGGTTTGAACCCTCAAAAGCTAATGCCCAAATAAATTTGTTAGTCTCTACGGTGCCACAAGGACTCCTTGTTGCTTTTGCTAGATTGTACTGTTTTTTGGAATACTGTACTTAGTCTTTTGCAGAACTTTATATATCCAAACACAGCTTCTATTGCCTTCAGTTACAAGTACAAGTGCTCAGCATTTTGGAGATGAGACCCTACCAGGGATTCAAATCATGCACCCAGAAAATGAGGAACATGCAATTAGCGATCAGCTGTGAAAAGTTTAGTTTAAGTAACCTGCCCAGCATCACATAGAACTGTGTGGCTGACAGTGGGACAGAATCCAGTTCTCTAGGGCTCATTCAACTGCCTTCTTACAAATTCCTGCCTCGTTCAGCACACACCTTCCAACTTCTATAGCAACTGAGAGAGGGGTCCTACACACAATAGCCTCCTTCACTGAACAAGCCTGATTCATCCTCAGATTCTATGGCGGGGGAAATAGTATGCGATCTTATCATTAAAGATTGTATCATAATGCAAACACACAGGGGGGCTAAATTAAGGCTACACAGGTAACCTTAATTCTGTCTTTTCCTAACTCTGAATGTTTAACTTTGCCACCTTAATAAGGTTCTTTTGACATAAGCTGTTTAAATACATAAATATAGTAATTGCAAATTTTATGGAACAATAACAATTCCCTGTGCATTGATAGGAGAATTCCTACTTGCTTTTTGGGGGGAGGGTCACTGTACTGTCATCATAAGGTCTTCAGACCTGTATTACTGCATGTTTGGACATAAAGATAGTTCAACTTATTGTTGCAGTCAGTTGTTTCTCCCACTAAGGTGCTCATTCGATGTATCCCAGCTGAAGGTGGTGGACGAAAGCGGGGAAAAAGTCAGTAGAACTGATCTGAAATTTTCCAATGGAACATTCTTCGGTCAGAAAATGGATATTTGTTAAAAGTGCACCGTTTTGTGAAAGTGTATCCATTTTAATGACATTTTTTTTAAATAAATGAAAAAAAGCCTTTGGATCTTCTCAAAATGGAACATTTTGATTTTTCCATTTCAAAAGGACTTTTTGTTTCAATTTTTTAAATGTATATCTTATAATAAATCAAAATTGGAATAAAACATTTAGATTTTTATCAAAACTAAATGTTGCAATTGACTCAAAATAATAAAATAATAATTTTAAAGAGACGTTGTTTTATGGGAAACTGAAAACTTGAAATGTATGGGAATTTTGGTTTGTTTTGTTCCATTTGAACAAAATGGAAAAAAAAATGAGATTGCAGATTTTCCTGGAAAAAGAAGAAATCTCACTCCCCACTCCCCGCTCCATTCAGTAATGCTGACTTGCAATCACAGTGAACCCTACACAGCAAAGATCCTGTTCTCAGCCCCCAAAACACCTGACTATTCCCACAGCAACAGTGTCACCAGTAGCTAACACCCAGCACCTGACAGATCCACTGATAGATCAGTTCTCTGAGCAGCGGCCTGTAATTATGCTTCAGCCTCTTTATTCCCATGCATTGCTGGTCTGATACTGCACCAGAGAGCTCTTCCTGGTACTCTGTACTTTGCCCTTGTGTCATCCATCTTGTGTATATCCCAACAGGCTTTGTGCTCACGGCACACACAAGGGGTGTACTGGTATGTGTATTTCAAGGGCCAGGACTCAGGTGGGGAAGGATTTGGAAGGGATCCACATGCCTTACATCACTGAGACCTGGCAGATCCTAAGGTCAGCTCTGAAGACCAGTCCAGAGTGCTTCAGAGCCTTACCAAGAGGAGCACCTCCCCAGTAGGAAAGTGTGCTCCCTTTTCAACAACTCTGCTCCTGGAGCAACAAACATAGTTATTGTCCTATTCACAGGACCAGCACAAGATTCTGCTGCCCTAGGCAACCGCCTAGGTCGCCTAATGGGTAGTGCCAGCCCTGCCTATTCAGTGGGTCCCACAGCAGAATTTATGGATCCCCTCATGTCAGGATTAAGCCATTCATTTTGGGGTGCAGGGTTAAAACTGCTTAAGTAAGGGGATCTATTTCCCTAAGCCCTAATGTGCGAGTGGTGTGGAGCTGCACAAGGATGCACTGCTGAGAGGATGGTGGAGTACAGCTACGCTTCACTATCCCATAAGAGGGTACAGAGCAAGTTCCCCTTGCCAGCTGTGTTTGCCACTGTAAGGAGTCAGGGTTGCTAGCACTGAGCTTAAGGTCCCTCTGCCCCTTACCTCCTCTCTTCTCTTGTGTACCTTTCCAGGAGTCAAAAACAATCTGGCCCAAAATCAGGGATTTACAGTTGTGACTCATTCTATCAGTGAAGTACAACCTCACTGACATCCAGGCATAAGACAGGGTAGAGTTTACTCCCTGGTTGTTACCATATTGATACACACACAGGAATGATTGTGAGGCCAAGTAATGATAAAATCAAAAACCTTTGGAGCCAGGCAGAACACCTGATTATAACTGACTAGCGTGAGTCCCAGTGGTAACAACGTTGATGTATTCGGGCAAGGTGATGCAGGTCATGATTGCTGTGGAAATAAGGGAACAATAAGGATGGGAAAAGAGAAGATTGGTGCTATCTTGCTGGCCAGGCCCAACGGGCAGATAAACGACACTAACCCAGCCTGGAGGGACACAGCTGCACCAGCTAGCCTCGGAGGAGCTGGTACCCCCTTCATCTCAGAAGCAGCCCTGGGCCACTGAAGAGTGGCCTAGCCAGCTAGGAAGCAGCTGGTCTTGGCAGGCAAAAAACCCAAATCCTTAGACAGAAGCAAAACAAGAGTGGGGACTGGTTTTTGAGAGCTAAGTATTCAGAAAAGCGACCCTCACCCCATTCCCCCAGCCAAGTAATCTGCATATCCTGCGCCTGTTAGGCAAACAGTAAATGTTACACAATCTCCCATAACTTTTTCTGCAATCTTTTATAAATGTTAGCAGGCATGCTGTCTCATATACATACAGGGCTCCCTATCATTATATTGTGTTCCAGCCTTGCAAACTCCCACTCCTGCTTTTGCCTGGGGTGAGTCATTTCTTTTTCATTTCTTTTCTTTCTTCTTTTTTAAATAACATTCTTATTTGCATTCTCAACCATCATGGTAAAGGTAGGCATGTTGATTTTTTGCCTGGCCAGGTAAATTTTCATGGCAGTTATTTCAAGCCTATTATATTATATTGCATATTATTTGTTTATGTATTTTTCTCATTGTATAGCCTGGTATAGCACAATATTGGAACCTATGTAATTTTATGTAGTAATGTCATTTATATTATATAATACTAGGCTAACTTTTGTGCAAATGAACTAAGGTCACTGGCTCTACTCTACCCTCGCTCTATATATCAGTGGTATTTGGCTCAAGGACTGAGAGCAAAATCTGGCTGTAAATATATTAATGATGACCAGGGATCCCAGAAACCAGTTTGCCACAAAAAACCAAATAATTTGCTTTTTTTTACAGAGATTCTTTAGTTCTTACATTTTGTGAAGAAATAAAAACATATATTAACCATTAAATAAATTTTACTGAAAGTACCAGTATCACTTATTTAGTGTGTGCAACCTCCCACTCCGGGTTGATTTTTGAATGCACTTTAAATTTACACAGCTGAACATACTCCAATAAACTGCTTCCAGTGTATAGAGGTCTGAATTTTAATGCATCTCAAACTTCACTTCAGATGTAATTAAAATTAGGAAAAGATGCTGAAAACTTTAAAAAAATACCCCTAAAAATGTGTCACTGAGTTTAGCAAGGACAAATTTCACGTTGATGATAATGTGCCGCTCTGTATGGTATGCAGCAAGGCCACAGATTATGCTCAAAGGCTTGCAATTGTAGAATTCATGGAGAGTGCTAAATGTAAATTGAACGGAAATGAAAACAAGAGGCTGAAACAACAGGGTCATTGACAACAGTAAAAAAATAATAAACCGTGACTAGATCATTAAAGGTTAAAGCACACTAGAAAACCTTTAGTGTGCACCAGCAGGGTCTACATAGACCAATTAATGCATGATGCATTAGTGCACTTTAAAAATCACACTTCCATAGTGTGCATTGCTGCTCCATGTAGACAAGCTCTAAGTCACTTTTGGGACACTTTTGAAAATGTTAGCCTTAGTCCTTGAATCAATGCTTATTGTAGGTGTGGTGCAATTCTTTTCAGAAACAGTGCCCATCAACTGTAAAAGTCTTCCCTGTCTTAAGCACATGATTAAATGCTTTACTAAATCAGGGCCTAAGTCCCTTGACAACAATTTATGTCAATGGTTTCTCACAACTCCTTTTCAGCGTCATTGAGTGAATAGCATTCGTACCAAAAAAGAAAATTAGCAGCAGGCAAATGCCTATTTTTACTAATACTGAAACCAAATATTAATGTTTGCTTAATTCAGATTTTCTCTAGCATCCCTGTGTAGTCGAGGTCTGAGCTGTGGATCAAGAGATCATCAACTTTCCTCCAGTAATCTAGAGAAAGAATGAGAAAATTATATGCTTTGCTGAAGCATTTAGCAAAAATCCTAGGCGCAACAGCAGTTTAATGTTTCAGTGGATTTCCCTCTATATTGTGTGAAGGCTTTAAGGTGTGGTTTTTTAAATCTTCTCTTCCAGGAGTTTTTTCCACAGGAAAACTTTCCCATAAATTCACAAAATGTTCTGGTGCTCAATATAGTTTTATACCCTGAGAATTTATTATTCATGAAATAGGTCTTTTGAAGTATGATTTCTCAGTATTGATTTTTATCTTTAAACAGTGAACATGAACACTAGCTCAAAGGTCCACTGATAATCACTCAGGAATAACTCAAAATGCTTGTGTCTTGGCAAGGTCTCCCGTACACAGGGAACATTTTGTAAATATTAGTTACTAGAATCGTAACACTAATAGATGTAGTTAATAATTATCACAATGTGCCGAAACGGCACAGTTTGCTCCCTGATTACAATATTAAATTGCTATTGAGCTGTGGTGTTTGCTTCAGGCAATACTACTGAGAAGCCTCCAAAGACTTCAGTTGGCCTCTCCGCAGAAAAATGGGAAATGTACAGCTGTACATAACACACAGGCAGGGCTAGGGTTTGCCAGAAAACAAACAAAACTCAGACAACAGAAGGAAAGTTATATCAGAGCTGAAGTGTCCTTTCACTTGGGAACTATCATCTCTCAGAAGAAAAACACACACACACACACACTGAATAACAGCTTACATGGCAATCCATCACCGTGGGCACACTAACTCAAGCTGTCAATGGAGGTTACAGCACAGCAGGAACTGAATGCTTTGTTTTATTTTCTTTTGATTACGTCTCAAGAGTAGCTAAATCAGTTCAGAAAAATTCAGTGTACTCCAGGACTTGTCCATACTGATCTATCGAGGGGTACTAACCAGTGAACCTTTTACCCATTGCCCAATTGGCTGAGTAGCCTGGACACTCGCCAAGCTATGGAGTACAAACATTTTCTTTCAAATGTGAACGATCATAAATGTTAGCATCTTCCATCTTCTTAGCATTTTTATCTTCAAAGTGTGCTGCAAACTAGAGATGGGTCTAAAACCCAAACCCCAAAACTGAACTTTGGATCTCAGCTCCTTATTTTTATAAATGGGCAGAACCAAACTGCCAACTCTGAAGACCCTCAAACTCCAGATGTGAGTCAGAGTTTTCCCAAAATAAGGGCTGTTCATATCTGAGGTTAAGATTTCAACCATTATAGTGAGACATCTGATATGTGCACCCTCTCTGAGCCAGGATGGGCCTCTGATTTGGGTGTACATCTACTTGTATTATGGACTAATTAATGGCCTCTAATCCTATGAATATATATAATCCCCATTTTGAAGAAGAAGAAACTGGCAGAGCAGGGGATTTAGCCAAGGATATCAGAGCCAGGTTTTGAAGTCAGGAGTTGCTGTGTCCCTGCCCTTCGATCAGGCACTCTTCTCTGTAACATTACAAAGTTGTGTATGCAATCAGTGTATAAAAGTGTAGCAGAAGTAACACAACCAGATGAGTTACAATTATTAGATTACTGATAAAAGAAGTTAAGGAATGGGCTTTGCAGGTACAAATTCTAACTGTGTCATAGATACAGATATAGATATAGATATAGATAGATAGATATAGATGTGTGTGTGTCTGTAATGGTTAGACCCTGGAAAGAAAGCATGCAGGCTTTAGACTTTATAAAGCACACACAGGTGTTTGCACTTGCATAGTGCAGGTGCAATGACATGTACCTGTATACACTGGGGCCAGCCTGAAATTACACCCCTAATGAGATCATGTTCAATTGTGCAACTTTTGCAATATTAAGGCATACTATGTATGTGCGTTCAGGGAGTTACTCGGGAAACAAGTGTGTTGGGTTTTCTAATTGGGTCTCTTTGAATACTCTACAAGACAGCCTGCCTAACAGTGCTATGTAAGATACATGGAGCAAGGGTTTCGTGTTCATTTAAAAACCATATTGTACGCTGCAATGATATCAAAACTCCAACAAAAAGTAAAGGAGATGGGAGGTATGCTTCTGCTAATTGTTTGTTTTCAAAGGTATATCACCTAGATACATTATATCATTTCAGTCATTCACAAGTTACTTCAAGTACCTCTTGGGAAAGATACCAGCGCAAAGTTGTCACTTTTATTATTTATGTATTTGCTGGTTTGAGGTCTATATGTTTTAAATCGCAGTGATATTAAATTCCATAGCCCACTGCTATCGGCTTCTAATATAGAACAAAATGTCACTATTAAAATCTCAGATACACTATGATGAAAGGAAAACTTGTCTACAGACTGTGTTTCTAGAACCTTCAGGAATCACGATCATAAAAATTAGAAACAAACTATTGTGTCATCTAATCCATCATGTTACTAGTGCAGGGTTGTTTTCTAGTGCACATTTTCTAGCGCTCGGTAGAGGTTAACTGAAGTGTCCAAAGCAAAATTACTTCCATGGACTCTTTTGGGTCATCGACCAAACTCAAGTTAAAGTGGCCAGCTGTCATGTTTTCTACTGATGCTGTTCTGTCTAGGATCAGTGGGATACTTTAAGAGGGGCTGTTGTCAGGGACTAAAGAACAATCTGAGAAAGCAGGTATGCTATTTAACAAGTAACAAGGGACTCCGGTGCTTCTTCCAGTTTTTTCTTTTTACCACAGCTCACAGAAAGAAACATCAAGGCCTATTATAGAAAGCAAAATGTGAGAAACTGATTGGTGTTATAGTTATAGTGCCAAGCACCCTTAATTATGTATACAGTGCTGTTGGTACAGAGGCAGGCAGGTCAGGTTCCAAGTTATATTGTAGGTGGTATTTTGCAGTTGTATGGTGATTCCTTGGTCAAGTATTTTAGACCTACTCCGTTTCTGTTTGTCTGCCTTCTGTTTTTGAATTAAAAAAATCATTTACAGAAAAGATATTTTGGGAATAGAAAAATGTCATCTGGACCCAACATATCTGAACTTGATTTATTCTGGACCATACTATAATTTTGTGGATCTCATCTTGCAGCCATTACTCAGGCAAAACTTAACTGAACTTTAGTGGAAGTTTTGCCTGCATCAGGGCTGCAGAATCGTGCCTTGTAACTGTAACATTGTATGATGACTAACTTTAATGTGGGCTCCTCTCAAAGCAAAGCTAAAATCTATAACCTTTCTGGTGGGCTAAGATTAAGAGAAATACCCAGATTGAGGTCAATGATGGTCTGAGTTCTACATGAAGGATTTTATTGTATTGATCACTTCCTCGTCCAGAGCACTTATTAGCCAAAATTCAGAAGAGAATTTCTCATCCGTGTAAAACAGAATGCCCATGTCCTATGGTTCACAAGCATTCTGTTGCCACAGGAAGGCTTGGAATCATTTTGACTATGACTTTCCTAACTACTTCTCCCTATGAAGCTTTGCCATCAACCCTGACAAGCCAGCAGCAGACTCTCTAGCTGTGAGTAACATCTTTTCTTGTTGACTAAATATCTCATCCACCTATATTCGTTTGGAGAGCTTGTCTCTTCCAAAAAGCCCTACATCCCTTCCACTAGTCACAGTGTGAAAGCCCTGCCATCAGGGCAACTGTTAAAAGTTATTTTCATGCTGACCTCACATGTTAACTTATCACCAAAATAAACTCTTTGCTGAAAGGCTGAAGCTTCTATTCACAGAGGGTGAAAATTGGTTCCACTGGGAAAGCTTCAAAGTCATTTCAGCCATTAAACTGTGGCTGTATGTATCATAAGTACAGCAGAGGTCGAGGCACTGCCTGTGAACTATGGGGACTTGATAAAGAACTTCCCACTGAAACTGGCAGCGCTATTGTGTATTCTGTTTCAGTCAAGCTCTGCAGCAAGAGCAAGTCAAGTTTGTACATGAGACTCATTAGGCATCCTTTCTTTAACATACCAATTACTTTCTGCATTTACCGCGTTTAGAATAACTTCATGTCAAAAATGAATAATGCTAAAATAGAGAACTATGTTGATATGTGCTAAAGGGAAAGCACAGGCCGCTAATCCAAGTAGAATGTGACTAGAAATAGAAATAGAATTAGAAATAGAAATAGAAATAGAAATAGAAATAGAAATAGATGGTGAATTTTCAGTTGCTGGTATTACTTCAGGATGAAATTAATCTCCATTACAGAGGTCTTACATAAGGGTCTACCCATTCCTTAAAGCCCACTTAAACCTGTGATAAGAGCATCTTAAAGGGACACAAGGACTTGGGTAAGCCCCTCTGCACTGGAATAGTTTCACCCACAAAGAACTGAGGAGCCAGCACTGCTACTGATTCCCATTATGAAATTCACTTGAGCCAATGTTTCCCTCCACTGGCTCCCAATATCCAGGAAGGAGAATTATGGGTCTACACTGCTTTCATGGCAAAGAGTTAAATGCTGACATTTACCAAAAATCCTGAACTTTAAATAATATTGGGCAAGTCAAGAAACAAGCTGACTTGATGGCTTAAATAATGGAGATTATTAGAGCCACATATATTTCAAAATCAGTGTGAAAATTCACTTGTTATATAAGAAAACCTGCCCAGGTGATCAACTTCAATAGACAGCTTCTGACCTTTCTTGCAAAGGCACTGATAACCAGCAATGCTCCTTCACTGCCACTGTGGTCTCAAAGAAAATATTGTAGAACAGGGATCAGCAAACTTTTGCATGCAAGGGAAATTCAGTGGTGGGCCAGGATGGTTTGTTTACCTGCAGCATCTGCATGTTCGGCCAATCGCAGCTCCCATTGGCTGCGGTTCGCCATTCCAGGCCAATACTTCTCGCAGCCGCCATTGGCCTGGAGTGATGAACTGGAGCCAGTGGGAGCTGCAATCAGCCAAACCTGCAGACACTGCAGGTAAACAAACTGTCCCAGCCTGCCAGTGGCTTTCCCTGATGGGCTTCGTGCCAAAGGTTCCGCTCCTTGCCGTAGAACTAGTGGGGGTTCAAAGGCCAATGAGAATAATTAGGGAACTGGGAAACCGTTCACATGAAGAGGGATTGCAAAGATTAGGATTGTTTACTTTAGTAAGGAGCTGAGTAAAAAAGGACAAGATATTGTGTATAAAATAATGTATAACATAGAGAACTTCAATCATGAACTTCTGTTCTCCCTGTCTCATAGTACAGGAGCAAGATAACATTAATGAAATTAACAGTTGGCAAAATCAAAATTGATAAAAAGAAATGCCTTTTTTACTTAGCATGTAATTAAACAGTGGAACTCACTGCCGCAGTATATTATTGAGGCCCAGATTCAAAAAGGGACTTGTTTATGTATAAATTTATACATAAGTGTATAAATTATTGTTATAGTTATGCGTATGTTTGTAGGGATAATCAAAATATTCATATTTATAAGAAATATAAGGCATATATTATTCATGTAAAAGGCAATCTCTAACTATTAGGGCTTAGGATGAGATCTTCCTTGGAGAAGACTATATCACACCTACTTACTATGGGGATTTTAGATATCCCTGTGAGGTGTCTGATTACTGACTGCCATCAGAGACAGGATACTGGAGTAGATAGATATCGTGATTTAAATAAATGAAGGAGTGAGAGCAGAAGAATCAGGATACTAGACTTTAAAAAAGCAGACTTTAATAAACTCAGAGAACTGGTACGTAGGGTCCCACAGGAAGAAAATCTAATGGATAACAGAGTCCAGGGGAGCTGGCAGTTTTAAAAGAGACAATATTTAAGGCACAACTGCAAACCATACCAATGAAAAGAAAAGTTACAAAGAACAGTAAGAGGTCAATATGACTGCATCAGCGGCTTTTTAATGACCTGAAAATCAAAAGGGAAACATATAAAAAGTGGAAATATGCACAGAATGAGTACAGAACAGCACAAGCTTATAGGAATAAAATCAAAGACTAAGACACAAAAATTAAATGTAGCAAGGGACAAAAAAGGCATTAAGAAGAGGTTCTATAAATATATGAGGAGCTAGAGGAAGACAAAGGAAAGTGTAGGTTTACTACTTAGCAGGGAAGGAGAGCTAATAATAGACAACACCAAGAAGGCTCAGATGTTTATCGTCTATTTTGCTTTCATCTTCACCAAAAAGGTTAAGGCGACAAGAGGTTTGACACAATTAAATATTAAAAACAAGGGGGAAGAAGCAGGGGTCTGAATAGGGAAAGACCAGGTTAAAGAATATTTAGATAAGTTAGATGTATTTAAGTCAGCAGGGGCTGATGAAATCCATCCTAAGGTACATAAGGAACTAGCTGAGGCAATCTTGGAACCATTAGCAATTATCTTTTAGAACTCATGGATGTGGGGTAAGGTCCTAGAGGAATAGAGAAGGGCATACTTGGTGCCTATATTTAAAAGTGGGGGGAGGGAGAGGATCTGGGGAATTATAGATTAGTCAGCCTAAATTCAAAATCTGGAAAGATATAGGAATAAATTATTAAGCAATCAATATGTGAGCACTGAGAGGATAATAGGGTGAGAAGTAATAGCCAACATGGATTTGTCAAGAACAAATCATGAAAAAGAGATCTAGTTTCCTTCTTTGATAGGATTACTAGCCTAATGGATGTGGGGAGCTGCAGATTGGCTAGATCTTGATTTTAGGAAGGTTTTTTACACAGTCCCTCATGATGTTCTCATAAGCAAATTAGGAAAATGTGTTCTAGATGAAATTACTATAAGATGAGTAGATAGCTGGTTGAAAGACTGTTCTTTATGAGTTATCAACTGTTCTCTGCCAAACTGTGAGGTTGTATCTAGTGGATCCAATTGGGGTCTGTCCTGGGTCTGGAATTATTCAACATTTTGATTAGTGATTTGAATAATCAAGTGGAGAGTGTGCATATAAAATTTGAGGATGGTACCAAGCTGGGAGAGGTTGCAAGCACTTTGGAAGACAAGATTATAATTCAAAACAATGGTGACAATGGAAGAATTAGCCTGAAATTACAAAAGGAAATTCTGTAAAGACAAGTGTAATAAACAATTCTGCTGATGATGCAGAAAGAGGAGTAGAATGCAGCTTGCTTTTTCCTAACTGTGTTTGCTCAGCAGGGCTAAGAGAAGTAAAAAAATAGCAAAATCGTTTTCTGTCACTAATGTGAACAGCTATGACTCTGAACACACGCATCAGATCCGCTGTGTAAGAGGGTGCCATTTTCCAGTCACTTTTCTGAGTAGAATAACACTTTAATGGGCTCCTTTAAAATCTTTTAAGCAAGATCAACTGTTGTCCTTCCAACAGAAAAGTCAAAAATACACAGCACTAAATCCACTTGCTTTAGGTGGTGTGCTATTTGCAGCTCACTGAGCTAGTGAAAGAAAATGGAAGTGCATGAATGTTGCAGTTTTAAATCCTATCCAAAAGTTCTTTCTTGCTGCATAGTATATAACAAGTGGTGGTTCCTATCAACCAGGGATGCAAGATCACTACTAGAGCAGTAATCCCAGCTTCTGGCGATCGGGCAGCAATAGAATGAGAACAAGTCCCATCCTCAGTTCCCCAGTATAGTGTTGTACAGAGTGATGCCTAATCCACAGTTAGTCACTGATGTAGCCATACAATTTGAACATCTGTTTGGTTTTTCATTTAGAACAGAATACACTTATTTTTCTATAGCACATCTCACACTCAAGGCATTGCCTTCTAAAGTAATGACAGATACTGGTTGTGCTGGTAATAACTATGTATAGGTGAACGAAGCAGGCCACCTGTAGTGCTGTATATAATAGCTTGCTCATCACCCTAGATGTTAGAATATGCGTTGGCTCCTACTCTTCTTGAAAACTGCCTGAAATCCTTAATGTCCTCCAGGGTAATGTCCTTTCAGAAGGGGCAACTTCTCAGAAGGGATTGTCCTCTCTGAGGCATGCACTGAAATCCCTTCACACCAGAATTTATAAGCTATAATCACTGATGTCTTGCTTTGTTCTGAAAATTGGTATTATGGTAATCATTCTTAACAGGACAAAGTCATGCATAGCATAACTCCATTACCCAATAATTCCAAGGTAGTATGTGGCCTGAACATGGAGGAATCAGCTCTTTAGAGTTCCAATAAATATTTTAAATAAATATCAAAATTTGCCCATGGCTCAGTAAATAATGGTATCATGATTGGACCAAAAAGTATAAAACCATACAAGAGTAGCAAAGGTAAGACTACTTGCAATTTCAGAAGAAAAGAAAATCTCTGATCTACATAAGATTCATGGAGTTTCTCATGCCAAAGCTTCTAAACTCAGTGTTAAGGAACATCCTCTCTAAAGAAAAGGGGCTATAATGTGCTTTCTGAGGCACATCAGAAGTAGAACACAGGAAGTATATAATTTTCATTAAGTAGCCAACCTACTCAGCCTAATAAGAGGGTTTGAACCTGGGACCCCCAGTAGGTGATGTGTGTCTTCCTAATGCAATAGTCATACAACTGAAAGCCATATATGGAATATTCATAGAATAATTAATATCTCCTTCACAAGGAAAAAAGTTGGAATGAATTAATAGTGTTGCATCTCCTTGACAGACTCCTTGTCTGATGCTGCAATTATTTTTTGAAATGTGAACTAATTGCTGGATATACGTCTTTGTGACTTTTTTGTGACAGATCATACTTGCTTATGGTTCACATGATGTATTTTCTGTGTTTCAACATAGACACTGTATGCTATATTGAATTTGGAATTAGCAGAAGCAATAATAGGAGTGAAATATTTGGGCAGTATTATGTTTGGAATAAGCTCCTATTTTGTATTGTATTATGCATAGTGTAGACACTCTGCATCAGACCATTGCACTGCTATCTACCAAGTCAAAGAAAACACTGGGCCCCTTTTCCATGAACCCACACCACATATTGCCAGAAGTAGCTCATATCTAACCTGAGGCCAATAGCTGCTGGGAAGTAATTAGTTGTAGTGCTGCTATAATCCCTTAGCAAATGTAAGTGTAACTCATATTTGTGCTGAAGGTGAAATGTTTGTGGTAACAAATGCCTTTGTCTGTGAATAAAAATGTATTTACTTTTAATCAATCAGGGACTCATTATCAGAGTTGTCTTCATCTCCCTAAGCCATGGCCTTTTGGGCATGATTTCAGCACTGTGTGAGTGTGTCTGTAGATTATTAAGAGACCATTACAAAATAACTTTAATGAGCTGAATCAACGAGAGAGCGAGCAGAATCTAGGAGGTAGTCTATTATCTTTAGGCTTTTACCTTTAGCCCTGTACCTTTAGGCTTTTACCAGACCCATTAAATCCTCCAAACAAGAAGTATGAATGACAGAGTAAGCCTTATTATTAAATTAATGGGCGCAGACACATCTGTGTGTGCGCATATGTCATAAGTGTGAAGTAGCCTAGAATTAGTGTTTACCTGTAAGGGGTTAAGCTAAAGGTAACCTGAGAGGTGGACAACTAACCAATGAGAAATTCCTCAAAGGATTTTAAGTTTCAGTTTCTCTCTGGGTCTCTCTCTGTTCACCTCGGCTATGGGATGGACACAGCTATGTCTTTCACTGTAACTATAAGATTCTACCAAGTACTGTAGTCAGTAAGTTTACCTTCTTTTTATCACTTGGAGGGTTCTCAGTGGTGAGTGTTGGCTGGGTGCTTCTTGAGATTGTAAGATTCAGCAGAAATATCAACAGTGGGAGAAAGTTGCCTCAGGGGAGAGGTTTGGTTTCTGAATCCTTTTGTTGATTATGGTAGATGCTGTTCTATTGATGGTTATAAGGGATTTATTCCTTTCTTTTTTCTTTTATTAAAATCTTTCTTTTAAGAAGCTGACTGCTTGTTTTCCATTGTGTAAGATCCTGGTTTTGGATTGGGCACGTCTTGCAGGAGCAGGCGAGGTTTGTTTTTTTTCTCTCAAGCTTCCCAGGGAAGGAAGAAGTTTGGGAGGTTAGTGGAAAGGGAAAGAAGGGTCCCAAACTACCCTAGACCTAGTTTGGTGGTGGCAGTGTACCAGGTCCAGATACAGAAAAAGTTGTGTTCTGGGGAAAAACATTTTAACCCAAGCTGGTAAAATAAGCTTGGGGAGGTTATTTCTTTTTTCATGCGGGTCCCCACATCTGTACCCTAGAGTTCAGAGTGGGGAGGCAATCCTGACATGGTGGCAGAGGTGGGATGAAATTTTGTGAATCTAAAAAACAGAATTTTGCAGAAAGCAGTTTTTCTCTAAGGTGAGACCTCAGCAAGTACAAAGCAGGTAGTGGTGTTAAGTTAAACACCACAGGGGGTCACTCTGGCAAAACTTGTTCCGCAGGTTTTGAAGCTGTAGATAGCTCCACACTTTGTCTTTTTCAGCTGCCTGAGGGCAGAGAGCTGAAGGTTTTTGGGGGTTTTTTTGAGAGGGTTTTCTCCTGCTGGATAGCAGAGAGTAGCCCAGATTTGCAGTTAAGAGTGAATAGGCTCGTTAAGTGCTAGGCAACCATCCCAGGGGTCCCTGTGTGGGGGAACTGGTCAGTTCAGTTTCCTGAGAATCAGTGTAGGGGGTCTTTCTCCCTTTGCTGGTAGGATAAAAACCCTGCTGAGAATTTCCAAGTGATATAAGAAAATTTTGTTTAATTTTCCATTAGTAAGTTAAACACAGAAAGATTAAAATGACAGGTGGTAAGGGCCAAAAGGATTTAGAATTAGCCAAATTCCAAGCTGAGGAGAGACAAAGAGAACATCAAAGGCTGATGGAGAGAGAGGAAGCCACCCAAAGAAGGGCTATGGAAGCCCAGATTGAGAGACAAAAGCATGAACTGGCTGTTTCAGAGCTGCAGAGACAATTTCCTCCAGCTGCTGACTCCACTTCCCCAAAAATCCACAAATGGGAGCGACTGTGCCCACAGTATGATGAGTCCAACGACATTGCCGAATATTTCATCACCTTTGAGAGACTGTGCACTCTACATAAAATCCTTGAAGATCAAAAGATGACCACATTGATAGCAAAATTAACTGGCCGAACTCTGGACATCTTCAATAAGATGCCTATTGAGGATGCTTCAAACTATGGTAAATTTAAGGATTTGGTTTTAAAACAATTTCAAGTTACACCTGACACTTACAGAGTAAAATTTAGAGCCCTTAAGAGAGGGGCTGGACTAAGTCATCTGGCTTACATAAACCAGATGAAGGATCTGTTAGATAAATGGGTCAAAGGAAGGGGTGTAACTACCTTTGAAGGAGTATGTGATTTAGTTCTACAGGAGCAGTTCCTGACTATGACCAGTGATGATGTAAAACAGTGGTTATGGGATAAGAAAATGGACTCAGCAGAAAGTCTTGCTTCTTATGTGGATCAATATGAGCAGTCCCAGATCGCCAGAGAGGCGGGGAAAATCGGAACACAAGGGCGGGAGGTGGCAGAAAAAAAAAAACCTAATAGCGGTTAGAGTGGGTCCCAGAAGGGGCAACCCGGGACCACATTCTATCAGAGGGGGCAGCCCCAGACCCCACCTACCTCCCAAGGAAAACCCCAAACACCTCACCATTCCACACCACCAGTCCACAGCAACCAACCACGCACCAGTGACCAGTCAGCTGGGCGATGTTTTAAGTGTCATGAGCTGGGGCATATTAAGGTCAACTGCCCCAAGAACACCAACCGAACGCTGTGCATTACCCCGAAGTCACCCCCAAGGTCCTCAGGCCCAAATACCTCCCAGATACCCTCAGAGCGAAGGGAAACTGTGAGAGTGGGCGGAAAGAAGGTCACAGCGTGGAGGGACACTGGAGCTCAGATGTCACTTATCCACCAATCCTTAGTGGACCCCAAGTTAATCAACCCAGAGGTTAAAGTGACAATTCAACCCTTCAAGTCAAATTCTTTCAACTTATCTACAGCCAATCTACCTGTCCAGTACAAGGGCTGTTCAGGAATGTGGACTTTTGCAGTCTATGATAATTATCCCATTCCCATGCTGCTGGGGGATGATCTAGCCAATCATATGAAGCTAGCTAAGAGGGTGGTAATGGTCACCCGCAGCCAGGCTAAGCAAGCTTGCACCCCTATCCCTGTTCATGAGCCTTCCACCAGGGGCCCAACTGGGTTACCAGAGACCCCGATGACGATGGTGGAGCCGGATTCCCTACCAACAACTAAAACAGCCGTGGAGAATCCAGTCCCAGAGACACAGCCCAAGCCAGTCCCCGGACCAGAAGTGGCAAATCAACCAGCACCTGAACCATTGCCAGCACTAAGTCCAGCGCTTGCAACCCCATCTACCACTCCAACACCAGAGGGCAACCTCGAGCCAGCACTGACAGCAGCAGCTACACTAACCCAAGAGGCTCAGCCGGAGCCTAAAGTGCAACCAGGTGCACCAGCGGAGAGAGGTCCACCGCCAGGGGAAACAACCCCATCACCTCCATCACTTCCTGAGGAACCCAACCCGAGTTCACAACCCAGTGAGGAACTGATATCTCCGGCAACAAGAGAACAGTTCCAGGCCGAACAGAAAGCAGACGAAAGCCTCCAGGAAGCTTGGATGGCGGCATGGGGCAACACATTGCCTCTCAGCTCTACCAGTCAATCCCGGTTTGTGGTCGGAAATGGACTTTTATACAAGGAAACTCTTTCTAGGGGACACCAGGAAGACTGGCAGCCTCAGAGACAGTTGGTAGTTCCAGCTAAGTACCAGGTTAAGCTCCTGAGCTTAGCCCATGATCACCCTAGTGGGCATGCTGGGGTGAACAGAACCAAAGACCGTGTGGGGAAGTCATTCCACTGGGGGCGGAATGGGCAAGAACATTTCTGATTATGTCTGGTCTTGTAAGGTGTGCCAAAAAGTGGGAAAACCCCAAGACCAGGTAAAGGCCCCTCTCCAGCCACTCCCCATAATTGAGGTTCCATTTCAGCGAGTAGCTGTGGATATTCCGGGTCCTTTCCCAAAAAAGACACCCAGAGGAAAGCAGTACATACTGACTTTCATGGATTTCGCTACCCGATGGCCAGAAGCAGTAGCTCTAAGCAACACCAGGGCTAAAACTGTGTGCCATGCATTAACAGACATTTTTGCCAGGGTGGGCTGGCCCTCCGACATCCTTACAAATTCGGGAACCAATTTCCTGGCAGGGACCATGAAAAGTCTGTGGAAAGATCATGGGGTGAACCACTTGGTTGCCACCCCTTACCACCATCAAACAAATGGCCTGGTGGAAAGGTTTAATGGAACTTTGAGGGCCATGATATGGAAATTCGTAAATGAGCACTCCAATGATTGGGACCTAGTGTTACAGCAGTTGCTCTTTGCCTACAGGGCTGTACCACATCCCAGTTTAGGGTTCTCACCCTTTGAACTTGTGCATGGCCGTGAGGTTAAAGGGCCATTACAGTTGGTAAAACAGCAATGGAAGGGGTTTACACCTCCTCGAGGAACTAACATTCTGGACTTTGTAACCAACCTACAAAACACCCTCCGAACCTCTTTAGCTCTTGCTAAAAAAACCTGAAGGATGCTCAGGCAGAGCAAAAGGCCTGGTATGATAAACATGCCAGAGAACGTTCCTTTAAAGTAGGGGACCAGGTGATGGTCTTGAAGGCGCTTCAAATCCATAAGATGGAAGCGTCATGGGAAGGACCCTTTACGGTCAAGAAGTGCCTGGGAGCGGTTAACTACCTCATAGCATTTCCTAACTCAACCCTAAAGTGTACCATGTTAACTCTCTAAAGCCTTTTTATTCCAAAGAATTAAAGGTTTGTCAGTTTACAGCCCAGGGAGGAGATGATGCTAAATGGCCTGAAGGTGTCTACTATGAAGGAAGCAGCAATGGTGGCGTGGAAGAGGTAAACTTCTCAATAACCCTCGGACGCATGCAGCGCCAACAAATCAAGGAGCTGTGCACTAGCTTCGCGCCTCTATTCTCAACCACCCCAGGACAGACTGAACGGGCATACCACTCCATTGACACAGGTAACGCCCACCCAGTTAGAGCCCAACCTTACCGGGCTCTGCACGGCAAAGCTGCTATAGAACGGGAGATCCAGGACATGCTACGGATGGGTGTAATCTACCCTTCTCACAGTGCATGGGCATCTCCAGTGGTTCTAGTCCCCAAACCAGATGGGGAGATACGCTTTTGCGTGAACTACCGTAAGCTAAATGCAGTAACTCGCCCAAACAACTATCCAATACCTCGCACAAATGAGCTGTTGGAGAAACTGGGACGGGCCCAGTTCATCTCCACCTTAGACTTAACCAAGGAGTACTGGCAAGTACCGTTAGAGGAATCTGCCAAGGAAAAGTCAGCCTTCATTACGCACGAAGGACTGTATGAGTTTAATGTGCTCCCTTTCGGGCTGCGAAATGCACCCGCTACCTTCCAAAGACTTGTAGATAGTCTCCTAGTGGGATTGGGAGAATCTGCAGTTGCCTACCTTGATGATGTGGCCATATTTTCTGACTCCTGGGCGGAGCACCTAGAACATCTCCGAAAGGTCTTTAAACGCATACAAGAGGCAGGACTAACTGTTAAGGCTAAAAAGTGTCAAATAGGCCTCAACATAGTGACTTACGTTGGACACCAGGTGGGTCAAGAAACCATCAATCCTCTACAGGCCAAGGTGGATGCTATCCAAAAGTGGCCTGTCCCAAAGTCCAAGAAACAAGTCCAATCCTTCTTAGGCTTGGCCGGATATTACAGGCGATTTGTACCACACTACAGCCAAATCGCTGCCCCACTGACAGACCTAACTCGAAAGAACCAGCCAAATGCAGTCTGGTGGACTGAGCTGTGTCAAGAGGCCTTTAACCAGCTTAAAGCGACACTCATGTCTGACCCTGTGCTCAGGGCCCCAGACTTTGACCAACCGTTCCTAGTAACCACAGATGCCTCCGAGCGTGGTGTGGGAGCAGTTTTAATGCAGAAAGGACCCAATCAACAATTGCACCCTGTCGTGTTTCTCAGCAAAAAGCTGTCTGAGAGGGAGAGCCACTGGTCAATTCCCAAAAAGGAATGTTACGCCATTGTATATGCTCTGTATATGTATATGTATATGGGAGTGCACCAACCAAAGGAAGGGCAGTCCATGTGTGATATTCTGTGCTATGGCTTTAAGGGGTACATCACGGAAGTCAACACCCTCAGGGTGAGGGGGTTAAAATGGATTTAAGCCATCCTTACACCTCCCCAACCCTGAGCTGCTCCAGAGTTGGCATAATTTAGGCAGTTCCAAGGGCAGCCTCCCCATGCTGTCCTGTAGGTCGCATGCTCTGCCCAGAATCTCTTTTGCAGTGCTGCATGCTGCAGTTCTGTCCAAAACTGTCTCACCTGCTCTCAGATCCACCTCTTAAACCATGTGAGGAGTCCTCAGGTAACAACTGTCCCCTGTGGCGCCTGAAACAAGGGACCCCTCTCCTGGCCAGCTATGTAGCTTTTTAGGGCCCTTTTATGATGCTCTACTCCTCTTGACAGCATAAAATGTCAGAACAGGGTTGAGGTTCTGACCCATAAAAATACTTATGGGCAAATGAAAAGTAACGTGTACCACTAATCTAAATTATTTTATTTTCCCTGTATGCAGTGTGCCACTCTTGAAACTGCAGGCACATGAATGACTGAACACTGAAAACACAGGTTACAAATTTAGACTAGTGCAATAAATAGCTTGCCAATAGCAGGCTCGGTAGTATGATTATCTGTGGGAACTTAGGGTGTGTCTACACAGAGAAGAAAAACTGGTGGCTGGCCCATGCCAGCCAACTCAGGCTAGCAAAGCTTGGGCTGCAGGGCTATTTCATTGCTATGTAGAGGTTCGGGCTCAGGCTGGGACCCATTCTCCAGGACCCTTCAGGGTGGGAGGATCCCCAACCCGAGGCTCCAGCCCAAGCCCGCAAGTCTGAGCCTTAGCCAGCCTGGCACAGGCCAGCTGGGGGGTTTTCTTCGCTGTGTAGGCATACCCCAAGAGTATTCTATTTTCAGGGAGTGCTTGAGGAAAGAAAACAGTATTTGTGGAGGAAGAAATAAAGCTTGAATGTTGCACTGGCTTAGCTCCCTCTAAAGAAACTGGAATATGAGGGAAAATAAACAAAAACAACCAAACAACCAACAATAATCATGGCAGCATCCCAGATTCCTGTTCCCAAGCAGAAGGGCATGGAAGGAAATGTGTTTAGCAACTGGACATTCTTTAGATCACAATAGGAAAACTACAAAATTGCAAAGGGTCTGGAAAACAAAGTAAGAGTAGCCATACTGTAAGCTGTAATGGACAACAGTTGCCACATGCTCCTAGAGCATCTGGAAATGCCCGCAGAAGACCAGGAGGACCCATGTAAAATCCTAGAAGTGCTCCAAAAGCATTTTCAATCTATAAAAGATGTTATGTACAATAGGTCTCTCTTCACCAATTGTGATAAAAAAATCTGGGGAAACAATATCAGTATATTGTCAGACTGCGCAAACTGTGTCCTTCGTGCAATTATTAAATCTTAAAACATGAGCTAATTTGTGATAGATTAGCAAGAGGAATGAAAGGTGCAGGCGCTTGAATGAGAATGCTCAGTGGGCCCACGTTAACTCTGTCAAGAGCTATCGACATGTGCAAAGCCAGTGTTAAGTATGTAAGCAGGTTATAATATTCAGGTTTAGTTTTGCTAGCTCAAATAAATGTGACAAAGGAGATGTTACAGCAATTCATTGCCTGATAGAGGGCGCTATAGTATGATTATGTTGTGGTACTTAGAGTATTCTACTTTCAAGAAGCACTTGAAAGAGGAAAACACATGTGGAAGAAGGAATAAAGCCTAAATGTTGCACTGTGCACTGTCCTCTCTCTTCCTCTCTCTCTCTCTCTCAATCTGTCTCTCAAATTCTCTCTCTCTCTCTCTGCTTGCGCGTGAAACATAGACTGACACGTCAACAAAAATATGAATACATTCCCCAGCCCTCAAAAAATTAACACAGCTCCCATGCCATCCTCAGAAATCCTGGGTAAATATAAGCCTGCCAGCATGCTATGAAGGTCAACAAATTCAGGAATTGTCATCCCACCAGAGGAACGAAGTTTTGAAGCCAGTGCCATCCACCTAGACTGCCCTGTGAACAGTTCCCTGATATAGATGTGTCTGGACGGTGAGCACTGTTCTTAAATGCCATAACATAACTTGAGTACCTAAACCAAGAAGACCTTTATGAGTTAAAACTAACCCCTCAAACTGCACTTGGAAATTGACAAACAAGTTTGGATAAAATAAGAATTGACCTAGTTCGTCACTCAGAACTCAAAACCACCCTTTATTGATGTCCCCACAAATATAGACAACTTTTTAAAATTATTTTTAATTTTAACAATCCTTTTTAAAAATGAATTCCCTGTGCAATTTTTATTACCGTCAGTTGTTACAAGAACTATAACTCAGAGGGAAGTGAGAAATAATGTGTCTATTTTTTTAGTCCAGGTACTTTGTGCTTTCAACAGCATAGTATATGTGATCAGTTTCACTGTTTCCTCCCTTCTTACAGTTAGTCCATTTCTCCCTAACTGTTTTTTGGGGTTTTTCCCACAGAAATAGGGAAGGATCAAGCATGTTTTAAAATATGAAAATGTGACTGTAAAACCACAAACATTGGCAGTGGGACTCAGGAGAAGCTGCAATACCTGAATTACTTTACATTCATTTTTTAACTTGATTAGATTTTATAATGATAATTATCATTGAGAAAATAGTGATCTGAATATTAAAAATAAATATTAAGCTCATTTTAGGAAAGCAAGAATGCAGAATCTAGCTAATCATCTCTCCCTTGTGGCTGTAATCTGTTATTCTATTACATAACAGTACAGCTTCTATAGACAAATTAAATGGCAATATACAATATCTGCTTGCTGCAGAACAGGCATAGAATTTTGGTGAAAAGTACATTTATTGCAAATTGAAATTTTAATTTTGAATGTGTGTAGTCAGCTTTTAAGACAAAACTACTGTTATAAACTGTGATTTGGACTCCATTATTATCTATTTTAAAGATCTTTTTTATAACACCAGCAATGCTGTATCATGAAAGTGTATTTGATTTACCACATTAGTTTTAGCAATGGGCAAACTGTGACAAAAATTATCTGCTTCCTAATTTCTTTTTACCTGACAGAGTGCAGAGATGGAGATACATTTGCAGCAGTAAAGCAGTCTGAGCATTACTGAACACTTTCCCTGGCATGTGTATGAGCAAACTTTCTGTTGTTTCAAATAGATGAAATTAGGCATTCAGGTAACTTAATACTAATAGAGCTCGGTTCCTAAAATTCCAGAAATTTAAGACTCGAATCTAGGGAGTCATCTTGTCTAACCAATACCAATGCAGCCTTTTTCTACGGTACTTTTTTAGTTTGCTTTTTTCAGCCTATTTTTAATGATTCAAGCAATAGGGCTTCCACCACTTTTCCTGGGAGACTATTCCACATTCTAATAGATCTTACTGCTAGGAAAATTTTCCTGATATTCAGTCTAAATTTTCCTTTGCTCAATTTCATCCCATTACTCCTACATATGCCCTGTGGAGGCTGGTGAAAACTGAAAGTTGAGTAGGTAAACCTGACACATTATGTGTGCTCAGAGCCAATTTACAGCAGTGGGGAAAGTGATGGAGTGAATTTACAGCATTCTGTAAGTGACAGAGAGGGTCTTAGGACATGCACTTTCAAAAAATATTTCTGATTCTTGATGAAAACCCCAAAGGATAGAAAAACATCCAAAGGCTCTAATGAGTTTAGATTTTTTACATCACTTCAGCCAAACAGAAGAATCTTCTGTAAACAGATAACAGCTATGGAACATTGTTTATGATACTACTGCCAATAAAACCAAGGGAAAACTTACTCTTACATGGGCATTGAATCAGATGCCTTCCTTATGCATCAAACACAGCAAATTCTTTATTCTTACTTATTAGGCCAAATTAAAATCTAGGCTGTAGTAAGATTCCCTGGGTTGTTACCCCACTACCACATAAAATATAATGAAACACATAGTTGGATGATGTGTCTATATTGTAAATGTTCTTAGGTAAATAAAATTATTTCTACACACATAAATTTTCATGATATTTTGTCAGTAATCTTTCTAACAAACAAACTTGCTAAACCACTTTTCCCACAATCCCGCCTTCTTTTCCTTTATTTCTCCTTTATTTCAGTGTCTGATTTTTTTTATTACTATTTATTACTTTTATTACTGCAGTGTCTAGCAGTCCTAGTCACAGACCAGGACCCCATTGTGTTGGCACTGCATGCACTTTCTAATTAGCTTTTATTTAAGCATATATCAGGGTTCACAATCTTGGCATCATGTCTGAGTCCTCTCTCTCCTTCTCCACTCACATCCAAGCTCTCACCAAATCCTGTCTCTTCTTCCTTTAAAACAGCTCTAGAATCCCTCCTTTCCTCTCTCTCCTAGAGCTAAAACCCTGGTCCACACTTCAACTACTGCAATCTGATGTGTGTCCTGCTTACATCCTGCCACTCCAGTCTACTCAAAATACTTTTTCTAAGTTTATCTTCCTGGCCATATCACTCTTCCTTTGAAATTGCTTCTCTGGCTTCCTCTCACCTTCTAGGTGAAGTTCAAGCTTTTCATCCTCATAATGCCACCCCTTCCTTTCCTGCTCTCGTCTCAACCTATTTACTTTCCCAAACCTTCTTCTTAAGCACCAGTTTATATCCTTCTCTCATTCTCATGTTCACATCATTTTCCATACTGCCCTTTATTCTTGGATCTGAATCCTCCTATCTTGTGCATCAAAACCAATCCCTCTCTTCATCCAAATCCCGCCTCACAATGCACCATTTTTAGACTAGTGTCTGTCTCTGATTTAGATTGTAAGATCCTTAAGACATCAACCGTGTCTCTCTTTATATTGATTATGGAAGATGACAGGCAGCCAGTGAAGTAGTTCAAGGTGGGGCACGATATGATCACAGCAGCAGGAAAGGAAGATGACTTTAGAAGCCTCTTGAATAGCAACCGAGACTCCCTCAAATCTAAGAAAAAGTTTAATAAACTAACAAAAGAAGGATAAAGAAGTACATTAATCTCACATTATACAAGGTACTCTTCAGGGACAGGACCAGAATTATAGCCAGATGCCTAGATAGTGGTTGAAATTGCATGAACAACAAGGAAACACAAAAAATAGTCACTCATTGACAAATATAGCTGGGAAAACCAGAAAGCATACATACTACAAGAGCTGGCTGCACCATTTGTTATCTACAATATGCCCTATGAGGTTAGCACTTTGAGGAAGCATGGACAGTATGGATGGACAAAACAGATGAGTTTGGGAGATGTTATAAAGGAAGAAGTGAGAACTTATCAAGAGCCTCGGCATAAAGGGAGATGGACAAAAGACAATAGGAGACACTGACATTAGAGGCCAGGGAAGTGGGGAGAGCAGTATATCAAGGGCAATGGAGGAAATTTTAAAAAGTGAAGGATTAGGAGAAAAGATTGGAAGTTCAGTTAGGATATATTGGGGCAAATTCATATCTGGTGTAGTATCATTGACATCCGGCTCAATTTAGTCCAATGAGTTTAAGATGGTGCAATCTTGCCCAGAATCACCGGCTGAAATTCTGTGGTTTGTATTATGCAGGAGGTCAAGACTGAAGGATCACAGTGGTTCCCTCTGGCCTTAAAAATCTATGACTCTCTCTGGTCTCTCCCATAGCTCATTTCTTATCACTGCAGTCTATCCAATGTAGTGCTGCAAAGCTTATTTTCCTCTGCCATGGCTTTGACCATAACCACACCTCTTCAAAACATTTCACAGCCTTCTTGTCTTCTACTTGGTGGAATTCAAGGTGCTGGATTCAACCTATAAAGCTTTAAATGGTTTGGGATCCAGTTCCCTGCTAGGTCACCTCTGTCCTCTTGACATTCTGCGGCAGTTGAGATCCGCAGAGGCACTCAAGCTGGAGCTGCCTCGATATAAGAGATTTAAAACTAATGACAGGGAATTCTCTGAGGGGTGCTGTCTTCTGGAACTCACTCCTCGCCTTGGTCCTCCAGAACACAGATTTGTTAACCTGCTGGGCACACCACCAACCCCATATTTTTCTCTCATCTCTAAGGGGTGGGCTGAGGTGGATATATTCCTTTATATTCAGCCTATGGGACAGGTTCCCAGAGTACTGACCCCATGGCTATATTTTAGAAATTTGAAGAAATATATACTATACCAAGTGCAGCCTTTTTCCCCTCTCCTTCAGGGTGATGCACAGTCTCCTCTATACTCTTCTTTCATCCTACTATACTTTCCGGCCCACATATTCTTCCCAGTCTGCTCTCCCCAGAGTTTCCTTTGACTCCTTCTCCCACTCTGCTGTCTGCCTTCTTTCATGCTGTTCTCTGAAACTGAACAGCCGCCTGTCTCTTGTACACTAAGTGCCTTCAGTCTCTCCTCCCTTCATGTCCTTTCTTAAAACCCACTTGTTCCAGGAATGCATCTTATGCAAATTTCCTCACTAGTTGTGTTCCTGTGCCCTCTTGTTCCTGAATGTTTGTTGTGTTCTGTTTTTATTTGTTGGATTGTAAGCCCTTTCGGCCAAGAGTCTTGACTTCTCTTTTGATTTATAAATTGCTATTTACTCTTATGGCACCAGATCTATCTATCCACCTAAGCAACTTCCATGAATTAAAAGTTGGCAATATAAGGTTAAAATACTATCACATATGGTACTGTTTCCAGTCAGTGATTGATGACAAACTTCTAAAGTAGGGGAATAATGATAAACAACACACTTCTGTACAAATTTTCAGATGAATTGTCATTCCCAGAATTTTGTCCCTGCCCTGTCGGAATGTTGATGTGATAACTGGTGTGATACGTATGCAAACCACCTTAATGCTGAAATGCAGTGTGTGGCAAGATGAATTTATAATGTAACACTGAAGCCAGACCTGTTGCATTCTAAAGGGGAGTTTAAATGCAAATAAATAGACTAGAGAAACACTGCAACTGTATTTCCAGCTAACTTCCTCATTTCTGGAGCCTTCTCCAAATTGTAACACCCTTTTCTCCCGCTAGCAGGACACACCAAGCAATATAGGTAGTGAGAAAGAATTACAGTTAGAGAGAACGGTTTATTAGGATTTTCCACACACACACACACACACGGCAAGATATTCCTGACTAAGGAGTGTAAAAGATCTTTATAGCCAGTAATCGGACACATTTTAAAGTCTTAGTAATTGAAGGCAAATTTATCAGTGAATAGTGCAGCACCTAAGGTGAATTATTATGTGCTGGAATGTGGCAAAGCCCTCTCTGCTAGAGTGATGTACTGTATTTATTCTTCTAAGTGAACCTGTGATGGTTTCTATTTCCTCTAAAAAGCTTCCCCCCATCAGACCTATTTCTTCCTGATTTGCCTTGCAACTCAAAGTATTTTACAGAGCACAGCGCCTCATCCACAGCTGAGAATGCTCAGTCAAGGCATAATACCATGCTGTCTTTTGCCCTCCCCCCTTCATTCTTAGTAATTTGATTATTCGGTCACATCTTTGAATACAAAGTGCTACACAGATGGGTTCATCTAAACCTAACATCTTCAAATACAGTGAGTAGCTAAATGATGTATCTTAATGACATACTTTCAATAATTCTTATAATGCAAGATCTCAGCCTAGATTTAATGTTTCATATCCCTGGGATTTGCACTGAAATTATTACACACATTATGTATTCTACTCCTTGGACTTGGAATTAATTCCAAAACAGAGCAAAAGTGCATCCTATTTGTTTTCTTGAGGGAGTTCACATCAGTAACAGTCTATTTATTCTGGAGTTTCTGAAGTTCAAAATACTCTTTCACTTTGCTGTGTTGTTTGATCTGTACTGAGGAACTACATGGCATATTTTATTTTTGTTTTTCATCTTGGATATTCTATTTTCTTGCTCACTTGTAAAATAATCTTTATTTTGTCCAAATTTACCTCCTTTAATAACAGAGGTTATTATAAAACAGTAGTATCTTCAATATGTAACTATCAAAATTAAACAGTGAAATAACTAAATCTCTATCTTCTTATTTATGAAAACCTGCCATAAGAAGAGAATTCACAGTCTGCAGTGCTTTGATCAATCAATCAATCAATCCATTGGCTATGTTTCTAATACAGGGGCTTAGCTGCTGGAAAGACTCCAAACATGACAGAACAAAGCAGCTAAACCTATGTTAGGTTGTGATCCAAGAATTCCCAGGCAATAAATCTTTAATTTGAGAGACTGGCAACCATCACAAAATTAGAATTAAAGCAACATTTAGCATCAGTAATTTTCTTGATGTTACAAGAATTTGCCTTCTGAAAGGTTTAGCCTTTATCTGGGGTATATTTCCACAACACTCCTACCCACCTCCCTCTTCCAAACACAAATGGTTGTGACACTTCCTTCTTTTATAGCTCCTCCTGAGTTGCTAATGTGCCCTAGCTGGGCTCAAACTCATTCCTCCCCATATTCACCCTGTTAGGCTCCCTAGCAATTTCTGCAATGAGGACAAACACCTGCATGAGATATTCTCCTTATAAAGAGAGTGTTAACCCTCACCTTGCCAACAGCCCCATCTCTGTTATTCAATTATCAACCCTCTAGGTGGTGGATAGGGTTTTTATTTGATTTCCAGGATCAGTTATGCACTTGCCTAAACCTCATTCACAAACACTTACTTGGCCTCATAATTCTTCTTGCAAGAATTATGCCAGAAGGCATGTAAGATATCTGAAGAACAGTTTATCTTCAACATTAGGTCCAATTTTTTTTCTGTATGTTAAATAAAAGAGAGTAAAGAACTACTATAAAGAGAGAAGCTGTATTTTAGTGCTCAAAAATGCTTTTTTAAAAAATCTCTCTCTAAACCATTTCTTGCTGTTATACATATTATTTGTCATTAATTCTTTGCACTTTTCATACAAGAACCCCAAACCTTTTGCAAGTAACCTTTACGATACTCCTGTATGGTAAATTAAGTATCACTATACCAATTTTACAGATATGGAATGGAGACACAGAAAGACTGGTTTACCAAGGTCACTCAGTGAGTCTGTGGCAGAGTTAGGACTTAAGCCTTGAGTTCTGAATGTCTGTCCTCTTTTCTAGCCACTAAAAACACTTCCCTTTTCATAAGCCCATCAGCAGTATATCACTCAAAGCCCAGACCAGCTGCACTTCTAATATGACAAATATGATCTTCTTACTCTCTTTCTGAGGCACAAATTCTAACATATAAATGAGAAGCACACAGGAACAGCAACTAAAATGCAAGACCAAAAATAGACCTATCATTCTGGGATGGAATGCCTGGATCACAAGGGGCGGGGTAGGCAAGTCAAGATCAACAAAGGGTGTTAGGAGCCCAAACTTTAGATTTAGGGACTACTGTGATCCACAAAATTCCCGCTCAGCTACTGCCTAACTCTATAGGTACCTAAATTCACTTGGCCCCTAAATTTTCCACTACAAAAATTCCCTTGGCACAGGCAGACACCCAGATATCTAAGTGTCAGCCCAATCTTCAAACCACATGGATGTAGGCAGGAAAATGCCGTTCTTGTCTAGACCTGCACACAAAATGAGTAGGGCAGAGAAGGCAGTTACAGCTACTCTTTAGTCTAGGGGTTAAGGCCTTTACCCAGAATGTGGAAGATCCTGGTTCAATTTCCTTCTCAGCCTGGTGAAGCAGAGAGATTTGAAAGGGTTCTCTCCTCAGCTGAGAACTCCAACCACTAGAGTAAAGAGTTGTTCTCATTGTGTTTCTGGCCCAATTAACATTTAATACAAAGCAGAATGGCTTCTACAAGAGAGACTGCCTGCTCAAGATATCCTATAATCCAATGGTCAAGGCACTCAGCTGAGAGATAGGAGTTCCCTGTTAAAATCCCTTCTCATTCATCAGGCAAAGGGGGGAATTAAGCTAGGGTCTCCCACATCCTGGGGGAGTTCCTTAACTAGGGCTTGTCTACATTACCCGCTGGATTGATGGGCAGCAATTGATCCAGAGAGAGTCGATTGATTGATCAATCGACTGCTGAGCACTCTCCTGTCGACTCTGGTACTCCACCTGGATGAGAGGCACAGGCGGAGTCAATGGGAGAGCGTCAGCCATCGACTTATCACAGTGAAGACACCACAGTAAGTAGATCTAAGTACTTTGACTTTCACTATGTTATTCATGTAGCTGAAGTTACATATCTTAGATTGACATCCCTCCCCGTCTCTCCTCCCCTCCCCCGCAGTGTAGACCAGGCCTTACTGTGCGAATGGTTATGTGGGAGGCGTTCTTCCCCACCTCAGCTGCTTTGTGTGGAGTTAGGTAGACACCTAAGCCATTGCACAAGAACATTTAGGTGCCAGTTTCCTGACTCCAAAGAGAGTGTTATGATAATCACAGCATATATGTAGATGAGATCGATAAAAACATCAACTACTTTTGCTGGAAGGTTACAAGGTAACACTACTTTTATTTTTAGGATCATAACAACAACACACCGTAACCAAAACAAAGAGAGCCAAAGCAAAATGGTCCCTAAGAAAGAGAGCACCTTGTTCTAGGCTGCATTTTTCCAGACTCATTCTGATAGTGCACTTTCCTGCAGTGTCCCTGGACCTGCAAGCAGGACCCAGAAACCTCTTACAATTAAAGTGACAGCCTACAGTTCCAGTACAGTTGTCAAATACACCACAGAGGGATTCCCAGCTGTGGATCCCAAGCAGAGGTAGGATCCTCCCTGCAGACTGGATTTAGGAGCCAAACTCAAAGAGGGAGGCAGGGCTTAGGACACACCCTTCTCATTACCACTGACTGTCTTAGGTGGCTCCCTGCCTATCACACTGGTTTTTGTGGATCCCATTCTCAAGTGACTGTGTCTCCTCATTTCATTGTGTAGAGAGTCTAGGCACCTAACCCAGGCTTCTTGGATCGTAATGATTTTCAAAATGCAGTGAAGTTAACTGTTGCAATGTTCAGTGCTGAAGGCCTTTGTGGATCTGGCTGCATGTCCTTGCTTAGCTCCTCGGTCTCTATCACTTATATTTTACTGTTGCTCTTTCTGAAATGCCAGGGTTCAATTGAAGAAAGAGTTCCAGGTCCTCTTACCTACAGTGCAGTGTGGTGGGAGATCCTATCCATGCCTCCTGTTGCTCCCCTCCCTCATCATTTGATGAAGCACAGTAGCAGTGCTATATAGGAATACAAAAACAGAAGAGTTGGCCGATGTGATAGCAGGGCCATTGGCCATTATCTTTGAAAACTCATGGTGATTGCAGGAGGTCTCAGATGACTGGAAAAAGGCTAATGTAGTGCCCATCTTTAAAAAAGGGAAGAAGGAGGATCCAGGAAACTATAAGCCAGTCAGCCTCACCTCAGTCCCTGGAAAAATCATGAAGCATGTCCTCAAGGAATCAATTTTAAAGCACTTTGAGGAGAGGAAAGTGATCAGGAACAGTCAGCATGGATTCACTAAGGGCATGCCTGACTAACCTAATTAACTTCTATGACGAGATAACTGGCTCTGTGGATGAGGGGAAAGCAGTGGATATGTTATTCCTTGACTTTAGCAAAGCTTTTGATACTGTCTCCCACAGTATTCTTGCCAGCAAGTTAAAGAAGTATGGTCTAGGTGAATGGGCTATAAGGTGGATAGAAAGGTAGACACCTAAGCCATTGCACAGGCTAGATCATTGGGCTCAAGGGATAGTGACTAATGGCTCCATGTCTAGTTGGCAGCCAGCATCAAGTGGAGTACCCCCAGGATCAGTCCTGGAGCTGGTTTTGTTCAATTAATGTCTGGAGGATGGCATGGATTGCACCCTCAGCAAGTTTGCAGATGACACTAAACTGGGAGGAGTGGTAGATACGCTGGAGGGTAGGGATAGGATAGAGGGACCTAGACAAATTAGAGGATTGGGCCAAAAGAATCTGATGAGGTTCAACAAGGACAAGTGCAGAGTCCTGAAGTCAGGACAGAAGAATCCCATGCACTGCTACAGACTAGAGACCAAGTGGCTAGGCGTCAGTTCTGTAACCTATGGGTTACAGTGGACGAGAAGCTGGATATGAGTCAACAGTGTGCCCCTGTTGCCAAGAAGGCTAACGGCATTTTGGGCTGCATAAGTAGAAGCATTGCCAGAAGATCGAGGGACAATCGTTCCCCTCTATTCAGTATTGATGAGGCCTCATCTGGAGCACTGTGCCCAGTTTTGGGCCCCAAACTACAAGAAGGATGTGGATAAATTGGAAAGAGTCCAACCAAGGGCAACAAAAATGATTAAGGGGCTGGAGCACACGACTTATGAGGAGAAGCTGAGAGAACTGGGATTGTTTAGTCTGCAGAAAAGAAGAATGAGGCGGGATTTGATAGCTGCTTTCAACTACCTGAAAGGGGGTTCCAGAGATGATGGGTCTAGACTGTTCTCAGTGGTAGCAGATGACAGACCAAGGAGTAATGGTCTCAAACTGTAGTTGGGGAGGTTTAGGTTGGATATTAGGAAAAACTTTTTCACTAGGAGGATGGTGAAGCACTGGAATGGGTTACTTAGGGAAGTGGTGGAATCTCCTTTCTTGGAAGTTTTTAAGGTCAGGCTTGACAAAGCCCTGGCTGGGATGACTTAGTTGGTCCTGCTTTGAGCAGGGGGTTGGATTGATGACCTCCTGAGGTCCCTTCCAAACCTAATACTCTATGATTGTATGATTTGCCATACTGGATCAGGCCCAAGGTCTGCCTAATCTCCAACAGTGGCCAGTACCAGGTATTTTAGAAGGAGGTGGAAGAAGCCTCATGTTAGGCAGATATGGGTTAACGTGCCCCTGGGATTAGGTCTCAGTCTGATCTCTAATCATTAGAGATTAGCTTACATCCTGAGGCATGAGCCTGAATATTATTTAAATGATTCCCATCTATACCAGCAGACCAGACAGGACAAATGGCCTGTGGCCCTTCTACACTCTGAGCATGAGATCCTGAGTGTAAGGGGTACCTATACAGAGTTTTTTGCTGGGTTAATGAGTCTAGGTTAATGAGTCAGGATAATAGGCATTGACCACTTTTTCTCCCCACCATGAACTAGTGCATATCCTCAAAGGACTGCATTCCTGCCAAAGGGTTCTTTTCATGAGCCACTGTCTTTCTTTTTTCGTGTCTGCTTTGGGATGAAGAAGAGGTGAGTACTTAGCCTTGATTAGTACCCAGAGCACCAGTTTCTCTCTCAGCCAGCAAAAGGATAGGAATGTACAATAGGAATAATAATTTTAATGAGAAACTGAGTGCCAAGAGAACTTCACCGGTAGAAGTGAAATCAGCTCTTCTACATAAACAATTAGTGGTGCCAAGGGACTAGTCATTCGTTGCCCAGAAGGAAAGAAAAAAGAAAACCACAAGAGCCTTTAAGGGTCCTTAATCTTAAGAATGCTCTTTGCTGTTAAACACATAGCATTTGCTTTGTGCTTCAGCAAAACTCAAGCACAGAAGGCATCTTCTCTTTCCAACGCTCTGAAGCTATAAGGATCTAACAGTAAGTAAGTACAATAACAATAACAGCTGCTCTATATGGCATGTTTTAAGTTTCCAATTCAAAGTCCACTGAACTCGCTTTAAAGCTTTACTTGACAACATCGAAATGTGTGCTGAAATGTACAGTTTAAGGAAGTAGGCTGTAATAATGAGGGTCAGAATTTCTTCACATCAGATTACGCCTCCCCTGCTCCTGTGCTGGTGTTTGATATAAAGGAAAAGAGCCCCCAAAACGATAGAGAATCGACATAGGAATGCAGGCCATGTTTCAATTATCATTATCCATCTGCTTCCATATAGATACACCAATGGCATCCTCCATGCTTTCTGGGGTCGCAGGAAGCAATACATCTGAAAATGGGATCATGCAGGGAAAATGTTTGAGAACCGCTGGGCTAATACATATACTCCCAACAACATGAAGCACCAGGCAAGAGGTGGGAAGTATGTTTCCAGCGGCAAGCAGCACCCTCTGAAAAACATCCCACCCTATGCTTACGTAGTGTCTCAAGAGCCAGTCATGCAATCACCCATTACAAACAGCCCTCTGCGGAAGTTTGTCCATAAGGTGGGATTTCACCCACAGCACAAGAACCCATTGAAGAATTTTCTTACGCAGGTTCCCGGGGTGGAATGGGGGAGGCTCTACCTCACACACATCTGATGCTGTAAAGACAAATGTTTTATGTTAACATACTAAAATGTACTCAACCAATCTGACGCAAAAGAGGCCATTTTACGATAGTGATCCTCCTTTACACTTGAGAGCTGAGCCAAAAAAAATCCCACTGGACTATATCATGAAAATGGCTATGTCTCAGCATGGCTCTTTTTCACCTTCAGTAGGACAAGAAGCAAATGATTGCAGACCCTGAATAAAAAGACCTAGAAGACTTATGAGAGGCAGCCAGCTGAGTCTGGCATTTCCATTTCTTTACTGTTCAAGGAAGCCTGCCTTTTCAGGTGTTAATTCGTTCACAGTTTCCTCTTTCAAAACAGAATTCCATCTCATTCTATCTAGGATTGAACACAGGCTTAACCAGGCTAACACAGAAGAGACAAACCATTCCGTCATGGTGTGGATAGACCATATGAGATACTGTGAGCGTTCAACGTTAGTGAGGAACCCAGTAGGACCTTGGCAACCTCTGAACAATAACCAGGGCAACATTTCTTCTGCCTAAAATGTGAAAATTCCCCAAAATCAGAAGGCATTGTTATGTAATTATTATTTTGTGTTGGCCTGGCTTTATACTCAGCTGCTGTGGATTGGCATCACTCTGCTGAAGTGCATAGAGCTAAGCCAATTTTCACCAACTAAGGTTCTGGGCCTACTGTGTGCAATTGACTAATTAGAACAAACCTTGTCAAAGAAACATTTCGTCACATTTTCTAAGCAAAGATCAACAGCTGTTTATTCTTAGAAGAAATATTCACATTTGTTTTTCTTTAAGATATATAGTAAATCCAGATTATAGACTTTGCATCAGTAATTCTAAAAAGGCTTGACTCATATACCATATTGCTTGTAATTTCTGATATTGAATTCAAAGTAAAATCTGTCTCAAACTATACTATGTTTTAATTAAACATACGTACCCAAGATTCAGAGACCTCCTTTTCAATCCTTCTTTTGTAATGTTTAGATCTTTCAGACTCCAAAGAGTAACTATATAATGGAAGCATGTTTCATATCTATTTTCTCTTTATTATTTATAAGTTATCTGTATTATCCCCAGGTCTCCAAATCTCTAAAAACAAGTGTAAATAGTCATTCTTACTAACTGCAGTGTCACCTGCACTGATATGGTCAAATCTGGTAAACAGCAGGTTCCCCTGCTGTTTTAACTCAGCCAGCAACATGCTCTGCGTCTGGCAGATGCCTCTGTTTTGTATTTCTTTTAGGCAGCTAGCAACCATATGAACATTTTGAAATTCTTTTCAGGAACCAGTGCCCTTCTATGTAATAAGGACCATTATGCTAGAACAAAGCAATGAAGAAATCGGAGATGTACAGGTCTCTAAATTTGGATCCCTAAAATTTCCAACAGCATTCATAGTAATTTCCATATGAATATATAACTCTTCTGCCAGGTGTAGTCAGCAGCAGCAAGGACTGAGTTCAAATAGTTAGGAGTCCCACTTAAAACCAACAAACTCCACCAACTTAAGCCTCTATCTAGAATTTCTGGGATCAATAAATACCTTCCCTGGGTGCCCTTTATAGACAGTACTCCCCTGCCCACCTCCAATCCTCCCACCACAAACTCTGACTCTGTGTATGAAACAAGGAAAACATTATTAGGGAGAAAAGAAACATCAACCTGGGAAAACACGTTAATAAATGCATCCAAATGAACAGTAAGTAACACCCTCCCCGATGGCAACTTTGGCAGGAGTCCATGAGCTCAGTTCCTCCCCCGCAGTGTGAACATCCACCAGACGAATGTCTTTTACCAGGTTCCTTCCCCATCCACTACATCTCAGTCAGGATTTGGTGTCAATAGTTAGCATAGTCCCAGACTCCTACGGTGCACTAGGGCAGGCCTGTTCTCCAGTCCCTTGGGAAAAGTTGCCTGATCCCATGCTGAAGCTCCACCATCTAACCCAAGAATAGTGATTTCAGCTTTATTTAGTGGCTGGGTAAGAGGAACCTCACCCGTGTTCACTCACTTCTGCTGCTGTCCTCTGAAGATTCTGCAAAAGGCATTGCACACTGTCGAGGAGCTGCCTTTGCATCATCTCAGTCAAAGAGCCAGCTCTGTTTTATCTCCCATCACAAAGTCCTCTGATTACCTCATCTCTCACTGGAAAATCCTCTCAGGAGAGAGAAACCAGTCACATAGGAGACCCTGGAGCAGTCTTCTGGAAACTGCAAGGGCACTCTTTTCCCCCTAGCTTCGCTCTACCTAACCAATTCTGATGTGGAAACTGTTATGGTGGCTCCTATGGTGTCACTGGATGAATTCTGGGTAGAAAGCATATACAAAAGTAGCCTTACTTCCCCCTGTTCCCCAGTAGGTGTGAGCAAAAGGTCTCTTCCCCTCTGGACCTTCTGTCCATCTTAAGTGTTGGGTAAATAACGTAGGCAGATAAAGTAACTCTGAATCCATTCTTCCCCGTGTTCATCCACAGATGGGTGCAAAGAGCACCTTACCCTCTAGAGCTTCAGGCCACACCGCTTACAAATATAATGTGACAGATATGGCAATTTCCGGCAATATCTTTGGGAGATCTTACAGTACTCTGTTTATGTATCACTGTGGGTCAGGGATTCCTTGGGGGAGTATGACCCCAATGCCTCCTGGAATTAAAGACAGCATGAGGTGACTAGGCAAATTCACTCAGGTTGTAACACCTCCAGAGAGATACCCCATCTCAAGAGGCAAGCATATACTGATTCAAACTGGATTCTCCAGAGACCAACAGACAAAGAAAGGACTTTTGTATCAATAGCCTGCATTTAAACTGACTCAGGGCCTTCCTTCTGATCCAGCAAATGGACAAGACTTTCTGTCTAAGGAGGCCTCACCCCACCTCCGTGTCCTTTCCGGGAGAGGCTGGAAGGGCTTTGGCCTGCTGAGCCCCCATGAGACTGATGGGTGACCTCTGATAAGCTTTTAGCGTGCATATAGGTTCTTTTTTTGATTTTAATATGTTTTCCTAGACTCATATATTCAAAGTTCAGAAGGGACCATTGTGATCATCTAGTCTGACCTCCTGTAAAACACAGGCCTCAAAATAATTCCTAAAGCGTAGCTTTTAGAAAAACAGACAATCTCGATTTAAAAATTGCCAGTTATGGAAAATCCACCACGACCCTTAGTAAATTGTTCCAGTGATTAACTACTCTCACCTTTAAAAATATATGTCTTGTTTTCAGTCTTAATGTCTCTATAATTCTTTCAGTTTAAGAATAAATGTGCTTGCTTATAAAGAGCTGTGTAGTAACTTGTAACTGCAAGCAACTACACTGTTCATAGCTTTCAAAGAGGAAGCCAAGCACATATGCTGGCCTATTTAGGCAGTCTGGCTTGCTGGGGATATCACAGTACATAGACTATAGACTTTAAGACCATCATGATCATCTAGTCTGACCTCCTGCACATCGAAGGCCATCCAATCCTATAGTTGGCCATTACCTTTGGCTGAGTTACTGAAGTCCACAAATATTGATTTAAAGACTTCAAGTTAATGAGAATACATTATTTACTCTAATTCAAACTGACACGTGATCCATGCCCTATGCTGCAATAGAAGGTGAAAAGCCCCCAGGATGTCTGCCAATCAGATCTGTGGGGAAATTCCCTCCCGACCCCAAATAAGGCAATCAGTTGGACCCTGAACTTGTCGGTGAAACCCACCAGCCAGACGTCTGGGAAAGAATTTCTGATAGCCATTCAGAGCCCTCCCCATTTAGTGTCCCATGTCCAGCTATTGGAGATACTTGCTAACAGCAGTCACAGATGTGCTATATGCTATTGTAGGCAACCTCATCATATCATACCCTCCATAATCAAGCTCAATCTTAAAACAAGTTAGTTTTTATGCCCTCACTACTCTCCTTGGAAGACTGTTCCAGAACTTCACTCCTATGATGTCTAAGAAGTTCATATAATGTCAAGCCTAAACTTGTTGATGGCCAGTTTATATTTTTTTGTTCTTGTGTCAACTTTGGGCCTTAACTTAAATAACTTCTCTTCTCCCCTGGTATTTATCCCTCTAATATGTAGAGCAAACATATCTCCTCTCAGCTTTCATTTTGTTAGGCTAAACAAGCCAGCTCCTTAAGTCTCCTCTTGTAAGGTGCATGGCCATTCTTAGTTGGTGGAGAGATTTGTCTGGTTAATTCCAATAACGAATGAGACTCTGGCATGCTTACTAGTTACGCGACCGCTGAGCATGCTTCAATACTTTAATTAGTCTTTAAGATGCCACAGGACTCTTTATCACTTCTGCAATTCCAGACTAACATGGCTACATCTCTGATTCTTGTAAGGTAGGTTTTCTATTCCTCTGATCATCCTAATGTCCCTTCTCTGCACCAGTTCCAGTTTGAATTCATCTTTTTTAAATTTGAGAGACAAGAACTTCACACAGTATTCCAGATGAGGACTCTCCAGATCCTTGTATAATGGACATAATACTTACCTCTCTCTACTAGCAATATCTCACCTGACGAATGCTAGGATTGCATTAGACTGGACTAGAAGACCTCTCAAGGTTCCTTCCAGTCTTATGATTCTATGATTGACCTATACACCCACATCTTTCTTCTCTTCTGTCTTTTCCAACTGATAAATCCCCAGCTTATAACAAAAATTCTTGTTATTAGTAACTAAGTGCATGACCTTGCACTTTTCACTATTAAATTTTCATCCTATTTCAATTACTTCAGTTTTCCAGTTCATCTAGATCTTCTTGTATAATATTCCAGTCCTCCTTTGTATTGGCAATATCTCCCAACGTTGAGTCATCCACAAATTTTATTAGCAAACTTCCACTTTGTATGCCATAGTCAATAATGAAAAACTTAAACATTAGTCCGAAGGCCAATTCTTGAAAAACTCCACTAGTAACCTCCCTCCAGCCTGAAAGTTCACATTTCAGCTTGACTCATCGTATTCTCCCCTTTAACTGGGTCCTTATCTAGGTAGGTGAGGACTTGTACAGCCTTGAAAAATCTCAGTCAGGAGGGAGTGAGGTGAGGGTCTCTGCCTAAGAGAGGTGACGGCTGAGTAATCAGGAGCATATAGTGGGTGCTCTTGGTGGACCACAGAAATGCATAGGTGCATTTGCCCTGAACTGTGAGACATAAATTTTAAAAACTGTTTTACAAATAACCCTTTTAGAGACTAGTATTATTTTCCTATTCAGTAACAGGCAAATATTGGTTTGATCCCAAAGTTAACATCAAAATCCAAATGTCACCAATAACCTGGAGTTTTGATTTGTATGAATCACTAGTAGCCAGGGGCTCCATCCAGTAGAGTATGGTTATTATATCTCATTTTCCTCAGGGCTGACCAGGTATACAGTCCAGTCCTTGTGTTGGCAAAATTTCCATTCAAGTGAATGGTAGTTTTACCTAAGCAAAGGACTTATGTACTGGGGTATGAAAAAGGCTCTGAGATAATGTATCAGCAATAAAACAATGATTTGTAAAACATTCTTATATGTTTCATTTTGAGAGGAAACACTTGGCATTCTCAGCACCCCTATTCAGAACTCCAGACTAATTCTCTATTATGTGAAGTAATGTTTTTCATGGATTTCAGAAACTAGGAAGTGGACCTTGAGATTTTATAAAGACATAAATTGTAACCACTATCAAAATTACAGCAATTAGCAAATGATTATCATATGCTGGTATCTGATGTACCACAGTCTTTCTCTATCCTAAGAACAGGTAATTAGGGGGAATCTGTGGAATTTGTTTTGGCAGCTGTCTTAAAAGAAGACTTTGGTAGTCTTTTATCTGGGATAAGATTAGAAAGCTCTATAGTCTAATGGTATAAGTGACAAACCAAGCAGGTCCCCCAATGTTACCTCAAAGTATGGTCTTCTTCCACTCTATATGGAGCCACATAATGATTTCAAACTTCTCAGGAAAAGTGGCTCATTTTCAGGGCACTCAGAATTCCAGATGAAGTTAGCAAGAGTGGTGAGTGCTGAAAATCAAGACTTTAGATGCTATAAATGCAAAAGCCCTTACCCAAATTTCCTCATTTTTACCTTTACTTCTGACATGGACTTTAGTGGATCCAAAACACCACATTGTTGGAGCATTGGAATGACCCTTCCACACATACTAGACTTCAAGCATTTTAAAAAGTGTAAGTTCTTATGATATTTTCTTGCTTGGATGCGTTTTTAATAAGTTTTCTTTAAGAGCCATATCTGAACCCTTGCTGACACTGAATATTTGCATTACTCTGTGAGTGGTCCCACTGAATGCATTAAATTGCATCCCAAAGACTCAGCCAATAGCAAGGGACAGCACCTTGCCACTTCACCTCCAGAGCATCCTAAAGAACTGAGGCCCAGTGAGCCACAATTTCTTCCTTTCTTTCCCCTTGCTGATAGTAATTTCCTACTAACCCATACCAACAGTAAATTCCTACCACTACACTCATCCTTAAACCTGCACAACTTCCCCAGTTCTCTCCCAATCCCTGCCCACATAGTCTAGGGAGCTGGAGATGGGCTGGGGATGGAGGATGGATCCATTGATGATTATCTGTTCTGTTAAATTCCTCTGAAGCACCTGGCATTGGCCACTGTTGGAAGACAGGATACTGGACTAGATGGACCATTGGTCTGACTCAGTATAGCCATTCTTTTGTTCTTATGTACAAAGCATTCCCCTCTGCATACCCAGACACTGATGCAGGAAATTCCTAAGACATGGAGGAATTATGCCCCTTTATGAGACATTCTGCTTAAGTCAAAACGTAGTCCAGTGAAACTATTTACAGATTAAAGTTACTAATTAGTATGAGTTAGGATGCTAGAATCTAGTCCTCAGACTGTGAGTTTCTAGCGGCAGGAACATGTTTTCTGTTGCATCTTGTCCAGTGTTAATCATGTTTCTAGTTCTTAACAATTAATAATAATTTGGTAAAGTAGTTGAAAGAATTAATAAAGAAAAGAGGGAGCAGACAATCATGAACTTCTCACATATTCTGAAATGTATACTGACTGTGGTAATTAAGCATGCAGAGGATGTTAAGATTATGATATTACTTGTACGAAAGGCTGATCACATTTTGTTGGGGGGGAAGGTTGTGCTTTGTTTTGATTTTGAAACAAGCAAATACTATCAATTTTTAGGCTAGCTACTGTTATATCTTAAAAATACAGAGACAAGCATGTGATAGACTAATCCAGATTCTACAAAAGATATACCACAATAACAGATTCAAAGTGCACAGAAAAATGAATGTGAAATTAAAAGACAGCATTTTTAGAACTGTTAATTGTATGGTAATTGGAAGTCAAAGCAGAGTCTATTTAAAAATCCAAGAAGTCTATTAGGAGTCCACAGAACCAATAGCATGTCAACAAAAATTAGAAAAGGAGACCAGATTTTAATTGTAAATGGGATACTAATCATCAGCAGTTCAGTTTCCCAAGTGTCAGAGATAGTTGTTTGACATTTTACATTTTACTCTTCATTTTGAAAAAAGCACACAAGTGGCCTGAAGATGGGCAGGTTTCTATTAATTGGTAGCTAATATACAATTAACCCAGATAAGGTAAGAACAAATAAGGCCAAATTTTCAGTGTGGCCTTTGATTGCATACAGGCCTTTGATGCTGTAATCAGGGACATCATTGCATATTGCATGAGTTTGGAAGCATGCAGTCAGAAGCCCTTGTTAAATCCTGGTGAATATTTTTGACCCACTCCATACCCCAAGAGCCATAGACAGGGACTAATGTATTCTGTAACACTGGACCTTAGGTTCCCCAATGAGAAACCCTGCTTCTTAGTTAACTTTTCAGATATTCATCTAGGAAAGGCGCAGACTCAGAAATGATTTAAGGTTGTCAGCTTAGACAAGAATACATTCCTGCATTACAAAAGTGTTCAGAATAGTGACTTTTCTTAGTAAAGGTTACCATATGAGCACTTTGTATCCCATATTCTTCTTCTGTAATAAGATCCTTCTCAGCTGCTAATGAATTTTTGGCATATGTAATGACTTCCCATGTGATTATTGGCAGAGTTTGAACCCAGGCCTCAATGCTATGGCACAGGCTGCTTCCACTTTAACCCAATGAACAAGTCCATTAACTTACAACAGTAGCAAGCTGCTAGCCTTGATATTGATTAACATTAACTAAAACCTAGTTCACCACTCTAGGCAGGTGGCTGGGGATGATTCTTTACCCTGTTTTTTCTTCTACTTGGAAGGTCCTAGTTAACCTGTGATCCAGAAGCATCTTTTGTGGGTGTGTGGTCCTTAAAAGGTTATTCAAACTGCTTGTCAGCCAGCTGGAGAGAACTGACCCTTCCCTAGACCTCATGTAGGGACTAAGCATGATCATTTCTTCCTCATTGTCATACCCCAGTGCCTGCTTGGGGCAGTTTGGGACTTTGGCTCTGAGTAAAGCACAGGGGCTGGGATAGGTATTAAGGCTCCCACCACTGACCCTTAGGAAGAAATCCTTATCAGATTCATTTAGGCTTATGTCAGCAGAGACTCCATCCAAACAATCCAGCTCCAGTCGGCTTAGACCTCAGAGACAGCAGGGCTGAGAATTTGTCCTTGCAACTGGAAAATCTATCCAACCCATGAAAGTTCAGCAGATTTCACACCACAGAGCTATAAATGGTAAGGATTTCATCATCAAACACTTACATAGCTAACAACATGTTTTTTTCTAAAGTGGCATTATAGCTACTGCTTCTGCAGCTTGGCTCAAGTACCATCAAAGTAGTGTTTGTGGATCAATCATTTGCTCAGCTTCCATTTGGCTGCACAGATCCATCTACCCATACTGAACCTATTCACAAACATTTGTGCAAATGGGATTGTAATGCTAATGGCTCTGGGGAAAGGGCGGCTGTTAGCAGCTGCAGGGATTGCACCTACGTCCTCTAGATCTTAGCACATGAGCTTCTACTGCTGGAGCTAAAAGACCGACCTGTTTTGGCCAAAGTTATAGCAAGTACATCAATCTCTAATTGGCCTGGCTACCACTAGCCATAAAACAGAGCACTACATCACCTGGTCATGGCTAATTTACTCCCTGGAGCTGGGTAAAGTACATTGCAAGCCTTAGATGTTTCCCAGTTCAATTCCCCATGCAGAACACCACCACTCTGTACGCATAGTCAGCAGCAGGAACTAATGTGGCACCTCAGAGCCTTAATGCGTGAGTCTCTATTGCACAAACTAAAAGATACAGCTCCCTCGGCCAAGAGTGTAGCAGATTCGTCAATCTCTGTGTGGCCTAGCCATCATTAGGTGGATACTTCATGCCAAGTGGGTATGGTTTTTGGATTTTGTTCCCTATAAACATTTGGGGAATGGCTGTTCTTCATACAAATAGCATTCTTCCCAGGCTAACAAAGGAATATATACGCAAACAATAATCATCATATTCAATATCTGCTATTTATCATTTGTACCTCTCCTGTTCAAAATGTTTCAGTCATGTAATCATGAGACATAGGTGACCAGTCATATAGCACATGTAGTGATCATGAACACATTCGAAGGCCACTGCCTAACACAACTGAGCACTGATCCTTGAGGGAGATTCCTAGGCATAACGGTAGAACAAAAGATAACAGAAATTAGAATTGGCTTGAGAACAAGTTTGCAGACAAAAAGGGACTGAATTAATCAAATAACTCATTCCAAATGAAAAATTGGTCCTTTTTGTAATTGGCTTGTTTGTATGTAAGATATATTTGCTTTTCTATTTCAAGTAAATTCCTCTTAATAAAGTGAACTACAGAGAAGCGAATACAATACTTCAAACGTCAGGAATAGGTTCAAGATGTAGACCTTTAAAATGTAATACTAATTTTGAATCATTCATACTTAAACCAAAATTTTCAAAGGGCGCCTAAAGCTAGGCTCTTAGGTTCTGGTTTAGACACCTAAATATGTGACCTTATTTGGATAGGTGTTGCTGAGTATCCCACGGCTCCAAAATGAAATCAGTAGGAGCCAGTAGGTGCTCAGTACTTTAGAAGACAAGTCAAAAATATTGGTTTAGGAGCCTAACTTTAGGTTCCCATTTTAAAAATCTTATCCTGAGTAAACGTCTGGAAACTGGCTGTGATCTAAATGTAAGATCTAAAGAGTGTAAAACCCTGACCAGATTTCTAAGGCATGAGTACCCATGTCAAAACTAGCAAGAGAGAACAGAACAGCAGTAGAGCAAATGGAATGAACCAGTTCTAAGAGATAAGGCTGATGGAATCCAGTGCGGTACTAATATACCCTAATCTACTCAGTTATAGAAATGAGATGCTGTAAGGAATGTTTGTGATCACATGTGTCAACAGCACAATAGATACTGATCACACAGGAAAACTGCCATATATTAAAAAGAAATTGTATGACTATAAATAGCCCCATAAAACCAGATCAGGGCAGAATGCAAGAAGAGATACCTGCATATTTGTGTGTACACTTCTTTCACAATATATAAAACTAACACACCATCTGTTTGTTTGGCTAATAGTGATTAGAATCTGTGAATTACTTTAAAAGGTGACTTTCAAAAATATTTAGCAGGAGGAAATGTCTTTGAGAGATAGTGTCTATCTTCCAGCGTTATTAAATTTGCTATGTAAGTCTGTTACATGGCCTCCACAGTCATTCAAAGTCGCAAATGTTTCCCAGAATTCTTAGGAAAAGCTGACATACTGAACTAATCTTTAATTTATTGATGTACTACTTCACTGAGAGATGTAGTATATCAATAAATGGCTTAAGTTAAGAAGTTCAGGTATAAGAAGTGGTAGGAGCTTGCAAAAGTACATCAAGACTTGCCGAAAATAAAATCAAGAGCTGGTGGGAGAAAACTGATGTCTGAGAAGGACACGAAACCAAACAAACAGTACAAACTTTTAAGATCCACAATAATGGTTTTCTATAAGGCAGCACCGTTGGGAATTTAAAATGTTACTCTTTTTTATTCTTTTACATCCTTATCAATTGTCTTGTTGCTGTGAAAATAATGTCCTGGATTAATTAACAAGCCAACTGTTGTCACACCACAAAATAGGAAATAACTGCGGCACTGAGGACAGTGTGGTGGGGTTAATGGTAGCTATTTAATGGTGCCCATTGGTGTAGTACTCGATTGTTAACATCCCGTCACAACTGGCAGAACTTAGCAGCACTCTTGTTTGACTTGGTATTTGGCTTGGCAGAAAGGACAAAGGCTAAGTGCAAATCTGAGCTCACATATTTGAGCACATAGGACAATACTTGTGATTACACTGTTGTCCCTTCATTTAAAAAACAAAGTAGTGAGGGGCAAAAATACATGAAAATTCAGAAATGCATCCACCGAAACAATAGGAAATGGCAAATGCTAGGGTGACAAGGACTGTCCAAGTGCTTACACCTTTGCATTAATCTGAATTGTCATGAAACTCAGGAGACAGTCAGGAGACATTGAGGAGCCCAGTGCCACAACAGCAGTTGTGGGTCTCAAGATACCAGCTAATTACCGTGCAAATCAACAAAGGACACATAGTCATGCATAGAGTGGCCAAGGATATATCTTTCCTGTGCACACACATGGGGGAGGGGCTGTCATGAGTTGATAGCACTGGCCTGTGTGTCTGGGGAAGTCAGTTTAACTTCCCTCAGAACAGCCCACACACAGGGGTCAACAGAATGGCTTAGCCCTGGGATGGTACATAGTTGCCAACAGGCCAAAATAATTGCCAAAGAAACTTCTCAAAATAAGGAACACATGCAGTACAGATGCTTGACAAAAACTGAGGAAAGAGGCAGCCATGGACGAAGGAGATTGAAGAAGTCCCTTATGCATTTTGGGTGGGTGAGTGTCAAGGGGATGTGACTGATGCAGTGTTGAAGCGTCCTTCCTGTGGACTTTGTGAGCTCACCCTCTCCCGGAGAAGTCACCTCCTACGATTCAAAGAGTGGAATTTGCTGGGAAAGGAACTGATGAAACCAGAAAACTTCGCATAATTTCCTTGCTATAGACAATAATAACACCACAACATCAATGGCATTAACCCCCTCAGGCACAGTATAGAGCTGCCCATGAAAGTAGGGGAGTTTGGTGGTGGTTGGACAACCACTGGAAGGCAAGTGAAGGGTTTGTACTGTCCGTCCAGTAGAAGTCCTTGCTCCTGAGTATTGGGTGATGAGGTTTATGATTATGTAGTTTGCCCATTAGGCCTATAGGCTGGCTTGGGGCCTGAGGTAAACCTATGTGCAGAATAGCACCCAGGGCAATGGAAATCATGGAACGTCATAAAGCTGTCATGAGCTGATAGCACTAGCCTGTGTCTCTGGGGAAGTCAATTTAACTCCTCTCAAAATAGCCTACAGAGGGGTTAACAGAATAGCTTAGAACTGGGATGGTCCATAGTTGCCAACTGGCCAGGAATTTTACCAAAGACACTTCTCAAAATAAGGCAGATGTCTGGAGGCCATCAGGCTCCCACCCACAGTAGGGTCTTATATTCACCCTGGGCATAGGTTATCTGAGAAAGGTGAGAGAAAAATAAACAGAGAATGACCTAAAATTCCTCCACAATGGGCATAGACTCTCCAGACTCCTGTTTATTTGAAATAAATAATACCCCCTCATCTCCTGTGACGACCCTCATGCTTTCTATGGCTCGTGCTATGCCCTTGATGATTTTTTTAAATTTCCCTTCTCTGCAGTCTTCCCAATCTCACATAGCTTCTTCCCCGGAACTAACCACTTGCTGGATGCTCAATGGACTCTCTCCCAGACCCTTAAAGTTCCTTCCCTATTAGCAGCCAACTTCAGATTGACTCCAAAACAACAATTCCAAAGCCATCAGCCAAGCGGGAAAGAATGTATGTTTGCCCCCACATGCCCCTTAAAAATGGCTTGGTCAATGTGTCCTTGCAATACAGCTGGAGTGAGGAAGGCTCATCCATGGTAACTGTTAGTGGTGCAAATTCTGGCACACACTGTTTACACTCCAATGATTTCTTGAGCCCAGATGTGGTCATTTAAAAAATCATTGGTAGGTTCATTTTATAGGCTATGCTCATATTGACAGATGTAACTCACTTTCTCCCAGTTGCATTCTCCTTTGAAAATACTCAGTGGATGCAAACTCCGCTTATGCATAACTGTTATTGCCCATACTACAACCTGAATTAGTGTTGCAAATTCTTTGAAAATGTAGCCCTAAATGGGCCTGGACAGTGGACTTCCCTTTTAACCCCACAGGTGGTCTGTCCATAACAAGACTGAGGCGATTGATAAGACAGGAAGCTTGCTGTTAATACAACACAAAGCACCATGTGAAACCTTGCTACTTTGTGTTGTACTTGTCCTGTGGATAAAAAAAGTACTCTGATCTCCCAAGCTATCATACACCTTTCACAAGTACTAAATTCATTTTATTCGTATCTGAACTCACTTTATCACTTTAAATCATTTCAACAATTAACATGTAGTACTAATTTGTACTAACTATAGGTTCTTCACAGTAGAGCCCCAACCTGGTACTTACTCAGGTAAAAGTGCCCCTAAAGCTAATGAAAGATTTGCCTGAGTAATGAGTATAAGACTAAAGCCTAGGTTAATAAAATCATTGTTGGAGAAAGACAACAATAACCCAAGTAGATATAGCACTCCTGTTATCTCCCTGTCAAAAGATCAAATATTTTATTGTGTAGGTCTTTTAATAAAGCGCCCTACCTTACAATTTTCTCTGTAAAACAATCTTTTGCCTTTTAAAAGAACAACAAAGAGGAAACTTTCAACATCAGATCTGTTTCTGAATGCTATATTAAACAGAACAAATCTGAATCTTTCTAGTTCAGCCTTGATTGGGACTCTGATTCCAAAACAACGAGTATTTCAGAGAATTTATATTCCGCTATTTCCTCCAAATGTTATGTTTTTAATCTCAGATTCCTACACTAGCCTCTTCTACCCCGTACTCCTTGCATCTCACTTGTGGTCAGTGTTTCTGTCTGATTCCATTCACAGACAACACTTGTGAAGTTTCAGATTTGTGTTGAGATTTCTCAGTACAGCTTTAAAGCCAGAAGCCTTAATATAACCTGGAATCTGAACAAATGTGGCTGTGAGTGATTAGAAGAGAAAGAAGCACTGACTGTGAGCACTGAGGACTCATTATGTACTTTATAGTTGTGTGCTAACCACAGCTGTAGTGAAAGGTGACCTGCAAAGAGGAGGAAAATGGGTTTGTATCTTTATTTGCTTCTTTATGGTGTGCAAAGTAGGCCTGAAAATCTTCTATGTTATTTAAATTTGCAAAAGGGGGAGAGGTCTTGTTATTTTTTACATTAGAAATGAAGCCATATTTTTCCAGGAAGACTTTATGAATGACTGAAGAGCTGGTAGGTCATGGGTTCCAAAGAAGTGAAACTGAGCAATTAAGAGTGAGAGAGATTTTTAGTAAGATTATTTCAAGTTTTTTAGTTTTCTTTTTTTTATTAAAAGCGATTTACCATGACTCAAATGCCTGATGAAAAGTTGGGAGAAAAGATCTCTTTGTTAAAACTTTGTTCAATTAAGTGCTGAGAACTATGCCAGGAACTTATTTAATTCTTTTTTTAACCCAGTTATACTTTTGGCTTTCACAACACCCCCTGGCAACATGTTCCACAGGCTTACTGTGTGTTGTGACCAGAAGTACTTCCTTTTATTTGTTTTAAACCTGCTACCTATTAATTTTATGGGGTGTATTATTTGTTCTTGTGAATCTTGTGTTATTTGAATGAGTAAATAACACTTCTTTATCCATTTTCTCCACACCATTCATCATTTTAGAGTTCCATCATATTTCCCCTTAGTCAGCTCTTTTCTAAACTGAAAAGTCCTGGTCTTTTTAAACTCTCCTTATATGGAAACTGTTCCATACCCTTAATAATTTTTGTAGTCTTTCTCTGTACTTTTTCAAATTCTAATATATCTTTTTTGAAATGAGGCAACTAGAACTGCATACAGTACTCCAGGTGTGGGTGTACCATGGCTTTATTTATATGGCGGCATTATGATATTTATTGTCTTCTTATCTACCCCTTTCCTAATGATTCCTGACATTCTATTCACTTTTTTGACTGCTTCTGCACATTGAGCAGCTGTGTTCAGAGAACTAGCCACCATGACTCCAAGATCTCTTCTTTGAGTGGTAACGACTAATTTTAACCCCATCATTTTGTATGCATAATTGGGATTATGTTATCCAATATGCAATACTTGCATTTATTAACATTAAATTTTATTTGCCATCTTGTTGCCCAGTCACCCATTTTTGTGAGATTCCTTTGTAACTTTTCACAATCAGCTTTGGACTTAACTATCCTGAGTAATTCTGTATCCTCTGCAAACTTTGCCACTGCACAATTTACCCCTTTTTCCAGGTCACTGATGAATACGGTGAACAGCACTGGTCCCAGTACAGATCCTTGGCAGACTCCGCTATCTACCCCCTCTATTGTGAAAACTGACCATTTATTCCTACCCTTTGTTTTGTGTCTTTTAACTAGTAACTGATCCAGGAGAAGACCTTCCTTCTTACCCCATTACTGCTTAGTTTGCTTAAGAGCCTTTGGTGAGGGATCTTGTCCAAATCTTTCTGAAAGTCCAGATACACTATATGCCTTGTATCATCCTTGTTCCCCCCCTTGAGCCCCACTCAAAGAATTCTAATAGTTTAGTAAGGCATGATTTTCCTTTACAAAAGCCATGTCAACTCTTCCCCAACAAATTGTGTTCATCTATGTGTCTGATAATTCTGTTCTTTACTACAGTTTCAAACAATTTACCCATTCCTGAACTTAGGCTCACCACCCTGGAATTGCCAGGATCGCTTCTGGAACCTTTTAAAAAAATTGGTGTTACAACACACAGAAAAATATAATCGCTGAAAAACCCTGACGATCTTACAATTTAAATATACAAGATAGGCAAAGGGTGGGAGGGGAAAACAGAGATGAAGAAATCACCCACATACAAGGTTACTAGTAGAACCAGGAAGAGAACTGCTGCTTCATACATGTCAAGCCAGCACCTTCTCTATAAGACCAAGCAGCTTTTTACAGTGTGCCATGGGGAACAGGAGAATTACCATTTGGTGTTGTGTCCCCTTCCTCTGGTTCATCATACTAAAACTGATGCCTAGATGGTAAGTTTTCTCCTGCTTTTTTTCTTGAATCTGGGCATACTTCAAAGATGTATTTAACATTGATATTTTTGTAACTGAGACACATAAAACCAAATATGATGATGATGGATAGGGCATGCCCTAATCCTAATGTATTCAAAACGAAACAAATCAGAAGGAAAACTTGTCTAAACTCTTCTTTCATTGTGTTCATTTCTGAAGCTGTAAAGTAGGTTAACAAATGAACTGAACCTATGACCTAGCAGTTCATCAGTGAAGGTGAAGTGGATGAGATGGAAGTAGAGCAAAACCTGAAAGTAAACTTGGAATTACATTAACAACGATAATACTTTGCACTCCCATTGTGCTTTTTTTTTTAACCCCTGGATCTCAATGTTCTTTAAATTCCAGTGGCATAGGGAAGTATTATCCTGCTCGTTTTTCAGATGAGATGAAACCCCAGTGCCCAGAACTTCTGGTACTTGCTCAAATGTACATAGGCAGTCAGTGGCAAAAAATGGGGACCACAACCCAGAAATCATTGTAACCCACTGTTCAGTTATGCATCCCTCTCCTTTTCCACCTGCGGCTGATGCACAGAGGATAGCAAACTCCTAATGCTCCCTCCTAATGATCTTTCATTCCCATGGTAGAAGTTTGCACTGCAGCACTGATCGTCCCAGGATTCAAGCCCTGCCATCAGCTTGGGGTGGGAGTTGTTATCTGATCATCATCAAAGTCACATTTTAAGAGGGAGCCTGTAAAACAAAAGCCTTTCCCCCAAACCAAGAGTGATCATAAAAAACATCCATTGTGTTCTACAGGAGCCATGCAGTAGAGCTCCAGTATTAGCTGGAGGAAACCTCATTAAAGAGCTGATTTAGTAGGTGATGCAGACGGAGTTTTCTCTTGAAGGGATTTGAGGGAAGGATCTTTTTATGTTCCTTTTGAAGGAGGAACAAAATTCTAAATATTGTTAAGAACATTTAGGTGTCCCAATTAGAAAATGAAGAGTGAAGTATTTAAGTGTCCCGCTCCAGTGGAGGAGGAAGAGAGTTGGGATTGTTTTTTGGAAGACAGTTATTCAATACTTCTTACGCTAACAGCCTGCTGTTCCAGAGGAAATCTTCGGAGACAGGAGAAGATGCAGAAAGACCAGCAGCGACTGTACTAGCAACAGGCTCCTTATGCCTCGCTGACAGTTTCTGGGAACGCAAAAGACCATTAGGGGTTAGAATGTCATCAGCTATTTCTGTTTGCTTATTTATTTTCTTTTTTCCATTTTGAACACTCAAAATTCTGCTCTTCCACAAGAGACATTGTTGCTGGGAGGTACATATTATTTGCCGGGGGGAGTGGCAGTTTTTCCAGGGGAGAGAGGAGATGAATTTGCCTGCCCATTTGACTGGCATTGACTGACCTCCCATTGACCTTATTGCAGAGCTGCAGACCCACCGCTGAGATATACAAAGTCACCCTTCAAAATAAGACCACTTGAACACGGCTTGGGGAAGATCTCTGGGGGAAAAAACATAACTGCTTGTCAGGTTTTAACATTTTACAAACTTGCTAAAACAAAAAGAAAAGAGAAACCAAGTTGAGGGAGCATGTCAGGCTGGTTTTTGTTTCCAGTGTCAACATGTACTATTGGCTTGTTAGCTTTTTAGTGTCAACTTTTTTTAAAAAAAAAAAAGTGTTGTTCCAAAAATGAGATGGAAACTCCAGAGAAACTGAGGAGTCATTTAGTCATTGATAGCACTCAGAAAAATGGAGCATTCTTTTATACTTAAATTTTTGCAACGGAGTTCACAAAATCACTTGTTCTTACACAAAGTCCAGACAGACACGCTGACTGATGATATTTTTCCCATACTGCCCAAGACAATTTTGTTCACTCATTGAAGCCAGTTGGAGCTTCGTCATGCTAAATTTGGTCCTTTGTATCTTAAAGCATCAATTACTCCCTTCCATAATGGTAGACCGGTATTTCCTGAATGACTGTCTCTTTTTAAACACCTGTTCTAGATAGCTTTATATGAAAATGTATTGTTTTATAAAACCTTTGAATAGTTCCTCTCCCCCTCTTTTCACACACCTCCTGGTTCACCTTTCTGATAGCCAGGGACAAAGTGAGACAAATGTACTGAGCCCAGGAAATAGTTTCTATAGCAACAGCAACTCCATTAAAGCATTCTGAACTTTGTTCCTACTCATGATATTTTAAGGTTGCAAATATTACAATTATTGATACCAGACAAACTCGCTGCCCTTTATACAGATCTCTGCCCTACTCATACACGGAGGCAAATTCTGCTTATTTACAGCACTGTCAATCCAAAGTCCATTGATTGTAGCTGGCAGCAATGTACTGAGAGCAGAGTTTGATCCCTTGCTTCTGAACTGTAAGACATCAAGTTACAGTTAGACTATTGTTAGAACAACACTTCATTTCAGTGCCGTAGCTGCTGTTTCTGGTGTTGCAGCAAGGTTGCAACATGTGCGTAGTGTGCAAAGATTACAGCCAAATTTAGTGGGATATAAGACTGCTTTGTAAGCAGTTACCCTACCCTATCTGCGCTTTCTCTTGTTCACCGAGAGCCTACATTCTTTTCAAGCATCTCAGGACATTTCTATGAGGGTAACTACTTCTGCCACCTGCAACTGTTCACTTGCAATGTTAAGGAGCAAGAGGAAGGAGACTTATTAAAGGTGATAACTAGGAATAGTGGCATTTAAACTCTACAAAGGAAAATTTAACCTGAAAAATCAGGAAAAAGTTCCCCAAAAGTGAGAGCTAATAGGTCATGAAAGACTCCCAGAGAGAAATAGTAGAAATCTCATCACTTGGGACATTTAAAATCAGACTTGATAAAAATACCAGTAAATATACAAGAGGGAACAATTTTGCCTGGGTGGGAGCATGGGATAGGGGAGAGTAGATTAGAACAACCCAAGCAATATATTCCATCTTGAGGTCCTGTGATATACTAAAAGGCTGATGTTATTTGAAAATGCCCCATACTCTGGCCTGAATCGTCTAAGGAAAGAGAAAGAATGGGCATTTGTGTAACTTAATGTCTTACGTGTGAGTACCCTGGGTTTTTATTTAAATACTTTATTGTTCCATCTGTTTAGTAGCTGTACTGTATATGACAGACTAATAAACACAAAATAACACAAAAATGGGTATTTTAAGTGGCATCTTCCTCCTTCAAAATCTTGCAGATGTTTGAGTCCCAGTGATATTTCTTACAGGATGGAGTTTGCAACTGCTATAATTAAGCAATACAGTACCATTAAGTCACTCGAGAGGAAATTAGGAACTAAACTAGTGCTATGTGCCGAAGAAGCCAAGCTTGTGAGCTGAGATCTTTATTCAGTACATGAAAGTCTGCTCCTTTCAAGTTTATTTTAAGATAGAAGGTGTTATTCCTATTACACACCATCAGAAGATGTAAAAAGTGAATTAAATCTGTATTCAATGTTTATTTTACGTGTAAGTTGGGATCCTAAATTGTGAGAAAAGATGTTTTTTGTCAACTGTACTCTCTGTTTTGGTATTAGTTTTTAATGGTCAGGAGAAATGTGCAGATTTGGAGTTTTTCCAGGGATTTGGCTATATTCCACTGACTCAGCACTGAGTTTAAAAAAAAAAGATCTTAGTCCTTCTTGTTGCAATAAGAACTGATTACCTTAAAGGTAATGTCACTTCTCTGAGTTGTCCTTCAAAACTCCATCTAGAGAGAGTCAGTTAAACCAAAACAATCACAGTATGCTATTTGGAAATGATATATGATCGCATATGAACTCTCAGTATCCATATAGAACACTGATACTAATACTCCTTATAAAAGTCAGTTTCAATAGAAAATATAAACAGGGTCAGAAGTGTTGTATCTAATGGAACAAATGACTGTCTTACAGATAACACTGAATGATTAGATCTTGGATAATCCACTATCAGAAGTGCCTCACATCAGAGAGACTGCTAGACCATACGGAGATTTACAAAGCCAAGAAAAGCTGTTCTGATTGCTGTTTCTTCACCTTTGATTTCATCTGCTTTAAGGTACAGGGTGTAGCCCACCTTCACACAGACCTGCTTATTCACTCCCCTCTGCTTCATATCAACAGTACAGCATCCCTACTACATGACCATTTTCCACCTTAGCCACTGCCTGCATCTCCTTCAAGGTTTTTGTTTTGTTTTGTTTTTGGCTCACAATGAGTTATTTGTCGAATGAAGCTCTGACTTTGAAGATGTTTCTGTCCCTCAAAAGTCACACGCTATTTTGGCAGACTCCAAGAAATCTTTGCAGACATTGGCTTGTCAAAAAGTATTGAATTTCTTCTCTTCTTTTCAGATGAGCTGCCTTTACTCACCTCTGCACTGAAACGTCAACAAGATATTGATGTTGTATGTTTTCAATTTAACCATTAGACTAATCTTTCTGCACTTGAATTGCTGCTTCAGTGAATTGCTCTTCTCCCCAATCCTGACATGTGTCTCCCCGATCTCACAATCTGCTGCATTTTGGCAGCCCTCGTAGATTAAGTTTTCTATTCTTCCAGTTTCTCTCCTAACTATATTGCTCTTTTCCCCTCCAGTTCTCAGCTTTAATCAGTTTTGATCTAGTAGGACTTACAGGAAGGGGATGTTATCAGTTGTCCTGTAACTACAACGCCAATAAATTATTCCATCTTAATCTAAGCGATTCCAAAGGTTTTTATTTAACCATCTGCTGCATTTGTCATAAGACACTCATTAACACATCATAACAAGACAATAGTTTACAGGATGCATTGCATGGGTTTACTGTTCCTGAGATCAGACTTCAAGCTTGCTGTATTTTATTATTATTATGTATTAATTGTAATGCAGTAGCACCTAGAGGCCTAATTCAGATTGTTCCATTGTGTCCTGAAGAACTTACAATCTAAATTGACAAGACTGATGAAGGGTGGTAGAAAGAGAGTATTGTTTTCCCCACTTTACAGACGGGAAACTGAGGCACCAACAGATTAAGTGATTTGCCCAAGATTACACAATGAATCCATAAGAGAGCTAGGAACAGAGCCCATGTTTCCTAAGTCTCAGTTCAGTCCCTTAATCACAAGGCCACCCTTCCTCACATCTTAGAGAGTATATTCATTTCAGCTTCAAAAGAAAATAAAAACTTGTTGCTCATATTCTGCCATGCATGAGGGGATACAAACTACTGATTATTATTTTGTTTTTGGTAAAGGTAGATTAATTGCCCCAGTTATTGGAATGCCAAACGCTGCTCAGAGATTCTCAAAAGACACCGATCTGTTTTGTCTTTACAAATTCTCTGCAAGAAGAAAAAAAGGTGCCTGTTTGTCAGCTGCCTCTGTGATTATGTTCAATATGAGTACACAAGGATGGTTTATTTTCATGAGGCAATTTCTGTGTTGCCATGACTTCCCTAATCTTCAGTCCATAAATCATTTGAGTCAACAACACACCAAGAAACTAAAATCCAGAGGAAATTTCTCCAAGGCTACTTTTTTCATCTTTCTATTTCCAGACAGAACTCAAGAGGTTGTGCCGACATGGGGTGACGCCATTACAGGAAGCTTCTGAACATTTCCTGGATATACCCTTAAATCATATTATTAAGTGAAGACTTTAAGTGAATCAGGAATAGTGTTCTGTGGTCAGATTAATCTTTTCATTCTGTTCCCTCTTGACCCTTACATGAGGATCCTTCTGTTGACTAGAGGATCTCAGTTCTTCTTCCCACTTCAAAAGCCTTCCTCCTAGCAACAGAAAAACTATTGACATGTGGAGGCTTCTAAGGCAGCCCCAGGCTGTGCTGTCTTGAATGTCAAAAGGGGTAGGGATCACAACTACAAATCAGCCATCATTTTAGTTAATAATATATTTCCTAGTGGTCTCAATCTAGTCTGTGTTGTACAGTTGCCCATATATTCTCCAGGGCTTTAAGTAAAATGGCTGCCCGGTGCCAATAACTCTGGGATTGTGAAAACATGCACCAGCTTCCTATCACAACTTAAAGTATGGTTATCTCAGGGCAAAGTGGGAGGTCAGAGGGAATGGGTTATAAGAATCAAAAGGTGGTGGAAGAAAGACCATGCAGAGATTAACACAGTGATCTGTGAGGTGGGTCTAATTCTCCATAGCCCTACACCTTCTGTGCCATCGACAGTTCTGCAAAGTGAGTTCAAATCACCTGTAAAATGGTGCCATATCAGAAGAGTATGGTTTTATGCTCACTTTGCCCAAGTGTGAATGATTATACAAGGTATAAGGGAGTGAAAAATCAGGCCCGATACAAATACCTAGCAAGGTGATGGACTGAGTTGTAAAAAGTCCGATTCAGGGCTGCCAGTTATATTTTAGAATTCCTCCACGCTCATTGGTGTGGGTTGTATATTGCCATTTTACCATTTATATCCCCAGAAAAGAGATTTTTTTTATCTGTACACGATGTGTAAATTGGCAGGAGGAACTGTGTCTAATGATTAGAGCGTGGAACTGAGAGTCAGGACTCTTAGAATTTGTGGCTGAGTCTGACACAGATTCACAGCTGGCTCTCTGCACTTTACTTTACCTGTCTGTAAAATGGTGTTACAACTACTCATTGGAAAGCCTAAAAAATAACATTTTTTCTAGATAAAGTGGATCATCTTTCACTTTTGTTCCCAGTAGTTTCAGTAGAAAATACTCTGTAGATATAATGGGGTTATCGGTTGCTTCCTGACCACTGGATCCCCAGTTACTCACATTACAGGACCAGACTTGTCCATTTTCCTAGCAGCCTCAGAGGGGAGGTTTGAAAGCTTTCATTTTCTCCTACTCTGCTTGTATCCATGGCTCAAAAGTCCCTTCATTCTCTGGCATAAATTCTTGTTTCTCTTCAACATGGCTTCAGGCTTCCCATTCAGACTTTCCAGTTTGTCAGTTTTAGTGAGAATTTGTTCACATATCCTTGAGAGATTACTCACTACATTCTAGTCATGGAGTGGCATTCCCCATGCATGACAGTTCCAAGGACAGTAAAGGGGTGGAGACCAATGTTGCAAAAACTCTAGTTTTTAAAAAGCCACAAAACATCAAGCTCAGGTTTGAATTTATTTTTAGCCTTAGATTCACTTTACTTTCTTTATTACATTGCTATCCTTCTTTAACATATGAGATGATCTCACAGGTAAAGTATCCTTTAAACCAGGCCTGCACAACTCGGAAAGCAGCGAGGGCTATATTACTGCAAAAAAACCAGCTGCGGGCCGAAAAGCCCCACCCTCGCTCTGCCCCCATCCGCTTCCCCCCACCACACTGCTTGGCTTGCCCCACCCCTACTCAAACCTCGCGGGCCCCACCATGAGCCTGTGCGGGCCGCATGTGGCCCCTGGGCCGCATGTTGTGCAAGCCTGCTTTAAACTATCATCTGATGTTCATGCATCTCCTGTTGACTATACCTAATGGCAGAATTCGGTGCCACATTTATCATCTTCCTTCTTGGCCCACATATTAAACTGTTGAGCAGTTGTGAAATAAAAGTCCAACATTTTCAAGGTGCTTTATGGAGGTGAGTAAGCATTACCAGTCCCATTTTACACATGGGGAACTGAGAGGTTAAGCTACTTACGTGAGGCCACACAACAAGCCTGCGGCAAGGCTGGAGCTAGAATCCACATCTGACACCCTGTCCTCTGCTACAACCATTAGATCACTAGCAAGTCTACATATTACACAAGTGTGAGTAGGAAAAGTAAAAATCCAGGCCCAAATCCTCAAAGCAATTTAGGATCAGGAAGTTAGGAGCCTAAATACCTCTGAGGATCTGGATCTCAGCCCTTAAATGTTAACCTTGCAGGTCACAAAAATGTCCTTGGAATTAGATGATTCTTCAGTACTATAACAAGTTCTCTCTCTCTTCTTTCACAAATATGAGACTGCATTGATTCAGTTGCTCATTATGATTTTGGGAAGATATTTCATTGAAACTTTCTTTTACTAGAGTCATCATTCTGTTTCTCTGAAAATGTCCCGATAGAATCACCTCTTTTGCATGTAGTAAGTCTTCTGTTGCAGGAGACTTCGCAGCTAAGCTCAAAAAGAACTCTGAGCAGCCTCTCCTAGGGAGTCAGTATAAGAGAAAATGTAAACAGAATTATAATATTTAGACAGACTTCCTGCATCAGTAAAACTAAGGAAGAAATTAAGATTTAGATAAAAAAGTCTAACATTAACTATATAATTCTGGAGCACACTGTGTACTTTGTATATCTTAAATACCCCTTCCTTGACCTCTCTCAACTAATTCCTGCTTCACCAAGTTTCTGCCTCCCCCACCAAAAAAGACAGTTTAAAAGCAAATTACCTCTTGCCAGAGAAATGACAACTGATACATTCACAACATCCCCAACAAATAATATTACAGCATTGTGTTAAAAGCCATGCATAATGATCAGCTTCAGAAAATTCTCAATAAAAAAAAGTATTTTTCCTACTTTAAAACAAACTGTCCAACCTTTAGGCTACACATGTAAAATATTTACAGTTAATTGCTTTTATAAGTAATATAAACTTTGATCTGCTCCACCACCAGTTTGGCACTGATATAATTCCATTCATGTGAAAAATGAAAAAAACCTCACACAAAAAATTCAAGTTATATCGATTTTTAAAATAATTTTCTATTAAATGTTTAGCGAAAAAATGTTTATTTTCTGTTTTCAACATGAATTTTCAAAAACAAAAGTTTTAACGTTTTATTTTGTTAAGCCACCATGTGATTAAAAACAATTCATTCATTTTTGAAGATGTCTTTGAAAGTGTCTTTCAAAACTAGAAAATGATAAGCGAAGAAATTATGAAAAAAACTTTAAAAATCAAGACACTTTTTATTCTAATTTTTAAAATGAACAATACACTAAGCTTATATGAGTTTGTCAATTTAACAAAGAAATTCATAGAATCATAGAATATCAAGGTAAGGGACCTCAGGAGGTCATCTAGTCCAACTCCCTGCTCAAAGCAGGACCAATCCCAACTAAATTGATATGTACCAGGCTGTTATCCCAAAGAGAGTCCCTGACGTGCTTCAAACCAAATGCACTGCTTCAGGTAGAATAAATAAATAGATTTATTAACCATAAAGATAGATTTTAAGTGATTATAAGTCAAAACATAACAAATCAGATTTGGTCAAATGAAATCAAAGCAAAATGCATTTTAAGCTGATCTTAACACTTTCAATATCTTTACAAACTTAGATGCTTCTCACCACAGCCCGGCTGGTTGTCCTTCACCCAGGCTCACCCCTTTGATCAGCGCTCCAGTCATTTGGTGTGGTATCTATAAATGTAGATGGAAAACAGAGAAAGAGCATGGCAAACATCTCTCATAACTATATTCGTGAAATTATAACCTATAACATTACTATAACAATACTGTAACAACAATGCTCAGTGCATCATGAGCCTTCTGAAGACACCCAACATGACAAAATTTGCACTGGATACCACACAATCATTTTATAAGGATGAACATGGGAGTGCTGGGTGTACAGAGAGTCACACCACCATTTTTAAATGAAAACATTGACAAATAAAAAAGACATTTTACAACAAAAAAAAATTCAAAAACTTTCAGTCAGCTCTACTAAGTACTGATTTACACCGGTGTAAGTAGAATCAGATCCACGGTCACTGAAAGTTTGATTCCTTTACAGCAGTGGTTATCCTTATCCAAACCAATGTGGCTTATCGGTATTTGTTGTTTATACAACCCTATCAGGTGTACACAGTGATTTACCGTTGGTCAAATGTGCCCAAGAACAATTAAGAGCAACCATTGAAATCAGTAGAGTTATTACTTAGGGTAGTAAAGTTAAGCACGTGTGTGTTTGCCTGAGGGTCCGCTTCAGGAAGGCATATTTTCAACAAAACTTAAGAACATGCTTAACTTTAGACTCTTTATAATGAAATTTAAGCACATGCCTAAAGATAAGCACATACTTAAGTGTGTGTTGAATTGGGGCCCAAAAAGTAGCAGATGGCACAACACACAATACAAATAGTATGGCTTAAAAAGCAATTGCCGTGAAGGCTAACCGAGTGGTGAGCAATCACTGGCTTATAAAGTGTCTTTAACTGTATCAAAACCTTGTGTCATCTAACCACCAGTCCTGGAAACAATGGGCCTGTAGCAGGGTGGCTACCCACTCCCTGACAGAAAGGGTTAAATGCTAGCCCTCGGAGAGGGCTGGGGCTGAGGGCTGACAAGGAGAGAAGCTAGGCTGATTGGGCATAGCAGCCACAGCTGTGGCTGGGATCAATTAGGGCCTACCTCATCCATATAAAAGGGCTGCTGGTTTGCAGATAGGGCATCTCTCTCCAGTCTTGGAGGGAGCAGGGCCTGGTTGCTGTCTGAGAAAGGGCATCAGGAGTGAAGCAGGACTGGGGAAAGGCCAGAGGGGCAAGGGAGCTCCACAGTGGCGACTCCCCAGGCTGCAGGGCCTGGCCAGAGGCCCACAGAGGCACTGGGTAGTAGAGGAAGACAGAAGGCCCTACCCCCTTGCCTGTGATGACTGGCTCTTATACTGCAGTATAAGGGAGCGGGGGCTCATTGCTGGCTGGCTGTAGCCACAGGCTGAGGCAAGCTGGGATTAGGGGATTGGGGTTCCCTAGGGAGGGGAAATCCTGAGACTGTGGGGTACTGCAGGGGTGCAACACCCCAGGGAAGAAGGCACCTGGGTCCGGGAGGGACACGGGCCCAGTGGCAAGCGGTGAGACATTGGCCTGCAGAGGGCGTTCCAGAGACTGTTGAGCTAATTCCCTGGATGGACCAGCAGGAGGCGCCGCAGGGTGAATCACCACACAGTTACAGGGCCTGATCCAAAATTCATGAAAGTCAGCTGGAGGACTCCCACTACATTTAAATGAGCTCTAAATCAGTCACTAAAGAAACCAAATGCTGAAAACAATCTTAAAAGTACTAAGCGAATTACAGATCTGAAGACTGAATGGAAATGCATTCCACCAGCTGGGATCCAGAATCAAGAAAGCTCTGGTCTTGGATATCATACAGAATTCAGATGGCATAATATGAAGTAGTTATCAAACATGCTCTTTGGTTGTACAACAGCATGACACAAAGAATGACAGTGTTCTGCTCGGTATGGTCCCAAAGTCCTTGTATGCCTATGTAGTCCTAAAAAAAACAATCTCCAATCTGATTTTTTAAAAAGCTATCCATGTATCAAGAATACTTACTGTTATTAGGGTTACCAACTTTCTAATGGCACAAAACCGAACACCTCATCCTGCCCCTTCTCTAAGCCCCTGTCCCTGCTCACTCCATTTCCCTGCCATCTGTCACTCTGTCTCCCCCACCCTCACTCACTTTCACTGGGCTGGGGTGAATGCAGGACGTGGAGAGGGCTCCACTCAGGGTTGGGGCAGGAAGTTGGAGTGCAAGAGGGGAAACGGGGTCCCAGCAGCACTTATCGCAGCTCCCAGGAAGCAGCTGCCAGGTCCCTGCAGCTCTTAGGCACATGGGTGACCAGGGAGGTTCCGTGAGCTGCCCTCACACCCACAGGCGCCTCCCCCACAGCTCCCATTGGTCAGTTCCTGGCCAATGGGAGCTGCAGAGCCAGCTCTCGGGGCGGAGGCAGTGCACGGAGCCTTGCTGGCTGTCCATGCACCCAGGGGCTGCAAGGACTGGCAGCCATTTCCAGGAGCTGCACTGAACTAGGCAGGCAGGGAGCCTGCCTTAGCCCCAGACCCCGCTGCACCGCCAACCAGACTTTTAATGGGCCCATCAGTGGTGCCAACTGGAGCCACCAGGGTTCCTTTTCCAACAGGCATGCCAGTCAAAAACTAGATGCCTGGTAGCCCAACAGTTATTGAATGTTTACAGGACACTGTAAATATACATGGCACTTCCCAAAACCTATAAGTATGACAAAGGCACAGATTTCTAAAGGTATTTAGGCATTCCTGTGCTCAGTGTTGCAATGCCTGACTGGTTTAGGAGCCAAAATCACATTTTTCAGAAACTGATTTAGGCACATAGGAGACTAAATCGATCAATTGTCAATGGAATTTTGGCTCCTAAATGCCAAAATCCCTTTTGAAAATAAAATTGAGGTTCCCAAATCAGTTAGATGTTGCAATGCTGAAAACAACAATAACTAAATACCTTTAAAAATCTGAGCCAGCATCCCTGACCCACAAAGCTTGGCCACACAAATGCAGTACACATGATGAAAATACACAGCAGTTCAAATGGCAGAGGTGGTGGGGAGGTGGGCCAGATTCTGGGTTGTACTTTTCATGCGGCACACTACAAAAAGCGCAGGCCAGGGAAGAAGGGACCAAAGCTGGCTTTACGCTGCCTTTATGCAGCCCCTGTTAAGTTAGAGCAGCAGCCATGTGTTGCCCCTATACAGGAGGAATTCCCCTGCTGGCTGCTTTGTTCACTTTACAGCCCTGGCCACCGCTGGAGTGGTATCAAGGGGGCATGGCTGGGGCCAGAACCTTGCCCAGTATCGGTGATTAGTTCAGCGCAGGAAATAAATGGCACTTAAAGGATTGTACTGTTCAATGGCTTTGTTGCTCAAGCAGTCTCTAAGAGATGACTCTGCTGCAGACCACAGGACAGAGTTAACTCCACTGAAGACAATGGAACGACGCCAGTGGGAAACTGGTCCAGGCCCTGGCTGTCCAAAAGGTCAAACGTTCCAGAATGCTCGGAAGACTGAAGCTTCACCTGCATGAGGTTAAGCTCTAACCCACCTTCAGGGCCGGATTAAGACCTTTAGAGGCCCTTAGTACTGAAAAGATTATGGTGCCCCCCCCATATGTAATCCAAAATAAAAACAGTACTATACCGTAAAATAAAAATTTATTTTTCAAAATGACACAAAACTTACATGTATGCTGAAATTAAACTAGCTTCTTTCTAGATTTTCTGATTGCAAAATTCTAGATAAGTTCATCAAAACTGACTCGACAAAGCATGTCCACTTCCATACACAATAGAGAAAGTGAATCAAGTCTGTCCTGACACATTGTTGTTCTCTGAGGGTTTTTTATTCTTTTCAGATGAGAATATTGTTCGTCAGATAAGTTCATATCATTTAGAAAAGAAAATCTACTTGTTACTACTTTGTACACTTCACCTCTCCTCTTCAAGTGCATCAATTATAGCATAGTAAGTAGATGCACAAAATTTTTCTCTAGGGCTCAATGCTGTTTCTGTTGCACGGCTATCATTTGCTTGTTTTTTTTCTCATTTGCTTGTTTTTTTCTCATTTGCTTGTGGAACTGGGCTTCTTTGTAGTTAGTATCAGGCAAGATATCTTTTGATATGTCTTCAGACCTTTCTAAATCATTCCTCAAAGTGTGTAAATGGTCTGCTAATGATTGACAGAGGTCTGCACAAGTTTTCAAATCCAATTCTTTTTCTTGGAGAACTTTACGTGTGTGGTAAAAGTGTTGTAAAATTTCATTCCACTTAGTTAACATGAATACAAACTCTAGTTCTTGCATCATCACAATCTTTGAGTAGGACGCCCCCCTGGTTTAGGTGGGGATAAGTAATAAAAAAAACAACAGAAAAATGGGGGAAGAGTGTGTAGTGGAGTGTAAAGTTCTAACAAAGTTCTGATTTTTCCCGTGATTACTTCTTCGATCCTTTTTTTTGAAATATCAAATATAAATTTTTTTCCTCTTTTTTGGTGCCCCCTGCTTTGCTGGTTATGCACGTGCTTAGTCTGCCTATTGGGTAATCCAGCCCTGCCCACCTTCCTGTTCCCAATCTAAGCCAGAGACCAAAACCTGCTGCTCTAACCAGTTAGGCTGGCTGCAGCAGCCATTTGTTGCTTCATCCCAGTACTGTCCCTTCCCATCCCTGGATGGGGAGGAACAGGTAACATAGTGCTGCCTAGGCTGCCTCTACACTACTCAAGGCCTCTTCTATGTCAGTGGGCATCCCCTGCTGCCCAGTTAAGACAGCAAACCAACTAGATCTTGGGAGTGAAAATTGAGCACCTCGCCTTCTTAGAATAACATTTTCAAAGATGTGCCATTTTTAAAACTGATGAAGGGACCCACTGACTTTCAGTGACACTCAGCCTCTTCAATGTGACTTAGAACTTAGGCTTGAAAATTAGAATCAAAGAACTATAGGGTTAGAAGGGACTGCAAGGGTCATCTCATCTAGCCCTCTGCCAAGGTGCAGCATTTGTTGGGTCCAAAATTCCTTCCTAGCTGTCTGCAGTCTCACTGTAAAACTGTGGTTAGCCATTTAAGGCACTACTACATGAGGCACTTTACCCTTCAGATTGGGAGGATATTGCCAGATTTCTGCTGAACTGCACTATTTCAGTTTTGTTTCACTATGGGGCCCTTGGTCCTCACAAAAAGTACATTCAGATGGTGCAAGAGAAACTAAAAAGCAGATGGTAGGCAATAGTCTGTAGAGGAAAATACAATCATTCCTTCTATTCTAGAAGGAAAAATCCTGGTATAGGATTTGGCAAATAAAATTGCTGTAAACTAGGACAGTTAACTTCTGTGTGGACCAATTTTGGGGAAACTGGAATCAAGATTTTTTTTAAAGATCATTAGTGGAATCCTACCATTCCCTAGCTGGCTGCTGCACCTGGAGAAACTTCCTGATATTAAAGATAAGCACTTAATCTCCTGGAGAATGAGAGCACTGAGAGCGAGGCTTGTATAACCTTAGCAAACTGAAATAAATCTCTCAGGTAATGGTTTTCCTGACTCTCCACTTTTGGTCCTCTCCAGCTCAGAATGTCTCTTTAAACCAATGTAAGAGGATATCATATATAAGTCCCGTAGGAGAGGCATTTCGTAAGTGTATTTGTAATTAAAAATTTGTCCAGATTTTATAAAAGCCTGTTGCAGAGCCCTACCTCCCTTACCCCACCCAAATGACTATAGGAATGATTACATTGCACACTGGTTTTACAACTGATGTAACTACATTCACTTCCCTGGGAGTAGTATGCGCTCAGTGCTTCTGAAAACCAAGCCACCTTTTTTTTCTAGATGCCTACATATGGAATTAGGTGTGTAACTTTAGATAACCCAAGGTTTAGGGCCATTGAAGGTTTAGGGCCATTCTGTTTTCAGTCGGAATGAACACATTCTAAAATAATGGAAATAGACTATGTGTTGAATGATGTCCTTTGCACATGGCTGGGGTGTATATTGGCTCTGCACAGCATGTCCACCCCTGCTGGAGCCTACATCCCCCCACAGCTGGAGCCCACACCCCCTCCCACAGCCTAACCCTCTGCCCCAGCCCAGTGAAAGTGAGCGAGGGTGAGGGAGAGCGAGAGACGGACAGAGGGGGTTTGTGGAGCGATCAGGGGCCTCAGGGCGGGGCAAGCGTGTTCAGTTTTGTGCAATTAGAAAGTTGGCAACCCTAATTAAACTTTTGGGCACTCAAAAAATAAAGAAATACCAAGGAATACGCTGCCACTGCTTAGGGTGCCAGAGGGAAGACCAGACTCTCAGCTGCTTGCAAATGCATGTGTGAACCCAGTATCGCCTGATTTTAGAGACTACCACAATTCTGGAAAGGAAGAGGGAGCCGATGTTAGTTAGTGCGCTCAATGACAATCTCTCCTGCTGCAGTCTCTCCAACCCTTTCCCCAGCTAGCAGGCCAGGGCCTGGGAGAGAGAAGCTCCTATTCCCTCAGACTGTCCCTCCCAGATCTACCAGTCTATTTGTTTCTGGAGGGGCCTGGTGATGTCTAGAAGCAAGGCTGTGAGGGCAGGGCCCCAGGACTTCAAAGAGTAGCATATTGCTCATCCCTGTCTACTGGCAGGAGGGGACAGAGGTGCTGGAACAATTTATACAGTGGGGGTGCTGAAAGCCATTGAACACAACTGTAAACTCTGTGTATGATGAAAACCATTTCAAGCCAGGGGGGGTTCTGCTGCACCCCCAGGATCCATAGTTCCAGTTCCCTGGGAGGGACAGAGTTAAAGAGTCTATTGTGGGTGAGGAGTCTAGCAGTGAGGCCAAAACTGTGCGCAACTTCCAGCTTTCGTGAGGGCCTTTCACACAAATCATGCTGGCAATGCCCCACAGCCAGGGAGCCAACGTGCAGGTCCTACCCACCATTCCCTTAGCAAGTGACTCTAGGCTCGGCTTTGCCCTTAAATTGTGGATTTTACCAAGGGCCTTACTCTTAGCTCAGAGCATTGGGGCTGGTGGAAGACTCTATGCTCTGCTCAGCCCCTCTCATCAACAGAACAGCAGCTCCAGCCCCAACTTTCATTCTGGAAAGGAGACAGCAGCTGGAAAAGCAAAACTCATTCTCAAGCTTAAATATTATTTTCATACAGAACAATAGGGGGAAATTGGCAGGATCCACAGTCTAACTGCTACTCTTTGCTCTTCCAAGCATGAAGATGGTGTTTTTATAGGCTTTTGCTTGGTGCACATCACAGTAGTAGCTGAGTGCGTTCTGCTTTTCGGTAATGTTTCGGCTTTGCTTTCCATCCCTAATCTCAACCCTGGCACTATGCGCTGCCTCTCCTGCATCTGATCAGACTAAAAATAAACCCTAAAACCCCCAGACAACTCAAATTGGAAACAAAATAAATTATTTTATCTCTTTGGACCAGCTGTTCCACTCCACCTGTGCATGCAAACAACAGGAGAAGCATGATTCACAGAACCCGGGTGAAAAACGTTTTGGGAAAGTTGCCATGGAACTTTATACTGGTCTGCAGAGCATCAGCAGCCTCCTGGTGGCCCAGGGAAGGGGTTTTTAAGCACCGCCAGTGATGGTAGGAAAGACAATGCCATCTGGGAAGGTTATGTCGGCAGATCATTCTGAGAGAAATTTGCTCCATGACTGGGGTCCAGCATGCAGGAGTTAGAGGATTGTGGGTTCCATACATGATCAGCTTCCCCACAATCTCATTCTGTCAGGCCATATAACCCTCCTAATTCGGGGGAAGTGAAGTGGAATAACCACAAAAGGACAGACACCAGTCTGTTGGAGTAAATTCCACCCCTCCTTCTTTGGTTATTTCTGGAATAATCACGAGCATTGTAAACACTGATTTCACCATAAAGAAATCAGCAGGAAATCTGCTCAGGTCCCGGATGCTATTCCCCTAAACTCAGAAAATAATTGCTTGTCTCCCAAGCAATAGCTTGCAGTGGGTAAACATAGTTAAATGAAGTCTGTGGAACTGGATGCTGATTGCAAGAGCACAAGAGTTGTGAATTGTTATCCAAGTTGCACATTGAGGGAGGAGGGTAGTCTGGCTTCATTTCCTGTTCGCAGCTTCACTAGTGGGCAGTATAAAACTCTTAAAATATGTCATTATTATAGGTCTGCTGCTGCTTGTGGGAAGTCTTGAAAAAATATTCTTCTTAGAAGCAATTTTGCTCCCACATCATATTAGCGGCATTTCCTTCTGTGAGTGCTGTTCACAAGGATATTGACATATAAATGACTGCTTGTTTTGTTGAACTCATCTTCTTTTGCTACTTTGTCCCCCATCTGAGCTCACTAGGTGAACAATTTGCACTGAACAGTGTATTTGACTAATTTACTCATTTTTCCTTTTCACAAATTATCTATGAATGGATTTCAGGTTTTTAACTTTGTTCATTACACTGCTCTACAGCCAAAATGCTTCTGAAATAAATGTAGTCAAACTTTACTAATTCTGGGTCACTGAGAATGAACATGATGCTTAAAATTGTTGATTGGCTCTAGTTTTCAAGATATGCTATTGGGTCAGTATATACGACCCTTGACATGGGAATGGCGGAGGATAAGAGAGTTATAAAGGGAAGGGATCTCAATTTAAACCAGAAATGACTAAAATACATCTTTGACTGGATCTATGAATAAATCTATGACTGGGTTTGGACAGTACTTGCTTTTTAGACAAAACAATGAATGATGCAATCTGAAGCTGGTATTGCGTCATACATGATATGAATTGCATCATGTTATTCCTAGAAGTCATGGATGATGCAATCATAACGAAACTTACATCACTCTGCTGAACAAATTGCCCTATATCAGCTCTAGAAATCATACAGTGTCGTGCTCTCTTGTTTGTCAGTGTTTGATTTTGCAAAGGGACACATTTCTGTTTAGCCAAAGTGAGCAGAGATGCCTCGTACTTGTGTGAACAGTGCAGATAACTTCAGCTATGTTTGTGGTGAAGTGACTTTTGCATCACAAAAGCGCAGTATAACCACTATGGTTAAGAAAGCCTATCACCTTTATTTTGGCTGCAAAATTGGAGATCAGGACAAGAGGTGGGCCCCACACGTATACTGCAACACTTGTGCAACAAATCTTCACCAGTGGTTGAACAGGAAAAGGAAATCTTTGCCTTTTGCAGTGCCAATGATTTGGAGAGAGCCAACAGATCATACCGGCAATTGTTACTTCTGCATGGTGCCTCCAGTTGGGAAAGGTGTGTCAAAGAAGAAAAAGTGGACTGTGCATTATCCAAACATTCCATCAGCTATACGCCCAATACCCCACGGAGAAGGACTGCCGGTTCCTGATGCACCAGAATCATTCTCACTTGAGTCAGACGAGGAAGAGGAAGAGGATGAAACTTCTGGTCCTGAGCCATCAATGTCACAGGACCCACATTTTCTCCCATCCTCCTCCTCTGAACCACACCTCATAACACAAGCTGAACTGAATGACCTTGTCAGGGATTTGGAACTACCCAAGAGTAAGGCAGAGCTGTTGGGCTCCAGACTACAGCAGTGGAATCTCCTGGCAGGTGATGTTAGGGTTTCCATGTTCCGTGACCGTCAAAAGGATCTTGTCCCATTCTTCTTCATGGAAGGTGATCTTGTAGCCTGCAACAACATCGATGATGTGATGGCAGCCCTCAACATCGTTCACGATCCAGATGAGTGGAGACTCTTCATTGATTCATCGAAGATGAGTCTTAAAGCTGTTTTGCTGCATAATGGCAATGTTTTGCCATCAATTGCAGTTGGTCATGCAGTCCATATGAAGGAAACCTATGACAACATGAAACAACTTTTGAGGTGCATAAACTATGACCAACATCAGTGGCAGCTTTGTGGCCATTTGAAGGTTGTTGCTCTCTTGCTTGGTCTGCAGACTGGATACACAAAGTACTGCTGTTTTCTCTGCGAATGGGATAGTCGTGCAAGAGATTCCCACTACATCAAGAAAGATTGGCCACTGCGACAGTCATTGGAGCCTGGAAGGAAAAGTGTTCAGCATCCACCACTTGTTGAATCAAGGAAGATTTTGTTACCACCCTTACACATCAAGCTGGGTCTGATGAAGAACTTTGTCAAGGCCATTGACAAAACACAAGCAGCTTTCAAGTACCTCCATGGAAAATTTCCAAGGTTAAGTGAAGCTAAGATAAAGGAAGGTGTCTTTGTTGGTCCTCAGATTCGTGAACTTCTTTGAGATGATGCATTTGACCATGCACTGCGTGGCAAGGAAAAGATGGCATGGAAAGCCTTCCAGTCAGTGGCAATACATTTTCTCGGAAACAACAAGGCAGACAGCTACAGGTTGTTGGTAGAAAACCTCCTCAAGGCATACAAAAGCCTTGGTTGCAACATGTCACTAAAGATACATTTTTTGCACTCTCATCTAGATTTTTTTCCACCGAACTGCGGAGCAGTGAGCAACGAGCACGGCAAGCAATTTCACCAGGACATTGCAACAATGGAGAAACACTATCAGGGCAAATGGAGCCCATCCATGCTTGCAGACTATTGCTGGACAGTGACAAGGGATGCTCCATTTAATAAATACAAGAGACAAGCCAAGAAGAACCAAGTAGACACTGAATAGGACTAAACTATGTACATAATAGTTTTTTGCCTTTTGTTTCATAATACATTTTATTTATATAACCCTTTTGCTGATTTTTAAAGTGTTACATAAACAGGACAGGTGAAATATTATCATGTAAAGCAACCATAAACACATGAAAAGACCTAGGTTTACAATTTATGATTAAAACTTTACTATCTACACAATATACATAGACATAAAATGTAAAAATTAAATATCTTAGAAACAGTAGCCAATCAGTTGTTTTAATTGTTATATTTGAATTCAGCACTTCAAAATACATAATAAATATCACATTTTATCTCTGAAGCAGACGACTTCTAAAAAATTGTAGACCAGTGTTATCAACATTCTTTGCCACACTGTTTATGATGATATTTCAGCCTACAAATGACTTCCAATCTGTTTATTAGTATTTCATTTTGCTTTTGTTCCTGCAATTTGTGTCAAGGGTACCTGGAGTTCTGAATAGGCAGCTCTTTGTGTCATTGCATAAATCTAAAGAAATTATTATTTATTTGCACGGCAGTAGTTCCGAGAAGACCAAGCCATGGACCAGGACCCCATTATGCTGGCTCTGTACAAACACACAGCAAGAAGACAGTCCCTGCACCAATGAGTTTACAATCTAAGTATAAGACAAGAGACAGCAGATGGATAGAGAGAGACAGGGAAGTACGAGGAAACAATGAGACAATATTGGTCATGTGCTGCCTAAGGCACATTGCGCACGCACTAAGAAGAAGAAACACATCAGCAGCCTAACCGCTGTCAAGTTCTTTTGTAGGTATCAGGGCAAATGAGAGTTTTAAGAAGGAAAGTAGAAGAGAACAAGTAGCTTATATAAATATGTTAATAAATAAAATTAATATTGCTATGAGTATAATTCATTACCCATCTCATGTGACTGGACACCTAAATCACATAGTCCTGGTTTGTGCATCCAAGACTTTTCTGAATGGCCATAGGGACACTTTTCACATCAATACACAAGGGGAAAAAAAAGACAAATATTTATGACACTCTTTTTAAACAATTTTTTAGAATGATGTTTGCAGAAAGTAAAAAAGGATACAAATACAATCAAAGCAAATGTGTGGGGATTTTTGCTCAAAGGAAGTTTTTACAAATAGTTTTGCCGTATTTGCTCACCAGTCATTCTCACAGCAACCTTGATGGCGCAGAAGGCTATGGTTGTACCTCCTGTTAAAAAAAAAGCAAAGTGTCTGTTTTCATACAAAATATTCTCAGCAAGAAAGACAAGATAAGGAAACGTTCTGAACACATAGAAAAATATTTCCATAATTTTCTAATAAGCAGCAATTCAATATATAAAATCAAACTTCAGCAGAATGAGACCAGAGCATATAATATGTGACTGTTGGGATTATATAGTGGAGAAGCTCATTGATTTTTTTATGAAGTATTGGATCCTGGAGATTTTAAAATTAGGCACTGGGATGACCCAGTTTGGGTGGAAAAAGTTTATAGAATCCCAGGAAAGAACACAGCCCCAGGAAAAGTGTCTGGAGATACAGTTATTTTTAACCTTTCACACCTTCATGACAAAGAGTGAATTCAGAAAACTGAGAGTAGAAAAGAGAGATTTAGTTTAGGAATGGTAGAATCCTTTCCCCTCAGAACAGCCCTGGCACAGAACTTGTAAGGCAAACTTTACTTCAGACTAAGCAGGAATTTTTGGACTATAAAATGAAAGACGCCATTTTATTCCCAGCAAAACAGTGTGAGAGACCAAAGTAAAATGGATGTCCTGGGCCATGGCTCAGCTGACTAATTGCTGGACCAGATCAAGAATACAAAGACAGAAGGTAAAAACAATGATCTCAGATCAAGAAATTTGAGATGAAAAAGCCTTCAGCTGAGAATGTAATTGAATTTGCCTTCAACAAATTGAATGTTTCAGCTTATTTTAATATGTGTAAAAGGACCAATGGCTAGAGAGATTTCATAATTCCTGTTGGAGAGCATTTCAGATACATTGGTGGAGCAATACTAAACTAAACAGACTTTCCAATATTAATGGAGAGATAGGGTGCTTACATTGGTACCTGATCTTATCATATTGACACATATATGTTCAGTTGCTGTGTGAAATGCCAGGAGAGTTGAATATGAATTGTTTTGACTGTCTACATATGGTACCTGACTATGGGGTGTGATCCTCACTCGCACTTTGGCCCCTTCATGCCAGGTTAAAGGGCTGGAGTTGTTAAAAAGGCTCTAAAAGGCCTTGATCTGGCCCAGGGTTGGAGGTTCTCCCAGCAGAGCACTGTAGAAGACAGACATAAGGTTGCCTTCTGAGGGCCTCCGGAGGCACCCAGACGTAGGTAGAGCTGAAGCAAGGGAGGTATGTGTCCCCTTAAGCTGCGCATATTATGCTGCACCATCATAGAATCTCATCCACAGATTTTAAGTCAGCCTTCCCTTTGGTGGGTGCCGTAATTGTGGAGTACAGGGCTTTGTGCTACTCCCACTGGCACGACCAATTGGAACTAGAAAAAATATACCTGGATAATGAGTTTTTTCCTTGTGTGTTCCAAACTGAGTCTCTCTTGCACTGTGCCCCCTTAGGAAATGGGCGGATTGTAATATTAGTACACAGCATAAGAGTGGCTGTGCTGCATAGAAAAAGAGCTTGTCTCACAAAGCTTTGCATAATAATCTCGGTGGTAAAACAGGGGGTGTATCTGTGAGAAGAGTCACTGCTATTATTTATTTGCATTATGATTATTCCTAAATGCTCCACCCCTTTGGGTTGGATACTGTGTGAAGACACATATGAAGAAATAGTCCTCACTCCAAAGAGTTTATAACCTAAAGAGATGAGGCAGAGGGGGGTCTGAGGTGAAACAGTCCCAGCAGGTCAGGGCAGAGGTACCAAACAAACAAGCCTCCTGTGTCCCAGTCCAGTGCCCTGTCCACTGGACTATGCTACCTTCCAAATAATACACCCAGACTTTCAGCTTTAAAAATTAATAAATAATGAACATTAACCCATGAAACCCTGATCTGTAACCACTGAAGAAGCATATAGGGCCTAAGTAAGCCACCATGCATTATCTATATAACTCATTCTCTCTTCGTCTATCCCCCACCTCCTCCATTTGTCCCCCTTGTTGTGTTTCATTTATACTTAGATTGTAATCTCTTGAATGCAGGCTTCTCTGTATTCTGTGCAGTACCTAGGACAAATTGGGGTGCTTTGAAAGCAATGCATAATGTCTCAATAATAGGTCTGTCAAGAGGTTAAAAAATGAATCATGCTTAATCACACTCTTAAAACAATAATAGAACACCATTTATTTAAATATTTTGGGATGTTTCCTACATTTTCAAATATACTGATTTCAATTACAACACAGAATACAAATGGTACAGTGTTCGCTTTATATTTATTTTTATTACAAATATTTGCACTATAAAAATAGTATATTTCAATTCACCCAATATAAGTACAGTAACTCCTTACTTAACGTCATCCCAGTTAATGTCATCCCAGTTGTTCCATTGCTGAGCAACTAGAGAGCATGCTTCTTTAAAGCTGTGCAATGCTCCCTTATAACCTTGTTTGGCAGCCGCCTGCTTTATCTACTGCTTTCAGAAAGAGCAGCCCATTGGAGCAAGCTGGTGGGAGCTTGGAACTAGGGTGGACTGGCAGCCCCCCATCAGCTCCCTTAAGTTCCCTGTGTGGCAGCCACCCAGCAGGCTATCAGTTGCCAGCAGTTCAACTGTCCCTCCCCCCACTGCCATGTGCTGCTCCCGCCATCTGCCTTGAGCTGCTCCTGGGAGCCCCCTGCTTGCTGTTTAAGGGGGTAGGAGAAGACGAGTGCTAATGTCAATATGTCACCCTTCCCCTGCTCCTGCCCCTCTCCCCCGCACTGCTTTACCCTAGCTCCACAGAGTAGGGCAGGGTGGGACATGACAGGGGTCAGGACGGAGAGAGCTTGCTGGCAGCAGCTGCCGTCTCAACTTGTTGATCTACTTAAAAAGGCAGTGTAATTAGAGCGGGGCCAGAGTACTTAAAGGGGCAATGTGCGTCTCTCTCCCTTGTAGGCAACATTAACAACATGTTAACCCTTGAGGGCTCACTCGAGTGTTAGTTTATCATTTAGCAGTAAAGCATTCCCTGGGAAATATCCCACCCTCTTCCACCCTCTGACTTCACCAACTCAACTAAGCTTTACAATCATCATTGCTTTGTACAGTATTAAATTGTTTGTTTAAAACATATATTGTTGTTGCAGGGTACTCGGTGTCCTGTAGAAACGAGGCACACACACAGCTGTTGAATAAAAGTAGTGAGTTTATTGAAGGCAAAAGTGGCACACCCACAACAGGGGCTCCCTTCGTTGCTGCCACGGAGACGGGGAAAGCCCGACGCATCGGAGCAATGCTCGGGACGAAGCCCACTGCGCGTGGGAACACAGGCAGAGAAATAACAGGAACATTTGCATCTCATGCATACCTCATGAATAACTAATACCTTATTTCTGTCTTATTAGTATTACATAGTGCAAGCAGGTGTCTCATTAGTTTTGCACAAGGCAAGCAGGCAATGAGAACCGGTTAACTCTGGCATGTAAAGTATGTGATAACAGAACAGCAACCAATAATAGCAGCATGAACTATAATACCCTTTCATTCCCTGGAGTTGGGGGGTGGGGGAATGAGCACCCTTTCCTTCCCTGGAGACGAGGCTGTGAGCACCCTAGCACTCCGCCGTAACAATGTCTTCCGCACCCTTACAATTGTGTATATGTATATATATATACTCTGTGTTAAGCGAGGAGTTACTGTACTGTAGTGCAGTCTCTTTATCATGAAAGTTGAACTTACAAATGTAGAGTTATGTACAAAAAATAACTACATTCAAAAATAAAACAATGTAAAACTTTAGAGCCTACAAATCCACTCGGTCCCACTTCAGCCAATCGATGAGACAAACAGGTTTAGTTACATTTGCAGGAGACAATGATGCCCAATTCTTGTATACAACGTCACCTGAAAGTGAGAAGAGGCATTCACACAGCACTGTTGTAATCGGCATTACAAGATATTTATGTGCCAGATGGGCTAAAGATTCATCTGTCCCTTCATGCTTCAACCACAATTCCAGAGGACATGTGTCCATGCTGATGATGATTTCTGTTTGATAACAATCCAAAGAAAAGCAGACCAATGCATGTTCATTTTCATTATCTGAGTCAGATGCCACCAACAAAAGATTGGTTTTCTTTTTTGGTGGTTTGTGTTCTGTAGTTTCCACATCTGAGTGTTGCTCTTTTAAGACATCTGAAAGCATGCTCCACACCTCATCCCTCTCAGATTTTGGAAGGCACTTCAGATTCTTAAACCTTGGGTCAAGTGCTGTAGCTATTTTTAGAAATCTCACATTGGTACTCTCTTTGTGTTTTGTCAAATCTGCAATGAACAGTGTTCACAAATCAGACAACATGCTGGTTCATCATCCGAGACTGCTATAACATGAAATATATGGCAGAATATGAGTAAAAGAGAGCAGGGGGACATACAATTCTCTCCCAAGGAGTTCAGTCATAAATTTAATCAACACACTTTTTTTTAACAAACATCATCAGCTTGGAAGCATGTCTTCCGGAATGGTGGATGAAGCATAAAGGAGATTATGAATGTTTAGCATATCTGGCACATAAATATCTTGCAATGGAAGCTACACAAGTGCCATGCAAACACTTGTTCTCACTTTCAGGTGACATTGCAAATAAGAAGCAGGCAGCAGTATCTCCTGTAAATGTAAACAAATTTGTTTGTCTTAGCAATTGGCTGAAGTAGAACTGAGTGGACTTAAAGGCTCTAAAGTTTTACATTGTTTTATTTTTGAATGCAGTTATGTAACAAAAAAATTCTACATTTGTAAGTTACACTTTCACAACAGAGATTGTACTACAGTACTTGTACAGGGTGAACTGAAAAAATACTATTTATTTTATCATTTTATAGTGCAAATATTGGTAATAAAAGCTAATATAAAGTGACTACTGTTCACTTTGTACTCTGTGTTGTAATAGAAATCAATATATTTGAAACTGTAGGAAAACATCCAAAAATATTTAATAAATTTCAGTTGGTGTTAAGAGTGCAATTAATCACAATTACTTTTTTTAATTGTGGTTAATTTTTTTGAGTTAACTGCGATTAATTGACAGCCCTACTCAACATATATAATATTCCAAAGGGAGTCCTGCAGGCAACATAATTTGGCTCTGCAGCGGTTGATCTCAAACAATACTTGGGCCTGCTATTACATTTTCTGCCCTCAAAGAACAACTTAGTCCTTATCATGATAGCATCATTTGACAACCATTATCTAATTAATCCTTAGAAAACCTCTACAAAGTCACTGAAGGCCTGATCTACAGCCCATGGAAGTCAATGGGTGCTGGCCCTGGGTATGAAACATTGACCTCATTTTATAGGTGGGAAACTGATGCAAAGAGGTTAAGTGACTTGCCAAAGAGCACACATGAAGCCAGTGTCAGAGCTAGGACTAGCATTCTGATTCCCCCGCCCCGTGCACTGGCAACTAAATTGAACAGGAATCATCCTTGTTTGAGGTCTTGAAAATTAAAATACAAATATCATGAAAATTATAATACCTAGCTCTTGTGTAGCACTTTTCCTCCATTGATCTCAAAGTGCAGCATTCATGAAACAGAAAATTGCAGTCCTTTTAATATCCAATCCCACTGATATCCAGTCTCATTCCATTAAAGATATTTAGAAGAATATCATGATACACAGCTCATGACCACAAAAACGAGCTTGGGCAGACTTCATCTGGAGGCATGAAAAGGAATCAAGTTTCATTGATCTATAACCTCACATTCATTTCTTGCAAAAAGAACAAGGCAGTTGTAATATATTAAAAATCCAGGCTAGTTTTAGTCTTTTTGTTGGATAAATCAGTCTCTCAGAATAACCTGGGAGTTGTGAATATAGAAAAACTTTGCTGTGTTTATTTAGAGAATCTAACCCCTTGGAGCCAGAATATATACTAATGCATTTTACATTAGTGGGATGCATCAGAAAATCCTGATTTTTAGTGCCAAGGGGGTAATTAATATCAGATCATGTTTGCAAAATGGTTGTGTTTATGTGGGAATGAGAACTAAGCGCTAACTTGTAGGGTTTGATGTATTCAACTTTGCTGTGGAGCTAGAGCTGGCTGAAGAGTGAAATACTGAAAATAATGGACAAGAGGTAGGATATCTATGGCTAGAAAATGCATTGCTGCTGAAGGAGCTGCCAGCCATGGTGCTCTGCTCTTTCCCTAGGAATTTTGTATTCACAGAGGAATGGTAAGTAGAAGCTAGAAAATGATTCATGTTTTTTTTTGCTTTTGTGACCTTCAGGAGTCCCATAAAACAGCTACATTTGTATACTATGATTGTTTCATAGAGTGTCACCTCATAGTACACTGTTTTTCAAGTATGCATGTTTATTGTCCAGCCAACGTCAATATATGCTCAGAAAATATTTCTGTTCTCACATGTAACTGGAAAAGTGGTTGCTTGGGTATGAAAAATATGCGTTGCCATACCATATAGGCATGGGGAAAACCCAATCTTCTGTATGATCTGAATCAGACACTGAAGAAAGTACTGTCAACAAGGCATTGCTCTGAACTGAAACATGCCTCTGTTTATGTCTCCTGAGAGGTCAAAACCAGATCAACAATACAAATCAGATTTTAGAATTTGAGAACAATGTATGAAGCTACTAAAAGTTCTCAAGTAATTACCATCTTGATGTCCTTAGAATCAGTGAATGTAGATGGACAGGTTCAAATGAACTACACTTTAAACAAACAAATAAGCCCATCATCTATTCCCGGAATGTGGATGGTAGACATGAAGCTGTGTAGTGTGGGAATTAGTCAAGTAAAGAATAATTAGCGTTTGCTTTCAGATTAGAGTCTTCAAACTAACAGTTATACCATACTATCCTTGAACCATTGAAAAGACAGAGGAGGAAAAAAATATTTTTAGGATCTACTAAAGGATGTATTAACCAAGTTCCCAAAACACAATATCATGACTATGAGTGATTTTAACACAAAGGCTAGAAGTAAGAATGATGGGCTGGATAAAGTTATGAGTAAGTGCATCAGAGGGTTAGAAATGAACCAAAATGGAGAACAATTAGTCAAATTTTGCAGTGTAAACAATCTAGTGATAGGTGGAACAGTATTTTCTCATAAGTGACAGATGGTAGAAGAAAGAGCCAGATAGATCATTTCTGCATTACAAGAATGTTTCTCAGCTTGCTGGCAGATGTATAACATCATGAGTGATGTTATAAATCATGAGTGGTGTGGAGAAAGTGAATAAGGAAAAGTTATTTACTTGTTCCCATAATGTAAAAACTAGGGGCCACCAAATGAAATTAATGGGCAGCAGGTTTAAAACAAACAAAAGGAAGTTCTTCTTCACATAGCATACAGTCAACCTGTGGAACTTTTTGCCTGGGGAGGTTGTGAAGACTAGGACTATAGCAGGGTTTAAAAGAGAACTGGATAAATTCACGGAGTTAAGTCCATTAATGGCTATTAGCCAGGTTGGGTAAGGAATGGTGTCCCTAGCCTCTACTTGTCAAAGGGTGGAGATGGATGGCAGGAGAGAGATCATTTGATCCTTACCTGTTAGGTTCAGCCCCTCTAGGGCACCTGGCATTGGACAGGGATATTGGGCTGGGTGGACCTTTGGTCTGACCCAGTATGGCCATTCTTATGTTCTTATGTTTGTACAAGAGAGCAGATGTGGCCAGTGACCATAAGCTTTGTATAGCCAAACTGAAGATTAAGATAAAGAGGATGAAGAAAGCTAAAAGAAGACCATGAATCAATAGTGCACAATTAAAACACCCAAACACAAAGAGTGCTTTTCAGTTTAAACTGAAGAACAGGTTTGGTGTTCTAATAGAGTTAACTGAAGAAATCCAAGACTGATATTCTGTGGGAAAATATCAGGGCAAAGACAGTTTCTATAACAAAGAAATCTAAACTGGAAGAATGGGTTAGCAGTGCTACCTGGGAAGCAGTGGAATAGGGAAGATGTGTAAAGCAAAAACTCATGAATGCTAAGACATGTGAAGAGACAAGCAAGTAGAAAGAAGAATACGAGCTCAAGACAGAGAGGTAAAAAGAAGGGCTAGATATGAAAGGACATATGTTGATAGAAAATGTCAAGAGGCTAAAGATGCCAGCCAAAGAGGTAACCTTATAACTTCATATAAGACAATAAAACAGCTAACTGGAAACTCTGGCAGGACTGAAGGCCCTATTAAAGATGCAAATAGAAAGATTCTTAGTACAGAAGAACAACAAAGGAAAAGATGGGTAGAACATTTTCAGGCTGTTTTAAATAGATCAAGCCCAACTAAACTACTAGAAATACATGATGAAGACCTATCACTAGAGCTTGAGATTGATGTCATAGATATTATAATGGAAGAAGTTAGAAAAGCCATCAGCAAACTCAAAAAAGAGAAAGCAGCTGGAGAGGATTAGGTTACCGGAGAGATGCTTAAATCAAGTGATGAAAGAGTCCTCCAGACTTTCCCTGTATTTTTGGATAGAATATGGAATGAAGAAAAGAACCTAACTCAGTGAAAGAGAGGCCTTGTAGTAAAATTGCCAAAGAAAGGTGACTTTATCAACTGCAATAATTGGAGAGGAATCGATGCCTGGGAAAATCATGTGCAACATCATCCTGGAACATATCAAGAAATTCATTATAGAGTGGCTTTTGAAGTGTTACAAATGGAACATTTCAGCTAAATATTGACAAGAGCTTGGTATTGTCATGAGCAAGGAGTTCACCTACATCTCCCCTCTATCCTCCCCTCCCTCAGTTTCAATGGAAAGGGGTGGTTAGCAGGATGTTCTCTGTGAGGGAGTGTCCACACTGGAATTTACTCTGCCGCATGCCCACACCTGTAGTCTTAGCTGGAATTTCAGCGATATTTGACGGAGGGAGAGGACTGAAGGAAAGCGGTAGGCTGGCAAAGGGCTTACCTGCTCTCTAGCACCCTTTCTGGCCAAATGTGGCTCTGCAGCACGCTGCCTCAGTTTCTCTTTCTTTCAGGGCCCCTTAACAACTCCACACAGTCCAAAGATATAAGACAAAAATCCCTTTTTGGGGGGTTCTCCTTTATGAAGTCTAAATAAAGTTGAAATAAAATTCCTTTCACCCAGATTCCCCTCAGGTTACACAGCCCTCCTTTCTTGGGTCCTGTGTTTCTGGGTTTCAGAGCACTTTCAGCAGTTTCCCCAACTTCTTTCTTCGGGAACCCTTTTAGCAGCTCTCTACGTAATATTTTTCCTTACCTCCCTGGGCTTACCTCCCACAGCTAGCAGCCTTTCCCCTGAAGCTGTCTCCCCCTCTTTCTATGCCTAGGTGCCTTCCCTTAAGCCCAGTTGGGCAGCGGGTAATTAGTCATGGGTGCACTGGTCTCAGCTCCCTCATAAAGAAACCAGTCACCCTACAACAATCATATATGGGATTGTTGTTATACTTAGCAAGCATCATTGTGGATCATGTGGTTAGCCTAGTCCATGTGATACAAATTGTGAATTTTATGTTTTATTGGCTATCTTAAAATGCATGAGTGCCTTGATCCAGAGATCTGTGTTTAAATTATAAACTAAAATAAATAAATGATCTGTAAGTGAGAAACTAATTATGCCGCCCTCTAACCACTGGAAACGAAGCAACCTTGACTACATCACGTAGGATGTGAACAACGGAAACCATTTTGTTTTGTCACAAGATACAAGAATGCCCATACGGAAGTTCAGGGTCCAGGGAACCTGACTGCTGCGGCTTCGGCAAACCCCACCAGAGAGGTGGCTTCAAAGAAGGAGGGTGCCTAGGAGACAGAGCAGTTCCCTGGGGGCAGGACCTGGGACAGGGGGATGGACACTGAAGAGAGTGCTAAGCCCCCACCCTGGGGGCTGCAAATCACTTTCCCTCCCTCCCTCCCCCGCCCCTGGCCACTCCAGAGCTTAGCTGATGGGTAAAAAGGCTTCCCTGCGCCAGCACTGTGCAAGACTTTGGTACATGCAGGTCTTGGCTCCTCCTGGCCAGCACCAGGGGCTGGAGAGTCTTGGGCTTTCCCAGTGTGCTGGCCCAGCCAGAGGCAGTGGGTAAAGGAAGGAGCCTGCTGGCCAGCCTGTTGGTGAGCTGAGCCCTCCGACCAGGGGCTGGTTCTCCACAGAGTGGGGATATGGAGGATATGGAGCAGCAGGGCTGGGGAGGTGAAGGGAGAGGACAGCGAGAGAGGGAGCACATAAAAGGCCGATGGATGAGCAACAGGGGCGGCATGCCACTGCCTGGCATCTGCCTGCACTCACCAGCCACCGCAGCTCACAGCACGCAGCTAGTGCTGGCCTGAAGCACAACAGAGGCAGGGCCCAGCTCGTCAAGAGCCAGCCATGAACTGCAACTTTGCCCCGCCACCAGTCTTGCACACCCACCCCCATTGTCAGCCATTAGACTCCCCGCACACACTCTCACCACTGTGGGGGACCGCGGCTGGCGAGCTGGGATCTGGCCAGTAGCGGGACCTGCCAGTACTGATGGGAGGGAGATAGAAAATATGGGGAAATTTGCCCATTTTAAAGAAAAAGCCAGGACACCTTCAGGAGAGCTGAAGTATGGGACTGTCCCTTTAAAAACAGGACATCTATAGGACATTGTGCAGAACTGGGGCTTTCGAGGCCATATGGAGTAACAATGAAGTTTTTCAAGACTGTCAGACTCACCAGAACAGTCACTCTCCGTGACAAAGTAGAGATGGCATTCACATCTGCCATTGTGTATGTGCTCCAGTGAATATAAGGTAGTTTGACTTGTCAGTGCACAGATGTGATTAAGACTGATTAAAGATTTCTAATAATTTCCATTCTGATAATGGCCCATCCAAATTAAACAGCTTCTTAGAATTGGTATGGTAATTTATAACTTTTTTTTGCCGTGTGTGTGTATAAATGCATCTCACTTCTGTGTGTTCCATTCTATGCATCTGATGAAGTGGGCTATAGCGCACAAAAGTTTATGCTGAAATAAACTGGTTAGTCTCTAAGGTGCTACAAGTATTCCTCGCTTTCTTTAAAGATTTTCCAGTTACCTGTTGGGAATCCATTTGCAGGCCTGAAAACAGCCACCTACCAGCAGTCAAAACCACACAAGACATAACAAAGGCTTCCAACTTTGCCACATTTTTTGCTCTGCCTTTACATTACTCAGTGTTGGGAGTACATGGATCTCTGAGGAGAGGACAAAAGTGCAAATTACTGCCAAGTTGGTTAGTAATTTGCTACACTTGGATGAACTAGTCCTCTGGTACAGAGAAGTTAAGAAAACTTTGTGAGAAGTATTTACAGCTGATATCCCTCTCCATGAACATTAATTCTTTTTATATGCTATCTCATGGCAAAAGACAAATATTTCATCCGAGCTGAGGAAATGGTCCTGAGAGCAAACAGATAAGGGCAGTTATCTAAGCTCTCCAATAAAAACTGCTAGCTCTCAAAGGATCTACATCAATGAGGGGAAGGGGGCAACAACAAAAAACCCAGACACAAAGATCAGAGTTGGACACCTTGGAGATTGACATCTGATCCACAGATCAATGTCACAAGAAGGTATCTCAAAAAGTAGGGCCATACCCAGCGTTTAGAAAGATACTGTAAGAAGCAGTGGCATACTGGACTTCATGAAAAGGAGCAGAGCAACAATCTGAAGATTACATTCATCTGATGAAGTGGGTCTTAGCCCACGAAAGCTCATGATCCCTAAGATCTGTTAGTCTTTAAGGTGCTACAAGACTCTGTTGCTTTTGCAGATCCAGACTAACATGGCTACCCCTCTGATACTAATCTGAAGACTGTGTGCTGAGAATCAGCAATCAAAAGAGCAACCTCTGACAATTGCATATCTAAATTTTTCTCTGGACTTAAAATTAGCTGACAACAACAAGGAGTTGGTGAACCCTAATGTACCAAAAGTTCATAAAAATAAAATGGGTACTTCCATTACTTAACCTGCCCCAACAAATTATCTTTTTCTATAAAATATCTCCAATAGGCTTATTCGGAGATGCAAGCTTTCTATTCCTGGCAACACCCTCCTGAAATAGGAAATTAGTAGTTATGCAGTGTAAAATTAACTTTTAGCTGAAGTAAAAATAATAAAAAAAGAAACTTTTTTAAAAGGCCTCATTGTGATATTCACCTACACTGATTGCTTTAAACAAAAAATGCCAAGTCAAGCAACACAATGCACTGTTCTGAAGATTTCACAAACTGTAATAGCTTTGGTTAAACTAACAAAAAAGAGTGAGCTAATATGTTTCCATAATATTTATGAAGCTGCGGACATTCTTCATTCTGATGAACAAGCGGTAAAGCAGTATCAGCAGCTTAGAAAAAAGTTATGGGTGGGTGGTTGTTTTTTTATTTGCTGGGCACTGGAAAAAAAGAAAAAGACCTACACTCCCAGGCATGTGTAAATCTCACATTCTGTTAAAATATTTTTCTTGTAAAAAAGGATATTTTTTCTCTTTTTTCAGGGAAGTTTGTCTGTGATCAAAAGAAAGCAGCACCAAACATGGATTAGAGCGTTTCCTCTCTTCCTGATTAAATTAAAAGTAGATGTTTTGCTTGCATTTAAATGGTCCCAATCAGGAGCTGGAAACTGTTCCCGGCTACACACCCTGCTGAGCATCTTGTCACTTTAAGCACATGAGTAGTCCTGTTGAAGTTAATGGAACTACTTGCAGGCTTGCTGGTCCAGGGGAAGCATGCTGAGCACCTTGAAGACTGGAATCGTAGGTGGGCCATAGAGGAGAGGAGGAAGTAGCTCTGTAGTAGTAGCAGAAGGAAGTAGGTCTGGCTGCTCTAGGAGGCATGTTAACCCTCCAAAAAGCCCGATCCAATCCCGACTAAAATCCGTAGGGTATTTTCGCTGACAACAATGAGCACTGGATCAAGCCCTAAACTAGCAAGGATGTCCCCACAATGGCTTTGGCAATAGCAACATGAATCCTCAGTAATCTACTCCCCACCGCTGAAAAAACAAAATAAAAGCGCCCACCCCAAAGAGCTGCAGTTTCCAGGGCCCCCAATGATCAGAGACTGAAATTAAGCAAAGTAAAGACAATATGTACGTTATTAGCATCTTTCACCAAAATGCTAGAGTGGGAAGGTAATAATATGCTTAAGAAACACTTAAATTTAATCATACAAAACTAATTAATGAGTTTTTGTAAAGTTGGAATCAAATATAAACTTGTGTGTTTATACACTTAGCCACCTCTGCATTACAGATTTTGCTCTTGTAGATTTACATCAAATCTGTCCTTTATCATAAAAGCCACAAAATAATGTAGAGATTTCATGTTCAGAAATGGTTAAGAATTGCCATACTGGTTAAGACATGGCCAGTATCAGACATGTCAGAAGAAGATGATGAAAAAATAAAAGTAACCCAAACCCACAATGGGCAATGAGGAAAGTTAACTCTAGTGGGTTAGTTGTTGGCTTATTCCTACAGAGCATGAGGCTGTATTTCCTTCTAAATAAATGGTTTCATCTGATCTAATGTAACTGGGGATGTTCTCATCCATATAAAGATCTAATTTTTTTTTTTAAACCTACTAAGCCTCTGGCCTCAGTGGTATCTTGTGGACTGTGCAGATATGCATTTCCTATTGTCAGTTTTAAATGAGGTACCTTTCAGCTCCATTGACTATTTCCCTTGTTCTTGCATTATCAGAAAAAAATGAATAGGAATGCTCAATTTACTTTCTCTAGTGTCTAGTCTATTTATAATTTTATATACCTCTGTCATATGCATTTGCCCTCTGAACTAAACAGTCCCACTCTTTTCAATATCTCCTTATACTGAAGTTTTTTCTATACCTCTAATCCCTCATTGCTCACTTCTGGACCCCCCCTCCCCATTTCTGCTATCCCTTTTTTGAGATGGGGTGATCAGAAAGGACACAGCATTCCGGGCAAAGGCAGAAAATGTAACAATGGGAATCCCCTTCTTGGCATTTTGATTGCTTTTTGACCCTGGCTACATGTTGAAAAGGTTTTCATTGAACTGTGCAGAAAGGGCATATCTACACGCACAGCAACTAGACATTGAGAGCTGCCCATGCCAGCTGACTTGGGGTCGCGGGGCTTGGGCTGTGGGGCTATTTCACTGTTGTGTAGACTTCTGGGAGCGGCCTGGAGCCCAGGCTCTAGGACCCAGCAATGTGGGAGGGTCCCAGAGCTCAGGATCCAGCCTGAGCCCAAAAGTCTTCACTGAAACTGCTCCACAGCCCAAGCCCCATGACCTTGAGTCAGCTGACACAGGCCAGCCAGGGTTTTTTCTTTGCTGTGTAGACATAGACCTAGACCTCTTTGGGTTTCTCCTGAGCAGTTAATTTAGAAGCGAACATTATGTATGAGAAATGTGTTATTCCTTCCAATGTGCATAACCTTGCTTTTGTCAACACCGAATTTCATCTGCCATCGTTGCTGCCTATTTGTTAGCTTTGTTATGTCCCTATGAAGTTTCTCAAAGTAACTAATCTTGATTAACCTAAATAATTTTGTGTATTTCAAATCTGGCCACCTTATTGGTCATCCCCTTTTCCAAGGTATTTGAAAGATACAATAAACAGTCCTAACAGAGCATCTTGGTGCACCCCAATGCTAAATTTTACCATGTTAAATACTTACGCTTACTCTTTGTTTTCTCTATCTTAGCTAGTTTTCAAAACTATGATGGTACTTCTTATCTTATGACTAGTTTTCTTAGGGAAATCTTTGTTGGGGTTATTTTTTTGAAAATCCAAATAAATATCAACTAGTTATTTATCCACTAAATTGCTGGACCAAAGAATTCTAGTAGACTAGGGAGGCACAATTTTCCTTTACAGAAAACACACTTGCTTAGCATTTCATATTCATCCAAGTATTGTAAGATTCTATTTTTGAATTACTGCTTCAGCCAATTTGCCTGGTACTACAGTAACGTTCATTGGTCTGTATTTCACAAGATCAGGCCTCCAGTCTTCTGGCACAGTTGCTGATGTTAATGAGAGAGCATATAAAAAGCAGCTCACAGCTACTTTATTCACAAATTCCATCTGAGCTATTGAATGAATTCCATGTGGTCCTGGCGACTTGTTACTCTTTAATTCATCTAGTTTATTCTAACAGCTCTTGATACCTCAACATCTAGCACTGCCTCATCCAGAAGATCACCTGAAAATAGTGGGTAATTCCTCAATATCTTCAGTGGTGAAAACTATAGGGAAGCCTTAACCCTCTTTACAGGAACACCATCTATTTAACAGTCACATCTACACGATTGAATGAACTTTTATTACAGGTAATATCTGAGATTATTTTAACTGAGAACCTTAAAAGCAAAAGCATATATTTCTCTATTTTTTTCAGTTTTTTTACTTTATTTGACAGAACTTTGTATATGGTCATTTTCACTATTTTTCTCCCAAACAATTAGTCAATTTTCTGTTTTTCAGAGTCTCACACAGCAGCAGGGGAGAGAAAATCATTTTTTTTAAAAAAAGAGGATGGTTGTTCAAATCAATCACAGAAATTATCCATGGACTAAGGTGGTATCCGAAACAGCTTTTAACTCATTAATCGTCCTCTTTACTCTCAGGGCATATTCTTTCACAGGCTTCCCACATCCGATAAACTAATTATTTTATGTTTCAAGTGGATGTTTAAATTCCTTACCGGCCCTCATAATTTTCAATAATCCATTCTATATCCAATCTTAAGATCCCTTCTGTTGGCTTTACATGGTTTGGATTTCCATCTACTGAAGGATATCTGGCTTATATAACCTCTTGCTCTTGCACCTTGCCATTTTGTCTCCTTAGCCACTTCTCTTTCCCCCCCACCCCCCAATACCTGGCATGCCTGCTTCCTTTTTTGTTTAGGGGGATGTGAATAATGTATAGGTATAATTTGAATGGGAATACTAACTTTTACAGGGAACTACCTCCTCTCAAGTTGTTCTTCTAATGTGGTACCAGAGGAATAAACTAATTTTTGTCACCACCAATTAAAAACTTTTACGAAACAGGACCGTTATAAAACAATTAAACCTTGCAAATGCACTAGTCTCTAGGAGGGAAACCCTGGAGGAAATTCTGCTTATTAAAATTGCAATTTTAGTTTCCATTAAAAAGGAGAATAAGACAACAGAAGATGGGTTGGCAAGACAAATTATTTCTTAATGTCAGTTGAGCTTATTTCAAATGAGATAACGTATCTTTACCAGGTTAGGTTCAGCACATTTTTTATCTCTTCAACTCATTTATCTAATTCAGTCATCCTGATTATAGCCTCATGGACCTTCATTTTCAGAGGAAGAATTCTGTAACCAACAGCCTACACAACATGCTGATTACGGAACAGTTAATTCTAATTAACTTCACTATGGCAAGAGAATTTTGATAAAGTCCTAGAATGCAAATATATTTTGGTTACCCTGGACTGAAAAATAAAAACTCACAGCAAAGTCTCCAGATGAGACATCGGAGTGATAGAAATCTAATTTAAAGAAACAAATGAGAAAATTAAAATCACAAATAATTTATTCTTCCTTTAGAGTTGATGGAGTACAGTTTTAAATAGCAATGAAGTACACAGCGGTGGAAAATTGGCACAGAACCTACAAGCATTTCATTCATAATAATGCTCCTCATGCGTTATCTGTTCAAACCTTGATGTGCATTTTCTACCCATCAACTTTAAGCTTAAAAATAAAAGTTCTGCCTTTAAAAACAATGGACAAATTGAAATTTTTGTTTTTTATGTATGTTTCACTCATTCAAATACTATGTATTATAATTGCTTTCTCCCTGTTAAAACATCATGGCCAATTGTGAAAAAACTATTATACTCCTGGGCTAATTTCTTTTTAAGTGATGTCCTTCATAAAGGTTGCCAAGAAGTCCTGAATGCATGTATCCTTGCACAATAGAATATCCCTTCACATCTCTGAACTACAGTCGCAGGATGGTCTCAAAACCAATTTGTCTACTACGCTATTTGTCAGTGTGCTGCCTCTATCTCACATGCAACACTATAAGCATCAATGCAGTTCACAACAAAATTTGGCATTTACCTCACCAGCAGGTTTATATGTGAAAATCTAAAATATATGGTGGTCTCATATTAACCAGTAAGAAAAATGGATACACACAAAAAATGCCCCCTTTCTAAAAGGTATTAATTCCCAGTTAAGAAAGTTTAGATAGAGGTTTACAAATTCTTCTATGCTAGTTTGTTTCGTACATATTATCCAACTAAAAGTTAAAATACTCTTATACAATACAGTTTGACCTGTCTTCAGTATTAGTCTTTTAATTCTTTGCATATTCAAACCAGGTAAAATTCACATTGTCATATTCTTTGTTACTGCAATTAGAAAGGGATTATGGCTTGGTTTATGTTAAACTGTGACAAAACACCTACAGTTTGAACAGTTTTTCTGGATACCAAACCACATTGCAAAAAACTTGTCAAACTACATTAGAAACCATCTTTACAAAAATGCTTCACTCAGAAAAATTGAAAAGCTTAAAAAATTAATTCTTTGAACAAGACTATATCATATCATTCTTGATTACCTTCCTGTTTAGGTAACTAGGATTCAATTCTTTGTACAAGAGCCTATCGGTAATGTACAGTATCTTATGTCTGTATTCACCTTTATTATACACCATTTTGAGACCAACACAATCAAGCATTTACCATGCCCCATCCATATTAACAGCAGATTTTTGATCCTGCCCAGTGAGTAGTGTACTGTCTTGCATATTCACCACATGAAAAACATAATATACAAAATATTGCTGCTGTAAAAGTGTACATTTCCCCCTTCCCCTTACAAAAGAATTTGTGGAAAAAATATTAAATTCCCATAACCTTCATAAACATACAAAGCTGTTCACGCCTTTCAGTCTGTAACAGTCTGTTTGATGCACAGTTCCAAAGTCACTGAAAACTGGTTATGTCAATGCATTTTCTGTCCAATATTGCCACCTAGAGTATAGATGTGAAATCAGAGTTTTTGAGAGGCTACAGCCTTTTATAACTAGCCCATAAAGACGGTATATTGTAAAACAGCCATTTATCCACAATATTTTTCCAAAAGCAAGATGGAATGGGAGATTCTCTTCACAGGGAGATCTTCACAGGGAGATGTCCACAGTGCTGAGGAGACAATATGGCTGCTAATAGATACTGGAATGTAAGTACTTTTTCACTGCTGATAGTTTCCATATTGCCCCTAAAAATAAATTTAAAAATATGATTAGATAATTATTTTGTTTTTATACAGTAAAAGTTGAAACAAGGCAGTATCCAAAACAGTCATGCTACTAAGAATCAAAACACACCTGAATACATTCATTTTATTGATATACATGGTATAGTGTTTCATCTCAGAAGTTCTCTAAATTCGTCTGTAAATTACAATGCTCATTATATGTTTATGGCCTGGAGTTTAATTCTGTCTGAACAATTTTTCTTGAATTGGTATCGATAATTAATAAAAGATTAAATAAGAGACATTAAAAATTTAAGTCAGATTATGGTAAAACTGTCTAACAAAGAACACAATAGAAAGGTTGAATACTAAACTGGAATTTGAGCAGCACTGCAAGAATTAAATTACATACAAAAGCACAGGAATTCAAAGTTAAGGTATCCACTCAGCCTTTAACTCGTAACTATTGTCCACATATTTTCAGAGCACCATAGAATAGACACAAAAATCTGTGTGCGATCCAAGGCACATCTAAGCAACCATAAAGATGTAGATGGCCAACTTGTCCTACAGGAAAAACAGAATCGCAGGACCAAGTTTCATCTAAACCATCTCTGACAGGTTTGTGTAACCTGCTCTTAAAAATCCCCAATGAGGGAGATTTCACAACAATCCCGGGCAATTTGTTCCAGTGCTTAAGCACCCTGAGAGTTAGGAAGTTTTTCCTAATGTCCAACCTAAACCACCCTTGCTACAGTTTAAGCCTATTGCTTCCTGTCCTACCCTCAGAGGTTAAGAACAACAATTTTTCTCCCTCCTCCTTGTAACAATCTTTTATGCACTTGAAAACTGCTATCATGTCCCCTCTCAGGGCAGGTCTACACCAGAAGTGCTACACTGGTGCAGTTGTCTCTGTAGCACGTCTGGTGAAGACACACTATGCCAGGGGTTGCAAAATTGCATGGAGGGTCAGATATGGAAGGCTGTGCCTCCCCAAACAACCTGGCTCCACCCCCTTACGCCTTCCCACTTCCCACCCCCTGACTGACCCCCTCAGAATCCCCGACCCATCCAACCCCCACCACTCCTGTCCCCTGACCATCCCCTCCCAAGACCCCCGCTACCCAACCGCCACCCTGCCCTGACCCCTATCCACCCCCCGACAGACCTCCAGGACTCCCATGCCCCATTCAACCCCATCTGCTCCCATACTACCCTCTGGGACTCCCCACCCAGTTATGCAACCCCCCAGCTCCAGCCCCCTTACCATGCCACTCAGTAGTGTGTCTGGCAACTGCGTGAAGCCAGACATGCTGCCCCGCCCTCCAGAGTGCTGCCCGCAGGGCACACTGAGGCTCTGGGGGAGATGTGGCGGTGGGGCCAGCAAGCAGCCTCCCTGGCTGGGAGCTCAGGCAAGCCAGACAGGATGAGCCAGATGTGGCCCAAGGGCCATAGTTTGCCCATCCCTGCTGTATGCCAATAGGAGAGAGCTCTCTGACCAGCATAATTACCCCACCTGCACGAGAGGTGGAATCTATGTTGGCAGGAGAACTTCTCCTTCTGACACAGTGCGAGAGTGGACAGCGCTTAGTTCACTATAACTTGAGTCGCTCATGGGGTGTCACCCCTCAATCCCACCAAGGTAATGCAGCATAAAACATTTCTGATAATGCCAGCATTATCTTAGATTGTTTCTTTCACCATAAAACACTGCTTATCCACAGGTGGTGTTTTTCAGGGCAGCTATCAAAACAGAGCTCAAATAGCACAGTTCCTAAGGGAATAGTGCTATTGGGTATTGGATTATTCAAGAAACCGGAGGACTAGAACCTTTGCAGAGGGAGGAAAGTTATCCCTGGCCCACACCAGAATGATCTGTAGGAAATTCAACAAATTAAAACTTCTTTTCCCCTCTGTTCCCCCTCCCTCTCTCTACGCATTTTTCTTTGCCTACTTCTTGCATGAACTGTGGCCCTTCATACATCAAATTATTTTTTTAAGACTTGGGGCTAAAAAGTAGTTGCACTTCTCAGGTAACCAAGTTTAACAGGTTTTGTTGCCGCCTTCCACACCCTGCCCCCTCCCCCATTTTTAACATATTTGTGTACAGAAAGAAATCTCTTCTCCCTGAAGGTACTCTAGCCACCGTTTCTCATGGGAAATATGTTTTTCTTGCTCAAAGTCTAAATAGTTGCTTATGGACAAATTATTAAGATTTTATTGTTAAAAAATCCTATCTGTGTAGTAATATATATTCAATCATAATGTCCAGCTTCCTTATGCCCAGGAGAGTAAAGGCCTCTATTTTAATAAAGTTTACAATATAACATTCAGAGAGATATTAGGCAACATTTGCTGTTCTGTAGCTTGTAACACACAAAGGAGAAAATTCTGTACTCTATGTCTAATCTTAATAACTAGGCATATGTACAAGGAACAGAGAGAAAGGAATCAATTCTCCTTTCTCCATGGGCATTAAGCAACTGCTGAGCCACTCTGGTCCAATGGCTGGAATAGTCTCTACAGCAGGGGTGGGCAAACTTTTTGGCCTGAGGGCCACATCAGGGTTGAAAACTTGTATGGAGGGCCGGGTCAGGGAAGGCTGTGCCTCTGCAAACAGCCTGGCTCCGCCCCCTATCTGACCCCCCTCCCACTTCCCGCCCTGACTGCCCCCCTTAGAATCCCATTCAACCCCCCTTTATCCTCTCCCGAGACTCCCCTACCCTAATCCCCTCCCACAATCTAATCCCCTCTGCTCCTTGTCCCCTGACTGTCCCCTCCAGAGACCCCACATATTAACTGCCCCCCCCCCAGAACCCTACGCCCTTCTCAACTCCCCCTGCTCCCTCTCCCCTGACCCCTGTCCACACCTCCACACCCTGACAGACCCACCCCAGGACTCCCATGCCCCATCTAACCTCCCCCTCTGATCCCCGTCCCCTGACCCACCCCCGCCCAGAACCTCCATCCCATCCAAAGAGCCCCTCTCCCCTGACTGCCCCGGGATTCCCTGCCCCTTAACCAAAGCCCCCCACTCTCCCAGCCGCACCCCCTTACCACACTGGTGGCCTGGCCGCTACACCACTCTTCCAGAGGAGCAGACAGCCCTGCACAACGCGTTGAGGCTCCGGGAGAGCAGGGGAAGGGCCAGCAGCAACCTCCTCCGCCAGGAGCTCAATTCAGCTGCGCTGAGCTCCAGAAGGGCAGAGAAGGCGGGGGCGGGCCAGGAGCAGCCTCCCCCACCGAAGCTCAGGCAGGCCAGTCAAGATGGTCTCACAGGCCAGATCTGGCCCATGGGCCGTAGTTTGCCAACCCCTGCTCTATAGGCTCTTACTCAGCTTCCTGGAGATCCTCTGGCGCTGTACCTTCTCCCCTCCCCTGTTCCCTGGTACACTGCCATGCAAGGAACCAGTACAAACTGAGGCTTACCGTCTGCATGGGTCCCTCCCAACATCTATCCCAACAGAATTACACTGCTTGGGCAGGAAAGTGCCCTTTGCAGCTGTCAAGGAGCGGGGCTGGATTTGCCCCTAAGGGAATACTTTAAAAAAAAAAAAAAAATCATTCAGCACATTCAATACAGAGCAATAATAAAATGTGACCCTGCAAGATGCTTACTACCCTCAACTTCCTCTCATCACTAGGCTAAAATGGTTCACATTAATTTTGATACAATGGTGAGCTGTTTATAACACACTATCTTTGCAAAGTGTAGTATAGTCTGGCCAGATGAGAAAAGAATGATATAGACTAATCAATTCCCCTAGCTGTACGTCAATAACTCCAATGGAAAAAAGAGCTATGAGAATTGCATAATTCCATTCAGAGGAGACAATACCCCATATTCATTAATAAAACAGTAAAATGAACACACAAGAATTAGTACATTTTACTAAACAAAGTTGTACCTGGTCATATCCATAAGGCCTCTGTTGTGGTGGCTGTGGTGGTCCAGGCTGTGTAGGCCTATATGCGGCATACTGCTGGCCTTGCCCTTGTGGATAGTTAGGATACTGAGGTCCTGGACCACTCTGTGAAGGACCTGCAAATCATTAAAACAAATCAAAAAAGGGGAGGGGTGAAGAACAGAATGGTAAAAATACTGCATGATACAACTAGGAACACACCAAGGAAATACTACCATTTCTTAACAGGCTTAAAATAGCTCAATACCAAATACAATACCAATACAGAGAGTTACATTCTTTGGTGCCTGCCACTGGATCCCCTGAAGACCAGATAAAGCCATAAAGTTCTACAACTAATGAAAGGATGCTTGCTCTTACACAAACAGGCAGATCTGGTACTGGAGCAAAATGGGACTTGTACAGACAGTAACTTGATTCAGTGCTGACAAGTGCACATTTTACCTAATCTCGTTGGTCACCGAGCAGCCATTAAATGGTAACAAATTTGGTAACTCTGGATCTGTAAGAGGTTTAAAGTGATGACCTTGAGGATAAAATCTCCATATTCCATAACCATTCTCCTCAGGCATCAAATCCACCTTAGCTATGCTGCTTCAGCTCTCTGTGCTTCTCCTGGAGTGGGACAGAGCCTTGAAGATTCATAATAATTACTGGGACTCTGATTGCAAATAATTGATTTTTTTTCAAATTAATGAGTAAGCAGATAAATATTAAGTAAAGCATGGATACTACATTCCAAAATGTACTTTCTTCATCTCACAAGTGTAGTTTTTTATTTATGATAATTCTTTACAGTTTACTAGTAAATGTTCATAAGAGATTTTGTAAAAAAGAGTTAAATATATTAAGTTTTCATTATCTGCTTAAGAAACTGTAATTGAAAAGTGAGCTAGTTTGGGTGTGCAAATCATGGTGTGGGGGGATCAGCAGTTCTATTGTATTTGTTTCACCTCTTTCTTCTAGTGTTTTTATTCTAAACCCCAGATTTTCAAAATGGGTGTATGGAAAAAAAGAGTCAAACTTGTCAGATTTTATTTATTTACTTTTTTATTGCTCTGGGTTCACATACAAATATCTGAAAACTATAACACTCCATCCTAACTTCAAAAAGAAACACTCTCAAATCTAACTAGATCCTTTACAAAGCACTATCACCAACCCAATTAGGTCAGATGTGAAACTAGTATTTACACGCACAATCATGGTTGCATATACAATCTCACATACAACTTATGGGACTGGTTTTTACTGTCTCATTTTGAGAGGATGTTTATTTTAAGATGAATGTGTAACTCTTTTTACAGTATGAAAGCAAGGACAATTTAAAATCTGTAGTATGCTCTGTTCTGATTCAAAATCTTCAGAAAAAAACCCATATGCATTCTGTGCTCCTTGGTATGGAACACGTCCTTGAATCTAAGGGGTTAACGTTCCTAACAATAATAATGTGGTTTCCCAATGCTACCATAGATTAGCGTTCGGAAATTCTCAATAATAGCACAAAATTATCTCTTGAGACTATAACTGTGCAAGTAATTTTTGGTACAAAAGTGGTATAATATCATCAGAGAAAGCAAGAACTTAATGATCCAAACTCAACTCTAGTAAATAAATGTTAAGTGAGAGTCTATGCTGAGACTCTAAGATGTGGAATACAGAACTGGAAGCCCAGCAGCACAGGGAGTTAAGATAGCTTTATGGGGTTAAGATAGCTATCTTTGTGCTCTCCTGATCCTAGGCTCCGGTACAGACTGGAAAGGTGCCCAGTATAGCATAGCTCTGGGACCCGCCTAAGTTACATACATACCTTTCCTGTGGGCCACACCACAGCCTAGAATCTCTGCAGTGTTATGTGCTGCCCCAACATCCCTTCAGGAAGCTGATTTTAGGTCCCTTTATATTGGTCTAGCCATTTCATCATGATAAAGGGGCTGTAGCAGAGATGAGGATCTCACCCATAGTCTTTCTTGTAAGAACTAGCTTGTTGTCAGCTACTTACCATAACCCTGCTGTTGTCCTGGATAACCTTGCTGGCCTGTGTACTGCTGCTGTTGTGGAGGGTAACCTTGCTGCTGAGGAGGTCCTTGATATGCATCTTGCTGCTGACCATACTGCGAGTTTCCTGCAAAACGGTTGCAAGAAAAAATACCAATTAAAGTTGTTTACTACATTTCTGTTTTTCTCTAAGATGACAGCCAACAACACATGAACAAAATGAAAATGCAATCTTGATTTCAAAACTTAATAAAACAAAGAAACTCAAACCAAACAGAAGGAATTCAGCCAAACAAACTGCAGTTAGAGCCAAATTTGCAAGGTTGAACTGCAGCTTTTTCAGCATCTCTGCCAAACAAGCTGTACATTTACTGGAACATCACAGTCATAAGATCATGACTATGCTAAATAAAATAAAAAAAGACAAAATTAAAGACATCTACGAGAGCACAGACTAGCTACACAAGATCAGCAAGCTGTTTCCTAATCGCACTATATTTATATATATACATACATATATATATATATATACACATATATATACACACACAAAAAAATATATATATATATATACACACACAAATGAACCAATGGATTTATGTTTAAATAAAAAAATTCCATTGGAAAAAAAAAGTTCTCTAACAGTGTTTTAGTCATATTACTGTTGTTAGAAATGGCAAATTATGGTTATATATTTTAGATGTTTGCAAGAAATTATTTTGAATGCTTCAAGTTCCCTGCAATTTTCAAGACAGCCAGCAACTAGTATTCTACAAGAGCTTTGCATGGGTATAAATTGTTTTGTGCAAGAATTTTCGTTCCCATAGGAGGTGGGGGAGAAAAGGGAATGTATGTGCGTATGTGTGTGAAGGTATATAGATACCTCCTTCGTAGTAATGTTGTGAGGAATCCTCATAAGGCCTATCGTAGCCTTGTTCAGGATACGACGGTTGCTGATAACCGTAATCATTATGACCTACATCAATTCGACAAGAGACAGGAAGAAACGTTAATGGCCTCTGAGTGAAAACCCTAAAAATATTTCATCTTTCAGAAAAATCAAAAAAAGAGTCAACTGGAAATACATAAAAAAGATTTTTCAATTGTATTAGCCAAAGATTTACCAATATGATTTCCTTTCATATTGAATTAACATGTGACAGGGAACAAAAGCTTAATGCACTAGTTTTAGCAACATCACAGCAAGGGATGGTCTTAAGCTTCTGATAATCTTTGTTGGTGGGAAAAAGTACTTTATCTTTTATTTTAAAAAAATGAAAGCATTTAGGCCTTTCACATGTAAATAACCTGAATTAAATTAGAATGAACAAAGGAAGCAATTATCATACTTTGTCTAACACCTGTTCGGCTGATCTACAATTCAAAAGCATATGCTAAAAGCAGTGTGAAATATAACAAAGCTCAATGAAGTTATGAATCATAATTTTATAGTAAATTTTGCTCTGAAGCGTCAAAAGAAAAACTTCTCAAGGCTGATTTTTCCCCCTCACAAACATCATTCCTAGCAATCTTAAGAAGACATTTTCCCTGGAGAATCTCATTCATCAGCACAATCATTGAAAAAGAAGATTTAAATTTCAGAGGCTATGGGCCCCTCTGGCTTAGGAACCATAACATGAGAAAAATACCCTACCTGTTTGTTGTTTTAAGACCCAATATATTTCTCCTGCAGATTAATAAAATGTACTACAGCATAGTGTCCTCTTGTGAAACTCAAATCATGAGAACAAGCTTTCATTTTGATAAAATTTTAGCATAGATTTTATCAAAGTGCCTAAATAAGGCAGAGAGCAAGAAGTTCTAAAAATAAATGGTTTTTTGGTACAAATGAAGAACTAAACACAGTCTTCTTAAAAATTGACTCTGATGCTCCTACATCATTATGAGTATACATTTTTATAGATTATTATTTTAACATATCCACTGCTGTTTAACAATAATACTTGCTGAAGTTAACAGAATATGGTGGATCCTTCGAAATTCATCTATACTGCCATATAATTTTAACTGATAATGTTCAACCTAATGCATTAAATGCATGAATTATCTTTAACTATTTGAAAGTTATGAAAGTCATACAGCTAACTCTCTTTTGTATAGAGTAAATGAAGTCATGTGTATAACACAATACAAGCTCCAGAATTAAGACTTATGTTATGATTTAACATTGTCTTTGAAGGTACAAAAATGAAAATCTGATGCTTATGCTTATATATAATAGCTTTAGGCCTGGCTAAAATATTGGTTTACAAAAAATAAAAACTTTAAATTCAAATAAATAATTCAATTCAATTAATATTTACAAATTTTGCTCTGAACTGCTGATAGGATTTGGGGTTTATGGAGCTATGCATGTTTTTAAAATTGTTACTATTATCATGTTCCTAGGACTTTACAAAACACATCATTAAGTGGCAAGCAGATATCACAATAGCTATGAGCCAGCCAATATTTTCCCACAACTAGTTTGTTCACCCACCCTCTCCCTAAGCAAAACAAAAACAAATTAAAAAAGGAACCCTATCTTCTAATGTACAGTATAATCCTGATTCCCCTTGTTCAAATACACTATATACAGATCTCTTACTTCAAAGAGGAAAAAGGACTGATTTGTGTAATATTAATTTAGAGTTGGATCCTGAGAGCATTGAGAGAATCCCACAGGACCATGCCTTTCAACAGACAAGCTCCTCAGGGCCAGGACTATCTTATGCCCTTATCAAACAGTATGTATGCTTAAGGCCCACACCACAGCAGCAACAAAACATTTGTGCAATTTGGTCTTAAAATCAAAAATAAATTATGTTATAGGATAAGATCATAAAAAACCAAAACATTATGCTTATAAGCAAGTTTTTTTATTTCTGTATACTAGCTATAAAAAGAATATATTACTCTGCCTCTTTATACACATACAACATCATAAAGCAGATGTGTAACATGACTGCTTTAATTCAGATCAGCTATTCTACATACACTGAAGAACACTCCATACGTGTAGCTAAATGAGAGGATTCTCATTATAGAACATGAAAGCCAATATTAGGGTGTCAAAGTAAAAGCATTACAAATGATGTACTTCGAGCAAGCTATAAAATTAGTTCTCTTCAGCATCCTAAATTATAGCAACAATTCTGAATTTAGAAGCGTTTATAAAACAAGATCTGTTATGGTGATCACTTACTAACTATTTTCACCCTATCCTATAGTTTTTGAGTAGTTTTCTACATTGATATTGGGCAGGTATAGAAAATGGGAAAGTTAACATTGTGAGAGATTACCATCAGGGTAATATTGCTGGTTCATGCCTTCTGGAGGACCTTGTCCACCATGACTGTATTGGTCCCCATAATAGTCTTCCTGGCCTGAGTACTGCTGTGGTGGGCCTGAAAAACCACAACCAGTCAATATGTAAGTATCTTGTTTTCTCTGTTAACAAGCTTGCTAATTTTTGGTTTTAGTATGAGAAATGTTTCTCAAATGTACTCCCCACCCACCCTGTTGCATTTCAGACAATATATTGAATCTACTTGCTCGACTGCACTAGACTCCATAGCATATACAGTAGAATCTCAGAGTTACGAACACCTCAAGAATGGAGGTTGTTCTTAATTCTGAAATGTTCATAACTCTGAACAAAACATTATGGTGGTTCTTTCAAACTTTTACAACTGAACATTGACATAATACAGCTTTGAAACTTTACTATGCAGAAGAAAAATGCTGCTTTCCCTTTATTTTTTAGTTAACACAGTACTGTATTTGCCTCTGCTGCTGTCTGATTGTGTACTTCTGGTTCCAAATGAGGTGTGTGATTGACTGATCATTTTGTAACTCTGAAGTTCTACTGTATGTGAATCTAGCTCAGAGTTCATTTTAAGAACACATGTAAAACAGCAACAGCGCTCAGCTATGCATCAAGAAAAATACAAACTCTCTTTTAAAAAGGACTACAGTTTAGAAAAAAAAATTACAAGATTCTGGAATATAATTAATTTTCCTCTAGTGGTTGAGCAATTTTTAGAACCAAATGGGTTATTTAATTATTTTCCATACATATCAAACTTTTGTGACAACAAATTGAATTCTACTTCTTCATACAGCAGGTTCTCTGGGGTGTAAACTTTTTGGATACCCTTTTTATTCAGAAATGAGCTTGAAACAAAAGAGATATAAATCTCAAAATTCATGTCCAAACTAGTAACTTTTCTGCTGCAAGAGCTACCTTTAAGGAGGAAAAAATATGCTGGAGGCAAAGAAACCTGAAATTGTGCACATAGCAATTTGGTTCAAATATGATATAGATAAAAAAACTATATATAAAAATTTCCAAGATGGTTATTTTAAACTAATCGGAGGATTTCAGTGTAGAGACTTACCTTGCTGTGGTGGTCTATATGGAGGAATCTGTCTCTGACCCATCATGTGATTTCCTTGGTTAACTTGGCCCATCATTCCCATTGGAGGCTGCTGTCCCTGGTAATGTTGCCCACCTCCCTGTGGCATATTATATTGCTGGGAAGGAGGTGGCTGCTGGTGCATCATTGGACCTGTAGAGGGAAAAAAAAGTAACTATAATGTCTTTTCTAATCGTGAGTTGTATTAAAATCCTTTAAAACAGCATAACAAATCAAATCTTAAATTATTAATAACCAAATCCACAGAGATATACCAAAAGCAGTACCATCAAGCATTGCTTAATTCTGGACCTATGCAAGCTGAGGTAATCAATTCAGTCACAAATTTACAGAACAGAACTTCTTCAAAAGGAGGAAGATGGTTGCAAGAACGTGTTGTGGCTTAAAGAAAACCACAACCCGAAAACCAATGGGCATGTTGTATTTTTCATTCCTATTTTCCTCATGCTCAAAATTAATGGAACCATTTCCACTCCATTTCCAGACTGGATCAGACCAAAGGTCCACCTAGCCCCGTATCTTGTCTTCTGACATTAGCCAATACCAGATGCTTGAGAGGGAATGAATAGAACAGGGCAATCATCAAGTGATCCATCCCATAGCCCAGTCCCAGCATCTGGCAATCAGAGGCCAGGGAAATCCAGAGCATGGGGAGGCATCCTTGAAATTCATGACCTACCCTTCATGAATTTATTTAAGTCTTTTTTTAATCCAATTATAACTCTGGCCTTCATAACACGCCTTGGCAATGAATTCTACAGGCTGACTGTACATTGTGTGAAGTACTTCCTTTTGTTTGTTTTAAACTTGCTGCCTATTAATTTCATTAGGTGACCTCTGATTCTTGTGTTAAGTGAAGAGGTAAATACACTTCCTTATTCACTTTCTCCACACCATTCATGATTTTATATATCTTTATCATATCCCCCCCTTAGTTGTCTCTTTTACAAGCTGAATAGTCTCAGTCTTTTTAATATTTCCTCATACGGAAGCTGTTCCATACCCTTAATCCTTTTTGTTGCCCTTCTCTGAACCTTTTCCATTTCTAATGTACCTTTTTTCAGATGGGGCAATCACAACTGCATGCACTACTCAAGTGTAGGTGTACCACAGATTTATAAAGGGGCATAATGATATTTTCTGTCTTATCATCTATCCCTTTCCTAATGCTTCCTAACATTCTGTTAGCGATTTTGATGTCTTTCTTGCATGGTAACAGCTAATTTATACTCCCATCATATTGTATGTATAATTGGGATGTTTGCAACTGTGCATTACTTTGTATTTATCACCACTGAATTTAATCTGCCACAAATGCATAATTCTTATGCAACTCAAACCACAGAGATCACTTTGTTCCTACTAGAATATTCTCAGATTAAAACCACACTGCAATTAAGATTGGAAGTACACATCAGTAATCATATTATTTTTTTAAAAAATGTGTGTTATTTAGATTAAAAACTGTCTAGAGCCAGGATACTAATTTGGTTACATGTCTAGCACAATGGGGTCCTAGTCCATGCCTTGGCCACCAAGGCACTACTACAAAATAAATAAATAAATAAAAAAGTTTAATTATCCTAAAACAAAAGCATTATAAACTCAGGAAATTCAGAAATAATGCCACATTTACATCAGGATTCAAACAACCTTAACTCTGCCCTGTACTGACAATGACCACATGATTGTGATTACAGATTAGATTAAACTACTTTTTAAAGTAATATTAGAATCCCTTCTCCCTTCATGGTGTCATCACAGGGAGGTTAAGGTACCAGATTTCACTAAATCTTAACAAGATGTAAAATATGAAGAGTCTACATTATTCCACTATTAAGATCATTAGGGCAAGAAAAGTCCAACAAGGTGCTAAATTGTTTGTATGTCTCTTTCCTTTTCTTTTCTAAATCCTGATCTGTATTAAAATCCTTTAAAACATCATAACAAATCAAACCTTAAACTATTTGTAGCAGGGTGGCTACTCTGCTCCTAAAATAAAAGGGGTAAAAGCAGCCCTGGAGAGGGCTTAGGCCAATTGGAACAGCAGCCACAGTTGTGGCCAGATCAATTAAGGCCCAGCTGGCGCTTTATAAGAGGGCTGTGGCCAGGCACTGTGAACATTCTCCCTCCAGCATTAGAGGGAGAAGGACCTGGCTGCCTAGACAGGCTAAGGGTACTTGGGAAGGGGCAGGCTGAGCTGGAGAGCTCAGGCCTGGTGACCTCCCACGCTGTGACCTGACAGGAAGGCCTGAAGGGTACTGAGCTGCAGGCAAAAGCAGCAGGTCCAAACCCCCTCTGCCTATGATGAGTGGCTTTTACACTGCAGTCTGTCCCATGGAGCAGGGGCTTGATGCTGACTGGCAGTAGCCATAGACCGAAACAAGGTGGGGCTAGAGGACTGGGGGTTTCCTGTGAAGGGGAGACCCAGAGTGTAAAGGTATTGTCAGGGGCAGCACCCCAGATAGAGGGGCACTGGGGTCTGGGAGGGACATGCGGCAGCGAGACACCGGCCTGCAGAGGGCGCTCTGGAGCTGGAAAGAGCTAATTCCCAGACAGCCAGCAGGAGGCGCCGCAAGGGTGAGCAGTCGCACCACTACATTATTAAAAACCAATTTTTATTTTTTTTAAATGGTCAGGTGTTAACCTAGGAGCAGAAAGTATCACAGCAAAAATTTAATGGTGGAAAAATAGCTAAAAGCAGCCAATTTTGAGGTTGAACTTATAAGAGGAATATTACATGGTAACATTCAGGAAAGTTAAATCAAATTAACTGAAAGTGTGATTGTAAAGTGCATTAAACGCCTGTATGCACACGCTCATTCAGACAGAAGTGGCCAGACTTCCATTTAGTTTAAACAAATGGTAATTAAATTAACTAAGAGCACAATAAGAGGGAGGTTGTTCTAAGTGTGTTAGTGGGGGAAGTAGTCAAAAATTTCTCAATGAGAGGAGGCAAAAAAGCAGCATTAAGGAGAAAACAGAGATGTTCTGCATTTTCTTTTGAAGATAAATATAGGTCATTAATTAAGACCACAAAATTTAAAATCTTGCTTCAGTTCTCTAGTATGAACCATTTCTGTATTCCAGTTTTAAAGTACTGAATAAAAGTATTTAAATGAAGATGCTGAAATTACTTTTCACTTTTATGAAATTGTATTTCATATTCTGGATTTTCCAAAGAATTGGACAATTCAGACCTTTCCATTTCACTACAGCTCTGTCTGAAGGTACTGAGAACAAGAACACAGTCTTGAAGAAACAAAAACTAGTTCTCATAATATTCCTAGATCTCAAGAAAGCTTGTTAATTAACAATATTAATATGAGTCACAATACAATGTGATAAAATGTGTTGGCTCCCCATGGTGCAGAGTTTTTATATTTGCCTTTTAAATTAGAACTTCATTAATGCTTTGTAAAGCCACAATGAGAATCCACTACTCTGCATCAGCCTAACTGTGTATTATGTTAATAACAGAGCACTTGGCATCTTTCCAGTTTGGTCCAGGTCTCCTTTATAAGAATGGCACCAGGAAGGTGAACCATGAGTTCTATCAGTTTCCAGAATGGAATCATTTCGTGCAGCAGGTTGGGGAGGTGTAGTTTTTGTTTGTTTGTTTTTAGACGGGTTGGAGGGTGGGGTCTAGTAGTGGTTTTTTATTTGTTTTGTTTTTCAGTTACAGTTTTATGCCATATTTAGTTTCATACTTAAAATAAAAAACTGAATAAGACTATAATAAAAAAAAAAAGCCCCACTCTGGAAGAAAAAAACCCCCTAAAATATTAGATGACAAGATTCCTTTTGATTTTTTTTTGTTATTGTTGTAATGATTTTTTGTTGTTATTGTTAATGTTGTAGTCCATCTGATGGTTTGCAGCTCTAGAACACATTCCAGTGACTGTGAATTCTTCATTTTGGAAGAGAAGCCCAGAATGGGGATGTCTATGAGGACCACTGCTGACAGAGGTAGAAGACTGAAGGAGAGTTCCACTATTATGTTATACTTTAATTCTCAACAATAGGAAAATTTGAGAATTTTTGAAGGAATAATTAAAGATGAAGTCATGCTGAAGTTTACTGCCACCCAATGCTGCAATGATCTCATCTAAATCATTGCAGCATTGGGTGGCAGATAAGAGGTTACTTCATGGAAGAGACCATAAGATTCCTCTGTGTGAAGAAAATCACACTGATCTTTGTGGGCTCTCTTCCAGGAAAAGTATGTCTTCGCAAATGTCCACAAATCTTTCCCCTGGAGGGGAAGACCTGGCTTTTACTGAGTCCAGGATACCTTTAACAAATGTTATTATCTGAGTGGAAAATGGGGTACTCTGCAGTTTATACATACATACACACATATAGATAGAGAGAAAGGCACAGAAACAGGCTATGTTCTTTCCAAGCATTGCTCTAGGACTGGATGAGCAGGAAATCATCCACAAATGCACATAGAAGTATTCCCTGATGCAAGAGGTATGCAGTCTCCATGATCAGCTATTTGTTGTATATTCCAGGTGCTAAAGAGAGCTGAAGGAAAAGAATTTAAATTGGTAGTATTGTGTGTCCCATGAAAGAGCACAGATAATTGTGGTGAATCAGTCAGCCTTAAAGTCATGTAAAAGCATGCCACTTTTTAGGCTGACAACTCCAAACCAGTTTTGCAGGGAAAGGGAATGGATGATAGAAGCCAGTCAACATGTGGCATTTGAACATTTTATTGAACTGTTCAATTTCCTTAGGTCCATAGTAAGACAATGGTGGTCTCTCTCTATTTTTTGAATTAGAAATAGTCTTATTAGAAGCTTCTCCCTCTCTACACTGCTCTGGCAAATTTTCTATGGCTCCCATCTTTGAAAACCCATCTCTGCACTCAGCAATATCTCATTACATGGGTCCGAGAGGAAATGCGGGAAGGGGGAGATTGCATATCTGAACTGGATTATCTTCAACAGCCAATGATCAGTGGTAATTCCATACCATGCCCATAGGAACTGACAGACTAACCTCAAAACATATGGGAAAAAAACGTCCCCTCTCATTTTGATATTAAGATCCAGTGGAGACAAAAAGGTGAGGAGACATTTTAAACGGTTAAATTTTTCTATCGCTTGTTCATCCTTAGCACCCACTTGGCTTCAGACTTGTTAAGCTGTCCTGGAGCACACTTCCAGTCTGCATTTTACCTCTCTCTTTATTTTTCCCATATGTTTTGAGAGGTACAATATAAAAACAATACAATAGTTGCTGACATGGTTAAGACTGTTGGGAGGAGAGGTAAGGGAAAGAGGAACCAGATGAAGTGAACTGTCTTTGGACCCAAAAAAACACCACCACCAGGTCAAACCCAAAGCCCATGCTGCAAGATGTAGTCTCTTCCATCTCCAGAATTTAATCGGTTTTGCGGCTCAATAAACCTCTGTTATTAAAGGGCAGATCTTTTACCTTTGAGCTTGAGCTTTAATAGGAAGGCCACATGATCCAAATCAGCGTTTTTCATTTGCAGACCCTTAAATATTTTGAATGGAGATGCAGAACTCCTTTTGAAATTTGACCTGTGGTCCATAGACCCCTACCATAGAAGTCTTAGGCTGAAAACTGACTGAACAGAATCCTACTATAACGGTTGCATGTGCTGGACATAGCATTTGACGCAGTGTGAGAAAGGGTGCTAAACTGTGGGCTTCTACGGTAATAACAACACTTCTGATTTTGACCTGTAGGTGGGAATATACTAAGAAAAGCAGAATGCCTTTTCTGAGATCTGAAACTTTATTTGCATAGTCACCATTAATGAACCCCTTAGACATAGTCTACAGACCCTCAAAGAACTTAGTCACAAAGCTGGAACCAACAGCTAGCCATGATGGGCTGATAACTGGTGATAAGAATTCCTATAACACAGGAGCTCTGTAGGACCTTACCATCAGGTTCAGCAAACAGTCCTGCAATGAGACCTCAACAAATGGCAAGGCAAACATGACATCCAGAGCTATAGGTCTGCTGTTTAACTGGGGAGGCAACCTGTGTCTAATGTTCAGTACAGGGGTAGGCAACCTATGGCACAGGTGCCAAAGGCAGCATGCGAGCTGATTTTCAGTGGCACTCACACTACGTGGGTCCTGGTCACTGGTCTGGGGGACTCTGCATTTTAATTTAATTTTAACTGAAGCTCCTTAAACATTTTAAAACCCTTATTTATTTTACATATAACAATAGTTTAGTTATATATTATAGACTTCTAGAAAGAGACCTTTTAAAAACGATAAAATGTATTACTGGCATGCAAATCCTTAAATTAGAGTGAATAAATGAAGACATGGCACACCACTTCTGAAAGGTTGCCGACCTCTGGTTTAGTACATGGAGACTGGTGAGTCAGAGATACTTGGCTCTCCTCTCAGCTCAGGCAGGGGAATGGGGTCTACCACAGTGGTCTGCAGCGGGATATGAAAAACAGGATTCCTGAGAAGGCTGAGTTATTTATCTTGTCCTTAAAAAAAAAAAATACTTGAGTTCTATAGTTTGTCACCATAATGCAGATGTAAAAAATTCCGTTCAATCTACATAAGAAGTCGTTTCCAAGGAAAGAGAGACTTTGGTTTATTGAAAAATTCTGCTTAGCCCAGACTCCAGGTAGCAAAAATGTCGTGTTAAAATTGGCAGAATATCTTATTCAATATACTGTACTAATAAACTTGAAGGATTTTATTCACACACAAAAAGGGAGACAAAGGGTTTTTGGTCCACATTCACTCAGCCACTTTACATTCCCATATTCTTCATAAAAGTTGGCTAATATTCCTTGCCATTTTCTCAAAGTGGTACAACAGCTTCATTGTGAGAATCACCTGTGGATCTTATTGTTTAACATTCATTTTCCTCAATCCAAGTCGACTAAAATTTTCAGTTGTAACAGGACTGACCTGTAAAACAATCTTGTGAAGGCTCTAGATTTTCATGCACGGAATTCCTTCAACAGATGTCTTATAAACTAGTGCTAGTCAATGATTAATACAGTGGATACTAATACCCAATCACATTATTGGACTTTTTGCCATACTAAAAAGGTTTTTCATTCCTATCCTACCAATACCACCAGACTCAAATGATAACACCTGTATGACCCCATACTAGTAACTGCGCGCACACAAAAAATATGTTAAACACACATTAATGTTGAAGATCCATCACTCAAAAGTTAGCAAGTGCCATAATTAAAGGTTACCTATATGCAGCCTTAATTTAGTCCCTGAGCATATACATTCTGATACAGTCTTTAATTACATGATCACATATATTTTTCCACAAGACCACTTCCTCATTCAGTGCACACGATGGACAGTACTCATTGAACAAGCAGCTATACCATAATACAGGGGTGGCCAGTGTATGGCTCCAGAGCCACATGTGGCTCTTCAGAAGTTAATGAGGGTCCTTGTGTAGGCTGACTCTGGGGCTGGAGCTACAGGTGCCAACTTTCCAATCTGCTGGTGGGTGCTCGCTGCTCAACCCCTGGTTCTGCCACAGGCCCTGCTTCCACTCTACCCCTTCCCGCCCCATCCCGTGAGCCTGCCATGACCCCTCTCCTCTCCCTTCCCCCAGCCTCCTGCACACCACAAAACAGCTGATCAAGAGGTGCAGGGAGGGAGGGGGAGGTACTAATCACCAATAGGTGGGAGGCACTGGGAGCAGCTGATGGAAGGCTGCTGACTTATTACTGTGACTCCCTGGTAATGTACATTGGTAAATTCTGGCTCCTTCTCAGGTTCAGGTTGGCTACTCCTGCCATAATATTTTATCATCTGTGACAGAGTCAGACCAGAAGGATATAGGAGAGTGCTGGAAGGCAGGTATATTAGTCTCAGGATGTGCAGGTCCCTGTTCCCTGGATAGACAAACAAAGGCTATTCCAGGCCAATCAAGACACCTGGGGCCAATTAAGAACCTTCTAGAAAGGAGTAGAAACAGCTAGCCTAATTGGGACACCTGAAGCCAATCAGGAACTGGCTGAATCCAGATAAAAACCTCCCAGTTAGTCAGGTGGGCTGTGGGTGTCAGGAGCTGTGGAAGGAGGTTGTGCTGTTGGTGAGACTGAGTGGTGGACAACATATCATCCAGAAGGAAGGAGGCCCTGAGGTAAGGGTGAAGTGGAGTTTGAAGAAGCGGGGACTGCTGTGGAAAAGTAGCCCAGCGAATTGTATTGTGTTTTGTGGATGAAAGGTCAGCCATCTTAGCTGATACTATTAGGGTCCCTGGGCAGGAGCCCAGAGTAGAGGGTGGGCCTGGGCTCCCCCCTTTTCCCACCTTTCATACTGGCCTGTGATGAAGGTAACTCACTAGGTGGTGACTCTTGCCAATTATACTGAGAAAGGGAGGTCACTCTAGGGCCTAGATGAGTTTCTGAGGCCCCTAAATCTGCCAGGAAGTGCAGGACCCACAAGTACACACTTGGAGCTTTGCCACACATCGTTGTTCAGTGTGTGGCTCATGCCTTATTTCTACCACATTATTCAAACCCTACTCTGAAGTCTGAATTATTAATTTCTTCATGGGCTTTTCTATGGCACTATACTATCACTATAGTATCTGACTATTTCACAAACATTGAGTTTATTTTCACAACATCACTGAGGTGAGATGGTTTTATCATCTCAGTTTTGCAGATACTAAGGAACAGAGGCACAGAGTGATTAAAGTAAAAAATATCCACTAATTTTGGGTGCTTTCATTGGTCCCTTCTGGCTGTGGAATCTATGGGATAATCTAGTCTGACTTCCTGCATAACATAAGCCACAGAACTCCCCTGATTTAACGCTTGTTTGAACTAGTGGTTATCTTTTGAAAAGCATCCAATCTTGATTTTAAAGTCACCAGTAATGAAGAATCCACCACAACCCTTGGTAACTTGATCAGTTTTTTATCCTCAGCTAAAAATGTGTGCCCTACTTCCAGTCTGAATTTGTATACCCTCAACTTCCAGACACTGGATCTTTTTATAACTTTGCTAGACAGAAGAACCCGTTGTCAAAATATTTTCCCCATGTAGGTATCAAATGTGATCAAGTCACACCTTAACCTTCTCTTTGTTAACAGAATGAGCGCCTTAAGTTTATCTTAATAAGGCATGATTCTAATCCTTTACTCATTCTCATGGCTCTTCTCTGAACCCACTTCAATTTATCAATATCCTTCTTGAATTGCGGACATCAGAAATGAATGCAGTATGCCAGTAGCAGTTGCACTGATGTGAAATACAGAGGTCATATAAACCTCCATACTTCTACTTCAGAAATTGAATTAGCTCTTTGATCACAGTATTGCACTGGGAGCTCCAGTTCAGCATACAGAGCCTCCATCCTGTAAGTATGGCTTATACATCTAGGAAAAAAGAAAGTAACTTTATATTTGGCCATATGAGAAAGCATAGATTGTTTACTTGTTTCCCGCTTAACATATATCCAGATTGCTTTGTATCAGTGATATGTCCTCTTCATTTTTTTACCATTTCCCCAAATCTTTGTCTCATCTGCAAACTTCATCAGTGATGATTTTATGTTTTCTTCAAGGTCACTGATAAAAATGTTAAATGGCACATGGCCCAGAATTGCTCCCTGAAGGACTCCTCTAGAAACACCTGCTTGATGAGTCCCTGTTTACAATTACGTTTTCAGAACTGCCAGACACAGTTTAAAATCCATTTAATGTGTGACCTGTTGATCATTTCTAGTTTTTTAAATCAAAACGTTGTGTGGTACAAATATAAAATCTAAATATATTACATCGATACTATTATCCTTGACAACCAAACTTGTAATCTCATCAAAAAAAGATACCAAGTTAATTAGAGAGGATCTATTTTCCATAAACCCATGATGATTGGCATTAATTATATTTCCCTCTTTTAATTCTTTATTAATCTAATCCAGTATTAGCTATTTCATTATGCTGCCTGTGATCAATGTCAGGGTGACAGGCTTATAATTAACCAAAGTCATTCCATTTACCCTTTTTAAATATTGTTGTAACATTTGCTTTCTTCCAGTCTTCTGTAACTTCACCAATTTTCCAAAAGTTAACAAAAATCAGCATTAATTATCTAGAGAGTTCCATGGCCAGCTGTGTGATACTAGCAGTGTCACCAGCTCCACCAATATAATTGTCTCAGCAACAGTTCCTGCTCCACAGAGAAGCAAATAAATGATTTGTTTAGATGCTGCTCTATCCTCTCTTTGAAAACCCATTAAAGCACTGATATTTGCTCAGTAATGAAACTACCCTATCAGCTGCTTCATCAACCAAGTTAGAAAGCATATTCTATTCCACTGAATTGCTGCAACTTCTTAATAACTTGCTTCAAATAATTATTTTACAGTCTTAACAAATGTACAATTGTTTTTGCAGTTTCTAATGATCAATTTTCAAGTCTGATGGGGGGAAATTATGCATTGGGTAAGTATTATTGTAGGAAGAATACTATGAAAAATGATATATACTACTTTGAAATAGGTGAATCACTATCTCCCTACATTTAAAGTATATCAAAAACTTTCAAAATAAAAACTGATTTTTGCAGAGATATTCAGTTTAATTATTTCATCATATTTACCTCTACCTATATCACTCACGTTACTGATTAAGAGTCAAGTCTTCATACTTAAGGTAAACCTCAGCTGCAGTATGCCCAACACTTTTCCAGAATGATTCACAAATGTTATAAAAAATGCTCCAGGACCCACTGCCTACTACACACACAAGATTTACGAACTGAGAGCCAGAGGTATATATGCTCCAATTTGCAATCACAGCCATGTACTTTTTCTTAACAACCAGATTTCTTAGAGCTGTGTAACTACGACTGTGGTTAGCTCAGAATAATCAGTTTTCTTGCTTTTGCTAACAATAACCAAACTCATAGTTGGACTGTCTTCTGTACTAACACTGACTGGATCTTCCTATTGATTTGAACCTCTAGCTGACCTAATAAAAATAAAAAGGATTCCTTGACAGACAGATGTGCAACAAAACATGGAACAAAAGACACTCTTAGAGAGAAAAACTCAATCTCACTTCACACTACAGTATTATGTATATTAGTGACCACAGAGAGTCTTCCAAAATAAAAAACATTCTCTCTCATAGCAGATGAAGTAAAGGGAGCCCCACGTGTATTTCTTTTTTGACTTGTTTGAAATACTATCCAGATCAATAGAAAACAAACACATTTAAATTACTGCATTCACATTTTGGATTCCATAGTTTGTCTTTTAGAGGACAGCATATTCAAATCAAATGCAGCAAGACTTCACAACCAGCATGCAGTGTTCTGTCCTGTCTGTTAAGACTATGTGTGTGACTATCCAGCATAGAAACAAGTTAATAGTTTTGTCCATTGTGGTAGTATGATATTTTTATACTGCAGTGTACTTGGCACTAACATAAGGACCACAATGCCAACAGCATAGAGCATCTCTGCTTTTCATTCTGGATAAACATCTTAGACACAAAATCAGTTCTCACTTGTTACTTTATGCATAAAGACATCATCAGAAAATACTATGTAGAAACAGATTTGCATCTGGGCTGAAATTCTATTTCTGATACAAAAGAAACAGGTATTCCAAATTAAAAACATACATGTAATAGAGAACAGGGATACATATGTATACACAGGATCAGATAGTCTCCTATAAATGTTTATTGGAACTATGTAATCTTAATTACTCAATTAATCCATGAGATTGAAGAGTGATCTGTATGTCAGTACTTAAAGAAAAATGTATTGTTTTACCATGGTAAATTTCTACAGGAGATACACCCAGCAATGTAGTAACTCTTTTATATCAAGACCTTCGCTAAATGCAGAATGTTACATAAATAACACTACAAAAAAAGACATGTTCCCTTCAGATCTGGCAAAAGCAAATATTTCCAGTGGTTCACACTCTGTCTGAATGTGGCTCAATGACTGAAAACACTGAAGTGACTGAAAGGCAGGAGAAAAGAGACAAAGGATGGGATCCATATTTTTAGGCATCATTGTGATCCAGAAAACTCTAGCTCAGCTGCTGTCTAACTTCATTAGTGCTTAAACTCACTTGGCACCTAAGCTTTTGCCTCTGAACATGCAAACTGCACTCTCACTCCTGGGCACCTATCTCCTCCACAACTGTCCATTCTAGGCAACCAGATGCCTACCTCCCACTTAAGAGCCAGAATAATTCACAAACCAGAAAGACAGGCATTCAGCCACCTAAGCTTAAATATAGGGGCGCTATTCATTAGGTAGCATCTGAGCATATCTACTGGACCAGCCCACTCAGGCTAGTTCACACAATATAGCAGGGGTGGGCAAACTACGGCCCGCAGGACCATCCCATCCAGCCCCCCAACCAGTGAGGCTGCCCCCGCCCCTCCCCTGGAGCCGCGCCGCGGAGCGCTGCGGCCGGGGCTGCACGCTCCCCCCCCTCTCCTGAGCCGCACCATGAGGGCAGCACTCCGGGTGCCGGGGCTGTGTGCTCAGCCCCTCCCCGGAGCCACGCCACGTGGGCGGTATGCTGAGCCCCTCTCCCGGAGCAGCGCCGTGGTGGCGGCACACTGGCGGCCAGCTGGGACTGCGCGCTCAGCCTCTCCCCGGAGCCACGCCACCTGGGCGGCGCTCCGCGGGGGCTGGGGCTGCGCGCTGAGCCCCTCTCCTGGAGCCGCGCCACGTGGGCGGCACTCCGGGGGCCAGCTGGGGCTGCGCCCTCAGCCCCTTCCCCGGAGCCACGCCATGGGGGCAGCGCTCCGGGGGATGGGGGCTGCGCGCTGAGTCCCTCTCCCAGAGCCGTGCCACACAGGCGGCACTCTGGGGATGTATGCTCAGCCCCTTCCCCGGAGCCACGCCACTGGGGCAGCACTCCCGGGGGACGGGGCTGTGCACTCCCTGGAGCCGCGCGGGCGGCACTCAGGGGGGCCGGGGCTGTGTGCTCCCCCTGTTCCCCCAGAGCCAGGCCAGCACTCATGGTAAGGAGGCAGAAGGGGACTGGGGGGGTTCCAGGGTGGTGGTTGGGGGGGTAGTCTGGAGGGGGCAGTCAGGGAGCAGGGTGGGTTGGATGGGGGTGGGGTTCTGGGGTGGTAGTTAGCAGGTGGGAGAGTGGATAGGGGTCGGAGCAGGGGAATTGGGTGGTGTCCTGGGGGGTGGTTAGGGGTCTCTGGAAGGGACAGTCAGGGGATGGGAGGGGACAGTCGGGAAGTGGGAGGTGGCATGCTTGGGGCCAGAAGTGGGAGGGGGCCAGATTAGGGGTGGGACCTTCCCTTACCCGGCCCTCCATATAATTTTGTAGACCCAATATGTCTCTCGGGCCAAAAAGTTTGCCCACCCCTGCAATATAGCCTGGGGGGAAAGGGGAAGAATAGGAAAAGGAGGATCTCCCTTATAACCTTTAGCCGAGTGGACAGAGTATTCACCCAAGATGTGGGAGAACCCCCCAGCTCAAGTTCCTGTCTGGAAGGGGTAAAGGAATTTGAACAGGGATTGGCTGCCTCTCAAGTGAGTACTCTAACCACTACGATATAGAATCATTCTAACTCTATCTCTGGCCCAATTAATATTTAACTATTCAACTATTTCATTAAAGTGGATCAATTTCAACAGGAGAGACTGAGGGACACTCATATCAGACTATTTCCACAGCCTACCAGTTAGAGCACTCAACTGAGAGAGGATCAACCCAGTTCAAAAGACTGCTCCCCCATAGGAGCCCATCTCCAAGAAAGTAGAGATGCTTAGCATACATCCCCGTAGTCAGCATCTCCCGTAGGCTAGCTTAAGCAGTTCCCCAGCTAGTGTTTTGGCTTTTGTGGATCATGTTCTTTGGTGCCTATTTCTCCCCATTCATTGTATAGGAAATCTTTGTGCCTAACTCAAGCTTTGTGGATCCCAATAGTTCTAATGATTTTCTAGGTGCCTATAAGTTAGGTGTAGCAATGCTGAGCACCATAGCACCTAAGTCCCCTCATTGATCCCACCCAAAGATGCTTAGGGACAGAAAGATAAATATATTTAGAGAAGAAAACACTTTAAAGGCAGATAAAAGCCTTTAATCCAAGTTAAAGGCTTACATAAGAGGCCTTGTTTTCTAGCTGACCCCCACTTAATAGGAATTAAATTTCATTTACCTTGGTTTGGTTGCATGTTTATGTTTGGTCTGGGGCCATAGTTGCCCATGGGCTGTCCTTGGCTCAGAGTCATCTGATTCTGCACTGGCATGCTTTGTGAAGATGGCACTGAGTGATTATAACCGCCCATGGACCCATGGTTACTTGAAGGCATGTTCATGGAACTGTTTGTCATACTCAGTTGATTAGGCCCAGGTCCTTGCACAGGCATATGGTTAGGTCCTTTGGAGAGAAAAAATATGTTATGTTAAGTATCATTAAACAATCAACAGCAGTCACACTCAGTCACAACACTAATTATATTATGTACATTTATTAAATCAGGAGATTGGCTTATGATTTTTGACCTGATTAAATCATAAAACAGAGTTTGCAATTGTCATTAAGTTTAGTTCCACTATGACTTTACATTATCTCTTACATAGTAGCTGAAACTTTTAAAATAAAAGTTGCAAACGATCATTTACAGCCTCTCTTAAATCCATACTCTCCAAAGCTAGCTCTTTTAGCACTTAGTTCACATACACCTTGATTTCAACACCCCTCCTTAGTGATCAGTGCAACAGTAGGCTCTGTAGGTTCAAGAACCTGGCTATACAGATTTTAATTTATTTACACTAGTCAACCTAGATATTCTTTTGAAACTGATATTTAATACTTGGGAAATAAGTATTGCGCAAACAAACAAAAACACCCACCCACCCACACACACCACATGATTATAAGCATATTTAGCATTAGGTTCTAACATCAACTACAGCCAAAAGCTTACAAATATATTTACAGATTACAGGGGAAAAAAGCAGTTAACTTCTCACCATTGCTCCCAGTGAAGACCCAAAGGATGAACAACCTGGTCTCACACCCATATGGCCAGTTATACCTCTTCACCCTTTACTCCTCCCTTCCTGGCAAGACAGGTTGGAGTTTGATTGATCTCTTGATTATACCCTCTCAATGGATATTTTTTAAGAGTATAAACATGACTGCTTTAGAGGACACCATCTGATCAGCTTACCTATTCTTTTCTGGCTGGGAGATGTGAATTGAAGTCTCTTTTCTCCCAATATGAATATGAGCTGTTCACATACTAAGTATTAATTTTTTTGTAACTGGAAATTGCTTCTATAAAAGGATATTTTTTTTTTGCCTCTCTGTGGTGGCAGTGGAATACAATTTTATACTATACAGCTTTTTTAATATAGGCTTTTCCCCCAAAAACTTTACACAGTATTAAATAATACAGTTATGAAGTTAAAATGAAAAAATACAAACAGAGAGAGAAAAACAGGCAAGGGAGAAAAATTCTGATCAGATATGAGGGTTGAGAAAGCAGTAAAATCAGGAAGGCTTACATAAATGCATGTATCCTAAGAGGGAACGACATATATGACATGCGGTACCTCAAAGTAGCCCCCTGTAACTCTCATATTAATCATTCATATATGACTGGGATATTTCTTACAAAGCATGCCATGTAAAATACCATATGATCTGTCAAAATATGTATATTGTTAGTGTGCGTGATATTATGAGATTTTTCTGTATGGTTGTTATTGAAATGTGAGAGTTTGGGAGTTGCCCTTTGCTAGTTTCTCCAGTGACAACAAAGGAGGTGATCCACAATCAGGAAGGCATTAAACAGCCATTGATCAGCAGGGGAGTTGTAAACAAGAGATTTACAATTCTGTAACAGAGTTGCATAAACACTACAAAATGGGGATTGCTCGACTCTACGACTTAGTTGCACAAGACCACACCAGGAAGGACATTTGGGCCAGTATTTTCCAGGCACATGGACAGAGCATAAAATAAGGGATAGTGGCATCATCGATTACCTCTCTCCTTCCCACCTACGCTGAAGGCAACAAGAATACTGGAAAGACTGGAACTGAGGAGACTAGTCCCAGGCCAAAAAGGAAAGTCAGCCAGTGTATTAAGAACTATAACTTACCTGCAACATCCAGTGGGGTGAGAAAAGCTGTTTGATTCACCTCTGGTTTATAGCCTAAAAGTTTAGGATTTAGGCTGCATGTTTACTTTTTATTTTCTTACAGTAACTATCCTTTACCTTTATGCCTACCACTTATAATCATTTAAAATCTTTCTGTAGTTAAACTTATTTCAATGTTTTATCCTTACCAGGGGGCTTCTCTAAAGTGCTTGGAGAATCTGCTCAGGTTACAATGGCTGGTGCATGTCTATTTTCCTTTGATGAAGTGGCAAATTAACTAACAAGTTTACACTGTTCAAAAGAAGGTCTTGAGCAGTGCAAGACAGCACATTTCTGGGGTGCAAGGCTGGGGGCTTAAGAAACTAGCTGGTGTTTCCCTGCATACAGCTCATGAGTGGTTTGTACAGCACTGAAATTGTCTTGGCGTGCCTCTGCATGCTGATGGCTGAGTGATAACAGCACCTGAAGGGGTTTGCTGCTTGTCACTAGCAAAGCACTGAGCGAGACTGCCCAGGCTGGAGAGTTAAGGGGGCACAGCAGTCCTAAGGTTGCAGGCTGTACCCCAGGAACTTGTCAGAGGAAGGAAGTGTATCATACTACCAGTAGCAAGATTATGTGATGGTGCAGAGAGGCGAGGCCAACACTACACAAGCTGAGCGAGGAGTGTAGAAATGATAGGCTACATCACGGCTAAGCAGGCTTAAGGCTTTCATTGTGAAATAGACTGCATAAAGGATATAAAACAGAAGGCAATTTTGAAATGGATCCTAAAAGAAACATGGAGCAATACGAGGATGTAGCAATTTGGTTGTATTTTTCTATATGTTTGAAAAGATACACATCAGCATTCTATATGTTTGGAGAGCCAAGTCTTGGCTAAGGAATCAGTTGCAATATTCAAAGTCGGAAAAAATTAAGGCATAGATAAGAATTTTAGATGAGGCGGTGTTATACACCAGAGGTTTTCAAACTGTAGTGTTCGGACCACCAGTAGTCTGCAAGCTCCATTAAGGAGGTCCATGGATAGTTCCCTCTAAGGTGCGTGCCTGGGCGGCTGCACACAAGAAAATGACAGGTAATGAAGTGTGTGGCTCCACTAATTAGGTGCTTGGATCCTAGAGAAGACATACATGTAAGGTGAAGTGGTGGTCTTGGGGGGAATAGGGGATAGATGTGAGGGGGCAGTGGGGTGAGAAGAAGGGGGGAATTTGGGACATGCAGGGCTGCAGTCATTTATAAATCCATAGTACACATACACCTTAAGTATTGCATGTAATTCTGGTCATCCCATCTCAAAAAAGATACATATTAGAATTGGAGAAAGCACAGAAAAGGACAAAAAACATGATGAGGGATATGGAACAGCATGCATATGAGGATATAGTTAAAAGACTGGGATCATTCAGCTTAGAAAAGAGACATCTAAGGGAGGAAATGAGTGATGGCTATAAAATCATGAAAGGCATGGAGAAAACGGATAAGGAAGTGCTATTTACCCTCCCACACTTCAAACAACACAAGGATGAGAGCCACCCAATGACATTAATAGACAGTAGATTTAAAACAAAAATAAGGAAGTACTTTTTCACAGAACAGATGTGGAACTCATTGCCAGAGGATGTTCTGAAGGCCAAAAATATACGTGGGCTCCAAAATGAATTAGATAAGTTCATGGAGGATAGGTCCATCAGTGGCCATTAGCCAAAATATTCAGTGACAACCCCATGCTCTGGGTGTCCCTAACCTCTAACAGCCAGACAATGGATGGATCACTCAATAAGTTGCCCTGTTCCGTTTATTCCCTCTGAAGCTTCTGGCACCAGCCACTGTAAGAAGATAGGATACTAGTCCATTGGTCTGAACCTGTATGGCCATTGTTATGTTCTTCTGGAGTTGTGTTTGAGGAAGCTTCTCTTATCCAAAAGAAGCAAAGTCTGCTTGATCTGGCAGATATAGATGATGGAAAGGATGAAGTGTTAAAGGTGTCAGATGTGTGCAGTAAACAGCTATCTTTTTAGTGATGGTAGGGCTAAAGATAGAGAAGATAAGCAGAAAGACGGAAGACTCAGAATCAAGCTCTTGCAGGACTCCATAAAAGAGGGATTCATGGCACAGAGGAAAATCCAGAGAGAATAATTTGGTAAGCAGGAGTGTGAGCATGACAACACAGAACCAGAGAGGCCTGAATAATCATGTCTCCGAGAAAATGAAGGACTGTTTAAGGCTGCACTGGCATCAAGGGGGAAAAATGACATCATCAATAACTACAGGGTTGAGATAGGTTTCAACGTGGTAGAGTAAAAATAAGATTTGAAAGACATCAGACAAGAAATTATTATGGTGTGAGAAAATAGCCTTCTGTCAAGTACCTCATTGAAGGGAAGGATAGAGATAGGATAAAGAAATGTGTTGTCAATGGTAGATTTTAGAGAGCTAGTAAAGGTATAAAGACAAAAATTATTGACAGTGCAACAACATAGAGAGAAAGAGGACAGGAACCAATTACATGAGAGAGAGACAGAGAGGAGGGACAAGATAGGAGATATTTTTCTTAAGGAACTGGTTAATGTCAAAAATGTCCAGTGAGGGAGGAAAAAATGGCAACAAACAGGAAAATGCAACATTAAGAAAGAGGTGGTGAAGGCAAGATTATAACACTGGAATAAAAGGAGGAAATTAGCTGTGGAAAGACTGGGAAGGAAGGCAGATGAAAAAAACAATGGTAATGAACAGGGGAGACTAGATTAACAGCATCTTAAGAAATTTAAAAATGAGAACAAAATGGTTAATATTTGATACAACACTTAATAGCCATACATCCCTAAGTTCCAGTATTCTTATACATGCACATGTCTAATAGCCCACAAAAGCTTATGCTCTAATAGTTGAGTTAGTCTTTAAGGTGCCGCAGGACTCTTTGTCACTTCTGCAATTCCAGACTAACACAGCTATCCCTCTGATTCACGTCCTCATAAAGCTCTCCTGGATATGACAATGACATGAAACAATTCAAAAACATAAAAAGTTGATTTAAAAAAGAGACTGATTTATGTGCTATTCTGTATATACCCTGCATAACACTTGAGACAGTGAAATAAAATGCTTTATCTAAATATAAATAAAATAAAATAAACTCGCCTCTTGGCCAATTACAGACTGCGTATTAGCAATGAGACTACAGGCATGTCGTGTCTTAGGCATATTTAACTTACACGATTTCCACTTTATGCGGTCAGCAAAAAAAGAAAAAAAAAAAGAGAAAGGGGGAAAAAAATTAAAAACTTTCTGTAGGGGGTGCGATTTCACCCGCCATTGAAGTCAATGGGTTCTGGCTATACGCAGTTTCAGCTTTACGCAGTATCCGCGGAATGGAACCCTTGCACAAGACGCGACATGCCTGTAACAAACGTTTTTATTTGGATAATAAACAGTTATAATTCAGGCCAAACAAAGCTGAAATGATGTTCACAGAGAGAGAAAAAAGATTTTGAAGGGCTTGCTGTAAATTTGCAAGTGCCCATTATTCAGGAAGTACAACTGTCTCTTGTGACAGAGTCAGACCAGAAGGGTATAGGAGAGTGCTGGAAGGCAGGTATATCAGCCTCAGGATGTGCAGGTCCCTGTTCCCTGGATAGCCAAACAAAGGCTACTCCAGGCCAATCAGGAAGCTTCTAGAAAGTAGCAGAAATAGCTAGCCTGATTGGGACACCTGAACCCAATCAGGGGCTGGCTGAAACCAGCGAAAAACCTCCCAGTTAGTCAAGTGGGGGAGCTAAGGAGAAAGGAGCTGGAGGAGAGAAAGCTTTGCGATACCCAGAGGTAAGGGAGAAGTGGGAGAGCTGTGGGGAAGTAGCCCAGGGAAAAAGTAGCAACTCTGTCAGTGAAAGGTTGGCTGCCAATAGCTACTACCATTAGGGCCCCTGGGCTGGAACCCGGAGTAGAGGCCGGGCCCGGGTTCCCCCCAACCTGCTACTACTGAAACACCTCCTGAAAGGGGAAGGCAGGCCCCTAGCAGGACAGGAGGGTATACTGTCCTGAAATAAGCCCAAAGGAACAACAGAGACTGTGGGAGTTCTGTCACCAACGGCTTTGCTGGCTGATGATGAAAAGGGCTCAGTAGACTGTAACCCTGGCCTAGAGAGAGAATGTCTATGTGGAGGGTCACAGTGAGCCTCTGAGGCTAGCACAAACCGCCTGGAAGTGCAGGACCCACAGGGACAAGGCCAGAGCTTTGCCACACTCTGGAGAGACACTTCTGGAATTACAGGGTCCCTATTTTCTGAACTTCCAGCATGAAGGCCCATATTGCAAGACTGGTTAATATGATAATTATCACCTGTTGCTTATCAATACAGTCTGCCAGATTTTCTCAGACCATAACTTGGTCATCCACGCTTTTGAGAGAGAGAGAGGCTCAACTAGTGTAACTTTTTCAAACTGGTCTTCCATCAGACTGGATCCAGAGAAAATTGGTTGTGACTGCCTTCTGTGATCACAGGACAACAGTACCAGTATGTCAAATAATACAATTAAGGGCCTCTGTAATAAAGCCTTTTGTTATCTAGGTCACAAATTTTTGAGATATCATCTTTTGCCTGATTTTCTTTCCCAGGAGTTATGATCATCAGGGAATTGGTCTACAGTAAGGCCTTTGGTTTGCTCAGCACTGACTATCACTGGGCAGGTCTTTTTCCATCACAGGACCCTGGCCATGGAAGACCTTTCCAATAGTAGGCCTTCCTGAATCCATAAGTTGGATCCATTAATTCTATTTATTTCAAGTAGGTCTACTCTTGATAATTTTCCGCACAGTTCCCTTGGTTTTGCATATTAAATGTGTACTGTATTTGGACTAACTATCTCTTCTTAGATTTTAGAAAAAAAAAAATTTGCTTCTATTACGAAGTGTTTACTGGGATCTGTGAAGGGATGGACTAAGCCATGAGGCCTCCTGGCCCTGCCATACCCCAACCTAGGAAAAGGGCAGCAGAGAGTCCCCTCCAAGCAGGCTAGAGCAGCAGCATAGTATGCAATCAATCAGAGAGGTACTGCAGGGAGCAGCCAATCCCAGCCTAGCAGACCCATATAAAAGGAGCTGCAGTGCAGCGCAGAGTTGAATTCCTTGCTGGAGGAGTGTGGATACTGTGCCTGGCTGGCTGAGGGAGCTACAGGACCTCGGACAGAACAGTGCTGGCAGAGACTAGGGGGAATACGAAGGAGCGCTGAGTTGGTTCCTGCCAGGACAAGGCCCCGAAGGTAAGGGTGAAGAATGAGCTGGGGCTGCGGGAGAATGGCCCAGGGAATCAGAACAGTGACACAGTTTAACTAAATGGATGTGATGGATGGCCGCTATATATAGGATACCTGGGCTGGGACCTGGATTGGTGGGTGGGCCTGGATTCCCCACTAGCCATTGGGGAAATGGCCTGGCCTTTGATGGGCCCCAGAATGGGAACTCAACTCTTTTAGTGGCCCAGCAGGTGAGCTGGGTCCAGAAAGGCCCAGAGAGGAGAAGAGTCTCTGGGTGATACGCCCCCACACCAGAGCAAGGACTGCTTGAAGAGCAGGGACAATTTGAGAGAGCCCAGAATGGGCTGAGAGACAGTTCAAACCAGGGTACTGCGACAGGCCTTGCTGGACAGACTGAGGAGTGAAACCCGAGATAGAACTACAGATTGAGGGACCTTACAGAGGGTGTTGACATAGGCCCCGTGGGACTTCTATCTCAGAAGCGGTTTGGGTGTCTTGTTGTGGTTTTTGTTTTTTTAAATAATCTCACATAAAGATTGTGACTCGGCCAGATGGCTGAGTCACTGAAGACCCACCACAAACAGAGTGCAGGCATTAGTACGGAGACAGGGGAGCTCACGAGAGGTGAGTGTGACCTCATTAGAGATACTTATTCTGAGATATCTAAATATAGAAGCACATACACAAAATAAAATAACTGACTGCAAGCATATATTTCAAAGGTCTGAATACAGGGAAGCTTCCACAGTCTTTCAAAAAACCAAATTTGCTCCATTTCAAAGTTGAACATTTAATATGTTTTTTTCCCCTTCTTTCTCCAAGGTGTAGGAAACGATATTCAATGGATTCAATGTCACCCCCAATATCAGAAAATGACCCCATTGTAAACGGTCTCTGTTTATCTTCACATTCTCAATCTTAAACACAGAGGAGAAAGAGCAGATGTATATTTTTTAAAAAGAATGTTGTGGTAGAGGGTAAATTAAAGCTTAGTTAGTAACCATACTTAAATATTCTCTCTATTGGGAGAATACTCAAACAAAATTTATTTACTTTTCACATATTTTCATAAGAGTTCTTTTTGTAGTCTAACTAGCAAAAGATGTACTTTTTTAAGCACAGTAACTTTCTCCCCTTTGTTCTACAGTGAAGTGTCAATGCTGACATTGTGACAATGATCTTTTCCAAGGAAACAGATTACTATCATAAACACAATGTTATGACTTTACTAGAGGCTAAAGAGACTGAATTGTGAAGGACAATGCCATTTTCCGTGTGAGCAGATGGACACTAGGAGAGGCAGGAAACTCCCCACTGAGAATCTCTCAGTTCCATTTAGGAAGTGAACATCATCACATATGACAAAGTAAAAGAGGTCTCTTCTGCCAAATTTAACTAAATTCTGCTCCACCCATATGACATGTCACTAAGGGACCGCTTCTCCCTCTCTAGAGGTTAGCCAGCTACTTTCCTCAAAAAGAAATCTGATAGTTATCAAATCATTTGAAACCTAGAGTTAAGGGGAAGCTAGGGACTTGTTAGTCTGACAGGAGCTGGAGCAATCGCAAGATTTTTACCCTCATGTTTTAAATTCTATCCAATTTATTTATATATCGGTAGAGTTTATCCACGTGCTTGTTTAAGAGGGGTGAGTCTACAGGGAACTTTGACGCCAGCTTCCTTTCTCTGGAAGAATCATCATCTTAAAGCTTTGGTCTGAAGAGCTCACTTGTATCCACTGTGTGGAGAACTGAACAAAAGAAATCTTGGGAATTTTAACTTTTAAGTTAAAAGCTAAACTATGAGAAATAGGCACTAAGACTTTATGAAACTAAATTCTGGGAAGCTGATTCCCTACAAAGAAGTAAGCTTCTCCATAACTCTCCCCATTCTGAACTTACTGCTAACAGGAGCACTTATCTCAGTAGCCAGGATGGGGGCAATGTGGAATTTTATCATCTTATTTCATTGCTTTGTTTTTCTACTTCTCAAGTACAGACTTTTTATTTGGGGTTTGTTTGTTTTTTTCCCCCCAATTAAATGACTTTAAATTCACACCTGAAACAATAATCTTCAAGCAATTTCTTCACAAATGCCTTAACATTCAATGTCTTCAGTAGTGAATGGAATATAGAAAACGAGTGGAAATTAGATTATTTTCTATAAAGTGTTCTATTTTTAAAACTTACAAACTAAGTTTGAAGCATTCTCTAAGTTATATTTACTTTATTATTCTCTCATTATTTAGCTATGATGATTTTAGAGTCTCTCCTTTATGGAAGGATTTGTATTTCTTCAGCCACCGGCCAATACCTTTCCCCAATAAGTCTTCTAAAGCCAACTGTACTGCATGGTTTGAGACAGACTAAATTTAGCCAGTTCTGTTCATCAGAGGAATGCTGTATGTCAGCTACATCAAAGCCCAAGGGCAGCCTGATAAACACTGAATACAGGTCACGTAGCTCTGTAGCTAACAAACTCTAAGAGAGCTTGTACTCGGGGGCATTCAAAGCAGTTTTGTCATCAACAATCTAGTATCCCTTGAGCCCCCATGTCGTTTCAGTTGCTAAGCAACACTGGTGTTAATGTCTTAGAGGAGAAAAACTTACCAGGCATCTGGCCGTTCATCTGGCTTTGCATGTGTGGTGCAGGAGGGCCCCCACCTACCATACCATCTGAAGACATGTTGTGAGAGCGTGGAGGTGGGGGAGGGCCACTCTGACTCATTCCTCCTGGACCCATAGGCATACTCTGTGTGGGTGGCTGAAAGGAGACAGTTTAGTCAAACAAGAGAAGCATTTAGTCTGACAAAAATATTATATGTACATATGGTACAACAGTTGCCTATATTGTTAAGTGGGGTATGAAGGAAAGCACTGTGAAAAGCATTTCTTGTCTCTTCTGATACATTTAACTCCTCTAAATATTAATTTTAGTAAAACATTTAATATTTTACATAATGTATTACATCAATTTTACATAATGTGTTAGACACAGAGCATCACAGCATCTTTCAGCATGGCTATTAAATAAAATACAAATCAATGCCTCATTAAAAAAATCAGAACAGTTTAAGATTGCTTAAAAAAAATTACCCCCACCCCAAAAAGAGCATTTTAAAGAACCACCCTTTTATATCTTCTCTTTCAAAGCAATATTTGTTTGGGATAAAAATAAACATTCTATAATCTTCTCTCACCAACAGTTCCTGGTGCATCCACCGCTGATAATAGACTTTGCACCAGTAAAAAAGCAGTTACAAAAAGAGAATCTCTAAATTCTGAAAGCATGTCAAAAATCTGCACTATTACAGAGGAGAACTGTGGGTGTTAGGATGTCTGAGATTCCTTCTTTTCTATCCCTCTGAAGGTTCATAATTTTGTGCTGAACACCCCCTACAGACTGGAAACACATTAGTACTGCTCTCCAAAGGTCCAGCGACAGCTGCCTAGAAAGGATGTTTATGGCAAATTTCCTAATGAAATTGTGAGGAAAATAGCTGAATAACCTTGAGAGTTCAAAGAGGGAAAGCAAGAAAAACAATATACATGAGTAGGAATTTACCACTGGACTCTACTCAGAAGGATGTATTGGGTACAGAAACTGCTGCTAGCGAGCTTCACTGTCCCACACAACCCTCAGGAGACAATACTAACCCCCTTGTACATCTCAGCCAAATGCTTTCTGTGGGATAAAAATGCTCTCTACTACGAGAAGGCTAAGATAATCTCATTTGGGGCTCCTCAGGCAACCATCACAACACCTCATGCAGGCTACCATGCTCTGGGGCACTGTCTCCTGTGACAGATATGTGGTTATTTTGCCAGACTCCCTTTTACAGAAAGAAATAAGGTAATCTCCTATGGGTTAATTCCCCTGCAGCCCTGTCCTTCCCTTCGCTATGTCTATTCATTAGGGGTTCAGAAGAAGATAGAGCTGGAAGTGGTCACTGTCTTAAAAAATGGAATTAAGTAGCCACTCCAGAGGAGAGGGCATTTAGTTTCTTGATAAGTTCTTTAGGAAGTCTGCTGTAGTTCTTCTTTCTCAGCAGCTGTCTCTACACCGGTGGTGTCCAGCTCCAATGTACTTCCAGTAAGCAAAAGGAAGAAAAGAGCAGTGAAGGAGATTGCTTCGCTACTAAAACCCTTCTCCTTCCTCTACAATGACAAAACTTATCTCTCACTGCAGCAGAAACAGCAGGAAATGGAAGGGGGGAAAAGTTGAAGTCAGCTACATTCTACAGCAGAACTTCAGGGTTACAAACACCAGAGTTACAAACTGACCAGTCAACCACACACCTCATTTGGAACCGGAAGAACACAATCAGGCAGCAGCAGAAACAAAACAAACAAAAAAAGCAGGTACAGCACAGTTAAGTGTAAGCTATTAAAATAAAAAGGGAAAGCAGCATTTTTCTTCTGCATAGATAAGGTTTCCAAACTGTTAAGTCAACATTTAGTTGTAAATGTTTGAAAGAACAACCAAAATGTTTTGTTCTGAGTTATGAACAATCTCCATTCCCAAAGTGTTTGTAACTCTGAAGTTCTACTGTACTTGATCTTTGTCCTCTATCAAAAGAAGAGGGAGGAGGGAAGGCCTTTTAGGTCCAACTCTTGCTTCCTTCTACTTCCAGAGGCTGATCTTTCCTCACTAGGGTTGTGGGACTCTATTTGAATTGAGCAAACTAGCTCAAAAGTATTTGTCAACAGACACAAGATAAGACAACTCAGGATTTTATTTCTCATTTTATTTTAGATGGACTGCATTTTTGGAATATGTAGAGCACCAATATAGGGTCAATGGCATAATATAATACAGCAGAATTCTCTCAGGGCAGAGCCCAAAAAAACAAACAAGTTGGAAAGAACTAACAATCCATGTTATGTTTTTTCTTGTTAACACTTTTCCAGATTAAATCATTAGCAAAAAGTTAATCTTTCAGTTGGATTTAGAAAGATTGAGAAAAGGTTATGTTCACATAGCACTTTCAGGATGAAGATCATCATCAAGTTTCGGCTGTAATTAAGAATGAAGTGGTGAATTCCTCGTGGTGGTATCTGCATGAAAGCTAAAATATAAAACAATAGCCAAAGAGGTCTACATACCCCTAAGCAAGAAAAACTGGCAGAAAGGCAAGGGGGGGGGGGGGGAAATGGCTAAATCACACGGTTCCCAAGGCTATTTGGGAACAGGTACAATACTTCAGAAAATGAAAATCCTACTTTGGTGAAGTCAACAGAAAAGACCATAAATACAGATGCTTAAAATGTAAGATATAAACTAGAACGGCTAAGAGAATTTGAGCAAATAATCAAGGACACAAAAACGTACATTATATTTGAAACAGGACCTACTGTGAATTAGTAGGTCCACTGAGAGTTATCAGGAAGTTAAGGGATCAGTTAAGGAGAATAAAGACATGGCTTCTCTGCAAACTGATTTATTTGCAACAGTCTCTATCATAAAAGACTCTGGGGAAAATGCACCTCAGGCCCATTCTTTTCGGAAGAAAACAATAAGGTCCTGGCAGAAACTGAGTTGCCAGGGGGAGGTGCTAGAGAAAAATTGCTAAATTAAAGCGCAAAGCAGAACCAGATGACATTCATCCAACAGTTCTGAGGCAGATAAGAATCAAATGTCAAAGTTGTTAACATAAGCAACCTCTCATTACAATAAACTACTCTGTCAGAGGACTGAAGGGTAACAAATGTTATACCTAGCCTCAAAAAAAAAGAGAGGGCAGCTGATCTAGGAATTACAGACCAGGGAGCTTTATACTTCAGTATCAGGCAAACTGACTGAAATAATTAAAAACTGATTTATAAAACACCAAGATGGACACAGGACAAGGACAAATTAGCACAGCTTCTATAAAGGGAAATCATATCTATCTAAACTATTAGAAATCTCTGAATGTATCCACAAAAAAATGTGAATAAAGGAGAACTGACTGACTCAGTTTATTTAGAATTTCAAAAAGCCTTTGGCAATGTCCCTCATAAGGGTCTACTGAGGAAACTAAGTAGTGCTCATGTGCATACAGTCATGGATCAGAAGCTGGTCCTGTGGAGCAGCATGGCAGCGTGTCTGGCCGGACCAGGCAGCTGTCAGACACACTGTTCTGAGCAGTGTGGTAAGGAGGTTGGGGGGGCAGTGTTGGATAAGGGGCAGAGGGTCCCGGGGGATAGTCTGGGAACGGGGGAATGGATAAGCATGAGAATCCCAGGGCGTGGGGTTGTGGATAAGGGTCAGGGGACAGGGAACAGAGGGCCTGGATAGGGGGTGGAGTTCTGGGGGGTGATTAGGGTCGGGGGTCCTGGGAGGGGACAGTCAGAGGACAAGGAGTACAGGAGGGTTGGATGAGTCATGAGTTCTCAAGTGGGGGGCAGTTAGGGGGCAGGAAGTGGGCAGGGGCCAGGCTGTTTGGGGAGGCACAGCCTTCCCTACTCCACCCTCCATACAGTTTTGCAATCCCAGTGTGGTCCTCAGGCCAAAAAGTTTGTCCCCCTCTGCGGTAGGCAGCACAGTGAAAAACGCTCAAAATGCAGAGGCAATCATAAAACAAGAAAAGAAAGTGTTAGGTGTATTAATAACGGGATAAGAAAATAATACTGAAAGAAAACATGCCATTATATTTATAATAGATAATGGATCCGTTCTGGTCACCCCATCCCAAAAAGATACAAGAGAAACAGAAGCACTGCAGAGATAAGCATCAGATGATTAGAGGCCTGAAAATACTTTCATGTCAGAGATTGAAAAGACTGACGCTGTTAATTTTAGAGCAGAGACAAATACAAGGGGGATATGATAGTAATACAACCTCAGGAATAGTAAGGAGCAGTTAAATTAGGAACTCCAATTTACCCTTTCATAGCAAAAAACAAGGGGACATTCAATGAAACCGAATGGAAACAAATATAAGAGGAAATTCCTTATTATACAACACACAAACTGACAAAGTACTAGGAACAAGGATTCAAATAACAGGATTCAAATAGGATTCAAAAAACAATTACACATATATACGGACAATGATAACACACAGTTACATTAGACGGGATATAAACCCTCATACTGCAAGGCATAAATCGAGCACTAACTGATGGTGATTAGGAAGGAATTCCCCCTACATATAAAATTATCCACTGGGTGCCTCTAGCACCTTCCTCTGGAAGCATCTGCCACTGGCTATATCAGAGGAAGGATACTGAATCAGATGGACTACTGGTTTGATCTAATATAACAACCTCCACGTTCCTATACGTAATACTACAAATAGCAGACCTTATTCAGCAGGTAGCCAATCATTTTCCAGCCTATTTCAATAATTATTTAACCAGCCATCAGATTAACAGAATCATAGAATTGTAGGACTGGAAGAGACCTCAAAATGTCATCTAGTCCAGTCCCCTGCATTCATGACAGAACTAACTATTATCTAGACCATCCCCGACAGGTTTGTCTAACCTGCTTTTAAAAATATCCAATGATGGAGATATCACATCATCACTGGACAATTTATTCCCATGCTTAACCACCCTGACAGTTAAGAAATTTTTCCAAATAGCCAACCTAAACGGTCCTTTCTGCAATTTAAGCCCATAATGTCTTCGCCTCAGAAGTTGAGAACAATTTTTCTCCTTCCTCCTTGTAATAATCTTTTATGTACTTAAACTGTTATGAATCAGAGATGTAGCCATGTTAGTCTGGAATTGCAGAAGTGACAAAGAGTCCTGCGGCACCTTAAAGACTAACA
>ML677334.1:55230719-55248218 GCA_007922305.1 Dermatemys mawii
TTTTCTAGACCTTTAATCATTTTTGTTGCTCTTCTCTGGAATTTCTCCATATCTTTCCTGAAATGTGGTGTTCAGAACTGGACACAATACTCCAGCTGAGGCCTAATCAGCATGGAGTAGAGCAGAAGAATTACTTCTCTGGTCTTCCTTCCAATATATCTCAGAATGATGTTTGTTCCTGTTGCAACATTATTCACTATTGACTATAATGAATAATGACTATATAATATTATAGTGAATAATTGACTATAACTATATAATAGTAATAACTATTACTATTATGTAGTAATAATAACTAATAATTATATAATAAATAGAATGACTATATAGTATTATAATAAGCTAATAACTATATAATAACTAATAATATAATAATGACTATATAGTATTATAGTGAATAATTGACTATAGTTAGCTTGTCATCCACTATGACAGAGGTTCTCAAACTGGGGGTCGGGACCTGTCAGGGGCTCATGAGGTTCTTACATGGGGCGGGTCGTGAGCTGTCAGCCTCCACCCAAATCCCACTTTGCCTCCAGCATTTATAATGGTGTTAAAAATATAAGCAAGTGTTTTTAATTTATAAGGGGGGGAGGGGGTCACACTCAGAGGCTTGCTATGTGAAAGGGGTCACCAGTACAAAAGTTTGAGAACCACTGCACTATGACCTTCAGATCTCTTTCTGAGGTACTCCTTCCTAGGAAGTCATTTATTTTTGTATGTGTGCAACTGACTGATCCTTCCTTCTATTAAGTATTAAGCCTTTTTATTTAATATTAAGCTATAACATTCTGTTTTTTAAAACCAGATGAAATCTAGATCAATGGCCTCAATACTTCTTTCATAAGTTAGATCCACTATAAGCATCTTGACCACCTGCAGCAAGAGGCACTAAAACACCAAACAGAAAGAACTTAAATACAAACTGACATCATATTACTGAAAGGCTAACACATTAAACATCTTCCAAGTTAAATTTTTAAATTGAAAAGCAGACTAGCCCAACATGAATTCCAGTCAATCTCATACTTAGTGTGGAAATTCAGATCTAGGGAGAATATGGATGAAGGCTGCTTGGCATGAAGGATTTTTTCAGGATTAAATGCAGAAGGGAATTAGAGTCCATGTTGATTTTTTTCCAGTTACAAACTGGAATCAAATTCAGTATTTTAGGATAAAAATCTATTTTAAAATTAAACAACAGTAAATTAGGGAAGCCAAAAGTCATTCTGAGCTGTGCATTCCTGCCAACAGTCACGCAGCACTCTTCTAAATTGTAGTGAGGTTCTCTTCAGGACACAAACAAAGCAACAAACAAGTGCAAGTCTGGAATTTTCTACTATGACCCTGACTCCTGTCAAAATTATTATAGCCTTCCTGCTGTCAGTAAAGGACAAAAATATTTGTTTTCAGAGTATTGACAAAGTTAAACAGGACTGAGATATAAGACTAAGTATAGCAAACACTCTGGAAGAGTTAAAACATGTAGGAGAGGAAGTAAGCATTGCTAAATCCTACTAAAACATTTCATTACTAATCTGTAGCTTTGGAAGTATGCTTTGGAAATCTTGTTTTTCCTGTAATCATTTTAGGGTTTTTTAATAATGTTTGATATGCAATGTGAACAAATGTTCCCCTACCCTCCTATGGGCAGGAGAGAAATGGAACTAACTCAGGATTTAATAATTTGTGTTCAGGTCTCTGAAGCACAATTCTCTGTAATATAAGATTTCCCATCCTATGAGCTACCCGAAACAGCAGTCTACTACTACTACTATCTCAGCCTCTGTCTATTCTATTGATAGGTGGCAATGGAATCTGCAGAGCACTTACTGAGGTGTGAGAGTGGGAAATAAGATGACAAAAGGGCTGACTTACTGAAATTTGAATAAGCAATAACGTGAAATGTAAATATAGTTATTTTATTCTGCTACTTTCAAAGAAAAATAGTGGAAGTATTAGAAAAACAGTATTCATTTTTTTCAGGTTTTTTTCATATAACAAAGTATTTGAGATCATATGTAGCTGCAAAAATAAGTTAAATTACAAGTGTAATTTATCATCATACTGCTGCTGATAATCTTATTGAAAAGTAACATTAGTGGTAAGTCCAAAGGAAGAATGACAACCAATTTCCCAGCCTGATTTTATACTAATACTTTTAATATCAAGAGAAAACTTTGATTTAAATATTTGGATAGAATTTAACATGTACACAGTAAAATATTTCATCATGAAAATCAGCTGACCAACCAGAATACTTTCAATGTTTGCAGAGCAACCAGTTCTGCTGTTAAAACAATATGAAATCAGGATAACTGGTTTATGATTATATTTTAAGCACTAATCTGCTGTTAAAGGTTATGGTAAAATTTATACAGGATATTTAAACTTCCTTAAGACATTTATTTTACTACAGACAATAAGTGAACTTAAGGCACACTTGAGATACCCATCCAGCTTTGAATATGAGGTACTCTATGACAGGAGTGAAAAATGGGTGGCTCATTTCTGATTTTTAAAAAAACTGATCTTGTCCATCTAGAATAAACCTGTTTTTAAAAAGGCTTTCTTCAAGATACATGTTACCCTAGAACAGGTACCTTCTGCTCTTCAGCTATGTAGCTCCTCCTTCTTGGGATATCAAGGAGGCTATTGCTGAGTTGAAGGCCTGGTCTATGCATGTTTTGTTGGCATGGATTTGAGGGTCAGTTGTTGTTGGGGCGGGGGGGAGCATATGTGTTTAAAGAAAAAAATCCTATGCCAAACCAAAGCAGCTTTGCCACTAAAAGCCCTAGTGTATTGGCAGTTATACCAGCAAAGCAGCTGTTTGCTAGTACAGCTCATTTATTCTGGGAAACTGGCATAAGCTATAAAAAAAAAATGTTCTTTCATTAGTGTATATGATGCCACTCCCCTGGGAGGGTTTGCTGGTGTAGGTATACTGGCACACCTCTTTATAGAGGTGGACTAAGATAAAAACTGAGATATTAGCAGAAATAGATTTACCGTAGAAGTGTTTTGATGGCATTGTGCAGGACTCCATGATTACTACTGAAGAATTTGAGATCACGTAGGCCAGAGCATGGAGACAAGATTTAAGAGAATCTGGTTTAGAATCTTAGTGATTAGAGAAAGCAAGGCTCTCTGAAGCAGAATGGACAACCTGGTGAATACGGGAGTCCATGATACTCCTGAGCTAACTCATAGGCTGGATGATAAAGGTTTGAGTTTTTAAACACATAGCAGGCCCAATTCTCCACTTTCTACCAGTGTAACTACACTAGCATAAAACTGGTGTGAGCACAGTAGATAATCAGACGCCAAAAGGTAAAATGAGGAGCCTACTAAACTCGATTTACAGCAGTGATCTCCAGCCTTAAGCATAAGATAGCTTTTTGAATTTAAGTGCAACCCAGGATCTACCTCAAAGACAATGTAGAAATAACTGTAATCACACAGTCCCAAACACCCTTGCCTCACCTATTCTTTGAGGCCCTGACTCGCTCCCTCCACTCTCCCTCCAAACATCACTTGCTCTCCCCCACCCTCACTCACTTTCACCAGTCTGGGGCAGGGGGTTGGGAGTGTGGGATGGGCTATTGGCTGAGCTTGGGACAAGGAGTTGAGGTGCAACAGGCAGTTCAAGGTGCAGGCTCTGGGAGGGAGTCTGAGTACAGGAAGCGGGTCAGGACTGGGGGAAGGGGTTGGATGCAGCCTCTGGGAGAGGGTGTGGGAGGGGGCTCAGGACTGGAGCAGGAGGTTGGGGTGAAGGCTCTGGAAAGGGGTGCATAGCATGGGAGAGGGCTCAGCGCTGGAACAGGAGGTTGCAATGCAGGAGGGGTTCGGGATATGAGTTCTGACTGGGCACCACTTATCTCAGGTGACTCCAGGGGGGCAGTTCAGTGGGGCTGAGGCAGGCACCCAGCCTGCCCAGATTCTGCGCTGCTCCCAGAAGAAGCCAGCATGTCCAGCAGCAGCTCCTGGTGTGAGAGGCAGGTGGTTCTGCATGCTGCCCCCATCTGCAGGCACTGTCCCCGCAGCTCTATTGGGAAATGTTCCCTGTTCCCAGCCAATGGGAGCTGCAAAGGCGGCGCCTGAAGGCAAGAGCAGCACACAGAGACCCTTCTGCCCCTCCCTAACCCACTCCCCGAAGCCACAGCCAGACATGCCAGCCACTTCCGGGAGCAGCGCAGGGCCAGGGCAGGCAAGGAGCCTGCTTTAGCCCTACTGTCAACAGCTGATCTCCTGCTTTGGCTGCGGGAGGGTTAGCAACTCTACCCGATTGACTGGTCAATCGGGGAGCCGCTGACCATCTCAGTCTCAGTGACTGAGACTGAGACCAACTGTCAGAGGTTCCCCAATCAACCAATCGCTCATGATCCACTGGTTGGTGACCACGGGTTTATAGGGAATCTTTGATATTGCTAGAGACTTCCTGGTTTTGTTTTTCATAGTCTTTCAAAAGTCCTTTATCGCTCAGAGATTCATTTTTTGTCTTGACATAACAGAAGTTTTGCTGTAATTAACAGCTGAAGTAGTCTCCCTCCACACTCACCAAAGGAATCTGACCAGCTGTTTGTAATAGCCTAGTGCTCTTTTGGAAAACATACCCAAATCACACATTTAAATATGAAGAAGTCATATGTAACTATCGTTTTTGACCCTGCAAAGTGTGTGAATAAGTCGTACAGCATCAGAAACATTAGATATATGGAAAAATTACTAACACTGATCTCCTGCTGCTTTTAGACCAGGATCAGCTAGCCATTACAAATACACTGGGCCCTCAGCAGATTACTACAATTGGACAATAGGCTGTTGCTCTGATGATTAAAGGATATAGCGAGCCGTTCCAGTTGTATCTAGACACTAGTCAGTATGTAACTATGAGCAATTGTGTGTCATAAATAAAAGGTCTGACATGTGGTAATCCACCTGCAGTGATCATGGCAATCATGCTGGCAAAATAAATACAAATGCTCTTGATAAGATCCCTTCTAAACACATGGGGAATTCAAATTCAGTCTCTGTTCTGACAACATGCTTGCATTACTTTAGCAGCACATTGGATGTGCCAGAATTATCATCCTCTACTGTATCCAGACAAATCTGACAATTAAGAGATACTCTGTAAAAAGAGACTTACCCCCAAGTTTCCCTGCTCACTGGGAGCTTTGAGTGAAGACTCTGAGCATCACACATGGTTTAATCCTTCCTTAGGTCTCAGGGAAAGCTAACTGATTTCTTAATTAGCATTATATTGATAATTTTTAAATTGTAGAGCATCAAGAGATATACAATATGAGGCTTGATTGTTGAAATATCCTCTGACCAAGGCTGCTCCATCACTTGCTTGTTCAGAATACATCAAGAACACTGCTTTGTTTTGAGCTATCTTGATATTTTGCCTGTTCTCCTTTTTAAACACTATCTGTTGCTAAATAGCAGCATCAAACTTTGTGCTGTGGGGTTTTAAAGCACTTAACAGTATTGGTACTTCCATGTTTAAGAAGGTTCCTTGGATTTTGTACTGATGCAAATACGTTCACCCACCACCATCCATCACAGTAATACATAGGTACATTGAAACCCCTTTCCTTCCTTTTTCAGGATACGAACTCATGTTCTGTGCAGGTTATATTTTAAGAATGCTACCACTATATGTCATTTGTTTCATTTTATTATCCAACATTCTGCATATTGTGAGTATTGCATTCCCTCTAATTTTTTTTTAAAAAAAGATTATTTACACTGCTCTTAAAAAAGCTTTGTAACAGAGAGACAGAGTTAATAAGAACACCTATTGGAAATCACAGCCTGCATTCTGACTCAGTGAATATCCATAGAGAGAAGCCATGAACCACACACCATTACCCCCTTTGTTCTCAGCTATTTGTAAGCTGAATGAACAGGAGAGAATCCGTGAATTTTGCCTTCTTAAAGTCTTTTATAAAAAGCTGATAGCCTCTGGTATGGTGTTGATTTGGCAGATGCTAACAGACCTTATCCCTTTCTGTTTTTAAACCATATATAACATCTAGCCCACTACAATCAAGACTGCTAGTCACAGCACAGACACAAACCCAATGAAATTTACGCTATACTACCTATACAGCAGGGTCCAATACATTTGCCACTAGCCACAAATGGCTAATAGTCTATTGAATTGTGGCTAATGCATGTGGCTTTTTTATAACGTGGCTAATAAGAAAAATTCAAAACCACAAGTGTGGCTAGCAGTGTGGCTCACATCAAATTTCTATTGGACACCGCTGACCTAGAATATTATCACACCTTACCAGCTATGTGGAGTCAGATCTGGTCATTGCTAATTCAAGATTTAGTTTTGTTTTTAAAACTATATTTAAGGTTTTGTTCTTTAACTGATTAGACCTTTACAACTAAATACAATTAAAATCTAATAGTTTACTATGGTCTTCTTTTCAGAATCCTAACATGCTTTTTATAAAGCAGTAGTTTTAAAACTATAACTAGACTAGTATGTGCAGGTTAGGCAATTTCCACGTTCAATTTAAGTACAGAATTTTCAGTGAGCAGAACTGTATTCTTCCCGTTCTGTCCTAAAATGTTGGAGTACTGCTATGTATGGATACATTCTATACAAAAAGTTGGTATATTTAAATTTTAGACAAAGCACCTCCTAGATATGTCTGAGATCCTTCTGCCTGAAGAGGAACTATGAATATAAGAGTGCATTATATTAACACTAGCTTTTAGAACCAAAGCATTCTTGCCTATGAAAGGACTGCATATATATCTGACTGCCACAGCTTTTTAACCAAAATAACAATCATTAATTTGATTTAAGAAACTTACAACAGTTTATAGAGGTGCTGCTTATACTATTAGTAGTTTCTCTTCTTGAAGAGGTTACAATAGAAGTAACTGGTATTTCAGTGGCTGCTGTTGCTGTCTGGATTTTTGGAAAAAGAAACCCATCACTCTGCATTCAAAAAGCCTTTTGCACTTGTATAACAGCAGTGGCCCCGTACTGCTGTTCTTTTATAAGCAGAATTCCATGTTTGACTAAGTTTCACGCATGAAATCATCACACACCACATCCTCCAAAAATGTGTTAGCTTCAGGAGTCAAGTTTCTCATGCTCCCACTACACACACATTTTTCTTAGTGTTTTATTAACACTCTTTCCATCATTTGATATGGGATGAGGAAGATAAATGGATTTTAGTTAGTTCTAAGGTATTTCTTGCCACTTTAGAAATTCAAATACCTTCTTTTTCAGGAAAAGTATCATTCCAACTGCAGAATATACAGTTTATCTTCTACTTCATGAAAAGGGACTGAAGTTATGGCAGTTTTAAAACTGAGCAGGTGCATGCTGTTTTGCTAAGTATGCAATGAAGTGAAATGCCCTGAATAGAAGAAGAAAGGGGCAATGACTGTGTGCTAGGAACTCTGATTCTGTGTTCTACTTTCCAGATTGTCCACAAACAATTAGGGAAAAGGCTGCTCCTAAAAGTTTGAGAAGCAAGGAGTGCAGAGGAAGAGTTGCATTTAACGTTTTCAAAGAGCTGAACAGTGAGGTTTTGACAGAGACAAGAAGTTTGTTCTTTTTGTAAACTCTCTATCCCAGTGGTCTCCAACATTTTTACACCCAAGATCACTTTTTAAATCTAAGGGCAACAGAGGATCTACTCCACCCCTTCCCCGAGGCCCCACTGATTCCCCAAAGCCCCGCTTCAGCCCCTGCTTACTCCATTCCCCCACCACACACACACTCTGTTGCTTCCTCTCTCCCACCGTCACTCACTTTCACCAGACTGAGGGTGCAGGGTGTGGGCTGGGGGCAAGGCGTCACAGTGTGGGAGTGGGCTCTCGGCTGAGCCTGGGGCAGGGGGTTGGGGTGCAGAAGGAGGTGAGGGGTGCAAGCTCTAAGAAGGAGTTTGGGTGGGGCAGAGTGTTCGAGCGCAGGAGGGAGTATGGGGTGCTGGCTCCCATGGGGCTCAGGGCTGAGGTCCAGCCTCCCACCAAGCAGCACTTAAGCTCCTGGTTGGTGGCAGGCACAGCAAGGCTAAGGCAGACCAAGTTACTCTGCACGCTGTCCTTCTCTGTAAGCAACACTCCCACAGCCAATGAGAGCTGCACGGACGGTGCTTGCAGGCAGGGGCAGCATATAAAGGGAGACCCCTGTCCTTCTCCCCCAGGGCCATGCTGTCAGTTTCCGGGAGCAGTGTGGGGCCAGGGTAGGCAGGGAGTCTTCCTTAGCACAGCCACACTGCACCACCAGAGATCACGATCAGCTGGGAGATCCTCTAGGATCAACCAGTTGATCATGATTGACTGGTTGGTGACCACTGCTCTAGCTTATTAGGTTTTCAAAAGATTGCAGCTAGGGACAGTTTCAGCATCTCTCTGTCTCCCACTCACTCATTTCCTACAGGCAAGCTGGGTTAGCTCACCATTGCTTGTCACCCAGCTTTCCAACTGCTCTTCTTCCTATCCTGGGCCTCTGTTCATAGATCCTCATTTCAATGTAGGACCTCAACCCACTCTTTACACATGCCTCACACACCCCATGTGGTGCTGGATTACACAGCCATATTACTGTCCACCACCGTCCAGAAAATAGAGGAGGAGCCCTGCAGGTGTCCAGGTGAAAGGAAACACAGTCCTGAGGTCAATTCTACCATGCTTGATGCCTCCGAAGTCAAGTGGAAGGGATATCCAAGAGTAGACCCACACCTACAAGCATTGCTACTCCTTCCTCCACCAGATCAATGGGCTAGTCGGGTGGAAGCAGGGGGAAGAGGATTCCACGGGGCGGGGTTTCCTTTCCTACACCTGCCTTACTATTGTGAGCAATGGAAGTTTCATGCCACTGATGTCATTGTCATTTAATAATGCAGCATTTTATGATGTTTGCAAAGATGCTAGGGGCCTTGATAGGTCACCACCACTTCCCCAACCTCTGCATCTGCATCTCTTGATCCACAGCCAGCAAGTGTTACTTCACCCCACTGCTGCTCTCCTTAGTAGAAGTTCCTCCCCCATTCCAGGAGCACCACTCCTTCACCACACACTCCTAAGAGATAAGGGTGGTAGATTCATACCTATACTTAGTCTGTTCTGCGAGGGGAGATCAAGAAGAAATTTTAAAACGAAGTGTGAAATACATGCCTCGTGTGTCAAACTACAGCCGCTTGATTCTCTGAACACCTTCCCAGCTTTTCTGGCTAGAATTAGTGGCCCCACCTTTTCAATTTGGGAATATTCAGTTCTTTAAAAAAAGAAAAGAACCCAGAACCAGGGCTGTCAAGCGATTAAAAAATTGTGATTAATCGCACTGTTAAACACATTTTCAAATATACTGATTTTAGTTATAACAGAATACAAAGTGTACACTACTCACATTTTTTATAACAAATATTTCTACTGTAAAAATGATACAGGATTTTTCAATTCACCTCATACAAGTACTGTAGTGCAATCTCTTTACCATGAAAGTGCAACTTAAAAATGTGGATTTTTTGGGGGGGTTACATAACTACACTTAAAAACAAAACAATGCAAAGTTTTTGCACCTATAAGTCCACTTAGTCCTACTTCTCGTTCAGCCAATCGCCAAGACAAACAAGTTTGTTCCAGGAAGTAATGCTGCCCACTTCTTATTTACAGTGTCACCGGAAAGTGAGAACAGGCATCCACGTGGCACTTCTGTAGCCAACACTGCAAGGTATTTACGTGCCAGACACGCTAAACATTTGTATGCCCCTTCATGCTTCGGCCAACATTCCAGAGACATGCTTCCATGCTGATGTCACTCATTAAAAAAAGGAATGGGTTAATTACATTTGTGACCGAACTCTTTGGGAGAGAATTATATTTTCCCTATATTCTCTATTTTACCCGCATTCTGCCAAATATTTCATGTTATAGTAATCTCAGATGATGATTCAGCACATGTGGTTAATTTTAAGAAAACTTTTGCTGCAGATCCGACAAAACGCCAAGAAAGTACTAATATGAGATTTCTAAAGAAAGCTAGAGCACTCGACCCAAGTTTAAGAATTTGAAGTGTCTTCCAAAATCTGAGAGGGATGAGGTATGGCTCATGCTTTCAGATGTCTTAAGAGAGCAATACTCTCATGAGGAAACTACAAAACCAGAACCACCAAAAAAAGAAAACCAACCTTCTGCTGGTAGCATCTAACTCAGATGTTGAAAATAAACATGTGTCGGTCCGCACTGCTCTGGACTGTTATTGAGCAGAACTCATCATCAGCATGGACACGTCTTCTAGAATGATGGTTGCAACATGGAGGGAAATATGAATTTTAGCGCATCAGGCATGTAAATACCTTGTGACGCTGGCTACAACAGTACTATGCAAATGCCTGTTCTCACTTTCAGGTGACATCGTGAACAAGAAGCAGGCAGCATTATCTCCTGCAAATATAAACAAACTTGTTTGTCTGAGCAATTGGCTGAACAAGAAAAAGACTGAGTGGACTCGTAGGCAATAAAGTTTTAAATTATTTTATTTTTTAAAGCAGTTATTTTTTGTACATAAGTTCAACTTTCATAATAAAGAGATTGTACTACAGTACTTGTATTAGGTGAATTGAAAATACTGTTTCTTTTATCATTTTTACAGCGCAAATATTTGTAATAAAAAATAATATAAAGTGAGCAGTATACACTTTGTATTCTGTGTTTTAATTGAAATACATATATTTGAAAATATAGAAGAACGTTCACAAGTATTTAATAAATTTCAATTGGTATTTTATTATTTAACAGTGTGATTAAAACTGTGATGAATTATGATTAATTTTTTAATTGCAATTAATTTTGTGTTAATCATGTGAGTTAACTGCAATTAATCAACAGCCCTAAAAAACACCAACCTTATTCAGCATCAGACATATCTGTAAAAATGTTAATGTTAAGTACTGAGTGAACGATTTTCCATTATCTGGTCAAGTTACTCACACAACAAACCAAACTCAAAGATTTGGATGAAAACTGAAATCCACTTATGGGAGAATGAACTTACATTTGTTTTTACAGAATCAAATTAAATACAGATCAGGGTTTTTTTTAAATGGCAATCAAGAACTTGTTTTCCCCCCTAAGTGTAGCAATCATAAAAGGAAAAAAACATTAGCTATAAATTGGCACATTGTGAAAGCTTCCCCGCACATGATTAGAAATGCACCTCAGTCCTGACCTGCAAACCTCCTCCTATCCCAGTCCTCTTTCTTGAGTGCACACCAGCACCACATCCAGTTGTACAAACTGCGAAGTGTCCACTAGGGACCAGGATTAGGTCAAACTCATTTCCACTTGTGACGAGAACCAAGTTACCAATCTACAATAGGTCTCCAGAAATGAAGGGGGTTAACGCATTAATCTCCTTCTACGCACAGACCTCATAATTAGAGTGGCCCTAGTCAAGCTAAAATTTTACCTTTCCAAAAGGCTATTTCAACAGTAGCTTTACAAAAAAAAGCATAGAGAGGCACTGGTTTGAGTTGAACACAACTCAACCCTTTAGGTACTCAACTGGAGGGATCCTTCACTATGGGAGCACACTTCTCCAAAGCCTGAGGAAATAGTAATTTATCTATTTTCATCAACTAAAACTGCATGTCTGGCAATGGATGTGTGTTTACCTTTGTGTTACAGAAGGTAAACAAAACATATTAGAAAAAAGCTTCAACTGTAACTCTCTGAAATTAATACACATTACCAGAAATGCAGTGAACCCCCTGCAGTTCTTCACAATCACTTAATCAAACTTATTGATTGGGGCTATCTTATGTGGAAGCTTGGCACGGAAAATTAAGAGGTAGTAGGCTACTATATTATCACCAACATTCTTCACTCTCCTTCCTTTCCCTTACTAAGACAGAAGTCAGTCAGCTAATTATGGCCAGATTGAAGAGCAGACAGGAAGAGTTAACACTTCAACTGAAAACAGTTACAAGTGTATATATTCACAGGAGTTAACACAATCTAAAAACAAATGTCTAATAAACAAAGTTAGAAACTGAAGCACTGAACATCCAGGAAATGGCAAAGGTAAAGTAGCCTCTGCAATATCAGTTGACTCCTGTGTGTTGCCATGATATAGTCTAGTTACATAATCACATACTTGCACAAAAATGGTAAAAGACATCAGGTAGCCAGTCTGCCCCAGCTTCAGTTCTGGAGTGGGTTAGAGCCAGCTGGGGGCTGACAACTTACAGCAGCTGAGATTGCAAAGAGCAACACACTCTAGAAATGAACCTTCTCCTACCTCCACAAAAAAAGGCTGGAGGGTAGGACCACTGCTGGTCTAAGAACCAGCTACACTAGCTAAATAACTACTCTCATACTTCAGGAATTCTTAGTTGAGGAGATATATGGGCTTTCCACTGAGTCACACAAGAGGCATCTGGGTGCTATTTTTAATCACAACACTTTCAGCAAAGGGACTTTTAGCAAAGGGACACCAGCAGCGTGAGTTATTGGTCCCAAGGAGCTATGTGAAAGGATTTTACCTTTCCCAGCCAGGGGAAACTGAACTCAACTGTTCTAATCTCCAAGTACCTTCTCACAGTATCAAGGGCCCACATGAAAACAACTGCCTCCATTTATAGTGTTTTACAAAGGTACTTACTGCTGGTAGTAGAGACTGCATATTTTGATTGGAGTCTGCTATAGTGGCTAGGTAGACCAAGTTTGTATGCAACATCTGCTGATACCTATCAAAATGAACAGAGCAAGATAGGTCCACAAAAAGCTACAGACACAATAATAATTAAATTCATCTCCTTTTAATTTAAATATATAGGCCCAGTGAACTCTGATTTCAGTACATCAAGAAATTATGGAGATAGTTATAATAGCAATCACAAGCTTTCCATACCCTCCCCCACCCTGTTTTGACAATTCTCTTGCAAAAGTACTGGAACCACTCAGGCACATTCTCCTAGTAACTATGACAGAAGCAGCAACAGAGTGACCTTGTTCTTGTCGATTTCAAGCCCTGATCCAGTTGAGCGACCCAGGAAATGTGCTGTGTATGAGCCCCTCCATGACCATTTGATGCTGTCTGAGGCAGATATTAGCAACAGACAGCTCATTTCTCTCTCTTTCTCAGGCACCCAGCAGCAAAAGATCATACTGTGGGGTAGGAGAGATAGCAGGGGAGGGGCCAGGGCTCACCTCCCCAGCCAGGACAGGACATGGGCAAACTACAGCCTGCTGGACCATCCTGTCCAATCCCCAGCCCTTCCCCTGTCATCTTCCCTCCCCCACAGCCACGCCACTAGTGCTTGGGCCCACTGCTCCTGCCGGGGAGCGTTGCAGTAGCGTGACTGGCTCTGGCGAGTGGAGCAGGATTGGATAAGGGGCAGTAGGTCGCAGCGGCAGTTGGTTGCAGGGGCAGTCAGGGAACAGGAAGCATTGGATGGGGCAGAGACTTGGAGGAAGAGCAGTCAGGGGAGCGGGAGTGGGGTTCTGGGGAACTGTTGGAGACGAGGTGTGGATACGTGTCAGGGCAGTCAAGGGACAGGGAGCAGTTGGATAGGGCGTGGAAGTCTCAGGGGGCAGGGGTGTGGATAGGGGTTGGGGCAGTCGGGGGGGATTGGGTAGGTGGTGGGATCCAGAGGGCAGTTGGGGGAGGTCATTAGTGGGGGCAGTCGGGACAAGGAGCGGGGGGGTTAGATGGGAAGGGTTTCAAGGGGGTGGTTAGGGATAGGGGGGCTCTGAAGGTGGTGGTCAGGGGACAAGGAGCAGGGCGGTTGGATGTGTCAGGAATTCTGAGGGGGGCAGTCAGGCGGAAGGAAGTGGGAAGGGGTGGATAGGGGCGAGGGCTATGCTATTTGGGGAGGCACAGCCTTCCCTACCCGGCCCTCCATACCTTTTTACAACCCCATGTGGCCCTTAGTCCAAAAAGTTTGCCCACCCCTTCTATATCTCAATCAGAATAAGCAGCATATAATCAAGGCTCCATGTATTCCACAACTGCAAAATTTACCGCAGAATTCAATCCTTGCTGCAGAATAGTGTTCTAGTGTCTTAACTTCCTTTTCTTAAAGGGAAATTACATTTCTAATCTTGGTTGCAAAGATACTCTGGTCGTGCTTTCAAGCATATAAGTCAATAACTACTGGAGTCTGCAAAAAGCCTTAAACATGACTCATGGGGTGTACAACCTCAGCCATCTCACTCCAGGACCCCAGGGCTAAAAAACTCTGGAATTTGGCAATTTTCCAAGATACCAGAGAATTCAGCCTTTTGCTGCAGAATTCATTGTTCATGGGGAATAAGAATTGAGTGTTTTTAATGGTGATACAATAAATTAACACTGAGGCAGAATTTGGCCCCATTGTGATGCAGAGCACAGAAGGTCTTGTACAAAGTGCTTCCCCAGCAGCCTAGAAGAACAGTGAAAATCAGAAGCCAATTTCACACTTAAAGTTTACATGTAGAGGCACATGCATAATAACCCCAGACAGGAAAGGGAGCTGGCCTACTGGCAGGAAACAGCTCAGAACCACACCATGCCCTGCACTCATGGCCTAGCCATGCTTGCAAGTACCATTAAGTTAATTCATTCAGATTTGTGTTGGAATGCTTCTAACGGAAAGATCAGCATTGGCTCACTCTAGAAGAAGATGCTTCCTCGCCAAACATCAGGCCTGTCATGATACATGGCCTTTCAGGCAGAGATTGGCTGCTTTGGGATTGGTGGAGGAATATGAAATTCTTGGATATGTCCACAAAATAGAGCCTTCAAAACAGTGTCAGCTCCTCCCCTTACTACTTTGAATTACTAGGGAAGGTTGGATGTTTGTTATCTAACTCCTCCCCAAAGTAAGCAAAGCATTGACACACAAAAAAAGTCTCCACATTTTTATTATTAAATCCCTTAAGTTTTACTCTACATCACTGTCAGTGTATACTAATAAAATAAAACCAGCATTTCAATATTTCTAGAGGAGGAAATTTTAATGGTATTCATATACTAGTTTAAAGTCAAAGGTACACTATCATTAGCAGTGTCTTTGTACGTTCACTAGCATAATTCTCCAGTGAGCTGATCTAAAACAGATTGGGTTTCCAGTTAAATTACCGTTATCAGCAGGTACAAAATACATTTAGATTAAAATCTTACTGAGAGCACTCTGAGGTCTTTCCTTTGTTCTGATAGTCCATTATACACTGAATAAGATGGTTATTTTCATCCAACATCTGAAATAATAAAACAGAAGTCAGGAATAAGTTTCACACAATCTCTGCCATCCACATGACATCACCATTGAAAAAGTGCTTTCAAAACAAATTGTGTCTGCTCAAAACATAATAAGAAATCATTTGTAGAACTTTTCCCTCCTCTTACTCTTAATTTTCCATTTTTTTTATGGCTTTTAGTTTAGTTTAGGGTTTGGGATTTAAGTCACTGCTATAGTTACGGCTGCAAAATCATCCTCCTTCTAACTCCTATTCTTCCCTTGCCGCAATTGTCTATAAGTTTCCAAAAGTTTCATTTCCAAGTTTGGTCTCTGCACAGAAATTTGTTTTAAACAGCTTAATCAAAAAGTTTCCCCTCCTCTACCTCTGAAATACTAGTGATTTGAAAAGAATAGCAACAGCTATGGGCAGAAAATTGAACATTACTTTGAAATAGACCTCACTGCTTTTTAAAATTAGACTTGATTAATGTATGAGATTTTAGCACAATTGCACTCAATGAGTATAGAAAAATTGTATCAACTATTCTCTATCACATTTTGGAAGGGTTTAGGATTGTGAATACATGTGTAGCTAACTTACTTTTTAGTAAAAGAAAAGTTGTAATCACACAAATGAAAGAGGCACACTTCCTAATTTTCCGCAAAATGGGTTTCTCATGAATTTCTTGCAGTGTCCAAGACATCATTTTGGAGGTATCTATAGGCAAAGAGTACCTTATGTTTACCCCAAAAATGGAAAAGAGCCACTGCCAGAGATCTCATTGAAACCATTAAGGAATTAACAATTAGCGATTTTATGTGAAAGGTGTTCATACACTAGTGATGGGTAGTACTGTAAGACTCTAAAATAGATTTTTGAAACATTCAATGTTCCTATGTAAAGAATAGTGAACTTGTACAATTAAGCTAACAGAAGTCAGGGAATGACAGTTAAAATTGCATGTGCAACCTTAACTGTGCCAGTGTTAGAATTCTGTATTTATACACAAACTCTTCTGCAAATACAGTGGAGCCCCGGTACAACGCACCCCGCTACAATGTGAGTTCGGTTATAGCGCGGTTATACCGTGGCTCCCAAGTCCTGAGTTCTCTGTCCCCGGCAGGCGAGGGGGCCACGGCTTCTCTCCCCTGCTGGGCAGTGAGGAGAGAAGCTGCAGCCTCCCCTGCCAGGGGCAGAGAACTCAGCACTGCAGGTGGGGGCTGCGGCTTCTCTCCCCTCTGCCCAGCAGGGGAGAGAAGCTGCAGCCCCCACCTGCAGGGACAGAGAACTCCAGGGCTGCAGACTGCAGCCCGAGAGTTCCCTGTGGAAGCTGCAGCTCTGCGCCTGCCGGGACAGTGAGAGTCCCCCTGTCTGGCAGGCGGGGAGCTGCGGCTTCCCTAAAAGTCACTGCCCCGCACCTCCCGGGACCAGGGGAGTCCCCCTGTCTGGCAGGTGGGGAGCCGCGGCTTCCTTGAAAGCCGCTACCCCGCACCTCCCGGGACCGGGGGACTCTGGGCTGCGGGAGCCCCCTGTCCCGGCAGGTGCCAGGACAGGGAACTCCAGGGCTGTAGGCGCCGGTGTCCCCTGCCCCCGGCAGGCGCAGCGCAGCGGCTTCCACAGAGAACTCTGGGGCTGCAGACTGCAGCCCTGGAGTTCTCTGTTCCTGGCAGGTGCGGGGCCAAAGCTTCTCTCCCCTGCTGGGCAGCGGGGAGAGAAGCGCAGCCCCCGCCTGCCGGGGAGTGGGGCCCTGCTATAACGCAGCTCCACATTTAGCGCGATGGGATTTTATGGATCCCATCTGTCACGTTATAGCGGGGCTCCACTGTATCTTGTGGATGTTTACAGGAAGCTCCAACCATGCATAAGGGGCAGAATGGGAGAGACAGGCAACAAAGGCTGACATTGTAATAGCGGAGACAATTTTCAACATCTCAGTAGTGTATGAGAGCTTTGCTTCCATCTTCTATTTATTACCCTGTATTTTCTCCCCATTCTATTGTATGTGTTCCCTGGATGACTGAATCACTGTCTTCAAAGTGCTCCAAATATTCCTGATGGCATTCTGTGCCAAAAAATTAAAAATTCTGCATGCAATATTTTAAAATTCTGCACATTTTATTTGTTCATAAATGCAGAGGCTCCAGCACGGTAGTGGGGAGCACAAGTCACTGACTACACGAAGGTGAGAGATCACCTTTCAGCCTCCCCACTCTCCACCCCTGGGACCCGTACTCAGTGGTGAGGCTGCACCCAAACCTGACACAGCACAAGGCTTGGGCCTGCCCCCGA
>ML677334.1:55248618-55405023 GCA_007922305.1 Dermatemys mawii
CCCACCCCTGCTCCACTCAAACCATAATCTCACTTCAGTAATGTGCAAGATTAAAAAAAACAAAAAAACCTCTTACTGACAAAACTAAATTAAGAAACTGCAGTTTTGATTTACCTCACCAATAAGCACTAGACAAAGACCAAAGTTATAAAACATTACATCCAAATTAAACAGCCTCTTAGAATTAGTATGCTAATGTACAATTATTTTTTTTATTTTTTATTTTTGCTTTCTGTGTGTATAAATGCATCTTACTTCTGTTCCAGTCTGTGCATCCGATGAAGTGGGCTATAGCCCAGGAAAGCTTATGCTGAAATAAACTGGTTAGTCTCTAAGGTGCCACAAGTATTCCTCATCTTATTCTCCAGTAAGATGAAGTATGACAATTAACTAATGAATACATCTCATATACAGAGTTAGTTGTCTGACATATCCCAATTAGAGAGACCTGGTATGGGGGTGACGGGGGGCAGGGACCAACTTCTACCAGTGAGACACAAGCTTTCAAGGCATAGAGAGCTCTTTTTCACATCTAGGAAAGGTACTTCCACCCTCCAATCCTGCATCCCCAGTCCCTCTCCTCCACCCACCCACCAAATCCCACATCCCTAATGTCCCCATTATTAATCCCATGGTCCCCTCCACTGTCCCACTCCCCCCACCCGGCACCCCCCCCCCCCCCGTGGGCCCTCATCCCCCGCCCCCCCCCCCCTGTCCCATACCGGACGCCCTCAGGCCCAGCGTGTTCCCAGTCGCCACCCCCCGGCCGGGCCGGAAGCGGGCCGGAGTCGGGCCTGGCCCCTCCCCCACCTTCTGGATAGCGGCTGGCGTGATCTCGCCCTTCCCCCGCTGCCTCGGGGCCGCGAATGCCACCGACATGTCGGGTCCCTGCGCGTGGGAGAATCCCGCGCCCTGGCCGCGGACGAAGCAGCGGCGGGAGGAGGGAGCGATCCGAGCAGAACATTCACCACCGCGAGAGGGGAGGGGGGGTGTGACGGCTCCTCGGGTCAGCCCATCCCGGTCGCGAAGAGGGGGAGACAAGCCCCAAGCCACTGCCTCCCCTTCCTCTTTCCGCGGGTGGAAGCCCCAGTAACACTGGGACCATCTCGCTCCGCTTAGCGAGAAGCGGCTCCACCGACAGGGAGCGCCCTCTTGGCTGCTTTAAACGCTTCCTCTTAGTTACACATTCCGTACCCCCCTTGCGATTATGGTACATTCCTACCCAGAGCTCCTTTGAGAGGTTGTAAGTGGTACGGCCGGGAGCAGGGGGAGCCTGAAGTGCTCACTTTACAGGGGAAAGTGGCTAGTTCCACCCTGCCCCCGGCCTTGGTTGCGACCACTCAGTACGCTCCTGGCCGGGGCAGCCTATGCGAACAGTGGAGGGGGAGGAGTCTTGGCAGGCGCGTGATCCTGCCCTTGGGGTCCGCTCCGCCGCTCGTCCAGCCCCCTGGGAAAGGTCCATGGACTCCACTGATGCAGGGTCAAGGCCCCTGTAAAGACTCCGGCTGGGAAGCTGCAGCTGTGACATTTCAACATGTGCAGAGGGGACACAGATGACTTTATTTTGGAACTGACTTATCTCCAACTGAGGTGCCAGAACCGATACACCAAACGTGTAAAGGAACAACCCTAGATGGAATTAGATTACATTGCCAAATCGCACCAAACACCCCTACTTCAAATCAAACAGCCTGGTTTAGTTTCTTTACCTATTAGCTTAGCCAACAAAACCTAGTGCACTACCACCCGCTGCTGCTTTACTTCTGAAGCAGGGCCAAAACTTGCAAAAACTAGTTTAATGCGTTACAGAAAAAAAATTAAAATTCTTAGCCCTGATTCTGCAATAATACCAAGTTTGAAAGCTCCCCAAAATAAACCACTCTATAAAGTAAAACGAAAGAACGGATGCAAAGATTGTAGGCACAAATATAAGATGGTAGTTGCAAATGAGAGCAGGATATTTCCAAACTACAAGTTTGGAAATAGTTTCTTTTTAAGTCCACTCCTGTTTGGAGAGGAGATAGTCTTAGGGCTTGGTTACACTGGCACTTTATACCGCAATACAGCCTCCCAAAGCGCTCTACCTTACTACTTGTCCACACTGGCGGGGCACGTAGAGCGCTATTAGTCCGCAGCTGTAGCAGCCCTGGTACTCCTTGCCAGAGGATTAACAGCTGTTGCATATTAGGCTTTAGCTATAGTGTAAACGGGTAGTAATAATACTGTGCTTTGAGTGATCTCTGGAAATGCCCCCTAATCTACTTAAGTCAATTGACCTCTCTTCCCTTTGTTTTGAACTCAGCTGGAGGAATGCGGAAGTACATTTTCAGAGCTTATGTGTAACTGGGCAAATCAACAAAGCAAATGTTGAGTGAGTGAGTGAGAAGCAGAAGATTAGGAGGATCTGCATTTAAAAGACAGCGTGCTGACACACTCTCAGCACTCCAAAAATCTGCTCTCTCTCCCCCTCCACATACATACACAACACTCCACCCCACCTCCCTCATTTGAAAAGCACTTTGCAACCAGCTGAATGCTGGGATAGCTGCCCATAATGCACTACTCCCAGTGCTGCTGCAAGTGCAAATGTGGCCACACCAGTGCGGTTGCGGCTGTCAGTGTGGACACACTGGAGTGCTTTCCCTGGAGCTGTATCTGAAGGCGGATATAACCGAAAGTGCTATAAAGCTGGAAGTGTAACCAAGCCCTAAGGCCATATCAATATACCAGTACAGCTACACTGCTGCAGAACATATGGTGAAAATGTTCTATGCTGATAGGAGAAAGCATACCGAAAAAAACCCACCTCCGGGAGTGGCATAAACTACATCAGCAAGAGAGCTGTATTGTACACACAAACTCAGGAAAGTATAACTTACGTTGCTCAGGGGAGTAGAATAGTCACACATATTTTAGTGTAGACATAGCCTTAGAGCTGGTCTACACTGGGGGGGTCGACCTAAGATACACAACTTCAGCTACGCGAATAGTGTAACTGAAGTCGAAGTGTCTTAGGTCAACTTACCTGGCCATCCTCGCGGCGGTGAGTCAACCACTTCTGCTCCCCTTCTCCGCTTCCACCTCTTGCAGAGATGGTGTTCCGGGGAGCACATTCAGGGATCAATTTATCACATCTAGACAAGATACAATAAATTAATCCCTGATACATCGAACACTACCCACTGATCCAGCGGGTAGTATAAATGTACCCTTAAATTGTCATTCTCACAGGCCTGTTCTTAAGAACGGCCATATTGGGTCAGTATGGGCCATCAAGCAGTGACCTTCTTCCTTACCTATTGTGTTGTGTTGGGAGCTCTTCACATGGTATCTTTGGTGTGGTTTTGGTCAGTGTCCTTTGATGGATGATTTCTGCTTTTTGAGTGACAATAAACGATACCATACCAAGAAGTATAAGCAAGTCTGCTCCCAGACATTGATTATTGCTCTCCTTCAGCTGGTTGCTGGCTCAGATCTTTGACTCACTGCTCAGACCACTCTCCTCAAGCACTAACCTCACTGGTTCTCAGGAGCTGCCTGGCCACCATGCAAGCATGCTGCTGCCCGCCTACCAACCTACTTTCACCTTCTCAGTCCTACTCTGGGCTGTCCTCTTTCCTCCGCTTCTGTTCTTTTAGGATTTAACTGTAACTACCTATCAGGTCCTTTTGCCTATCTTTTTCCTTCACAGCCAGTTCTCAGTGGTTCAGCAGCCAAATTAGCAATCAAGAGAGCGTGAACTTATTGTTTCATTTACTGTACTACTATATATTCATTTGTAAACAGCGTGACTGGGGAAATATTTATATATAAAAAAATTCTCAAAGCAATATGACTGACCAAGTATTATTTTATCAACTACAGTTGGTTAATAACACAGTAGAAGTAGCCTTATTGGTTAATTATTAACCTGGTTACTAAATCATACAGTGTTTTAATATCACACGCTGGAAAGAGCCACAGAAGATGAATTAAAGAGCCACTTGTGGCTCCGGAGCCTCAATCTGAGTATCACTGGTTTAGAGAGTCCATTCCTGAAAAGCTCTAAAGGTAATGAGTGCATAGATCATTGTGGCTAAATCAGATTCTGATAGAAGAGGGTGTAGTCACCTAGCCAACTGTAAATGGAAAAGGTTTTTTTGTTTGCTTGTTTGTTTTTAAGCAGCTACAGTTATTTGGGCCTAAAAAAAAAAATAAAGGTAAGGCATTCAGGAGGATCCCAAGGCAGTAGGCTATCCTGACAATTGAAGGACCAAGGCCTTTGATGGATGTTATCGATACTGACAAGTCTTCAAAAGTGCTTTCTTCTACCCACACCCTAATCTGCTATAGGGCCTACTAGAGGATTCTTCTGTGCTTTTTAAACTAACCTCCCAGGGCTTTTTCCTGGAGACACTTCTTCTTCTTCAGTGAGTTGCCTCTGCTCTGCCCTGCCCTGCCTTGCCCTGCCCTGCCTTGCCTTGCCCAGGACTCTAGCAATTGTCCACATTGTCTCCCAAGGAACTTGCTACTGCTTTTGCTCTCCGTTCCTTATTGACTTCTGACTCTTATAGCCCTAGGTGCTACCCTACCCTCTTAATTGGCCAAACTGGGGGCACTTTTTCTAGCAGTGGGACCTCGACCTGCTTCTTTTAAAGGGGCCAGCCACTCTGTGACAATGTTTGATGTTGAAGTGCAGAGCTAGATACCACCCACATACTGGTCACTTTGAACCTATGCTGTTGTAGAACTGATGAATTAAATTGTTTCTTTTCTTTAATTTTTATTATTAATATAACTTTATAAGTAAATTTTTATGAATGAAACAACATTCTTTCATAAAACTGGTTACCCCAATAATTGGCTAATTGACAATTAAGCTGCTTGTTAAGAGCCATAGCTGTTCAGGGGGCTACCCTTGTAAGTTTCACTTTGAATCCAATTGCTGTTTAAATCGCTGAAACTTGCACAACATTGACACTGAAACTTTGTCAACATTGACAAAGAATCCTGTGGCACCTTCAAGATTAACTAAAGTATTGAAGCATAAGCTTTTGTGGGCTAATACCCACTTCGTCGGATGTATGCATCCAACAAAGTAAGTTTTAGCCCACGAAAGCTTATGCTTTCAGTTTTCAAAGTATTCAGTACTTTAGTTAGTCTTTAGGTGCCACAGGACTCTTTGTCACTTCTGCAATTCCAGACTAACACGGCTACCTCTCTGATTCGTGTTTCAACATTGTAACTTCTGCTCACTGTTTGTCATTCATTATACTTGTCCATATGGTAACTCAAACTCCATTTTAAAATGCTCACTCTATTTTGCAAAACCCTGCTGTAATCATTAGTTTAGGTTAGATATGTGAATGAGTTATGTGTGGATGATGGAATCAACCTCCAGCCGTGGCCTGGCCTGATGAAATAAAGTGTAAACACCAACAGCTGAAGATGCAGACAACAGCTCTGGGTAACGTTCTGCTGCCAACTGGAAGGACATCGGTGTGCAACAGAGACCCAGCCCTTCCTTTGCCTGTCTTTCCTGGCCAGTTAGCCGCTGCAAGCTATGAACCCAAGACATGAACTCAAGCTACATTCAGGACTGGTAACTATACAGCAGTTGCAGAACACTTGTGTGTGTGTATACATAGGTATTAGATATTAGTTATTGGTCATAAATCCAATTGTGTTATGATAAACATGAGTTCTTGTCTTATCCCCTGAAACAATCCTGTGTAGTTTTGTCTGCATAATACTGTCACCTCATATCCTCCCATGCTTTGATATAAGTTATGAATAGGGTGGGGGAGAGGGGACTGAGCCTTGGGGGACTCCTTAAGTGAAGACCTAATATGCAGGTAGCTGCTAATTACAACCATCTGAGATTGGTTCCAATACTTTATTTTGGACCATTTCAGTGCACTCCCCTTCATCCTTGTTACATCTCAAACGTGAGAAAAACAAAATTTAGTAGTCAGCAGTATCAAATGTTGCGAAGAAGTCAATGAATAAGAGTTCATGCAATCAACAAACACTTTATCCCCCTCCCACTGACAGTTTTACAATAAATACCCTTTCTCTAGGATAGCTTTGCATTCACAATGTTAATGTCAAGGTTGCTGAAGGGTTTCCTCATTCATTAGCAGCAATTGAATGTGATCCAACTGTAAGTTTGTGGAAAACACTGTAGCCCCCCCCCATTTTAACAGGGTGAAGTATTACATACCAACTATATTTAAATAATGGCACAAGCTCACACAGGCAAGGAAACAGCTACAATGAAAGTATACGACATGTCTCAGATCACATAACCACAACAGGGTGTCTCCTTTATGTCTTTCTTAATGTGCTGCAATATGCCTTGGTTTTGGAAGACATATGGTACATTTTCTCCTTAATTGTGCATTTCTTTGCTTTTGCAAATTAGTCACAACCTTAACAGTATTTAATTGTAATATTGATACGTAAGTCTAGATCACCACCAAGTGTTTCAAACAGCAAACAAACATTTGATCCTGCTCTTTCTACCAGCCCTATTCCAGCTCCATTTTTGAGTTTACACCCTTTATTGTTAAGAGGATTTTGAGTTTTAACATATTTTGGGTGAAGTAGATGGATCACTCATTATAAGGTACTTTCCCCACGTCTTTCACTTCTTTTTCCAGATTCAGGGGAAGAGAGGCTGTTCTCTAGAGGCAACTCTCAAGAACAACATAAGGAAAGTTTCTTACTGAGATGAAGTCAATGGCAGGTCAGAGACGGTTTGCCCCTCATTGCATTGTATTTGATTCATTTTACTTTTGGAGAAACAGACACCTATAATCTATTCTGATTCTGGCAATGAATCCAGTCTCCCAACAACAGTACTGCCTGCCAAGGATTTTCCTGAAAAAAGGGCTGCAATATCCTGCCCTCTGTATTAGCTCTATTCCAAGAGCTTACCCAGAACAAAAGAGGAGCCAGAGCAGAAGAGGGACAGGAAAAATTCTCTTTCATAATAAGGCAAACATAAAGCTGCTTGGTCATTGTAACACCCTCATTTTCAAGGTTACCAGACTGACAATCAGAATTAGCCAAAGAGAATTTCAAGGCAATTCCACCTGCTTGTGCCTACTTGGACATAATTGGATGGACAGGAAATAAATAATCAGGGATTTGTTCTCTCAATTTTGATTTGGTAACTAGGGTCATTTAGATCTTTATAATAGCGCAAGAGGCTGTGTGGGAGGCCTTCTTCAGGTGAGACTATTTTCTCCTCCCATTAAGGACTGGTCTACACTATGCTGTAAAGTCGAATTTATCCACGTTAAATCGATCCTTCCACTTTGCCGTCCTCACTACGATGCCATTTACATCAACCTAAAAGGGTCTTTAAATTGATTTCTGAACTCCTGCCCGACAAGGGGAGTAGTGCTGAAATCTATGTTTCCAGGTCAAACTAGCATTAGTGAGGACTCAATTCGACACTACCGGCCTCCAGGAGCTATCCCAGAGTGCTCCAGTGTGACCGCTCTGGACAGCGCTCTCAACACAGATGCACTGGGCAGTTAGATAGGAAGAGCCCCGGGAACTTTTGAATCTCACTTCCTCTTTGGCCAGCATGGTGAGATCTGCACAGCTCACCATGCAGAGCCCAGCAGCAGAGGAGACCACGCAGTCCCAGAATTGAAAAAGGGCCCCAGCATGGACCGCAAGGAAGGTGCTGGATCTGATAACCATATGGGGAGACGAATCCGTGCTGGCAGAACTGTGATCCAAAAAAAGAAATGCCAATATAATGCCAAAGTCTCCAAGGGCCTGATGGAGAGAGGCCACAGCAGGGAAAATTAAGGAGTTGAGGCAAGCCTCTCAGAAAACCAAAGAAGCCAATGGATGCTCCAGGTCACAGCCCAAGGCATGCCACTTCTACACTGAGCTGCATGCCATTCTAAGGCGGGGGCGGGGGCGCCACAACTACCCCACCTGTGTCTGTGGACTCCACCAATGAGGTGATTGTCAGCATGGCAGAGGATATGCTGGACAAGGAAGATGAGGTGGAGGAGGACTATGACGGTGAGGAGTCTATGGAGCAGGCAAGCAAAGACACCTATCTCCCCGAAAGCCAGGAACTATTCATCACCCTGGATCCGGTACCCTCCCAATCCTCCCAAGAAGGTATCCTGGACGGGGAAGGCATACAAGGCAGCCATGGTGAATGTCCCTTGGTCAATGGAGTGACTGCTTGAGAAGATATTGCTTTTTAATGATACTGTGCCCTGAGGACTTGGGGTGCAAGAGTGTCTGCGAGAGTGTCTGTATCTTAAAAGAAATCCTCCCAGCAGTTCCCCGAGCTTTTTGGGGGAGGCCTGGAGGTGTGTTAAATCTGGATGGCCAGCAGCATCTGGAATTGTTTGCCCATACATTCTCTGACTGCGATGGGGGAATGGCGCACAATCGCTGTGCTGTAACAGTCTGGCTAGCAGGGATCTTCCCCAATACCAGCCAGGCGCTGAGGGGGTGGGGTGCAACTCTCATCCCAGAGATTTTCATTTTTATTTTTTTCTTTATTTTTTTTTTAAATACCACTCTCCCTTTTTTTCATCCGACAGCTGAAACTGTTTCCAGCTTCCCCCTCTCATCCGCATCCCACAGGCTTGCACAGATAAGAAGACAAAAAAAGCACATGGGATGAGATGTTCACGGAGCTCATGCAGTCCTCCCGGACAGAGAGAGCAGAGTTTAGGGCGTGGAAATAGTCAATGCTGGACTGCCAGAAAGCGGTAACTGAGCATGAGGAAAGAAGGGATGAGCAGGAGTAGAGAAGGGACGAAAGGGAACAATGGAGGGACGAGAGAGAGGAGAGAAGGCAGGAAGCACTGCTCTGTCTTCCGGCAGATCAAACCGACATGCTCTGATGTCTGGTGGAGCTGCAGGAAAGGCAGCTGGAGCAAAGACTGCCCCTGCAACCCCTCTGTAACCACGCCCCCTCCTCCCCAAGTTCCCTAGCCTCATCGCCAGCACTCCGAAGGACATGCCGGGGTGCGGGTAGGAACAGGGTCCAGGCACTTTGCCACTCCACCCTAGAGGACTGCCCAAGCACCAGAAAGGTGGCACTCCCAAAGTTGTGACTTGTTGTGTGTTCTTGCCCTCCCCTCACCCACCACCCCGCCCAATGCCTATCCCCTGACCCACCCCTTCCAGTGCTACATTTGCAGCAATCCCCTCATTTCTGTGAGCCCTTAATAAAGAATGCATGGTTTTCAAACAACAATGACTTTATTATTGCTCAGCAAGCGATGAGGGAATGTGGGCGGGCGGCTGGACGAATGTTCAGTGCAGGGGAGCAAGAGAAAGGAAAAGGACACGTAGAAATAAAAAAAAGTTTAAAACCTTAGCCTGAGCAAGGGGGTGGGTTTTCAGGATGCATAAACAAACAGCACAAGTGGGAACAAAGTGAAGTCTCACACTGTAGCCTGCCCTGCCATGAAACTAGTTGTCAAGGCTTCTCTGATGTGCGGTGCATCAGGGAGTGCCCTTCTAAATGCCCTGCTGCCTGGCTGCACATAATCAGCAGCCAGGCGGTCTGCCTCAACCTCCCACCCTGCCATAAACTTATCTCCCTTGCTCTCACAGAGATTGTGGAGCACGCAGCAAGCTGCAATAACAATGGGAATATTTCTGGCACTGAGATCTGAACGGGTAAGTAAGCTGCACCAACGTCTCTTGAGATGCCCAAACGCACATTCTACCACCATTTTGCATTTGCTCAGCCTGTAGTTGAACACCTCCTTACTACTATCCAGGGCACCTGTGTATGATTTCATGAGGCAGGGCATTAATGAGTAGGCCGGGTCCCCAAGTATAACAATCGGCATTTCAACATCCCCAACAGTAATTTTTTGGTCTGGGAAGAAAGTTCCTTCCTGCAGCTGTTATAAAAGGCTGGAGTTCTTAAAGACATGAGCGTCATGAACCCTGCCTGGCCAACCCATGTTCATGTTGGTGAAACGTCCCCTGTGATCAACCAGCACTTGCAGAACCATGGAAAAGTACCCCTTGCGGTTTATGTACTTGCAGCACTGGTTGTCCGGTGCCAGGATAGAGATATGCGTTCTGTCTATAGCCCCGCCACAGTTAGGGAACCCCATTGCTGCAAAGCCATCCACTACGGCCTGCACATTTCCCAGCGTCACTACCCTAGACAGCATCAGTTCAATGATTGCGTTGGCCTCTAGCATCACTGCAGCCCTCACTGTAGATTTATCCACTCCAAACTGATTGCTGACTGACCAGTAGCTGCCTGGCGTGGCAAGCTTCCAGAGGGTTATTGCCACTCGCTTTTGAATTGTGAGGGCTGATCGCATCTTGGTGTCCTGGCAGTTCAAGACAGGGGAAAGAAAGTCACAGAGTTCCATAAAGGTGCCCTTATGCATGTGAAAGTTTCTGATCCACTGGGAATCATCCCAGACCTGCAGCACTATGCGGTCCCACCAGTCTGTGCTAGTTTCCCGGGCCCAGAATCGCCGTTCCATTGCATGAGCCTGTCCCATTGCCACCAGGATCCCTAAGCTGCCAGTGCCACTGCATTTGGGGAGGCCTGTGTCCATGTCCTCCTCACTCTCGCACAGTTTTTCCCTTTCTGCATACATTGCACGATAATTCATTAGCTGTTTACGCTGCCTGTAACTGCTGCGATGAGCTGAGCGAGCTCCATGCCCACACTACTATGGTGTCTGCATGGGCATTCCATGGAAAAGGGCAGAGTTGGCAGCGGAAGCATTCGACTAAGGAAGAAAGGAGAAAGATGAGAAAAGAGATGCCACTTGGTGGGAGAAGAGATGCCGCTCAGCGGGAGATGCAGAAGCCACCAGACTTGACATACCTTTTATGAGTGCCTGGAGCACAGCAGGATAGCAGCTGCAGGTGAGTGACGCTGATGCCTCCAGAATAGATATTCCAGCTGAACAACGAGAGGACCTTCAAGGTAGACTCCTCCGGGCAATCCACAGAAAAGGGCAGAGTTGGCAGCGGAAGTGTTCAACTAAGGAAGAAAGGAGAAAGATGAGAGAAGAGATGCCACTTGGCAGGAGAAGAGATGCTACTCAGTGGGAGATGCAGAGGCCATCAGACTTGATGTAGTTTCAGGATTGCCTGGAGTACAGTAGGATAGCAGCTTGAGGGCGAGAGATGCTGATGAGACAAGAATAGAAATTTGGGCCTACCAACAAAAGGATCTCTGAGGTGGTTTCAAAGCGGTGGGAGAGCAGAGTTCTAACTGGAGCGGTGGCTGGCTGACCACTGCTGTGTCTGCCAAAAGCAGTATGGCATCTGCAGGCCCGAAAAGTGTGAAATGGCCGTACCTTGCACGGAGGGAGGGGTGAGTGACGGCAAGCATGAACGAAAACCCACGAGACTGTTTTTGCCCTCATCATGCAATGCCAGCTTTACCCAGAATTCCAAGGGGCCGCGGGGACTGCAGACACTGTGGGATACCTACCCACAGTGCGCCGCTCTGAGAGTCAACTCTAGCCGTGGAACTATGAATGCGATCCGCCAAATTAGCCCGCTTACTGGTGACACACACAATCGAATATATACCATCGGCTTTCTTAATTCGAGCTCTAGAAAGTTGACGTTAGCTCATAGTGTAGCCAAGGCCCAAAAAAGATTTTAAAACACACAATATTACCACAGAACAACAGCCGCAAATCTGAAGGGAATGATATAAATTAAGCAGCAAATTTTGGTAGCTGTGAAAGAAAAAGAAAAAGAGAGAACGATCTTCAATGTCTCTCCAGTCTAACTGCATTAGGCTATCATCCTGCTGTGATTGGTTTGGTCATAGATACTTCCTTGGGACTGTCACCTGATGTGTTGGAATTACCTCTGAGCCCATTTTCCCTGCCAACTTGGGACTTCAGTACCCTGCCTTGTTGAGCCAGACATGCTAGCCTGCTGCAACACAGCCCCCGGGTCTGAACCACTGCTCAAAGCTGCAGGCTTTAACTAACAACCACTCGTCAGGTTACCTATCTCCAGCACCCAGATACCCAGTTCCCCATGGGATCCAAACCCCAAATAAATCTGTTTTGCCCTGTATAAAGCTCATACAGGGTAAACTCATGAATAGTCTGCCCTCTAGTGTGCTGTAGGACAGCCTGCTACCAGGTATCTCCAAGTCTCTTTTTCTCTTTCAAAGGCCCCAGTAATTTTATTCAGACATTGCAAATATAAATAGTCCACAAGGTTCATTATAAAAACAAAAACAAAAACAAAAAACAAAACCAAAAAAGCAGCCCCATGCACATACACTATCACGGAAGTCCCACAACTATAATCCAGAATTCTCCAACTCGGTCCAGGTAGTACATTCAGTCTTTCAAATCTGCACAGTCCATCAACACACTAAATACAATTTTCTCTTCAGACTCCCTGGGACCTCTCATGATGTGTCACTCCAAGCTCTCCAGCTGGGGCAATTCTCCATCCTGTTACATTCTCAGAGGTTCTAGTGATCCAGAGACATGGGCAGGCTCACCCCTGGATCACTCCCGAGTCTTCAGCTCTCTCTGCTTCAGCTCAGACCAGGGGTGAAAGTGGGACAGTACAGTGTACCAGTAAGAAGCTGGTACCAGCCCATAAGCAGCCCACATTGCTGCCCCTTTTGCCTCACCTGTTGGAGGACCACCGACGTGGTGGGGGAGGGGGAAGGGCAGCGACGTTAAAGCGCTTTTTAAGGAGAGTCCTTTGCCGCGGCAGTGCTTTAAGGACTCTCCTTAAAGCGCTGCCCCTTCCCTCTCCCTTTCCCCCTGTTGGCAGCGCTTTAACGTCATTGCCACTCCCCCCCCCCCCATCACCAACAGGGGGGAAAAAGGTGCAGCAACCCCAGGCCAGTGATTTAAAAGGGTCTGGGGCTCCTAGCCATTGCTACCGTGGCAGAGACTGAAGCCCCTAGACTTTTAAATCACCACTGGAGCCCCAGGGGAGAGGGAAAGGGACAGGCAGCATGGATGGGCTGGCTGGGGAAGGCTGACCACCCACATCTGTTCCAGTAAGAATTTAATATTACTTTCACCCCTGGCTCAGACATCCCCTTCTGCAACTCTCAGCCCTCTCTAGCCATGGCTGTCAGGCCAGGGAAGTTTGTAGGTGACCCTCCACCCCACTTGCCACCACCTGCCTGCCTTCATCAGCCTGGTCTGGCTCTGCTGCTCAACTAGGGAACATTCAGTGCTCCCTCCTTCAGGTATATCCCCTCCCTGCAGCTCTCAGCCCATGTCTTCTGCTGAGCACACTGTACTTCTCTAGAACCCCCCAGCTTGCTCCCTGAACTCTAGGTTCTGCACTCTCTGTAGTCTTACTGTTCTCTCTCATTTATAACTCCTAGGAGCAGCCCAATCCTTCTTATTCCATCAAACTAGGAAGGACGTGGACTGGAACAGGAGTTGTAGACTCAGCTATCCTGTTCCCGAGCACTACATTGCCTAGGAGAAACTGCCTTCATCTGTGATGTGGTTTGACTCTTATGGTGATTTTTACTTCACACAAGAAATTATGTCAAGAGGGGAAAGTCGTTTTGAACTTGTTCTATTTATTGACTAGTTCTCGCCTGGTTCTTTCAGTTTTGACATTTATGCCTTGCATTGGCCATTGTGTGGAATATTAATAAGGACTAACACTTGAAATATGAGCCTCTATGTCCTGATATAAAGTGAACTACCCAAACAATATTGCACATTACAAAGATATTGTTGTCTCTGCCATCTTCCAGAGAGACAATAAGAAAACCAGAGAAAATCATTGTGATGCTAAATTTTTATTCTAGTATCTGACATGTTAGTTTGCAAATATAAATACTTGGAATAAGAAATGCATGTCATGTTCAACAGTCAGCACAAATGGGAACAAGCAGGGCTGCAGCCGTGAGAAAATCTTTCAGAGCCTTGATTTTATTCTTCAAAGGGGAATCTCGTGCTAGTAGGAATGTATGCTATAAATAAAATATATATATAACACTGTCTAATCTAACTCCCCTTAGAGCTGAAAGTTCTATAAAAATTCCTAAAGGTTAACATTTTCTTTCTGGACAAGTAAGGCAAAGTATTACAGTGCAGTGACTCTTTCACTTCTGTGTGCCGATACAGCAAATCAGAAAAGGTACACATGGGACGGCATCTGCTACCAAGTACTGCTGTAGCAAGGTCTTGGTGACTTGCTTCCTCCTTTGAAAAACAATAATGCTGTCACGGAGGAGCCTTTCGTGCAGAGATGGCACCAGGCACCCTTTCCCCTTTACGAGTGCTCATTGGCCTTCTGGAGAATCATCACCATTAACGAGAGAGGAACAAACTTTGAATTACCACAGGACGTGATCCCTGCTTTGCCAACACTGCTTTGTCATCAGCAATATGCAGCAGCAAGATGGAGTCAGAATGATACCAGATATGTTTTCTGTCAGAGGGCCTGATCCTGAATGCAGAGCATCTGCAACTCCCACTAAAACTGAGTAACGCCATCACCAAAAACACTAACATCAAGATTCAGAAAGGGAGCACTGCCCATTTCTTATGATCTTATGAATATTAGTAAAAATTAAGAATTCACAAAGCTTTTATGCATGTTTGTATTGGCTTACGGGAAATCTCCCGGGAAGCCTCAGGACTTGGAGACCCCAAAACCCATCCATTTACTGAGAGATAAAAATAGATCTCATTAATCTATGAGGCTGAATTTTTACTGGCGGGGGGTTCAGATCAGTAGAACTTGGATCCAAAGATGTATCTTAGCGGGAGGAGCATGATCACTGGAGAAGCATGAGGCCAGGAGGCACAGGCACCTATGGTGGTTCTGTCCACCCTTCATTGTTTCTTGTGTTCGAATTTAGTACATGTTATGCATTATGAGACATGATCTGAGATGCCCATAACGCATAGCATGTTAGCATACCAAATTCAAACACTAAAGGTAGCAAATGACAGGAGGGCAATGTATGAGGCCTACTTTTGAAGCACCAAAACATCACAACATGAAGCAGCTGCAGTGACAATTCCAACCCCATTATCTGAGGGAAAAAAGATGATTCCCAACACCCCTGAGCTCTATAAATGGTCATGGTGATGACTGGATAGAGCGTGAGCTTCCACTGTCCTCACCATCCTTGCAGATCCCTCTTCACTTTAGAAGTTCTTGCCTCCCAGTCTGAGGCTGCTTTCATTATTTAACTCTATCCTATTTGTTTGACCTTTTGGTTTTCTACTCTTCAATCCACTTTATTTATTTATAATCTCTTTATATTACTTTTATTTTAATCTCAGGATAATCACAGTTGTATAGTATTATGGGTATTTTCACACTGTACTCTTTGTTATGGAACTTAATTTATTTATACACTACAATCTCAGAATCACCGTATGTTATTTTTAGGAAAAGATCTTCAAGAAATCTATTTCATTTGATAGTAAATGACAAGTAATAAATGGTACAATCTATACACAACATCCAGAGGTTCACTCTCATCCTGAACCTAGAAGTGCAATATATTAACATGTAACAAGCTTTAAAAAGGAACCAAAAAAGACTTACGTAGCATAATCATATCCCATCAAAATCAGTGCTGTGCCCCTTGTCCTTGACCTAGCCTGTGATACCTTGCCCATTTGGTCCCAATCCAGCAAATGATGAGATGGCATGAGGATGAAGTCATTTAAATCAATGGGACTCCACCAGGGCACAGGATTCATTGAAGACTGAAGTCAAAGATTCTGAAAATGCAAACACTTATGCCTGTGCTTAACTTCGCTGCTAGCTGTAGTCCTGTTTTCACTGATAGTGAAGTTAAGCTCATGCATAAGTGTTTGAAGCATCAGGGCCAAAGTTACTAGAAATAGCTAGAATATATACAAAATTCTCTCTTTCTTTTCTCACCCAAGTTTCCAGCCTGGACTGCACAAATACTTCTAATATGCAAGCAGGTGAAATGATGGGCTTTCTAAAAGACACTACATAAAAATAAGCTGTATTTCTTTAAATATTTTTTTCTTTTCAAGCAATGTCTCCTTTAAAATAATGTGGCATTTTTATCTTTAGATCTCAAAGTGCTTTACAAAATAGGTCAGTATCATTATCCCCATTTCACAGGTGGAGAAACTGAGACATAGAGAGATGAAGTGACTTGCCCAAGGTCACCAGGCAGGACAGTGGCAGACCCAGGAATTGAACCAAGGTCTCCCAAGTCCCAGTCTGGTGCCCTTGTTTGCAGATTTTCAAGTAACACTATCAAAGTGTCAATGCAAAATGCAAATATCGGGCTCAATCCTACAAGTGGAAAAACAGGGCTCCCTGTGGGCACAGGGCTCTGATTCTGGAGTTCCAGCTGGAGGACTGAGGTAGTACCACTAAGTTTTGGGAATGGGGGTGGGGAGGTGTGTGTTTGTATATGGTACTTGTGCATCTGGGAAAGCTACAGACAGGAGCATTGTGGTGGGGAACTAGGGATACATTTCTTAACTTCGCTGAAATGCATGGGACTACAGAGGAATAGTCAACTTTTTAATGGGGAGGGGGACTCTAGAGTTAAAAAGGAACAGAACAGCTACTGAATGACTCTAATCTAGTCACTCTAATGAGCAGCCAAAGTTGGTCAGGTGATAGCTTTCAGCATTGGCCCTTCGCCTGGAGAGCAAGCCAAGCCTTCAGGCTGCCCAGGGCTCTTCCTGGGGTAACCACTCAAAGCTATTCTCTGTCTCCCTGATCTCCTGAGGCCAGGCGCGCTCCAACCACCCTACAGCCTCTTGTTCCCCAGCAGCTTTTGTCCTATGACTACGTGCGCCCACGTGTAATGAAGTGACACGAGCTTGCAGTCCGACCCCCACCCCCCTTCACCCCCCAGTGTTTCCCTGGCTGGTCTGGTCAATCCCGAAGGCTCTTGGTCTCCAGGCTTGAAGCAGAGAGGAGAGCTCAGGGCACGGAAAGGCTCCGGCGCCTGTGCCCGCCCCTCCCTCTGAAGACAAAGGGGCAGGCTCGGGCCCTGGCAGGGTCAGGCCGTCTAGGTGCTAGGGCCGGCCCCAGCAGCGAGTCCGCCCCCCGCGCCAGGGCAGCGCCCATCGCTCCTCTCCCGGCTGCTGGCGCGCTCCCTTCGCAGCCGCCTGCCGGCCGGCTCCGCAACAACAACCCGCCCGGCGGGGAGGGGGCTCTCGCCCGCCGGAGCAGAGGCCGGGGCGTCCGCAGCGCGCCGCAGGAGGAGCATGGCGGCCCGCTATGACCGCGCCATCACCGTGTTCTCGCCGGACGGGCACCTCTTCCAAGTGGAGTACGCCCAGGAGGCCGTGAAGAAGGGCTCCACGGCGGTGAGTGCGCCCTGTGGAGCCAGGGGCCCCGGGAGCCCGCTCTGCGCCTTCTGCCTGGGCTGCCAGCCGGGGAGAGACAGCCCCTGGCACTGGCCTGCCCCCAGAGTGAGGGTGGGGAAGGAAAGGAGGCTCCCCGTCTCCTCGGGATGTGATAGGGAGAGACACACACACACCCCCGGGAGACTCCTCCATGAGGGGCTGGGATACGGGGAGACTCCCTCATGGGGGAGGATGGAAAGGGGGAGACTCCCCCATAGGAGGCTGTGATAGAGGAGACTCTTCTAGGGGCCAGCAGAGGGAGAGACTCCCTAGGGTGGGGATGGAGGGGGAGGGAGAGACTCTCCCATGGGGTGGGGTGGACTGGGCTAGAGAGAGACTTCCTTATCAGGGAGAGTTACGGTTTTGTGTGTCCATTGGAGCGACACGACACACACACATGATGTAACCGACTGCCCCAAACTATAAGGAGAAAGGAGCTGGAGGCTCCCTCCTGGCATCAGGTCTTGACTGGCACCATCCCTGCTTGGGATGGAGGATGTTGTTGGGGTGTGTTTCAAAGTGACATTTACCTTCAAGAGTCTTGTGCCATTTGAAAAACAAACAGCGAAGGCCTTTCTCCATGAGATTTTCCCCAGAGCTCATTATACCAGCCCTAGTTGGTTTGCTGTAGAAAGGGAAAGCTTTTTAATAGAAGCCAGTAACTTCACAGCACTGACCCTCCACTAAAAAATGAAGGCAAGTGCTTAGGGTGACTAGATGTCTCAATTTTATAGGGACAATCCTGATTTTTGGGTCTTTTTCTTATATAGACTCCTATTACCCCTCTCCCCTGTCCTGATTTTTCACATTTGCTGTGTTGTCACCCAATGCCTTTACAGGTATAGTAAACTAGGAGATGCCCTAACCGCCTAGCTGTGGGACCCACGTGAGCAATTTGCCAGGAGGCCAACGGGCATTCCAGATATGCATAAAACAGAGCAGACAGCCCAGTTGTCTGTAATACACAGAGTTGTGGCTTGCAGGGTTGATTGTTGCAGCACACTATTCTCTGGCTTGATCTGTGTTGTGGCATTGAGTATAGACATATGGGAGATCCAGGCTTAGGTAATGTCAAGAAAATGTTGATTCAGGTATCCCACTCCCAGAATAGGTGACTCCTTGCCTAGTTCATGACTGCTTAGAAGGAACTGCTTACACACTTTCAGGACTAGATGTGGTCATGCAGAAAGGTCACAGAGAAGTCAAGTTTTAAAAGAGAGAGACATCCTATGGCATACTACAATCTGACCTGCTACCACTTGCATCAAGATAGAAAATTGCATGTTAGAACTTGTAGTTTTCAGGTTGCACATGTGTATTAAGGCTCTGTTGTAGAACCACATGATGTACGTTTTAACCACCATGCAAAAAGAGTTAGTTAAAAAACATGGAAAAAAATAAGTGGGATGATTTTAGTGTTTACTTTGTTTAAAGAAGCTGCAATTGTTTTCTGCTAACCACATGTTTAGATCCGATCTATAAGAACATTTAAAGTATGGCTCTACTCTGAACAATTATTCTGTAACTACCATTGTGACATTCTGTAATTCTCTTTCTCATGCACTTCCATCTAATATTTGCTCAGCTTACAAGTAACACAATTATTTTTCTTATTGCCAGCTCTGGAAGTTTATTCTGAAAGTCCAGTTGGGTTCTTTCTGGGTATCATATTATCATCAGTATAAAAATTCTACAATTAGAGCTTGATTAGTAATTTTGTTGATGTGGATGCCAAGGCAGGATCATGCCCAGGTTACTTGCACACCTATAGTGACTCAGCTGGACTAGCAGGAGTAAAAAAAAGTAGTATTTTTATAAAGAATGTAAATAGATATAACTGAGGAAGAAGCTGACCTTTAATGTAATCATTTTTTGACCATAACTACACTTCAATAATTTTTTAGATTTGTAGGGGAAAACCTTTCTGTGACCCAAACAACATCTATATCAAAATATAATCCTTTTTATCTCCCAGTGTTTAGCATGCACACACACACACACACATACACACAAAGTCCTTAATCCTGCAAGAAGTTGTGCACAAGTAGACCTTGCTGACATGGATGCAGGTGTCTGCTTGCATAGGACAATTTGCAGGTCTGGGACCTTAAAATCAAGAATAAAAGGGGTAAGGACAAGATGGAAATGTCATAAGAAATCATCTACAGAAAACTCCCGGACTAATTAAAATGTTTTGGGAAGCTGCAACAAATAGAATTGATGGACATACTGTCACTTTTTCAAGGACAGGCATTTTTACAATTATTTTTAAGATGCTGTGAAGGAATGAGACCACTGGGTATATCTTTCCTAAACATTCTAAAACTCCAGCTTATATCTTCTTTTTGTAATGCTTCCTACATTATTTGTTGTGACTTTTTACCTCACATGAAGTTGAGCTATATTTGTGTCTAAGGGTGACACACACAGTCAGGAGAAGCTTGTCATTGGTCAGAATGCAGTAAAGGTTTAGTTTTGGGAAGGTGATAGGAGGATGATAATCGAATGCTTGTCACTGATAAGTTGTGTAATGTTAGGCACCTGAGGTTTGGGGCACTTTGCACTCTGAGGTGCTTTTCTTGGATGCCCCCAGAAGCCTTCCCCAGCCACAGGAAGTTCAGCATCCTCCCCTGCTTCCTGCCCCTATTGCTCCTCAGCTATGGGTGAAGCGGTCACTGTACAGGGAGCTGGTCGCCCATCCGCCTAAGCCCCATGCATCTGGACCTCCCATACCCAATACCCTCACCAAGCCTCACCCTGTACACCCAGAACCCCCTTATCCCTCCATACCTGAACCCCACTCCAGTGACCCTCAACCCCTGCACCCAGCCACTCGTCTCTGAACCCCCATCCCTGCACCCACACCACCTCCTACTGAGCTCCCTGCTCTAAAACCCCCACTCTGAGGAGCCCCACCTCCCTGCACCACCCTGAGCCCCAACACCCAGACCCTCACCCCACCAGCCCTCAACTTACTGCACTCAGACCCCCCTCCCACAACCCTCAATCAGCTGCACCCAGACTGCACACCACCAAGCCCCACTCTCCCAGCACCAGGACTTCCGTGCTGAGACCCCACACACACACCCACAGAGCCCTCTGCTGAGCCCCATCCACTTTCACCTGGAAGCCCCTGCACCTTGAACTGCCCCAACGAACCTCTGTGCATCCAGATCCCCACACCTAGACCCCCGCACTGAACTGGCTGCACCCAGATTGTCCCACAGAGAATCCTCTCACCCCACACCTGGATCCCCTAACCCTGAGCCACTCCACACTTGGATCCTGCCTGGTTGAGCCTGCCTACCCCGCTCCTAACACAAAGGGACAGGGCCCCTAGAGTATTTCGGGGGCAGGCCCAAGCCTTGTGCTGTGTCAGGTTTGGGTGCAGCCTCACCACTGAGTACGGGTCCCAGGGGTGGAGAGTGGGGAGGCTGAAGGGTGATCTCTCACCTTTGTGTAGTCAGTGACTTGTGCTCCCCACTACCATGCTGGAGCCTCTGCATTTATGAACAAATAAAATGTGCAGAATTTTAAAATATTGCATGCAGAATTTTTAATTTTTTGGCACAGAATGCCATCAGGAATATTTGGAGCACTTTGAAGACAGTGATTCAGTCATCCAGGGAACACATACAATAGAATGGGGAGAAAATACAGGGTAATAAATAGAAGATGGAAGCAAAGCTCTCATACACTACTGAGATGTTGAAAATTGTCTCCGCTATTACAATGTCAGCCTTTGTTGCCAGTCTCTCCCATTCTGCCCCTTATGCATGGTTGGAGCTTCCTGTAAACATCCACAAGATACAGTGGAGCCCCACTATAACGTGACAGATGGGATCCATAAAATCCCATCGCGCTAAATGTGGAGCTGCGTTATAGCAGGGCCCCACTCCCCGGCAGGCGGGGGCTGCGCTTCTCTCCCCGCTGCCCAGCAGGGGAGAGAAGCTTTGGCCCCGCACCTGCCAGGAACAGAGAACTCCAGGGCTGCAGTCTGCAGCCCCAGAGTTCTCTGTGGAAGCCGCTGCGCTGCGCCTGCCGGGGGCAGGGGACACCGGCGCCTACAGCCCTGGAGTTCCCTGTCCTGGCACCTGCCGGGACAGGGGGCTCCCGCAGCCCAGAGTCCCCCGGTCCCGGGAGGTGCGGGGTAGCGGCTTTCAAGGAAGCCGCGGCTCCCCACCTGCCAGACAGGGGGACTCCCCTGGTCCCGGGAGGTGCGGGGCAGTGACTTTTAGGGAAGCCGCAGCTCCCCGCCTGCCAGACAGGGGGACTCTCACTGTCCCGGCAGGCGCAGAGCTGCAGCTTCCACAGGGAACTCTCGGGCTGCAGTCTGCAGCCCTGGAGTTCTCTGTCCCTGCAGGTGGGGGCTGCAGCTTCTCTCCCCTGCTGGGCAGAGGGGAGAGAAGCCGCAGCCCCCACCTGCAGTGCTGAGTTCTCTGCCCCTGGCAGGGGAGGCTGCAGCTTCTCTCCTCACTGCCCAGCAGGGGAGAGAAGCCGTGGCCCCCTCGCCTGCCGGGGACAGAGAACTCAGGACTTGAGAGCCACGGTATAACTGCACTATAACCAAACTCACATTATAGCGGGGTGCGTTATACTGGGGCTCCACTGTACATCTTTATCTTTTTAAAAAACCCTCCTTAAAACTCTTCTTTGCCATGATGCCTACAAAAAAAATCTTGTCGTCAGTTAGGCAGCTGGCGTCCTGAGACCACAGGCTATCATGCTGCCCAACATAGTCTCATTGGTTCCTTCTGCTCCTCTATCTGTCTGACAGTATTCACCTCTTGTAACTTGTCTTCTGCTTAGATCAGGGGTGGCCAACCTGTGTGTCTGGAGCCACATGCGCCTCTTCAGAAGTTAATATGCATCCTCTTGTATAGGCACCGACTCTGGGGCTGGAGCGACAGGTGCCAACTTTCCAGAGTGCCAGGGAGTGCTCATTGCTCAACCCTGGGCTGTGCCATAGGCCCTACCCTCACTCCACCCCTTCTCATCCCTACCCTGAGCCTGTCATGTCCTGGCTCCTCCTCCCTCTCCCTCCGCCCCCAGCTAGGAATGCTATGAAACAGCTGATCGGGAGGGAGGGGGAGATGCTGACTGGTGGGGCTGCTGGTGGGTGGGAGGGGCTGGGAGGGGGGGGGGGGGGGGGGGGGGGGGGGGGGGGTGCGGGGGGGAGGGGACTGATGGGAGGCTGCTGACATATTACTGTGGCTCTTTGGCAATGTATATTGGCAAATTCTGGCTCCTTCTCAGGCTCAGGTTGGCCACCCCTGATTTAGGTTGTAAATTCTTTGGACAGTGATTCTTTTTGTTCTGTGATTGCACAGTATCTACTACAGTGAGATGCTGGTCTGTGACTGGGATTCCTAGGTGCTACTGCAATACAAATAATAAATAAGACACCCACAGCTTCTCGATGTGGCAGCGTACCCACCCTATCATCTTCATTTCTAACAGAGGGTCAAATATTATTGTTTATTACTTATTGAGTAACATCACTGTGGAGACTGTAACCCTAAGGCTCTTTGTAAAAGAATTAGGCATATACACAATTTCATTTTCATAGCTTGGGGGCTTAAATGTAAAGGGTCATTCTTACCCTAAGTACCATAATATCTTCATTATACTGTTAATGATGAAAAAATTCTGTTTCTAAGGTTAATTTTTTATGGTGATTTAACAGGTTGGAATTCGGGGGCTGGACATAGTTGTGTTGGGAGTAGAGAGAAAGTCTGTTGCCAAACTTCAGGAAGAAAGAACTGTGAGAAAGATTTGTGCACTTGATGATCATGTCTGCATGGCGTTTGCAGGTATTGGTTATAGAGTTATTGCTTTATGGAGCATCTTATTGCAGATATATGTTGTGCAAGAGGCCTTTAAAGACCTATTCCTGGATTTAGGAAAAAAATATTAATTAGGTGGTCAGGATAGTTCAGGAGACTGGTAAGGATTTTGCTTTTACACCATAGGTTTGAATGTTGACCAGAAATCACTGCCTAATGAAGTTTTTTTCAGTGGCTGGTGGGAGATAATTTTGGTCTTTTAGAAAATTCTGAATCTTTAGGGACTTTTGCTTGACCCTTTTCCTTTTTTTCCCCTCTTGCTCAGGTAGATATGTAGATCATTAGCAGGGATGGGGCCAGTTGGAGCAGCAAATTCTCTGTAGACTGGCTGCAATAGCCTTAAAAAGATCAAGAGAGAAGAGAACGCTGTATCTGTGACTCCATCCCCAGAAAAAGAAATTGGGGTAATATTGAGGAAAACCCCACAAATATGGGAGAGACATGGGACAGGTAAAAGCACACCTATCCCATTCTTCACTGTGTCTGCCCCTGGAATCACTCTCTGAGGCAGGGACAGAAATACTCTCCCATGCATGAGACAGATAACTGGGGGTGGGGGGAGCACTTATGAACACCTGCTGTCTCCTCCCTCCTCCCCAGGAGTAGATTGGGGGGTATTGCAACAAACATCCCCCCAAGAAAAGGTTGGGGGAAGAAGAACTCAGCAGTTTGTTTTTCGTGTTTGCAGCTTCCCATTCCCTCCCTATTGCTGCTTGCAGGGAGAGAGAAGAGAGGGGACCATAGAGAGACCCTGGAGCCCTCTTTTAGCCTGTGGTGGTGCTCCTTTCAGCTCTCCCTTCCCTTGTTTATTTTAGGGCTACTGTAGCTTCTCTACAGCCTGCTCCTGTTAGGCCTGAGTGCCTCTGCTGATTATGTATGAATCTGCTTGAACAGGGGTGAGACTTCTACCTGCAGAATAGAAGGAAAAGGAAAGGATCAGTTAGGGGTCCTTAAATTTTCAAAATACATGCATGCACATGTGTGTACAAACACATATACCCACACAGCGTAATTAGTCATTTACACACCCTCGCCTTTACTGTTACAAAAAGTGATAAATACATAAAACTGCTTGGGTTTTTATGTAAGATTCAGCAAGAATTCCTCAAGATGTCCATTTGCCTCAGTAGCTCTTTAGTGCACACCTTACTGCACCATTTTTTTTTGTCTGAGGGAAAAAAAGTGTAATGTAATTAGATCCTGTAGCACTTGTGCATGTGTTTAATATTAAGCACACAAATACCCTCATTGACTGAGTTTGCAGGATTGAGGTCTGAGAGATTAGAATGGAAAGACATTTTGGGTGTATTTTATTCTAGAAGAAAGTGTAACAAATATATTTTTGGTTGTCACTTGACCCCTTTAAATTATCAAGTCAATTGACTTGATAATTTAAAGATACAGTGTCAACTTAAATCAAGATTCTGTCTCAAAATGCTATGCCTACTACTGTTACAGGCAATATAGAAGATTATTATAACTAAACAAAGTAGAGAACAATGTTTTTTCATTAGTTTTTTCTTTCCTTCTAAATTTATTTGCTTTTGTGCAATTGACCATACTTTGTGAATAGTCAATTTCCTTTCAGTAGTCTATCTCAGACAGAGTAAAATGACTTTCACAAAGCAAGAGGGAGAAAAAAAAGTAATGTTTATAAAAACACAAAACTTGGAAAGAGGCTCACAGCAGGCGTAGTACTGGAAACTACTTTTTAACTCACTTTTTAAATGTACTAAACTTCAAGTTGTTGATACGCAATGATTTGTTTTTGCTGCTAATGCAAGTGATCAGTAAATCCATATTTCTTAATCTTAAAAATTTACATGTTCTGAAATATGCATTCCTTGCAAAAATGTTTATTTTAAACACTGTTTTCTTAGAATAATTTGTGTTCTATTTGTATCCTGTATTTCTCTCTCAATCGTTTTTTGGGCAAGTTGGTTTTTGATACTAAAGAAAAAACTTAGTTTTAATAGTGCATTTCTTCTTAAATGATACATGTATTGTTGATGAAGAAAGAATATTCACTTTGTTGTAACATATTTGATAATTATGATTATATAGGTCTGACTGCTGATGCTAGAATAATAATTAACAGAGCCCGTGTGGAATGTCAAAGCCATAAACTTACTGTTGAGGATCCAGTCACAGTAGAATATATAACACGCTATATAGCATCTTTAAAGCAGGTAAGTATCTTACTTAGTGTTGTTAGTTTTGTATAAGGGCCTTTAGAAAACACTAGTTAAAAGCAAACAAGCTGCTTCTGTTTCACAGCAGTAGAAATAGAAGCCAGGTGTCAGATTGCCAGGAAAAATGGGAGCCTGGTTAAATTTTCTGTCACTGCACTTTTAAGAATGTAAATAGTGTTTGAAAGAAGTAATACTAGTATTTTCCACAAGGAAATAGTTTCCATTATTAGTTTTCTGTTTGGCAGACCACCTGCAAATATCTCTTCTGCTCTACTCTCATGTGCTGTAGTCCCTTTCATGCATTTCCTACCATATTTGGAAATGAAAATATATTATTATTGTATAACAAAAATTAAGATAAAACAAATTTTAAAAAGCTTTATTTCAGATCAGTACTAGATAGTGTGAAGGGCTGAATTTAAGGTAAGACTTAAATGCAGATCCTTAATCTCAAAATGTCCTCCTTTCTTCATATTAGTGGAACAGTTAGGAATAGTCTAATCAATCATAAGTCTATGGGGAGATGTCTGCTGAAATCTACTAATAACAGTACCCTGCACCCTGTTTGCAATAGCTTCATATGTAAAAATATTTAAGCAATGTGTTTATTTTTTAATTCCTACAATTAGTTTAGATCTAGTTGAGAATATTTTAGTGTACTTTGTGTCTCACTGAAAGCCAGATTCTGCTGTCAGTTACTCCAGTGCAACTTTGCTAGGGTTATATAAGTATAACACAGAGCAGAATTTAATCCCAGCATATTTAGGGAATTGCATTCTCCCAAGCATATATTAATAATAATCAGTTATAGGTTAAATTTCTGTATAGAGTGTTTTCAGTCTTGGGCTGTTTCATATGTACTAGACTGATAACATTCCATGACAGTAAAAATGTTAAAACTGTACATCTTGTTCATAGCGCTATACACAGAGCAATGGACGTAGACCTTTTGGTATTTCTGCTTTGATTGTGGGCTTTGATGATGATGGTAGTCCGAGATTGTATCAGACAGACCCATCTGGTACATATCATTCTTGGAAGGTAAGCTCCAACTTAATTCATAAATTGTATTATCTTAGTGCAAATATTTGCATAGGGAGTGTATCCCAATGAAGTCTGATGTTGCATTTTGTACTATGGATTCACATAACCGAAGAATCTGTTCCATGTTTTCAGCAGGCTAGTTACCGTTGTTTGCGCACCAAAGCTAACTGAGGGTACGTTTACACTGGAATAAAAGACCCTGGGCCCAGCCATGGTTGGCCCAGGTCAGCTGACTGTTGTGGGGCTAAAAATTGCTGTGTACATGTTCGGGCTCAGGCTGGAGCCGAAACTCTGGGCCCGTCCACCCTCGCAGGGTCCCAGAGCTTGGGCTCCAATCTCAAGCCCGAACATCTGCACAGCCCCACGGCCCAAGGCAGATGAACTGGGATGGCTGTGGGTGTTGAATTGCTGTATAAATGTAGCCTTAGCAGCCTTATAGTTAAAAAAAAATTAGTGAATCCGCAGCAAAAATACATTTAAAATGTATACAACAGTAAACATATTGCACGGTAATTGCGTGTATGGTGTCACCAATTATGAAGAGAGAACCTCTCCTTAGTGAATGTTGAAACCAGATTCCATTATAAAGCCCTATTTCAAAGTCCCCCTCTCCTTTTAAACTTTCCCATGGAAAAATGGAGGCGTGGCCTGAAAATGACCACATCTACTCAAAAACACGGCAGAGGTGTTTAAAGACAGTGGGTCCAACCTTATGAGTTACAGGTCATTAAAAACTATACCTTACTTTAAATTTAATTTGTCTTCCTTTTCCTCAAAAACAGCTTGTTACTATTCTTTCAAGCTTTCTATTTCTATTTGGAGGCATCACCTGGCTCCTTCTCAACTGGGTCTGATGATTGAACAGGACTGCTGGCTCCAGGCCCTTAAATGGGGAGACCACCCTGTTGCAGCAAGGAAGTCCTAGCATGGTCATTTACGGAAAAGAGGGTTGTGGTGTGAAAAAGCTTGAGAACAACTGTTCCAATATTTTCATGTCCTCAGGTGTTACAAGACCTAGGACCCCTAACAATATTTTCAAAGTGCTTCAAATTAACAAGGTTTATTATGCTGTTTTGTTGTCTTCGCTTAAAAACATAAAGGCCTGGAAATCTTGAAAATGTTGTAATATTCCACATGGAAACAGTGAAATAAAGTCTTTTTCTGCCAATATTGAAAAACCCAAATCACATATCAAATAATAATAGTGGGGGAATTGCCAAATCAGTATCATGTGAGAAATGTGTGCAGACCAAATGAGTTTGTTTAGGTAAAACAAAGTAATGTATATCATGATGAGATACATAACTGTATGTCTTCTACAGGCAAATGTAATTGGTCGAAATGCTAAAACTGTGCGTGAATTTTTGGAGAAGAATTACACAGAAGAAGCTATAGCAACTGACAAGGAAGCTATCAAATTAGCAATAAGAGCTTTGCTAGAAGTATGTAATACAGTAGAATGCATACAAGAAATGCTTTCAGAAAAGCTTGTTTTTCTTCATTTTGTAACATAATGATGTTTTTGTTATATATTAGGTTGTGCAATCTGGTGGAAAAAACATTGAACTTGCAATAATAAGGAGAAACCAACCACTGCAGGTATGAGTTATTGATTACATAGGAATAAAATGATGATTTTTATGCAGAATCTTTTGACAAAAATTATTCCAGTTTACACCTGTGCATTTCAAATGGATGGATAAAGTGTCCCTAACATCTGGTAAAACAATATTATGTGACTTCCTTTGTGTCTCTGTAGATTGATGATGCTGTGAGCTATATAGTAACTGCTGATAATTTATATTTTACTATAAGAAGCTGTGTTGGGAACATTCAGTGCTGGAAACAGTTCTGGGAAAGCATATAAAAACATATTTTTCTGTATTCTGTGTGGGAGACGTTATCACATAATTTACATAGCAAGACTCATAGTAAATTTTAATATTGTACGGTTCTAAAGAAGCATTTTTGCAATTAAATATTTCTGGCAAACATTTTGTGACTCCTTTTGTAGCTGCTATTACAGTCAAAAAGACAGACTCCAGGCATGACAATTTAAAAAATAAGATTTCCATAGAGTATTTCCCTTCTTTTGGAATAAACAACTCCATTCTTCTGCATAATTCCCCTCAATAAGCAAACGTAATCTCTTTAAGCAATTTTAACTGTTTGAGTTGTCTGGAATTTTTGTAAGATGGGATATTTAGTACTCAATCCCAAATGACAGAATTTCTCTGGAATATTGTAACTTTTCATTATTTCTGCTGCATCTGAAAGAAGCCCAGCTCTAGAATAAACTCTTGGCAATATAGTCAAAAGATTCTGACTTGTAAAGATAAATGGTGGTGTTACACTCTTGGAATAAACACATCTTCTACAAACTGAGGGTGAATCGAATGATAAATTGATGATTGATAATAGCTGGGCTAAAAGTTTAGCCAAAATTCCATATACGCTTTATCAAAGATGGAGTGATAAGAAAGACACCCTGTTAGGACAGGTTTATTGCTATGAAGCCCTGGAGAGGTGGAGGTGAGGTGAAAGTGCATCAACTCAGCAGGAGCTCCCTAGAATACTTCTGGGGATGCAGGGGACATGAGGACACTGCCTAACCATTTGCAAGAGTAAGGCATGTACTTCATAGATCAGAGGCAGCTGAACTGTGGCTCATGAACGACGTGCGACTCTTTTACAGTTAAAGTGTGGCTTGCAGAGCCCCTCAGTCTCCCCATTGTCCACCTATGGGGTGATGGGGTATGGGCTTCTCCCCAGCGTGGGGTCTCAGGGCTTCAGCCCTGCGAAGAGCACCTGCCAGGGCTTGGAGCTTCAGCAGAACCAAGGCTGAAGCCCTGAGCCCTGGCAGTTGCGCTCTGGCTCTCAAACTTCTGAAGATTGTCATATATGGTTAGGAGAGTCAGTAAGTTTGGCCATCTCTGTCAGAGATAAAAGTGGCCCTTAGTATTCTTTCCTTCTGTTATCAGGGTGCTACAGGCATCATGGGAAACATCATCCTTGCATAGACGTTTTTCCTCAGTCCATAAACACGGCTTTAATTCTTATATTTGCTATTTTCTTTCCATTATATTATATTGATTTCTAACACTTCTAACCAGTCTTAAGGTTTGGGTAATAACATATTTATAAAGAACTTAAGGGGGTTACGAAATGAACCATTTGCATTCAGTTTTTGCTAAGAGTCTGTTAGGAATTGGTTCCAGCTGGAGGTCTGAGTGAGTGTCCACAAAACTCATTTAAATTGCTAGTGGACAGCCCAATAAAATGAAACCCTCAGACATAATTTGACATAATTGCCAGTCTGTACTGAAGAAGACTTGGTTCGTGCCAGTATAGACACTAAATTACCTTCTGCTGGAATTTACTTATAAGGAAAATAATCATCCCTGGCAATCTGTTAACCTGCCAGGTTTATAAATGCAAATCTGTATAAACACGTCTTGACTTTGAAAAATTTGTACAAGTTTGGTTCTGTCAATTTGTGTCCCAGATGGGAGTTTTTGAAACTTTCTTCAACACTTGAGTACATTTTGGAGCTGTGAACTGTAATTGAGTCTGTGGATTAAAAAAGTGCAGATGGAACCTGTCTTAGTTAAACTTTATACAATTCTTTATCCTGTGTTCCATTTCAGATGTTTAGTGCAAAAGATATTGAATCACAAGTTGCAGAAATAGAGAAGGAAAAAGAAGACTCTGAAAAGAAAAAGAAGAAGAGTATTTAAATGCCAGATAAATGCTGATGGCTGCTTATTGAAATGTTTCCAAAATTTTAACAAATACTAACTGACCACAATATTTACAGCTGCTGAATAAACTTGTCTCTTTCATTATCAAATACTCTAGTTTTCTGAAACCTGTCACAACTGAAAATGTGCTAGTCCTATTGTGATTGTATTTACTATGGTGTGCAAACAGGCAGGTATTTGCACCTTACCATTCCTCCATTTATTTATTGTTTACTTATTGAGCATTAAAAGGCTTTGTTAAACTTCCTGTTGCAAATTATCACCAGACTATTGGCACATCTCTGTACAGGATAGTAAAGATTTCCAAGTGTTCAATTTTGTTGTTATGTAACTTTTTGCAAGTTTGCTAAGTTTGTGTTTACATATTATTACTGTTACATATGCAATGCAAATTAAGAATTCAATAAAGTTCTAATTTATGTTTTGACTATTTAATTTATTGTGTTGCATTTTCCAAAGCATGTTGCACTGCTATCATAGATGGCACAACACACTGAATTACACCACTGTTTGAATGATAGAAACACCTTTTCCTATTAGTGGATTGTACAAGATAGTGAATGATATTTTTCTTAATGCATTTGTATTATATTTAACTGACAAAGCCTATCATATATTGGACCAACTTTTGTTCTCCAACAGAAGTTGGTATGATGGCTGTTGATATTATTACACCTACCTTGACTGCCTAATATCATGGGACTGATATGGCTACAACTACTGCATACAAAGGTTATCATGTTAATACTCCACTAAGAAGATTTGTTGCACAGTTAAACATTTTAGCACAGTGCACCCCTTCTCAGGGGTATTTTTTTTATTGAATCTCTCCTACCAGTGCACCCTTTCAGTTGCTCAACTTCTCCTTCCCTATCCATTATTTTTCTTCCTCTTTTTCCTTCTTTATCCTATCTCTGCCTCAGTTTCTCTCTTTACTTACTTTCCTGTCTTACTCCAACAATCCTATTCCCATTCTTATCCTGCACTCTAACCACAACCAATTAGATCCTCATGATCCCATGACCTTGACAGCTCACTGGGTCACTTTAGGGGCTGCATTGGCTGGTTATGGGTCTCTGGTGCAGGAAGAATTGCAGGTATACCTCCAGGGCAGCTTTCTGCTGGTAAGAGCCAGCTGCCCTGAGATACATCGGCTGTCTTACCTCCTGGCTAAATCAAGCTCCTAATGATTATTATTGGTAACTAAATACTTTCTAGCAAGCTCTTTAAAATATACTTTTTACCATGCATTCTTGTTATATTTTTAGATGTTTTATATTAATGTAGAGTTTCGTTGTATTACAACTGTTCTTTTATTCTGATATTTATGAAGACAATATGTAAATTTAAACTACTGCTTGATGTCTACAAGCTGGAATGTTCAGAAGTCCACCCATATAAAAGGTCAGCTAGCACTAGAGAGAGGAGACACAGGTGAAGGGGTATTTGTGACATCAGGCGTTAATTTCAAAAATGCATCTACAACTGCACACCTAATATGCTAGTGTGATTACTGAGGTTATGCACAAATAGCCAGTTATGCACCCAATTGGCCATTCACATCAGTAAGTACATGATTTGCATTCACAGTTGTAACTGCACCTTTATTGCTTAATCTCTTCTCTCACTCTTCTCCTTTTCAGACTAAATAGGTCTAGTTTTTTTTCTGTTTATATAGCACCTCCTTTTCCTTCCTGACTTTTTCTGCTCTGCTTGCTGTCTCTTTTAGCAATTCATCCTGAAGAGCTCAAATTCTCTGGTGTGAAGTTATGCTGCCACTTTAATGCATTTGGAATATTGATAAATCTAGTCATGATCATTTATTTTTTTCTGTGAGAATATAATTTTAATTTTACTAGTGAGATTGATTCCTCAAATACATTTCCAATTGTTGCAATTATGTGAATGAATAAAATTGTCAGGCTCTCTCATTTGAGATGAATTTTAAGGCAAGTATTTAAAAGTTTCTCACTCTGATAAAGAATTTCTGTGTTCAATTAAAATTATAAAATGTAACTTTTAAAAGAGTCACTGTCAGATTAAAAATCTTATTTAAAATAATTTCCTTATCTATATTATAACCCCTTAGATTATTACTGAAATAATTTTAAGAATCTAGATTTCATATTCCTTACTATTCTGGATTACTTCTGCATTTCTTTCAACTTGGTCAATGGAGATTGGCTAATTAAACTTTTGTTGATTATAACTGAAATATCTACTCAGTACCTGTAAACCCAAGGATTAAATGACTTGCCAAGGTGAAAAACCACTGTTCCCTACTCCCCTTGCAATTTAATGGAATAATGCAATTGTGTTCTCACAGATTGTCAACTCTCTCAATTTTTTAAAATGTAACTTTCTAAATCTCTTGGGTTTTTTTCCTTCTGGAGATCTCTATCTCTTCCCCCTGCCACCAGTCATGCTATATTGTCATCAGTGTCACTTCCTCCATTACTTTTACTATCATCAGGTACTTCTATTCTCTACTTCCTTTTTTTCTCCTTTCAAAAACTCTCTCCCATCCTCATCTCTCAGCTTCATCCATCCCTGTCCACATTCTTCAGATACACCCTCTCAGCCTGATCCATTCAGATATGGGTCTTTGAAATTTTACCAAGCATTTAATGGAATATTAATCTAAAGAATAGTAGGTTGATGCCAAGGTACAGAGGCAATGTCCAAGTGATAAGCCTGATCCACCGTGCACCTAAATTGCTGGAAAAGTAGATGTTGCCCATGGACACTGCCTGGTGGTCTACTTTTTGTACCCACCTCCAGCTAGTGTCAATCACTGATAAATATTTATGTCCCACAATCCTTCTCTTCTCTCTTCCTGCAATGAGAATTCCTTCTCTGTTCCTGTCCCACCACAGAATCACTGTCACTGGGATGTGGGAGATCTCAGGCTACTCTACCTCTCCCCTGGCTCCTATGATGGATGTGTCTCCGCTACTCTTTCTCTCACATAACCTCTCCTTTAGACTCCTCCTCTCCAGTGCTTAGCTCCAGTGCCATCCTCATGTGCTGTTCATAGCTTTTTCAAGCAGCAATAGAGTGAAATTGTCCACAGCTCTGAACAGAAGTAGTAAAAGTTGCAAAGATTGTGGTTAGTTTTCACCTTGCAGCAAGTTGACAAAGCTGTGAGTGTCAGCATGGAAGTGTCCATCTCTACATTAAGAAAACAATACTGCATTCTTTTACACTCAGTTCATGTTTTCCATGGTTTTTGTATCCATCAGGACTAGCATTTGTTTTAATGAAAACTTAGATTTTGTGGGTGCTAATGGATGTTTTTTCAGATAAGTGCCTACTTGCTGCATTCATGATTTTTCATGCCCTGATTGAAGTAATACTTTTCATTTTCCATAAAACATTTCTCATAAAAAAATCCTCAAAATCTTTACAAAAATGTTTCTCAATATGGAAATCACACATTTCTGTTTGAAATTATTGCACCTACTACAGTTAAAATAAAGACCATTAACAAGACATAAGTCAATGAACAGCATTTTGCTGCAGTTTTAATAAATTGCTTACATTGTGCATTTTATAGCACTTTACATATGATCAATTTCACGGTTCTGTATCTCAGGCCTTCATTCTGCAATCACTTATGTTTGCAGTTAACTTTATATGCATGACTTCCATGGCACTAATTATTTGTTTAAAGATGAGCATATGCATAAACATTCAGAGGATTGGGACTATGGCCTTAATCCTGCAACAATTTTATTCATCAGCTTCAATTTACCACAGTGATGGAACTACTCACAGTAATAAAGTATCGTTATCCCTATTAAACAGGCAATGGAAACTGAGGCAGAGATAGACGTTCCATTCAGAAAAACTACATTTTGTCTCCAATTGACTTCCATAATAAAACATGCTTAGCTTACAGGGGGAAATGTTTTCATTTTTTTCAGTAAATTCAACCTGGGATCTAAAAGTCAAACTGGGTTCTTTCCTTCTCACTCACCAGAAATAGGCCTTCTCATTCACCAACATTAGTTCTGTAGTGAACTCAACCCAGGAAATTGTTGTGGCATCAAGACCTTATGGCATGGCTACACGTACAGATGCAGAACTCTTTGGGCTAAACCAGCCTTCGGAGAGCGCATTCGGGAAAGCGCCACAGTCTGTCCACACTGACAGCTGTACGCACACTGGCATGGCCAAATTTGCGCAACTTGTACCGGCATTGGGAGCAGTGCATTATGGGCAGCTATTCCACAGAGCACCTCTTCCCATTCTGGCACTGTGGCTTGTGGGAAGAGGGGGTGAAGTGTGGGGCATTCCAGGTCCTGTCCCAACACCCTGTAATGCATCGCTTCACATCCCAGCAATCCCTGTGCTTTCATCAACATTTGGCGCCACCTTTCAATGGTTTTCCGTTTCGGTCTGCAGGAATGGAGCCCGAACTGCTGAGGAACATGCTGACGAGTCTCTCCAGCATGTCATGTTTGGCAGTTGAGTTGCTCCTTAGGATCCAAACTGATACCATGGACTCCAACGATGATATTGACTTGAATAACACATACAACACAGGATTGCTTGTGCCATTCATGGACATGCTCACCATCATGAAACACCCCGCTCTGGGGCTCGGGAAAGAAGCACTGAGTGGTGGGATAACATCGTCATGCAAGTCTGGGATGATGAGCAGTGGCTGAAGAACTTTCAGATGAGAAAAGCCACTTTGATGTGACTGTGAGGAGCTCGCCCCAACCCTGTGGCACAAGGACACGAGATTGAGAGCTGCCCTGCCATAGCAGGTGGCTATTACACTTGGGAAGCTGGCAACTCCAGACAGCTACTGATTGGTCGCTAACCAGTTTGGAGCGGAAAAGTTGACCATTGGAATCGTCTTGATGCAAGTTTGCAGAGCCATTAATCACATCCTGCTCAGAAGAACTGTGACTCTGGGTAACATGTATGACATTGTCGCTGGCTTTGCACAAATGCTTTACCTTAACTGTGGAGGGGGCGATAGATGGGACACATATTCTAATTCTGGGACCACACCACCTAGCCTCCGAGTACGCTAATCAGAAGGGGTATTCCTCTATGGTTCTCTAGGTGCTTGTGGATCACTGTGGGTGTTTCATTGACACTAATGCGGGATGGCCTGAAAAGGTGCATGACACACGCATCTTTTGGAACACTGGCCCGTTCAGGAAGCTGCAAATTGATACTTTTTTCCCAGACCAGAAGATCACCGTAGGGGAAATTGAAATGTCCATTATGATCCTTGGAGACCCCACTTACAGTTTAATGCCATGGTTCATGAAACCCTACACAGGGAGCCCTGACGGCAGCAACGAGCTGTTCAACAACAGATTGAGCTGGTGCAAAATGACTGTGGAGTGTGCTTTTGGCTGTTTAAAGTGCCACTGGTGCTCTCTATATTGGCCAGTTGAGCTTGGCCAATGACAGCATCTCTGTGATTTATCCACTTGCTGTACCCTCCATTATATTTGTGAAGGGAAGGGTGAAAGCTTCACTCAGGCATGGAACTCAGAGGTTCAGCACCTGGTGTCTGAATCTGAACAGCCAGAGAGCAGGGCTGTTAGAGGATTAGGAATGTCTTGAGGGAGCAATTTGAGGCTGTAAGTCACCAGTAGTGAAGTGCAGTGGTTCCCATATTAGTATGAATCTGTGTTTGCTACACTGACTTGCGGTGCCTGTTGCTTTCCTGCGCTAAGGTATCTTTTACTTCACACACTAATAAAGTATGTTTTCAAAGCCAAAAAGTCCATCTATTTAAAAGAAAATTCATTTATAGAAAAAATACAGAACTGCTTGGGATACAGAAAGGGCAAAGGGTGGGGTGGGGAATGGTTCACTCACAGACTTGCATATGTTCTGTTATCCTACTCCGGAATCCTGTCTGGAGTGCTGTGCACTGAGTGCTGCATTTCAAGATGGCTTTAAGGCATGTTGAGGGGGATTGAGTGCTGTGGATGAGGGTAGTAGTTTTCATGACTGGGTGGTGAAGCTACAGGTGTTGGAGGTAGCTGGGGGTGGTAAGAACCCAGATTTTGGGGAAAGTGGGTTGGAGGTGACATGGGGGCATAAGGGAAAGAGTTTTGGAACAAGGGCTGTGGGTGGGGGGCGAACACAGTAGTGCTTTGCCTGCATGGCGAGGAGCGCCTGGAGAGAGTCATTATGCTGATCAGCTGATCCGTGCTTTGCTGTCAGAGCAACACATTTTCCTGGTAGATCCTCCTTTCACTCTTCCTCCACTCCTGTTCCTTTAGATTCCCATTTAGATACTGCTGCACCACTTCATTCAGCATGTCTTCTTTGCTTTTACGCAGCCTCTTCCTGAGTCTTCACAGTCTTTCAGCCGGTGATAAGATGGATGGCTGAGATCTTGAGGTTCCAATGCAACACTTAACAGAGGCAGCATTGTTCACACCAGACAGAGCAAAGATTCACCTGCACTTAAGGAGGGCAAGCACAGTCTACACAATAGCATCATTTGCCCATCCCAAAGTGAGCATACATAACCCCAGGAGCCCAAAAATGGTAAGCACAGAGTTAAAGGGGACTGATTGTTTCCTGGCTGTATTGTACTCTGGGTTTCTGTGCCTCGGGGGAGAGCCAACAGTTGCAGGGGGCACCTACACTGAACACTGTCCCAACATTTTCCACAGGAGTACATCCTGGAAAATATCTCACTGCTGAGGATGACTGGGGAAATGGGGGAGGGTCTTCTACTACAATGCGGCTTCTGCCCTGGCCCATTTTCAGCTTGCCTATATGCAGCAATGGTCCCCCAGCCTCTCACAGCACAGTGGCGTGGACACATTAGCCTGCCTGGAACAAGAATCATGGTGGCTCTCCCAATAAACCTGCACAAGCGTATTGCCCAAGTTCTGGAGGAGACCTTGGAAGAGATCACTCAAGATGATTACTGCAATGTAATAGAGCACACCAATGCCCTATTCAGCATCTAGGCAGGCATATAGCCCAAACCCTCCTTGCCCCAAGAGCCTGCACCGAAAAACTTCCTTCTCAGATAAAAAGCTGCTTACCAGGAACCTCCTTTTGTGTTTGCCTTCCCCAAGCACTGGCCATGGCGACTGGCTGCTTTCCTCCTGGCTTGAGAAGAGCTCCTGGCTGCATGCCTCAAGGGATTCTGGGGTGTCTTCCCCTGCCTCAGGATCCTCGCTCCCGCCTTGTTGAACTGGCCTCTGAAGAGTCCATGGCGGTCCTTGGAGTGGAGCCAAACTATTGCATCCAGCTATTTGCAGAATCGGCAGGTCACGGGGCAGCACCAGAACAGCTTTTTGCCTCGCAGGCTTTGCGGTAGGCATTCCACAGCTCCTTCACTTTAACCCTGGACTGTACTGCGTCCCGGTCATGGTCCCTTTCCATCATATTCCTCGATAACTGTCTGTAGGTATCATAATTCCTACGGCTGGAGCGCAGCTAGCTTCCTCCCCCCAAACACTGATGAGGTCCAGCAACTCACCATTGCTCCATACTGGAGATCACCTGGCATGTGGAGGCATGGTCACCTGGAAAGATTTGCTGAGAGCGCTCCACTCCTGGCTGACCAAACAAGAAGGAAATTTGTCAAAATTCCCAGGGAATTTAAAGGGCAGATCTGACAGTTGGTCACCTGAGGGCCGGGCAGTAGAATTCAAACTGATGACCACAGTGGCTAGAACAGGCATTGTGGGACACTTCTGGAGGCCAATCAGAGCGCATTAGGCATTCACATTGGTGCTGTGGCGCTCCAGCAGGGGCACATCAAATGTTGTTCCTCTCGCCGAAGTGGATTACCAGGAGTGCCCTAGTCGCGGAGTCAGAGCGTTCTACGTGCCTTGCCAGTGTGTACAGGGAATGAGGAGGAGCCCACTGGGCAGCTTTATTGCACTCTGACTTTCAAGTGTAGCCAAGCCCTTAGTTACACCTAGGTGTTCTGGAACAATTTGTATAGAGGGGTGCTAAGAGCCATTGAATCTAACTGTAAACTCTATGTATGGTTAGCACCCATACTTCCCAGCACCTGTGGTTACACCTCTGCAACTACTATTTTTAAATTGTCCCCGACACCTCAACTGCTTTTACAGCGTTTCCACAGGCATAAATGACTGAGGGTACGTTAGAAGAAATATAATCTAGTTAATTCCTTTTTATCTTTGTCAGTTCTGTAATGGTAACAACTGTAAACCCTCATTTTAATCACTTCAATCAGCAGGTGTGAGTCTACATAGGCAGTCGATGGGGTGAGTAAAAAGGCAACTATTAATATGGTCGTTTTTCAGAACAGAGCCACTCTTTAAGAGCCCCAGCCTGTAACGTACTGAGCTGCCTCAACTCCCATTAACTTTAGCGGGAACAGAGAGGCACTAACTACCTTGCAGGGTCTTTTTCATCCTCTGTGACTTGCCGCAGACACCCGGGCCAGAACACGATACTGGTTGAAGGTGCGCTGGGACGATATTTAAATCCCATCCGCCCTCCCAGTGGTAACGTTTAAAACGGCCTGAAACGCTTCTCTGGCTTTTGAGGATTTGTAAGAAAAATGCCGAGCGAGCCCCAGATGTTCGGCCGGAACCCCCCGGCTCCCGCTCGTGAGCCCGACCAGCAGCCGCTTCGCCAGCTGGGCGCTCCCACACCTGCCTCCTCCGCCTCCCAACTGTTTGGAACACCACCCTCTATGACGCCACAAAGCTCCGCCCCATAGGCTCGTTCGGCGCCGCCAATGCGAAGGTAGAATGCCCGGGGAAAGCCCGGCTGCGGCCCCGCGCGCCTGGCGCGCGTGCGCGGGGGGCGGCGGGGAGGGGGGGCAGAGGCTCCGCGTGTCTCTATAAACATGGCTGGGGCCCGCCGCCTGGGGGCGGGTCCTAGTGCCGGGCATCAGCCGCCCAGGGCGCCGGCGCAGTAGCGCGAGCCGCCTGCCTGTAGCCGGCCGCCGCCGCTGGGGGTGAGGGAGGCGGCCCAGCCCGCCCCACGTGCGCGCAGCCGGCAGGGGACGGATGACCATGTGTTTTCGCCAGTGTGGCCGCGGGAGCCTCCCGGAGCAGCCCGCGCGCCCAGGCAGCGTGTGAGCCCCGCAGCGCCGCTGAGCCACCAGCCTCCCCCCACCCCCTTGCCGGCTGCTATGCGGCGGGATAACGCGGACGCCCCGGGAAACTCCAACCCTCCCCGCCTTGGTCCCGCTCGCCTCCTCCATGAGCACCTCTGCGGCAGCCCCGGTGCGGGTGATGCCCGCCGGGCCCCCTGAGCAGGCAGCGGCGGCTCCTGCCGCGAGCGGGGCCGGTGAGGCTCAGCCGGCACCTGCCCTGCTCTGCTCTCAGAGCCCGGGGCCCCCGGCTGCTGTCTCCGCCGCTGGCGCTCCCGCGGGGGTCCAAGCAGTTGCCCTGAGCCACGCAGTGACTAAGGTTCCCCTCAGCCTAGTGCCTGCCGTTTCCCAGCAGTCACGGGTGGTGACGGCCCCCGTGGGGACCCTGGTGGCTAAAGTGGCCACTGTCACCACTGCCCAGCAGCCACCCAAGAACTGGGGTGGGCCTAGGCTGGCTGCTCCGCAGACCGTGGCTCCCAAAGCCCCCCAGACCACTACAATACAACTGCCTGCAAACTTCCAGATCCCACCAGGTGAGTCGCCTGCTTTTCTCTTCTACACCCGCTGAAAGGCATCGCACTGCTCAGGGACCGCTGCTGTGCTAGGAGAGCTCAGTGCGCTGTGAAACTTCTCTCGCAAGCTGACTACAGACGTAGTGCAAAGTGCTCCACTTTGAGCCTGAAGTACTGTTATAGAGTCTTCCACAAGATCTCAAGTAGGAGGGAAAAAATCAGGAACTTTTATCTCTCTCTCTCTGTTTATATGTTCTCATATATTCACTGAAGAATGGCCACACTGGATCAGGTCCGTAGTTACTCTAGCCCAGTATCCTGTCTTCTGACAGTCAAAGCCCTGCGTGGATATAAAATGTATATCTGCGGACATAAAGTCGATATCTCTGGAGTTGCAGGGCTTTAGCAACAACAAACAAGACCAGTGGGGCCCTAGCCAGTGACCTGGCCAGGAACTGTAGCCGCAAAAGCAGCGGTAGCATTTCAGGCCACTGTTTGCAGGAGCCAGTGTCCAACCCTGGGCAGCTGCTCCTGTGTGGCTATCCTGCTCCCATCCCTACCCGCTGGGGCAGGCACCAGACTCACCGGCAGCTGTTATGCTAAGCCCTGATCATGCTAGTTCTCAACTGGTGGCCCATGGGCCACCTGCGGCCTAATCAGCACAGAGCTGTGGCTCATATGGTATCCTCGGGGCCATACAGGTAGTATTGAATGTGGCACACAATGGTAAATAGGTTGAGAACCACTGTGCAAATGGCTTGTGTGCTTCCAGACAGGAGATACACACCACTGCATGGAGGGGACTCCTTTCTGGAAGCATGTGAGCTATTTGCACACAATAGCATGATGAGGGACAGCTGCTGGGAAGCCTGGTGTCTCCCCCCCACCCCACCCCCAGTGGGTAGGGCTGGGGGTGATACAGCTGGGCTGGAGGAGCTTCTTCAGACTGGCTCCTGTGCTGGTGTGGCTCCTGTGCTCCTGTGCTGGGTGCTGGCTCCTGTGAGCAGTGGCCTGACCTGCTGCTGCTCTTGTTGCTGTGGTTCGTGGCCTGGTTGCTGGCAGTGGCCCTGCTGGTCTCTCTCATTGTTGCTAGAGCCCTACAACTCCATGGATGTCTGCAGCTACCCGCATCCACGGGCATGCATTTTGTATCAGCGCAGGGCTCGAATGACAGTGGCCTATGCCAGGTGCTTCAGAGAGAATGAACAGAATAGGCAATCATTGACTGATCCATCCCCCATTGTCTACTCCCAGCTTCTGGCAATCAGAAGCTAAGGGCACTCAGAGCATGGGGTTGCATTCCTGACCATCCTGGCTAATAGCCATTGATGGACCAATCTTCCATGAACTTATCTAATTCTTTTTTGAACTCCTTTACAGTTTTGTCCTTTGTAATTTCCCCTGCAGCGAGTTACACAGGTTGACTCTGCTGTGTGAAGTACTTTCCTTTTTAGATTTTTTTAACCGCTGTTCATTAATTTTGTTGGGTGACACCTCTGGAACTTGTGTAGGGGTAAATAACGCTTCCTTATGCACTTTCTCCACACTTTTTTTGCGATTTTATGGACCTCTATCATATCCATTCTTAGTCATCTCTTTTCAAAACTGAGAAGTCTGAATCTTATTCATCTCTCCTCATATATTAATGTTCCATATCTTTAATAATTTTGTTGCCCTTATCTCTACTTTTTCCTGTTTTAATACATCTTTTTGACATGAAGTGATCAGTATTCAAGGTGTGGGAGTACCATGGATTTATAGTGTAGCATTGTGGTATTTTCTGCTTTATCTACCATTTTCATCATAGTTCCTAACATTTCTGTTAGCATTTTGGACTACTGCTGCACATTGAGCAGATGTTTTCAGAGAACTATCCACAATAACTCCAAGATCTCATTGAGTGGTAGTAGCTGATTTAGATCCCATCATTTTGTATGTATGGTAGGCATTATTTGTTTTCCAATATGCATGACCTTACATTTATCAGATTGAATTTCATCTGCCATTTTGTTGCTTAATCACCCAGTTCTGTTAGGTCCCTTTGTAATTCTTCACAGTCAGCTTTGAACTTAACTGTCTTGAGTGATTTTGTATTGTCTGCAAACTTTTGCTACATCTCAGTTTACTCCTTTTTCCAGATCATGTATGAATATGTTGAACAGCACAAGTCTCAGAACAGATTCCTGAGGGACATCACTGTTTGCCTCTTCATCTGAAAACTGACCATTTCCTCCTACCCTGTCTTTTAACTAGTTACTGATTCATGAGAGAGGACACTCTCCTCTTATCTCATGACTGCTTATATTGATTAAGAGCCTTTGGTGAGGGACATTGTCAAAGACTTTCTGAAAGTCCAAGTGCACTGTATCCACTGGATCATGCTTGTCCACATGTTTATTGATCCCTCCTCAAAGAATTCTAATAGATCGGTGAGGCATGATTTCCCTTAACAAGAGCCATGTTGAGTTTTCCCCAGTGTGTTGATCTATGTGTCTGATAATTCTGTTCCTTACTACAGTTGCAACCAAACTGCCTGGTACTGAAGTTAGGCTTAGTGTCCGTTAATTACCAGGATCCCCTCAGGAGCCTTTTCTAAAAATTGGCATCACATTATCTGTTCTCCAGTTAATTGGTATAGAAGCTGATTTAAATAAGTTATACACCACAGGTCATTCTGCAATTTTATATTTGAGTTTTTTCAGACCTCTTGGATGAATACCATCTGGTCCTGGTGACTTATTACTGTTGAATTTATCAAATTGTTCCAGTACATCTTCCATTGGTAGATTTGTCACCTAGGAAAAAATGATTCAGATATGGGAATCTCCCTCTTATTCTCTGCAGTGAAGAATTCATTAGCTTGTCTTTTCTTCCTTGGGTGCTTCTGTAGTGACTCAATTTTCCAATTGGCATGCTTTCTGCTTCTGAGGCACTTACATTTTCTTGCTGTTCGTTTGAGTCTTTGATTGCTCTTCATATTCTTTTTTGGGCTGCTTGATTATGTTTTTCCACATGTCAGAGTTTATACACCTATTGGTTTTCCTCAGTAGGATTTTACTTCCACATCTTTAAAGAATGCCTCTTTGCTTCTAAACACTTACTTTGTTGGTTAGCCATGGTAAAACTGTTATGGTCCTCTTACTGTATTTTTTTAATTTGGGCTATAGATTTAATTTGAAATACTATTATAGAGTTTTTAAAAAAGTTTCCATGCAGTTTGCAGGCATTTCATTTTTTTGTGACTACTTTTTAATTTCTGTTTAGCTTCCTCATTGTTCTGCACTTCCCTTTCTGAAGTTCAGTACTACTGTGGTGGGCTTTTTTTGGTGTTTCCCCCACCCCATGGGGATGCTAAATTTAATTATATTAAGGTTGCTATTACCAGGCAGTTTAGGTATAGTCATATCTTGGACAAGATCATGTGATCCACTTAGGACTAAATCAAGAATTGCTTCTCCCCTTTTGGGTTCCAGGACTAGCTCCTCCAAGAAGCATTCACTTTCATCAAGAAATATTTCTCTTTATCCTATCCTGAGGTGACATGTATGCAGTCAATATGTGGATAATTAAAATCCCGCACTATTATTTAGAGCAGGAGTGGGCTGTTTTTATCCAGACCGTGAGCTCCGGCCCGGGGGAGCAGGGCTGGTGGCTTGCCACACTCCACCCGGGATTCCTCAATGGTGAGCAGTCATTTTCAGCACCATCTTCAGGGCAGGTTCTGCACGTGAAATGCCACATTCCTCAGGTATGACTTCAGCCCCCTATGCAGCAGCGTGCCAAATCCCCTCCCTGTTTCCTATAGCCTCACCGTTGAGAGCCTTGAGTGGAGGGAAACCACCCATGGCCGCAGCTGCTCCTGTCTGGGTTCCTCTGCATGTGGCACAGCTGCCTTGATGTCACACTGCCAGCAGGGCCTGTAGGAATCCCTGGTACAGTCCCATGAAGCCCTCTGCATGCCACCCCTCGTGTCCTCTCACCACACCGTGATAAAATCCTTTATTGCATATAAATTTTAATGAACACAACCGTGCAAACAGAGCTCAAAAGTACAATAGTAAGAACTTTTTGTGGAGAGACTGGGACATAAAGTTACAGGGGAGTTTACACCTGCCCTTTCTTGTCTACTTGGATTCTGGGATAGAGTGCCATGGCTCAAAATTGTCAGGGGCACTGATGCCCGAAAAATCCAGGCTAGAGAGAGGGCCTAGTTTTTTCACAGTGTGTGCCATCTTGTAAAACAGCAGTTTGAAATAAGGGCAGCAGTTAGGATTTTATTTTCCCTTTCAAAAATGAGTGCAGCAAAAAAAAAGGACAATGAGTGTTGGGTTTTCAGTAGAGTGGAATAGAAAATATTTTTTCACAAACGTGCACTCGAAGGCTGTATGCTGCATTGTTCACAATCTGAGTGTGAGGAAAGGGGTTGTTTGGTTTAATTATTGTAATACGTTATATTTATAGTAATAAGTAAGGTTTTATGTTTATTTCCACTAAAATGTATCTTTATTAAATAGTTTGACTATCTCTGAATTAATTTCATGAGCGTTCACGGCTTGCCATGAGGCAGTCAGGGGGCGGGAAGTGGGATGGGGGCAGGGCCAGGGCCAGGCTGTTTTGGGAGGCACAGCCTTCCCTACCTGGCCCTCCATACAGTTCCGCAACACTGATGTGGCCCTCAGGGCAAAAAGTTTGCCCATCCCTGATTTAGAGGCTATAAAAATAGAAAACTGATCTCCTGAAGCAGTCTTACAGTCACCATAACATCACCATTCTGGTCAGGTGCTAGGTAGTATATTCCTACTCCTATATTTTTATTATTCAAGCATGGAATTACTAACCATGGAGATACTCTGGTACAGTTTGATTCATTTAAGATTTTTACTCTGTTTTCTTTGACATATAGTGTCACTCTCTCATCAACATGACCTCTTCTGTCATTTCTATATATTTTGTACCATAGTATTACCGTGCCTCACAAATTATCATCATTCCACCAAGTTTCTGTGCTGCCTATTGTATCAATATCCTCATTTTAATAGCAGGTGTTCAAGTTCATTCCTCTTAGTATTTAGATTTCTAGCATTTGTATACAAGCACTTACAAAATTAGTCAAAACTTAGTTTTCTGCCTTCCTATTACGTAATTGAATGGGATTCTTTTTCATTTGACTGTTTCTCTTTGGTTCCTATCTGTACTGTATCAACTTCCATCCTCTCCTCCTTACTAAGATATAGAGAATCCTTGTTAAGAGATCCTCCCATAAGGGATGTCTCTGTCTGAACCAAGTGTTCCTCCTCACCTGTTGGCTTTCTCCCAGTCCCTTTTTAAAAAACTCCTCTACAACCTTGTTGGCATGTAAAATTAAAAATCTGATTCTGTTTTGGTTTAGATGTAGAGGATCCTTCCTGGATAGGCTCCTGCTTTCCAAAAAGGTTCCCCAGTTCCTAATAAAGCTAAATTTCTCTTCCCCCGTTGTCTCATCCATGCACTGAGACTCTGCCTGTCTAACTGGTCCTGCTTGTGGAATTGGAACCATTTCAGAGAATGCTACTATGGAGCTCCTGGACTTCAATCTCTTACTCTGAAGCTTCAATTTGGTCTCTAGGACCCCTCTACTTTTCCCTATGTCAGTGGTACCTACATGTACCACAACCACAGACTACTCCCTAGCACTGCACTCTGGATGTCTCAACATCTGCAACTCTTTCATCTGGCAGTCAATTCACCATGTGGTTCTCCCGGCATCACAAACCCAGCTATCTATCTTTCTAATGATTGAATTCCCCATTATGTTACATTTGCCTTTTTAAAAAAGCATTAGGGTGATTCTGGGAATTGGAGACTAGTAAGCTTTACGTCCACACCAGTGAATGCATTTAAACTAGAATTAAAAATAGAATTATGAAATACCTAAATAAGTGCTATGAAAGGAACAAATCAGCATGGCTTTCGTGAAGGAAAACATGCTTCTAGTCTCTTTAGAGCTCTTCAGGCATATCAACAAATAGTGGATGAAGTAGAAAGCTGACCTTCATATGGAGTCTCAAATTCTTTGTCAAGGTATCTCTCACCTTGTGACTACTTAGGCCCTGGTTACACTGGCACTTTATAGCTCTATAAAGCTGTCAAGAGCGCTATAACTCACTACCCATCCGCACTGGCGAGGCACATAGAGCGCTATAACCTTGGAGTTATAGCGCTCCTGGTAATCCACCTCCGCACAGGGAATAAGGGCTGTAGTGCTCCCACTGTAGCGCTATGGCGAGAATGTGGACACCCCCTGCGCTACAAGTGATCTCTTGAGATGCCTGGAGCCATTTAAGGCAATTGACGTTTCTTCCCTTTGTTTTGAACTCGGCTGGAGGAATGCGGAAGTACCTTTTTAGAGTTTCTCTCTCTTAACTCGGCAGATAAGCAATGCAAATGTTTGAGGGAGCCTGTGTGAAAACAAAGCCTGCTAATCTTCTCTGTGAATGGACACGCGCTGACAGGCTCTCAGAAGGACGGAAAAACCACTCGCTCGCTCCCTCCCCATACACACAACACGTCCCCCCTCGTTTGAAAAGCACGTTGCACCCAGCTGAATGCTGGGATACCTGCCCTAATGCGCTGCTCCCAATGCCGCCTGAAGTGCCGCAAATGTGGCCACGCTATACTGCTGGTAGGTGTCAGTGTGGCCACGCTATAGCGCTATCCCTATAGCTGTATATGAGGACAGCTATAAGCAATACCGCTATAATCCTGTAAGTGTAACCATGGCCTTAGTTTCCTCTAACTTTTAGTGAGGGAAAAGTACTATTTTTTTGTATCAGACACTGACTAAAACAAAAATTAAGTAGGCATAAATGGACAGCTTACAACATGACAAAAGCTTAACTGTAGGGCTCCCCAGAGTTCTGTACTGGATGAAAAAAGATGGACTTGTGGTTAAGGTGGTGAACTAGAAATCAGGAGATCTTGGGGCTTGGTTACACTGGCACTTTATAGCACAATAAAGCCTCCAGGAGCACTCTACCTTACTACCTGTCCACACTGGCAAGGCACATAGAGCGTTCTGACTCCACAGCTGGAGTGCTCCTGGTACTCCATCTCCCTGAGAGGATTAACGTTTGTTGCATTCTCGCTGGAGTGCTGTGGCGCCAGTGTGGATACCTAGTGTGCTCTGATTGGCCTTGAAGTGTCCCACAATGCCTGTTCTAGCCACTGTGGTAATCACTTTTGAACTCTGCTGCCCTGTCCTCAGGTGACCAACCATCCTATTAAATTCCATGGGAATTTTGAAAATCCCCTTCCTGTTTGGTCATCCAAGCATGGAGTGCTCTCAGCGAATCTTTGCCTGACACGTGGAGGCACGGTCACCTGGAATCCCCAGCATGGAGCGATGGCGAGGTGCTGGACCTCATCAGGGTTTGTGGGGAGGAAGCTGTGTAGTCCCAGCTGCAGGAATTACAATACCTTCGGGCAGATATCAACGGCCATGAGGGAAAGGGGCCTTGACCAGGACACGTTGCAGTGTTGGGTTGAAGTAAAGAAGCTGCGGAATGCATACCGAAAGCCTGCGAGGCAAGCAGCCTCTCCGGTGCTGCTTCTGTGACCTGCAAATTTTACAAAGAGCTGGACGTCATACCTGGGGGCGATCCCACCTCCACTCCGACCACCATGGATACTTCCAAGCCCAGCACAGCAAGGGTGGGAAGGAGGAAGAAAGCGCGATCGAGGGTAATGAGAAATCCCTGGAATCCCTTGAGGCATGCAGCCAGGAGCTCTTCTCTACCAGGAAGAAGGCAGCCAGCCGTGGTGTCCAGTGCTTGGGGAAGGACAAATGAGGAGGTTCCTGGTAAGCAGCTTTTTTTGTGGGGTGGGGGGTGCTATGGAAGTTTTGCGGTTTGGGCTCTTTGAGTGTGGAGGGTAAGGGCTGCAGGCATGCCTAGATGTGGAATAGGGCATTGATGTGGTCTGTAACATCATAGTAATAGACATCGGTGATCTCTTCAAAAGTCTCAGCCAGAACATAGGCAATGCGCCTATGCAGGTTTATTGGGAGAGCCAGCGTGGTTCTTGTCAGTCAGGCTAACATATCCATGCCACTTTGCCGTGAGGGGTCGGGGGACCATTGCTGCACATAGGCAAGCTGCATATGGGCCAGGAAGGAAGCCGCATTGTAGTAGAAGACCCTCCCTTGCTTCCCTGGTCACCCTCAGCAGCAAGAGATCTTCCAGGACAAATTCCTGTGGAGAATATTGGGACAGTGTTCAGTGTAGGTGCCCCCTGCAACTGTTGGCTCTCTGCAAGGCACAGAAATCCAGAGGACAGTACAGCTGTGAAACAATCAGTTTCTTTGGACCCTGTGCTTACTCACCATTTCGGAGGCTCCCGGGTGTTGTGTGCTTGCTTTGGAACAGGCAAAGTATGGTTTCGTGTGGACTGTGCTTGCCCTCCTTTAGTGTGGGGGAATCATTGCTCTGTCTGGTGTGTACAATGCTGCCTCTGTTCAGTGTTGCATTTTGCCTGTATAGGTGCAGCCTTCAGATCTCAGCCGTCAGTCTTATCACCGGCCGACAGACTGAGAAGACTCAGGAAGAGGCCACGTAAAAGCAAAGAAGACATGCTGCACCAAGTGATGCAGCAGTCTGTGGAAGAGAATCAAAAGGCACAGAAGTGGAGGGAGAGTGAAAGGATCCGTCAGAAGAATGAGGATCGCCGGCAGCAAAACGCGGTGCTCTAGCATCAAAGCATGGATCGGCTGATCAGCATAATGGAACGCCAAGCAGAATCTATCCAGGTGCTTGTCAACATGCAGACAGAGCACTACCACGCTCACCCCCGCCTGCAGCCCTTGTCCCAAAACTCTTCTGCCCCCATGTCTCCTCCAACCCACTTTCCCCATCATCCAGGTTCTTACCACTCCCAGCTGCCTTCTATACCCCTAGCTTCACCACCCACCTACGAAAACTATGACCCTTATCCACAGCACTCAACCCCCCTCCGCATGTCTTATAGCAGCGTTTCTCAAACCGGGGGGTCGCCGAGCGCTCCCAGGGGGGTCGTGAGCTCCTGCTGCCGCTGAAAAACTGCCAAATTGATTACTTCTGCATTCGGTGGCTTTTCAGCAGACATGCTAAGTTATTTTGGGAGCGCTCGGCATGTCCGCCGAAAAGCTGCCAAATGCGCAAGTAATCAATTTGGTGGCTTTTCAGCAGACATACAAGGGTTCACCACGCCACTCACGAACTCAAAAACGGGTCGCGGATCTCAAAAGTTTGAGAACCGCTGCCTTACAGCCATCCTGAAGTGCAGCACTTCAGACAGGATTCCAGAGTATGAAATCGGGACATACTCAAGTCTGTTAGTGAACTGGTCCCCACCCCACCCCCTTGCCCTTTTGGTATTTCTGTGTTGCTTTGTTTTTGTCAATAAATGAATTTTCTTTTCAATAAATGGAGTTTTTTATTTTGAAAACATAATTTATTCGTGCATAAAGCAAAATGTACCTTAGCCCAGGAAAGCAACAAGCACTGCGAGTCAGTGTGCCAAACAGCCACAGCACTTAACTCTCATGCGGTGCACCAGACATTACTGGTGGCTTTCAGCCTCCAGTAGCTCCCTCAAGCTATCCCTAATCCGTGCAGCCCCATGCTGGGCCCCTCTAATAGCCCTGCTGTCTGGCTGTGCAAATTCTGCCTCCAGGTGTTGAACCTCTGATTTCCATGCCTGAGTCAAGCTTTCATCCTTGCCTTCACAAATATTATGGAGGGTACAGCACGCATATATAACCACAGGGATGTTGTCTTCGGCCAAGTCCAGCTTTACATAAAGAGAGCGCCAGCGGACCTTTAAATGGGCAAAAGTACACTCCAGAGTCATTCTGCCTGGACTCAAACTGTTGAACCATTCCTGGCTGCTGCCCAGGCTCCCTGTGTAGGGTTTCATGAGCCATGGTATTAAAGGGTAAGCGGGGTCTCCAAGGATCACAGTGGACATTTCAGTTTCCCTTACGGTGATCTCCTGGTCTGGGAAAGAAGTCCCAACTTGCAGCTTCGTGAACAGGCCAGCATTCTGAAAGATGTGTGTGTCATGCACCCTTCTGGGCTATCCTGGGTTAATGTTAATGAAACACCCACTGTGATCCATAAGTGTCTGGAGAACCATCAAGAAATACCCCGTTTGGTTAACATACTTGGAGGCTAGATGGCCTGGTGTCAGAATAGGAGTATCTGTCCCATCTATTGCCCCTCTGCAGTTAGGGAAACCCATTTGTTCAAAACTAGCCACAATGTCACACACGTTACCTAGTGTCATGGTTCTTCTGAGCAGGCTGTGATTAATGGCCCTGCAAACTTGCATGACAACGATTCCAACAGTTGACTTCCTCACTCCAAACTGGCTAATGACTGATCAGTAGCTGTCCAGAGTTACCAGCTTCCAGATTGCAATAGCCATCTGCTTTTCCACCAGAAGGGCAGCTCTCAATCTTGTGTCCTTGCGCCGTGGGAAGGGGACACGAGTTCAACACACAAGAACGTAGCTTTTCTCATCCGAAAGTTCTGCAGCCACTGCCCGTCATCCCAGACTTGCATGATGATGTGATCCCATCACTCAGTGTTTGTTTCCCGAGCCCAGAAGCGGTGTTCCACAGTGGTGAGCATATCCGTGAATGCTGCACGCTTTTGTGTCGTATGTGTTACTTGAGTCGATATTGGCATTCTCACTGTCAGCTTGGATCTTAAGGAGTAACTTGACTGCCAGAACAAGACGTGCTGGAGAGACTCGTCAGCCTGCTCCTCAACAATTCGGGCTCCATTCCCACAGACCGAAAGGGAAGACTGAGCGCGCTGCACAGAAACCATGGAAAGATGGCACCAAATGTGTATGGAAATGCAGGGATTGCTGGGATGCGAAGCGATGCATTGTGGGACCTTGGGACAAGATCCAGAATGCCCTGGACCCTGTGGCCCCTTACTACAAGCCACAGTGCCAGAATAGGAGGAGGTGCTCTGTGGGATAACTGCCCATAATGCACCATTTCCAATGCCGCTTCAAGTGCTGTGAATGTGGCCACACCAGTGCATTTGCAGCTGGAGTGCTTTCCCTGGTGCGCTCTCCCAAGGCTGCTTTAACCCAAAGTGCTCTACGTCTGCAAGTGTAGCCAAGCCCTAGGTTAAATTCCAAGCTGTGCTGTAGACACGCTTTGTGATCTTAGTCAAGTTATTAAATATTAAACTGCCTAAAGTTTCTTGTAAAATAAGGTTAGTTTCCTACCTCATAGAGGTGTTGTGCAGATAAATCTATTAACATTTGTGAGGTGCTTGGATAATACTGGTGGTGGAGGGGAGAAGAGGAATACCTAGGTTGATCAGCTTTTAATCTACAGTTCAACGTGCAAAAAGGGTGAGAACAGCCAAGGGGTGATATTTTCAGATGACAGAATTTAGTCCTGAAATGTTGTTTGGTTTAGCCACCCTCTCGTAAAAAGCATACAGTAGAAACAGACAGGATTCAGAGACCTACACCTAGAATAGTTTTTGGTATAGAAGAAGTCTTCATGAAAAGAGATGGAAAGGATTGGAACATTCAGTTTAGGGGGAGGTGAAGTGGTGATATGATATGTAGAAGATTAATCGGATGCTCCGCTCCTCCTCCATAATAGTGCAAACAATGGGTTATTCCTCTTATCGGTTCTAAACTTTGTCTCATTGCAAGGCTCTGGATTAGATGACTGCTTATGGTCCCTTCCATCACTATATTTCTTCAAGTCTGATTCCCAGAAAGCTTTTTTTTTTTAACTTTCTGTTCACTGAAATTCACTGCCACTATGTATCGAGACTGCAAGGGTTTAGTGGGATTCAAGAACTGATCTAGATTAGATGAAGTTCTTAACATTGAGGGGGAAAAACATCATACTTCTTGGGGTTTGGGGTTAATTTATGCCCTGAAAGTTCATATCCCAATTGTATCAAAAAAAATTTGAATTTCCATAATTGTCTGCCACCAGGATAATTTCTGTTTTAAAAGCATTTGTTACTAATAGGACACTGGATTAGATGGGCCACTGGTCTGATCCAATATGGTAATTCCTATATTCCTATTGCATATTATTCCCAATTTTCAGAACAATTCAGTATCCTGAAGTGCACTTTATGTATCCTTTTGTATTAAAGTATATATCACAAAATTCCTGTTATGGAACCCTATCAAGTTTTGAAAAACAAGCCTTTTTTCATTAGTTAGTTTCACTTTCTGGTTCTCAGGCTCTAGCACAATGATGTGGTATCTGGGTTGTGAGCACATCGTGGGCATGTTTAAATCGTATCCAGCTTTCCATTGAAATGAAACATTGCCTAGGTGTGAGTGTTAGGTTTTGTGAAATCATTTATAAAAAAATCTAAGTTTTGGCCTCTAATAAGGTCCTTTTACAACATACTGACTTTTGACATGAAGATGGGTTTAAGAAAACAAACCTGAAGTGCATGCTCACTAGTGATTATCGTAGTTTGGGAACTTTCATGTGACTAAATCTGTTCTCTTTCCATGTGTTTTTCACAACTTGTGTATAATCTGTATTGAAGATGTAGTTTTATACAAAGCTTTTTCCCTATCAGTCGTCTTTCCTACTTGAGTGAGGAAGTAGTGGTGAATATGGTATCTGTGGAACTAGGTAGTTGTCACAAATGCAGCATTACATTGCATCTTCTGTTTGAGCCTGGGATAGGAAAGCTGAGCTAGGTTTCAGTTTGGAGTTGAGGTTTTAATGTTTAAAAATGTTGCATCTTGTCTCTTAAAAAGCATGTGGGGTTTTCTTCTGTGCTACCAGTGTACAAAGTTAGTTAAAATTCAGATGTACAAACATTCCTGGGTTACGCCCTTTGATTATTTTTATCCTTTAAAAAGACTTACACAGGAGAAGGCTTTATTCTGTTCACATGTTTTCTGTCTTATGGATTTCATTCTTAATTAGCCAAAAAAGGTAATTTAGGCAGGAAGTTCTGATGCTGAATTGTAGCATTACAACTATGTAAGTGTTAATGTGAATGCTTCAAACATATGGTTGACTTCATCACAGAATGTCAAAGCTTTTATTTGACAATAAATAGTTACAAAATCTAGCAACAGGCAGAAATGAAAAATGGTAGGTAAGAGAATGCCAATTAGCTTTCAGAATAGTGGTGTTCAGTCTGTGGCCCTTGAAAGAAACTATTGAGAAAATATGCATTTAATTATGAATTAAAATCATGTTCTCTGTGATTCTTGAAGTATCTGAATTGGCCCTGTTGGTATGGGGAGAAGTAGGGAGCACCACTTACTACTCTTAGGGCTGGTCTTCGCTGGGGGCCGGGGGAGATCGACTGCAGATACACAACTTCAGCTACGTGAATCACGTATCTGCAGCCGATTTACTTGCCGTCCTCATGGTGGCGGCAGTCGGCGGCGCGCTCCCCCATCGACTCCAGCTTATGCCTCGCATCAAGCTGGAGTTACGGAGTTGACGGGGGCAGCGCTGGCGATCGATTTCTCGCGTCTTGTAAAGAGAAATCGGTCGTTAAAAGATCAACGGCTACCCGTGGTAATGAGGACGTACCCTTAGTTTAAAGCACTTGCAGTGTGAACTGGGTGCACCCTTTAGCAGCAGCTGCCTTTCCCTGTTGCAGCTGCTCATTAGCTCCCCTGCTGGCTGCCTGCTGCTTTGTGTGTGAGAGAGAGAGAGAGGAGGAGAGAGCTGTGCTGGGCTGAAGGAGCATGATAGGAGCTTGCCTGGCTCTGCCGGAGTCTAGTGGGGCATCTAGAAAAGATGTTTCCCTTCCCCTAAACAGCCATTGTGGAAAGCCCCGGGGAAGAGGAAGAAGAGGAAAAAGTTACAGCTCCCTAACTCTCTGGCCTCTCTGGTGAACTGTCTCCGAAGGACTATCTAGCGCGGGGGTGGCCAACTTTGTGGCTCCGGAGCCACCTGCGGCTCTTCAGAAGTTAATATGTGGTTCCTTGTATAGGCACCGACTCTGTGGCTGGAGCGACAGGTGCCAACTTTCCAATGTGCCGCGGGATGCTCACTGTTCAATCCCTGGCTCTGCCACAGGCCCTGCCCCCACTCACCCCCTCCCACCGGTCTCCTGAGCCTCCATGCCCTTGGTCCTCCCCCTCCTGAGCCTCCTGCATGCCACAAAGTAGCTGGTTGGGAGGGAGAGGCACTGATCCAGTGAGCAGGAGGCCCAGGAGTGGTGGGGGGTACTGATGGGGGGGCTGCTGACGTATTACTATGGCTCTTTGGCAATATACATTGGTAAATACTGGCTCCTTTTTTGGCTCAGGTTGGCCACCCTTGATCTAGGTCAGGAGATAGGCAAAGCACTGTGCATTCAAGCCACTCCCCCCTGTGCTGGAGGTGTATGGGCTGTTGTCAGTTTCACAGCCACTGGAGGATGTAGTGCACAAGAGGTGGATCCCTAGCAGGCACTTGTTAGGGGGCTAGCAGGTTCCTTTGTATCACCTGAACAGAACAGGGCAGAGAACCTGCTCTAGGGTATGTATTTTGGCCCCTTCATCTTGAAATAGAATAAACACTCAGTCTGAACAAATTGCTTCCTTAAAGGTAGGATTTTCATCTTTCATATGAGACTCTTCCTGCTCTGCCTTCTTTTTAAAAAAGTGAGGGTGTTTGAGAGAACGTTAGTCAATGCAGTCTGCATACAGAACACAAACAGCATGTGTAATATTTACTTCCTGGCTGTGCAACTATGCCATTGTCCTGATCTGTGTTCGTTCAGTCATCGACCTATGCTGATATTACTAATGGTAGTCCATGATGCAAAAGACAATCTGTTTGCTGACGAGGAGGCTGACCACTCACTTCAATTTACTGCTGGAAAAATAGTGGTGATGAATGCTGTGCAAGCATCAGTGATGGAAGTAGTGAAAGGCTCGGTTTAGAGGATAAGGTTCCTGTTAATATTTTCGATGTAGCTCTCATCTTCCAAAATGGCTAGGAGGGTGAACAAGCTTTCTGACTGTCTTAGCACACGAGTCTAAACGGCTACAAAAATAAAAACCAAAAAAACCTCTGGTAACTGACGTCACATTCTGGGATCGAATACATTTATGGAGGAGAGAAATGATATAGAGGAAAAAGAACTGCAGAAATCCTAATTTCAGTACTCTGTCTTCCCTTTCCCCCATCCTTGTTCTTGGATCTCATGTTCCCTTTTTGCCCTTTCTGTCACTGTTAATCTTTTCAGTTGTCTAGCTACTTTTTCTCCTCCTTACTCTGTTTATCTGGAGGATGTATTAAAGGCCATTTTTTTTGAAGGGTCACCAGCAGCCAAACAGGTCTGTTTCCCTTACTGAAGGACAGGGTACGAAGTCTGACACTTGCCTAGATGCTGATGGATTCACCTTTGTTACTTTGATATGCTTACAGTAGGGATACTCTCCAAAAGCGTACCATTGTTACTAAATCTGGTCTAGCTCTACTGGTGTTAGCAATGTTGTAGTGTACTAGGGCTGCCAGGTACTGTTTTATGTCAGGTATGTGTCCTGTGAGCAGGGTTAGAGGATGCTTAAACCAGTAGCAGCAGCCTGTTTACACTAGGGGTGCCAAAATTGCTAATGCCCAAGAAGTTGAACAGGTGTGTTAGCAACAGTGGATAGGTAAGCTTTGAAAAACAGCCCTAGTATAGGCAGAGTTCTACAGTGCATAACATGCTTTTCTACTTGCTGCAGAAAGCAAGTGACTAAGATTATAGGCATTTAGTCAGTTTCTCTTTTCATCTGGGTCCTCTACAAAGAACTGTTTTACTTGCTGCTGGCAAGTTCACTGCCACCTAAGGTCTGTACAAGCTGATTGTGGATAACTGTTCAGAAAACTTAGGCCTTGTCTACACTACACAATTTTGGCAACAAGTCAGCTTTCATCGGCAAAACAGTGGGTGTGTACACTGAAATGCTTCTCCTGTCGATGTAACTCCCCTGCTATGCTGACAGAATAAAACCACCTCAACGAGCAGCATAGAGCTTTTTGTGACAGAGTAATGCTGTGTCACTCTGGCACCTCACTTAGTTATATCACCCTAATTGGCCTCCAGGAGGTGTTCCACAATGCCCATCGTGACCGCTCTGATCAGCAATTAGAACTCTGCCCTGAAGATACACGAGTATTCACCCCTCTCCTCTTTAAAGGCTTAGGCATTTATGAAATTCCTCTTCCTGTTTGCTTGTGGTGCCCAGTTCACACAGCATCTTCCGAGCTGACCGTGCTGGCTTCACCCAACAGATGTGCTTCTGTGTGGAGCACACCAGAGCTGTCTGTTCTGCTGAATATATGGGGAGAGGAGGCTGTGCAGTTGCAGCTTTGCAGCAGCTATAGAAATTTCAGTACTACAGGCTGATTGTGTGAAAAGCAGTGTCATGCTTAAATCAAGGAGCTGAGGCAGGTGTACTCAAAGGCAAGGGAGGACAATGATCACTCTGGAGCAGCACTGAAGACACGCTGCTTCTATAAGGAGCAGCATGCTATATTTGGCATCAACCCCACCTCCACCACCAAGAGCCCTATGGATACTTTGGTGGGACTAGAAGCAGCGGTCAGTGGACTCACACCAGCTCCTCATCAAGGTTATGAGGAGGTGGAACTGGAGGACGATGTGGAGCAAAAGGCAAAGTTGTCCAGATGTCAGGGCCTCTTTTCTACTCCAGAGGGGTCTAGCCGGTCCCAGCACTCCAGCTCTGGCTTAAAAGATGTAGGAGAGGGGAACTCTGGTAAGTGTTTGTTTTGCTTTGATACTTCACAGTGAGAGGAGATTGAGCTCTCATGTACTTTGTTATATGGTAGTGGAGGGATAAGAAACAGAAATTAACAGAGCCCGTCCATCTACGCCAGGAGTTGGCAACCTTTCAGAAGTGGTGTGCCAAGTCGTCATTTATTCACTCTAATTTAAGTCTTCGCCTGCCAGTAATACATTTTAACGTTTTTAGAAGGTCTCTTTCTATAAGTCTATAAAACATAACTGAACTATTGTTGTCTGTAAAGTAAATAAGGTTTTTTAAAATGTTTAAGAAGCTTTGTTTAAAATTAAATGCAGAGCCCCCCGGACTGGTGGCCAGGACCCGGGCAGTGTGATTGCCACTGAATATCAGCTTGCGTGCCACCTTTGGCACGCCTTCCATAGATTGCCTACCCCGATCTACGCAGTGGGGCCACGGCAAAAAAGTATGTTAATGTACGTGGGCACGTCTCAGGAATCCTCCATAGTGATCTCTAGGAAACAGTCCTCTAGGTATTCTGTCATCCTTTGCCAAAGGTTCCTTGGGAGAGCTGCCTTGTTTCTCCCCATCTCTATAAAACTTTGCTGCGCTACCCAGCAATTATCCCTGCAGGGGCCAAAGCAGCACACAGGTGATCAGCATACAGAACTAGTCTGAAACCACCCACATGCAGGGAGATGCTCCCTTGCATCCTGGGTTCCCCTGAGGAGTGAGATATCTGGTTTGATTACCCCTTGCCCATGGAAAAGGGAAGGGTAGCAGTATTCAGAATAGAATTGTAACCCCCTTTGCAAACCAGACTTTTTCCCTTCTTGCCTTTTCCTCTTTGTTCACCCCCTTCATGAACTCACCATAACTGGAACTTGCAGTGACCTGTGTGCTAGCTAAGGGACTGTGAGGAAGAGGTGTTTGTAACTTTTCTGATTCATGGCTGTGAGGGCACTCACAATACCGTGTCTCTTGATTGTTTCTTTGCCTCCTGCAGATGTGCCCTTGAGAACACTCTCTTCCACACCAGTGATGCACCTCCATCAGATAAGGTAGTGATCCAGGAGGAGTACAGAGTATATGTTTCTGGAAGGGCTGCAGTGAACAGATGCAGCACATAGTGAAATGAGCGTGGAGGGAGACGACAAATGAAAGACTGGGGCTGAATAGCTGGGAAAGGACATGGGCAGGAGTGAAAGATAAAGCTCCTGGAGGACCAGCTAGAGATGTTAAAGTCCCTTATTAGCTTGCAGTCAGCGCAAACTGTGCCTGACCCCCTGGTCCATGCCCTTCCCAAACTCCCCCACCACATTCATTGCATGTTCCTGGTCCCTCACAGTGCCCTATGTACTCCATGCCTGGGTACTGGTTTTCCAATGAGAGCTGGAATTACACCCAGTTCTGAGAGCCCTAACTGCGAGACTTCCTCACTTTCATGTCCCCTGTTTATCCAAAAGTTTGTGTTTTATCTCATAATTAAACTTGTCTTTGAAATAATGAGTCTTTATTTGCGAGATGCCTACATTGTTCAGTGCTACCATTGAAATACCGTGGCTATAAGTAGGAATATTTGCTCCTTACAATTAACGCTCAAGAAGCAAACACTACAGGAGTAATTCATGGTGGCCAGTAAACATTGCCTGGCTAAATTCTTCATATACAGACACGTTACTTGGAATCATTGTCAAAATGTTCCTTCAAAGCTTCCTTGATTCAGATAGCCTCCCGCTGCGCCCCTCTAATTGCCCTTGTATCTGACTGCTCAAAATCAGCAGCCAGCCAATCAGCCACCCATCCTTAGGGAAACTTGATTTGCACATATTATGGAGAGTACAGCAGCCCGCAATGACCATTGGAATATTTTCCTCATTCAGGTCTCACTGGCCAAAAAGACAGCGTCAGAGACCTTTTAATCAGCCAAAGGTACATTCAATGGTCATTTGGCACCTGCGGAGTCTATCATTGTAGCGCTCCTGATTTCTGTCTAGGTTCCTAGTGTAAGGCTTCATGAGCTATGGGAGCAAAGGGTAGGCGAGGTCTCGAAGGATCACTATGGACAGTTTGCACATCCCTCACTGGAATCTTCTGAGCTGGAAAGAAAGTCCCAGGGTGCAGACACGGTCGTCCACCAGCACCTGCAAGATTATGGGGAAGTAGCCCTTTTGGTTGATGTGCTCCATTGCAAGATAGAATGCTCCCACGGCAGTGCTTTGAAGTATGAGTGTGATCGCACGGGAGCGCTGGGAGAGAGGTCTCCCAGCACTCCTTGTAATCCACCTACACTAGGGGATTAGCTCGGAGCCTGTCCACACTAGCACTTGAAAGCGTTCAGACTTCCTGCAGCTAGGGGGGTGATTTTTCACACCCTTGAGCCAGCAAGTTAGAGTGCTGTAAAATGTAAATGTAGCCAAACCTTTAATCAGTGTCACAGCTAAATATAACATGATTGTTTAGCATAAGTATTTCATACAGGTTCCAAGGGACCATTCAAAGTGAAGTGGTCCATTAACACCCCTCCAGTATGGGGAGGTGCGGCAGAGGGTGAGGAGGAAGAGGAAGTTACCTCACCCACCTTATCTCTAACTGGAACTAAGACAGCTACAACAACACGGCATACAGAAGGGCTATGTATGTCAGGGGGCTGGGTGGCAGGCATATGGGCAGAAATGTGTGACATGTACAGCACATAAGCACCTTTGGGATGGAAGGAATTGATATGATGATCCCCAAAGAGCTGTTGCGTGGCCACAGAACTTCCTCCGTTCTGGTTTGCCTCTTCTAAAGTCTGGCTCTAATTCTAGGTATTCATAATGTGGAGAGAGAAAGGAAGGAACATGAAATCAACACATTTGAGCACAACACTCGATCTCCTCATCTGTCCTGTTCATTATCTTTTGATTGGAAAGTCTCCTAGGACATGGTTGTCCTCAAATTTGTCGTCCTGTACAGTACTGAGCATGCTGTTACTTTTTTTTAAATGAAAGTACTTTCAGAGATGAAAGGAGGTTCTTTGTTTTAGTTGCTATGTATTTTATATTATGGAGGAGGAGGAGGACAGTGAGTCTTCTCAATCCATTGCTCTTTTTAAATTTCTTGACTTTGAAATAAGCTCTGCTCCAAAAGCTGCTATTTTGTATGTTGCTAATCGCTCAGGTCTCTGCACGTGAATTCAGGTGAAGGAGCAGTATTGCTGCTGGGTAGAACAATAGTGTGTCATATGGTAGCTATTCTACTCTTCTGCTTAGCAGATTCATCACAGGTTATTTTGCATGTGTATGAATTGAAAGAAATATAATGACTTAATTGGGAGGGCGTTCATTTGTCTCATTACCGTGAGAATAGACTGAATAAGATGTTCCTCACAAAGCCCTTGAAAGCAAACATAGATAAAACCTCATGAATGGATAACCCCTGATTGAGTTGTTGAAAGTGCTGCAATATCACTTTAAAGAATTATTTAAGTGAGAACACTGGGCATCTGAATGTCAGATACACCCTTTGATAGAAACTCATAGCATGCTAAAATGCATAGAATAATAATTTAATAGACATATTTACATAGTCTTATTGTGACTCTGACAAAATTTACTTCTGATTTGGGTGAAAAATGATCAGTGATTTGATCATCCTGTTCAAAACATTTTTTTAAACTTTGTTTTACTGCTTTGTTTTGCTGAAGTCATTCTTGATATTTAAAGCTGTTATTTTCCAGCAGAATAGTCATAATCAACAACATGGGAAGGATGCCAATTTCTAATGTCAATGGCTTGTCACTTGGCCTCACTATTCCAAGGTAGATCCAGAAATACAAAGAATTTACTCCTGATGATTTTCTTATGGACTTCATGGTGACATGATCTTTCCCATGAGAATCTCAAGGAAATAATCAGTGGCTGGTGTATCCTTTTGAAGATGTGCAAAGGTCCTCCGAAAAGTGCTCTTTACTTCTAATCCATGGGCAAATTTCAGATCTAATAGAAGAAGAAAAAATTTCAGCTCCATGAACTAACTTGTTGGATAGAGGTAACAATTGGAGGAAGTAGCGAAGGTTGAATTGGCTCATTCAGCTTTAGGTGTGTTGACTTCTTTACACTGGTTTTCAGTTTTACTGTCCTGTTGGATCATTGGCTGTTTTTGGATGTTAAACTGCAACTGCTAAAGAGAGACATATTTAAAACAGCAGGTCTGGATAACTTGCATCCAAGAGTTTTAAAAGAGCTATCTGAGGAGCTTGCTGGACTATTAATGTTTGACTTTCAGTATGTCTTTGTAGGCTATGGAAGTTCCAGGAGACTGGGGAAAAAAGCTCATTTTGTGCCAGTATTTAAAGAGGGTAAATTGAATGACCTAAGTTGTCATATGTCTGTCAGTCTGACATAGATCCAGGGCAAAATAATGGAGCAGCTGATACAAGACTCCTTATTCAAGAATTAAGGGGGTAATAGAATTAATGCCAAACAATATGGGTTTATGGAAAAATAGATCCTGTCAGACTAGTTGGTACCTCTTTTGGTTACAGGTTTGGTTGATTAAGGTAATAGTGGTGATGTAATATACTTGGACTTCTGTGAGGTGTTTGACTTGGTACTTCATGACACTTTGATTTAACAACTAGAATGATCTAAAACTAACATGCATACATTTAAGTGGATTGAAAACTGACAGGATAGGGAATTGTTATAGAACAGTTGTTTTTCCTGTGGAATCCCACAGGGATTGGTTCTACGCCCTAGGCTATTTAACGTTTTTTTTTACCAGTGAACCTGGAAGAAAATATAAAATCACGGATAAAGCTTGGAAATGACCCAAATATTGGTGGAATAGTAAAAAATTAGGTCACTGATACATTGCAGTCTCGATCCCTTGAGCAGCTAGGCGCAAGCAAACACTACATGTTTTAATACAGTTAATGCACATGTATACACCTGAGAACAAAGAATATAGGTCATTCTTGCAGGATGTAGGGGTGTGTGTTTGTTTATCTTGGGAGTCAATGACTCTGGGGAAAAAAATGGGGGTTGTAGTGGAGAATCAGCTGAACATTGAGTCGCCTAGCTCTGTCTAGTTAGCATCTTCAAAAATCCTGTTCAAGACAAAGCAGTTGTCCAGTAGCATGTGGGCTCCTTAGGCTTTCACTTGACAAAGCTCTTAGCATATGCTAAAGTACAATTGTTTTATCTTCTCCAGGATCTTTGAAGGTGCTAAATAGAGCTATGTAACCATCTAAAACTGTGTAGTGTGCTGCGGAGAATAGAGTCCCTCTCCTGACACATCTTCAGAAACTTTGAGACACTTTGTTCTATGCATTTGTAGTATGAAAGCTACACAAATAGAAAAGATCTGTCCTGGGGCTAGGGGGAACATTAGTGTCTATATTACAGTGTATCTATATATAGTGCTTTGTGCTGTGTGAATGTGCCACACAGCTGACTCGCTATTCAAAGCAATTACACTAAACCATACCGGACATAAACTCTACTGTGCAATACACAGCAGAAAGAAGAACGGGGTGTGGCGTGTGAATTACATGCTTCATGGAGCAGCGCTTTCTTTGAAAGTGAAGACATGGCAATTTTACTTACCAGAAGCCAGCTCAGCCAATAGTAATTGAACAGCAGTTCAAGGAGCCTGACTCCCTCAGCAACAACTAAGATCCCAGGAGTACTTAGGCTCAGGTGAATAAATCTCACACAATTGACTGAGGATAAATGGTCCAGACAGTATTATTTGAGACTTCAATTATTCAGCTTTCAAGCCAGCAAATCTATGAAGGTTCTACAAGAGCAAAGAGTTGGGATGCAAAAGTGCTGACAAAAAACTGTCTGAGCTGTTCAAAGGATTGGCTCCAGAGAAGCAGTCAGAATAGGTTCTGTGGCAGTCTTCTAAGACAGTCTCTGCCCAGAGAGATGTGAAAAGTTAGGCACAAACACTCTTTACCTTCCTGTAATATAGAACAGGCAAATCTGAACAAAAGCAGTCATTTTCATATTAAACTGTGGATTAGTAAATTTCAAGTGTCAATGGAAATGCAATGCCATCAGTTAAGGTTTGAATGGTAACACCAGTTTGCACTGATTTTTACTGGATTTTAAATGATTAAGACAGACTAAAATGTTAGACTCTGAGCCTCCTTATTCTTTGTCTCCAAGGTGAAACAGTTACTTTATTGGTTATGAACAAAGACTGTACCTCACTAAGTTAGTGTTGCTCAAAACTTGAACAATTACTGTCTTTTATGATAAGAAACATAAGACTTCTGTGAAACTTGTGTATAAACATGCCACTAAATATTAAAACCATGAAATAACTTTAATGTGAAGCTTAGGCAAACTATTATTGCTTTGTGAGAAAAGTGAAAATTTAATCCCCAGATGAAAAATTGATACCAACACAGTTATTTAGGGGCCTAACTCTGCAAGTCTTACTCACATTGAATAGTACATCACATTCCTTGGCACCTCTAAGACTGTTTCCACTGATGTGCTTTTGGCCTCGCTTGTTTCTTTGAAACTTGCTAGAAAAGGCAGTACAAGAAACCTATCTTGCTGTCCAAACATTGGCAGCTTTAGCACTTAGTATGTTCCTAAAAAGAGAATCTGCGCTTGAAAAGTCGTTAATGCTTAATGTACATCCATTACTGCAAGGTGTTATAAAGTATAAAATTAGCTTGGTTAACTTGCTGCACCCAATCTTGAGGACCTCCCTTATCCACATCCTCATCTTGTCTCTGCCTATGCCGGATAGTTAGTCAGTGAGTCATTGGCCAGCGTGGGTGCAGAACCCTAGTGTAGACAGTCAAAGCTAGAATAAGCAACAGTTTTCATCAGTGCATTTTGTCCCTACTTCAAACTGATAAGATTCACTGATACGCCACACTGTCTTTAGCAATTCTGCTATCCTGTGTTAGGCAGCTACGCTAGGGCAGCTAAACTAATGGCTGTAATTGGGGCTGATCCCTAATGTAGACTGAGCCTAATGCTGATTTGCCTCCCAGTCCCTCCTCATAAACTGGCCACTTCTAGTGAAATGAACAAGACAGGTCCATTTCACAGCTGAGTTGTAGGGAAACTGTTAATTTCCCTAAGCAGCAGAGTAAAACTAAGCAATAGCAGATGTAAACATCTGGAGCTGTTCACAAGTGGGGAGAACCCTAAAAGGGCTATCTGGGAGGGCGATAATTGAGATCTCCTTTCTCCAAAGTTAGGTCATAGTGGGAGTAGAGAAATGAGCTCTTGGAAGTTTTACATTTATTTACTTTTTCTGTGTTTGGTACCATTCTGGTATCTGACCAGGGTACAGAGAGTGCAGTCTGAATAGCAGCATCCCATATTGAGTTTCTTGCTAATATGTTGGTTTGGGGCTTTCTGTGATATCCCTTTGCATCTTTGGTATCAGCATCCATAGTAAGCATCTGTTCAAGCCCAGATTAATGTATTTTACTTAGTCAGCAATGTCCTTGGAAGACAAAATATAAATGTTAACCTGTGTTGTGTAGGAAACCATACCGCCCCATAGCTTCAGAACTTTTATTCAAGTCACATTAAGTCTCTCTCAGATGTAATTTGCAGCTTTTGAGTTAATTTCCTTTCCCTTTAAGATGTCTTTGCATGTCCTGCTTTATCCAGTACAGTTTTAAACCGTATAAGTGATCAGGGCTTTCACTTATTTTTGACATTTTTTCATAGCAGAAGAGGCCTCAGTATTTGTAGGCTAAATATCAGGGAATTGTCCTATCTTTGGTTTAGCTAACTTGCAATCATATTAATATCCTGTTTGTAATGCCTTAAGCGATTCCTTACTCATTTGAGTGTTTAGAGTCTGAGGACTCCAAGGAAAAAAAATCATAGCTGGGATTTTCAAAGGAGTTAAGGGCCCAAGTGCTATTAACATTCAATCATATTTGAGCCCTAACTTTCTTAGGCATCTCTGAAAATTTCATCCCACATTTCTCCTTCCCAACTCACCCTTTCTATCAAGGTAAACGTTTAGCTGTTTTCTCATATGTCTCCTTCAAAATTCAATGGAAATCAGTTCTATTTTACTCAGAAATGTTCCCCACTCTATTATGAGTGTATATCACAAGAGATGTGCAAAATCCAAATCTTGGTAAGGTTATGTAAGTGGAGGAGAAAGAGTGACTTTAATGTTTTAAAATGTAAGTATATTTGCTATTATGTTTAGACACATTCACTTATTGGTCTGAAATCTGAAAGTCTTTTTAAAAATCTCCCTGCCGTCTTCTGCATTTCAGTCAGATCTTGAAAAGTGAATATTAACCGAGTTGGCAACAGACTTTTAACTAACAAAAATGCAGTTCCCCTACTGGAATAAATTTAAATGTTCTTGCTTTGAAAGTTTGTCTGCAGTAATTCCTGTTTTATTGGGACACTTGAGTTGAATTCACACTTCACAGGAGGAATTTTGAATGATTTGTTTTGTAGCAGACTGCTTTTTCATTTTCTAAGTATTGGGTCTTAGTCTCTTGTGGCAAGAAAAAGTGTTTTTAAAGAAATCATTTTGTTTAAATAGTCAGTATTCAAAATAATATCCAAAGAGTGACTATTTTCCTTAACAACACAAGTGTAAATGTGATAACTAAGGCTACTCAGGGACACTCAGGTCTGTTCTGTACTTAAAAATTAGATCGACCTAGCTATGTCACTCAGGCCTGTGAAAAATTTCATGTACTGTGGTTAGGTTGACCTAAGCCCACATGTCGACACAGCTAGGCTGACAGAAGAATTGTTCTATCAACGTAGCACTGCTTCACAGCAAGGTAGACTAATCCCATCAATGGAAAAACCCCTTCCATTGATGCAGAAAGCTTCTACACTAGGACTCTGAAGTAGCACACCTGTGTTTGCTGTAGCATCTGTAGTGTAGACCTAAATTCAGAAAAGTTAAGACTAAAGCCATGCAAGACTAAGGCCGTGTCTACACTTCCACGTATGTCCACTAGCGTTGCTCAGGGAGGGGGGAAAAACACCTCTGTGTAACATAAGTTTTACTGGCATAAGTGCTCACGTGCACAGTGCTATGTTGGCAGATGTTCTCCTGCCATCATGGTTTTCGCCGCTCATTTAGGTGGTTTTATTATGTCAATGGGAAATAGCTCTCATCAGAATAGAACAGCTACTTGAGCGATCTTAGAGGCAAAGCTATATCAGTACAGCTCTACTGTTGTAAGCTTGCTAGTATAGATATTGCCTAAAAGTGTGAAGTTAAGTGCATTTAAACCCCTGTGCAGATTCTTGGATTAAGCGATAGTGAGCTAAAGCCAATTTACTTCTGAAAAAAATCTGTATAGATGCTCTTAATGTGCTTTAACTAATACACTTAAGCACTTTTAGTTAATCTTAATTTCCCGAGTATCCCATGTAGATGAGACTTTTTTCTTTTCTTGTATAGAAAGGCAGTTAATATTTTAATCTTCTTTTCAGATGGTGGTACTGTGTCATGAGGCAATATATAGTGGCTTTTGCAAGCTTTGTGGTTTAAAGAATATGTTTATGGATTGCACACTAAGAACTTCCTTTAGTTGTGCACTTATGGTAGAAATTGCTGTCACTTGAGCCAAGTTGGACTAGACAGCCCACTGGTGGATTTAGGTAATTTGGTGATAGAGTGAACTCTTCCAGACATTGTGTTTTGAGTTTTAGCAGGTCTTAATGGAATCAGGATTAAAAGTTTTTTTTGACAAAAAATATCAGCAGAATGATTAACTGTAATTGACTGCTTATCTTAAAATTTTTCTTATGTATTAAAAACTTCATTAATGATGTAATAGGCATTAGTTAACATCACAGTTGGGCCCCAATCCTGCAAACTCTTATGCATTTGCTTAACGTTACTCATGCGAGTAATCCAATTGAAGTCAATGGGACTGGTCGTGTAAGTGATGTTAGGCATCTGCGTAAGTCTCTTGAAGGAGCAGGACCTGGAAGATCAACCGGCTCCAGTCTGCCGAAAGATAACTAGTCTGTTAGTATTGCAAACTATGCCTCAATATGGGTATGTCTGCAAAGCAGCTAGCCTGAGGTGCAGCGGGCTCACTTATTTTCAGACATATGCATGTCTACCCACGCTAGGAGTTATACCTCCTGAGTACATACGTGGGGGTCTGGCAGGATTGTACTTGGACGGTGAATCAGGTTAGCTACCCAAGTTGTCACAGCCACACTGCTGTATTTAGGCACTAAAACACATTTACCTGTATTGGAAATTACACTTCCCAGCTTTTGTGTAGACTTCTTCCCCCCACCCCCAACCCCTTGTATGTGCAAGAGCTGTCAGCTGAAGAAATTGTAGGCTTGAGTGGGTTGTTTCATGGTTTGTACATCCTGAGAACTGATATTAGATGGGATAACTTTTAAAACAGTTCAGTCAGTGTGTTAAATTATGTGAGATGCCTTGAGCATGGGATAGGTGCTAGAGAAGTCCACCTATAGTGTAGCAAACGCGAACTACAATCTTGTTTAAAAGTACAGAGGTTAAGAGTGTGAAGCACCTCCAGCAAAAAGTACATTGAGCGATTCTGGTTTGTATTATGTAACAAATGTAGATTTGCAGAATGCTTGATTGAGTTGTTTCATATGCTTACTAATCTTTCACTACTATGGAAAGCTCTAGGAAAAGCTTCATTATTAAAGATACCTTGAGTAAAATTTTAATGTGCTTTTTAAGAAAAGGTTTTGGATATTGGGAGTTGCTACAGGGAAAGAAACATATAAGGGAAAAAAAGACAACTCAAAGACAGGAAAGGGGCAAAGAAGGCAGAATGTCTTTTCTGGATGTCTAAATAAAATCTCATGTTTCTGTTTAAAAAATTTTAAACCTGTTTTGAGGAGGTCTTCAGCCAATGGCTGGCTCTTACTAGGAGCAACAGTTGCTTTTTAATGAATATGAGTCTGCCTACATCGGGGTGGGCAAACTTTTTGGCCTCAGGGCCACATCGGGGTTGCAAAATTGTATGGAGGGCTGGGTAGGGATGGCGGTGCCTCCCCAAACAGCCTGGTCCTGCCCCCATCCAACCTCCCACTTCCCTAACTGCTCCTCTCAGAATCTCTGACCCATCCAAACCCCCCTGCTCCTCGTCCCCTGGCAGCCCCCTCCAAAGACCCCCAGCCCCTAATCACCGCCCCCGCCCCCCCGGATCTCACTCCCTGTCCAACACCCCTGCTCCTTGGCCCCTGACTGCCCCCTTCCGAGCCCCACCCCACCCTAACTGCCCCCAGGACCTCACCCAGTCCCCCTGCTCCACACCCCCGACTTGCTCCCCAGAACCTCCGCCCCATCCAACCACCTCCTGCCCCTTATCCACCACCCCGTCCCCAGCCCCCTTACCATGCTCTCAGAGCAGTGTCTGGCTCCGCACACCCATACCCCCTAGAGTGCTGCCTACGTGGTGTGATTAGGCTCTGGGGTTGTGGGGGAATAGCAGGGAAGGGGCCAGAGAGAGTCTCCCCAGCCGGGAGCTCAAGTGCCAGTCAGGAAGTTCCCGCAGGCCGGATGTGGCCCGCGGGCCATAGTTTAACCACCCCTGGCCTACATATTTAAGTTTCCATTGCAGTCTTCCTCTAATCTCTAAGTTGATACTTATGTTCAGCTGTGTTTAAGGGTAAGCTTGTTGCTTCAGAGAATTAAGTGCAAACAAATTTAGAAGAACTCTTAAGTGCTCCAAGTCAGATAGTTGTACCACACCGCTTCCCACAGCCCCCATTGGACTAGAGCGGCGACCCATGGCTAGTGGGAGCCGCGAACAGCTGAACCTGTGGACACGGCAGGTAAACTGGCCAGGCCCACCAAGGGTGCTTACCCTGCAGGGCCACGTGCCAAGGTTGCCGATCCCTGCAGTATTGCATTTGTTTAATGTTGCTGTCTGTGACTGTAATAGTTAAATAATATTGCTGTCATGAAACATACATAAAGTTCAAGACAGTCAAATTAAGACCGGTCTTTGAACCTTAGTCCTTGCATTTTCTCTCTGACACGCTTTGTGGGGATATTGATATCACATTACCTCAGTTCTTTGCATGTAATATAATTTTTTAAAATTCCTTGGATATTCTTCAGTGCATTAATTCCTCTTAACAGTCTGTTCCTTTTTCTTGCCAACAGGTACAGTTCTTATCAGAAGTAACAATGGTCAACTAATGTTAGTATCTCAACAAGCAATAGCTCGAGCACAGAGCCAGACACAAAATAATACAGGTGCAAGACTATCAATACCTACCAGCACACCCTCAGTCAGAATATGTACTGTACAGGTAAAACTTCAAACAGCTCGGTTTTGCAATAGCTGTATCATATTATGTTTCTTAATGTGATGTATTTATAATTTAGTATTTGCAAACCTTGTAGAAGATTTATTAAACATTGTTTGAAAGTCTCAGTTTTTCATAAGAATGAATGTTCCTGTGTATTTTGCTTTCATACTTTAAAAACTAGGCTTGGCCAGTTTATGGATAAAAATCTAAACATCAATTTCACCATGCACTCACAAACTGACTAAAATATTTCCATCAATAATAATCAGAATTTACAGAGAGGCAAAGTAAAAAATGCTACTCGCATTTTAGAGTTTGATTTTAAGAATATTTCTTTTGTATATTTTGACGTGGTGATGACTATGTCTTAATGGTTTATAAAGCTTTCCATTTTGGAATCTGTGTCTGTCATTAAATAACTTCCTGACTCCTTATTTTCTGACTTCTCTACCCCATAACTTCCTGCAACTGTGAAAATTTAAATTGATGAATGAAAAATTTTAAAACAATCTATTCTGTTGAATTTTTTTTAAAAAAATCTGGTTGTGCAAAGCCTATTTAAAACCTACTCCGCTACTTTGCTCTGGATTGCATACCTCACGTGATGGGAGAAGACTTTTTGTAACAAAATTTTAAAACAATGTAATGTTTAGTTGCAACTGAACAAGCATTGATATATAGGCTCCCTTTTCCTTTCAATTGACATATTACTTAAATTAGTATTGAACTTAAAAACCCTTCCAATGAAATCCTATAAAACCTCCTAGTGTTATAATTTTTATAGCATAGCTATTAAATAATCTCTAACCGTGGATTTCAGTCTTGCTGTCCCTTTTAACCAGTGTAGTGGCCTCTGTAATTAGCTCAAATGCTGATTTTGAGAACAGAACCGTTTTGAAATGACTAGTTGTGCAGTTACTAGTTTATATGCTCCTCCTTGATCATCTGCTTGTTCTTCCTATTTAGATTGTAACTCTCTGGGACAGGGCCATCTTCTTGTTGAATGTGTGCAGTGCCTAGCACAGTGGCACCTGTAAATGTTTCCACAATACAAATAGAGGGGTATTGCAGGGTATTCTAGGCAGACTTAGTATGTCTTCAAAACAAAGAACAACAAAAACCCAACCCTGGAATTTTAAAAAAAACTTCTGTTTGTGTAGCACTTGCTTTTGAAAGCTAACTAGTTACATTCTGATTTTAACATTCCCTTGCAGTTTTTACAGCTAAGTTATTGTGGCAGTGGCTAACAATGGAGAAGACTCACCATTCACTATCTAAAATTAATTAAAAAAAACCAAATAAATGATACAAGGTTTGCATATGGATTTAAAGTGGTGTGTGCACAACTGGGTGAAAGATTCCATACTCAAGGGTTTGCTGTCAAAGTGGGGAGATGTACGGAGCAGGGTCTCTTCTGCGTCTGGTACTAATCAGTATTTTCTTTAATGACTTGAATGATGTAGTGGAGAATGTGCTTATGAAACTTGCAGATGACCCCGAACTAGGAGGGTTGCAAGCACTGTGGAGGATGGGATTAGGATTCAAAAGGACCATGACAAACTGGAGAACTGGTCTGAGACCACAAGATGAAATTCAATAAAGACAAGTGAAAAGGACTACATGTAGGAAAGGAGAATCAGATGCACAATGACAAACTGGGAAAATAACTAGCTAGGCGATAGTACTACTAAAAATGTTCTGGGATTTATAGTGGATCACAAATTGCATATATGAAACAACATGATGCAATTGTGAAAAGTTGATATTTTGGGATGTGTCAATAGCAGTGTCATGTAAGACGCAGGAGGTAACTGTCCCACTCTGTTTGGCACTATTGATGCTTCAGATGGAGGATTGTGCACAGCTTTGGGTGCCGCGCTTCAGAAAAAATGTGGACAAACCAGAGAGAGTCCAGAGGAGAGCAACAAAAATGAAAGAAGGTGTAGATAACCTGACCTATGAGGAAAGGTTTGAAAAACTGGGCATGTTTAGTCTTAAGAAGACAGAGAGAATCTGATAAGGCTGGTATAAAGAGGACTGTGGTCCATTGTTCTCCATGTCTGAAGATGGGACAAGAAGAATTGGTTTAATCTGCAACAGGAAAGGTTTAGGTTAGCTATTAGGAAAAGCTTTTTAACTAGAAGGATAATTAATTAAGCACTGATGTAGGCTTCCAAGGGAGGATATTGTATCCATGTCTCTGGAGGTTTTTAGGAACAGGTTAGACAAACAGCTATCGTTAATTGTCTAGATATACTTCATCCTGCCTCAGTACTTTGGGGCTGGACTAGATGACCCCTTTCGGTGATTCTGTGTATATCTGAAAATACATGGAATTTTAGTCTTAATGTATGAACCACACAAATATGGACATATCAAAATGAAGAGTAACCTGAATGATTCTCCATGATATGGTCACCGTTTGACTATTTCTGTACTAATCAGCAAACATGCCTAAATTGTGTTGTTTACTGTACTGTATCTGCTTACCTTGTTATAACATTGGAAGATAAATAGATTTATTTACACCTGCACACTCCTCCCCAAATTGATTTTTAAATTGTTGGATTAAATTAATGCCTTTTCAAAAATGTTTTGCATTGAGAAAGAGTAAGTGCTAGTTTAGGTAAATGTTTGTAACTTTATTAATTAGCCTAACTACTATTCTATGCCTCCTGTATCTTAAATATTCTGTCTTCTTATTTTAAAGAACGCTGGCACCCATTTACTAAAAAAAGTAGTAGCAACTCCTGTGAAAACAGTATCTCAAGCAACAATTTCAGCTGCATCTACTGATCAAAGACCTGCTATAGTACAGGTATGTCTTTAGCTTTTTCTTAGCTGACAATGAGTTCTTTAATATTTTTTCAGATAAAAAAAAGGGTTATATAATGTTTAAAATTTATAATTTTATGTGGTTGCCCAAACAGTTCAGGAGAGTCTATCTAGATTAGAGAGATAAGATGGATGATTTACACAGAGCCCTGTGATATAAAGCTCAAAAGCTTTCGTCTCTTACCAACAGCAATTGATCCTATAAGAGATTCCCTCATCCACCTTGTCTCTAATATCCTGGGACCAACATGGCTACAATAACACTATATGATTGTATACAGATTGGCAGTGGCTTGTATGTACAATCTGATTTTAAATTCCATAGCTGTGTTTTTGTTTTGTGTGTTTTTAAATACACTTCCACCTAGATATTTGGATAGAGACAGCTGTCTTAGTGTAGTGTCACTATCCACAGCAGTATTGTCTCTGGGCATGCTTTCTTTTTTAAAAGAATCCCTTGTACATCAAGTCGAGCTTTCTGTACGAGGCTGGCTATCTGTTCTTAGGGAGAAAAATACTGGATAAACATTGTATAATAACAACAAACTAATCCTTTCTGTACTAATACTCTACTCCCTTTCTTCTTGGTGGCAAAGAAGCCAGGGTGGGGAAGTTGGCCTGTGGGAAGTCTGACATGTTAACCATGTTCTCATATCCCACCATGAAAAGACAGCATAAAGGAACTTGGGCTGTATTAGGTGGCTCAGAGTCCTAAGCAGGGGCATTCACCCCCACTAGCTGTGAGTTCTTGACTTGGCTGGTCATTAGGAAAGGGACTTCCTAGCCTACAGCAGTAATTAACGAGCTAACTTCTAAAGCTGTCCTCTTGCTGTCTTCAGATGCCCACATATATTGGCAACAGATCTGCTTATGACATCATAAAGAGAGGGTAAGGGGGAGAGTCTTCACCCCCCTGCAATGAGGAGGAAGCAAAGTGGCTGGGGAGAGAAATATGGTAGCCACTTCATTTTTAAATTTCCTCTTTTATTTATACGCATAGGGAAGAATGTAAATCTTGCATCCATCAAGAAAAGATATGGGTGTTATGCGTTCCTATTTGTTCTTCAGTTTGGTCTAATATGCTGGTGATGTCTTTAGACAGAGGTCCTCTACTGGACCTCTCTGCTCCAGATCCCACACCATTTCTGGAGGTAGGAAAATACTAGGCTAGCAGGAGGGACATGAGGTGAAGATAAATCTGTTTAATCTTACAGATTGAAGCTGCTCATTTTGGTCTTTGCAGCCCAATCCTCCATCCCTATATTTAGTTCTGTGGCTTTACATTTGGTAACAAATCTCCCTTTGTTGCACACACTGTTTTAATTCTGCCACCTTTTTGCTGTTTGCATCTCTCAAGTTCAGTTTGTGTAGTCAATCCATTTGACTAGTTAAGGTTTTCTTCTAAATGAAATACCGGAGAAAGATGGACGCATAGTGGTCTTTTACAAAGGGATGCTTAGAGGTATTTGGTTTAAAACCCCCTCTCCCCCAAAACTCCTGGTCATCCTATGAATCTGACTAGACAAGAAAGATCACTGTCTGAAGACTGATAGGTGCTTTGTCTTGTACAGAAGCAGCCTTATAGACTTCCAGTTTTCTAAAGGACCAAAGTCTAAACACCACTGCGCTAAAAGGAAAATCATCCTGCCCTCTCTCAGAAATCCTGAATGAATAGTGTAGTATAGAGGAGTCCTGCCAACACAGGACCATTCCCCCCGGCTCCTGCTCCTGGCCATGGAGCAGCTAAGCTTGTCTTCAACTATCTTTGAGAGAGGAAAGAAGGCAGCTCAAAAGGCTTGTTCTCTAGCTATGTCCTATCAACTAACCAACCCCCGAAAAATCAGCTTGCTAGCAATCAGAAGACCATAGTCAGGAAGGTATATGTTGTGTGTGTTTTTGTTTTTTTTTTTAAAAAAAAAAGCATGGGGCCAGCACCAAAAAGAAAAGTTAACATGGAGAGGTGCAATGCAAGGCTAGTTTAGTTTAGCTTTTTCCTGTACTAAAACAGCTACTGTAGATAATAGTGTATACAAATAATAGTGTGTAAAACTATTGGCACAACATATTCTGCAATAAATATTATCAACTCAGTATTCAATCCAGTCTATAGAGTTACTGTTTTTACTCTTTGATGTTTCAGATTTTTTTTTCTTAAACCTCAAATCCCGTGCACCCCTCCCCGTCTCAGATTGGGCAGGCTGTTTGTTTCATTCTCACTAGAAGGGATCACAAAGTTGACTATCTAATTAGCATCATGTTGGGGTACTGTCATTTCAAAACAGCAACTGCGCCACATACAAACCTTTTGCAAATATGCAGGATAGATGCCACTACTACAAGGTCTGTCATTTGTGCCTTTCTCCATTACTTGGACTAGGAACGAGCATCATGTCAGAGTAGTGGAGAAGATTGAGAGGCAGGTGATAGTCTTATTCCCAAACCTCAGATTTTCTGGAGAAGGGGAAGGTAGACTTCCTGACCCCCTCTCTTCACTGATCTTGTCTTGACCTATAAATATATCAGAACTCACAAGAGAGTAGCTCCAAAGCAACCTTTTTTAAAAAACCCAAACATTGCAACTTGACAGTTCTATACTTTGTTTTTATCAGTCCTCTTCCCGTCCACCTGTTTCTGGGATTCTCTTGCCCAGTCGGCCTCTCAGTTGCCATAGATCTGCATAGCTGCATCCTTGGAAGAGACAGTGGTGGCAAAGATCCTGCAGAGAGCTGCTGAAGTGTACCAGCAGCAGGAAGCTAAGCTGGCATGCTTTCTTGAAACTGCTTGCCTCTTCCATATTAGGTGGATCAGCTTGTGATGGTTGGCAGTTGCCTGGAGATGTGTCCACTTGGAGCTGAGAAGAAAGAGGAACTGAAAGAGTGATCACATTTGTCATAAATTTAAATGTTAGTACTTTCCGATTCTGAAAAGTGACCTCTTAAAACAGAGCCCATATAGCACCTCGTTACCAATGTTCCCTGTAATTTTTGACAGGCCATGTGCACAAAAAAAATTCTCCTGTCCAAATCTTTGTGCTTCTGTGCTAATTTTTGTGTGCATGGTGTGTTGCCATGTGCATGGTTTAGGATCTGTGTACATGTGCACAAGTGCACAGCTTAGAGGGAACCGTGCTCCTTACTCAGCAGTTCTGTACTTGGTATGTATCCAGTCATACCTGCTTACTTCACTGAAGGATTAGTTTTTACTACTTTGCTCCTGTGTGCTACTGTAGAGCAAAGACAACTATAGGTGAGTGAGCTGAATTCTGTTCTTCTTAACATAGCAGCAAGCGTTAAGGTCTAAGATCTTTAAGAAAAAGCTGGAGATTGTATTGTTTTAGTTTTTGCTAGTCAGTCTTTCAGAAAGGCATCCCCTGCCCCAACATAGTCCTGGCCTGTTGTATCCTACAATGTGTAGTGTAAGCTTTATATAATCACAGCATCAGCTCACTCAAAAAAAATGTTAAAAAAAATTACCCTCCCTTTTTTTTTTTCTGGAGAGCTCACAAGCAACAAACTAAGACTGACCTTCTCCAATATTGATTGAAGAAACAGTGCTGTGATTTTTCTTCTGTTTTGACTAAATAAGATTAATTTGCAGTTACATAAGCACATAACATTTAATGATTATCATTGCAAGTTTAATATCTGAGGCAGATGTGTTTTGATACATTTTAATGTCGTGATATGGTTTTACCCAGTACTTGGGGAAAAATACTGAGTATACTTTAGGAGTATGAAGTATGTTTGAAGTTGGGAAGGTATCAGTAAAACAAGGGTTCACATCTCTTTTCAGCCAGCAACTGCAACTAACAGTGTTATGACCGTTACTGCTGTAAAACCTCTAGGTACTGGAGTGCCTGTAAAGCTTCCGGTTACGGGACCTCCTGCACCATCTGTCTCCCAAAAGGCAAACTCTGTCAAAGCAGAGGGCACAACAGTAGCACAACCCAACATTTCCACAGTAAGGCAAACAAGTAGTTCAAAATATCACTTTCTCTAAGCCGCTGAGGTTCAGAGTCAGTGCAGTGTCTAAGTTTTTTTTTTTTTCCTTGACTTCCACAACCAGGAAATGCTAGAGAATGTGAAGAAATGCAAGAATTTTCTTGCAACATTAATTAAGCTGGCATCTAGTGGACCTCAAGCCCCAGAAATGGGACAGAATGTGAAGAATCTGGTACAACATCTATTGGTAAGAACTTTTTATTCAAAATCTTCTTGTAGCAATTTAATACTTAAGGCATTCTGTACGCAAAGCACTATGCAAAGTTAGCTTATTCTTTTTACCTCCCTCTCCTCCACCATCACTATTTATTTGTTTTTTCTAATTATGCATTAAAAATTCATAAAGGTTACTTATGTTGTCAAGTCAAGCACTCTAGAGTTAAGAAATACATGGGAAACCTGAATTCTGGCAACCTTAATTTAACCCCTTTGTGCGTATGCATTATAATACAGGCTTTAATTACATGGTCGCATGCTATTTTTTCTATGCAGAACCTTTGTCCTATTCAGTCCACAAAGTAATTTGATGGTGCTAGTATGTGGGATTGAGGGTCAAACTCAATTGGTCTCTGGTCTCCTCTGATAAGTCTCCTTGCAGTTGACTTGTAGATGACTAGCTCTTCCCCTGTGTCCTCTTGTTCTCTATTCTGTCAGTTGCATTTTCTTTAATTTTCTCTCATCTTCTGTGACTTCTTTTGATTTACAGTTGCTCACTTTTGCTCTTCTCTTGTGGTTCCACTTCAGAAACTACGTGCCTCTGTTGGTGGCACTGTACATCTGGTTTACATACCATTGCATCTTAACTGAATGTCACAGAAGCAGAGAAATCTAGCTTTTGATACTTTTTTATCAAGCCTACAGCCTTGTAAATATGAAGGCAGATTTGCAATCCTACAACTTTATCCACCTACCCTCTTCTTCCTCTGCCCCAGCTTTCTTACTGGACTACAAGGCCTGCTTTCAGGTTGGAATTTACTGGGATAATTCTACTCTTCACTTGCATCATATATACTCTTTAATATGTGCTTAAGATTTTTCTTATTCCCTCTGCACATTTATGCATTTATACTTTTTTTGCAAACAAGGATTAGGTAAATGTGAAAGAGGTGGAGGAAAATAGAAAATCTTATACTAACCTTAACTTTTTAACCTATACTTAGCTTTTCTTCTTTTTTCTTTTTTTTAAAAAAACTATTGTATCTTTGAGATAAAATGATACTTAAGACAGCACTTGCAGTAGTATGACTGGTACATCATTCTAAACATGCAACATATATTGGTAACTGGTAGGCAGGGTAGGCAATGCCCGTCCTGGTTTTCATTGATCTATGCCTAGGGCCCTACCAAATTCGTGGTCCATTTTGGTGAATTTCATGATCATGGGATTTTAAAAATTTAACGACTTCAGCTATTTTAAATCTGAAATTTTATGATGTTGTAATTGTCAAGGTCCTGACCAAAAAAGGAGTTGTAGCGACTTCCTCACAAGGTGATTGTAGGGGGAGTTGCAGTACTGCTACTCTTACTTCTGAGCCACTGCAGGTGGCAGCGCTGCCTTCAGAGCTGGGTAGCTGGAGAGCACCAGCTGCTGGTCAGAAGCTCAGCTCTGAAGACAGAGCCGCCATCAGCAGCAGCACAGAAGTAAGGGTGGCATGGTATGGTATTGGCACCCTTACTTCTACGCTGCTGCTGCTGCTGCTGAGGGGCTGCCTTCAGAGCTGGGTGCCTGGCCAACAACCACTGCTCTCCGGCTGCCTAGCTCTGAAGGCAGCGCTGCTGCCTGCAGAAATAAGGGTGGCAATACTGCAACCCCCTCGAAATAACCTTGCGATCCCCCTGCCACTCCCTTTTGGGTTAGGACCACCAATTTGAGAAATGCTGGTCTCCCTGGTGAAATCTACATAGTATAGAGTAAAAGCACACAGAAGGCCAGGTTTCAGTCTGTGATGTGTTTATGGCCGTGAATTTCGTAGGGCCCTATCTATGCCTAAGTTCAGTGAGACAAAACTGGCAACAGAATGGGATAAAAAGATCTAAATGCTAAAACTCATTTGGTTAGTTGGCCTCTCCACTTTCAGATACCATTAGCCTCTGCAGAATATATAACGGAGCATTATAAGGTTTATTTTTTGTATTATGTTTTATAAAGGGTCTCAAGTATTCTTCTTTCATACACTGTATGTTTTACAGGAGAATTATGTATAATTATTGAATTATCTTCTTAATTGTGCTTTTTAAGACCTTAGAAGTTGAGTCCACCTTAATCTGTGTGTAGATAAATTACCTTTATTTTACAGAAAATACAAAAGTATATTTTTGCACAACACCGATGGTACAAGCTGCCTGCTTGTAATGGATGTTTGAGCAGTTATTGCTGTTCGGAGCTGACGTAAAGGAAATTAATTCTATAATACAATATTTAATTTATAATACTAGAACATCAGTTACGTTTAAAACATCACATGAATAAAAGCATTTGGGAATTCAATAACTCCATGCTCCTTGGAATTTCCATGAATCAGGATGCTTTTTCTTGCCTTTTTAGGTAGAATTTTGAAATTACTCCTATTTATGATTGGATCAACTTCATGTAAAAAGCTTTTCTTGTTCACTTTAGGAAGCAAAAATTGAACCAGAAGAATTTACAAAAAAGCTGTATGTTGAACTCAAGTCTTCTCCACAACCATATCTAGTTCCTTTCCTCAAGGTAAGCTTGTGTGGTGCTTCTGAAGTTTATAGTGTACACTCTTTAAAGAATAGGTTTGTCATACAATATTAGGAGCTAATTTCAAACCCACGTTGCAAAACACTATCAAATCAAACTTGAGAAAAAGATAGTTAGCAGGAAATATACCACGATGTTGTCACTGTTAACCACTTGGTTGCTAATGCCCTTCTTTTGATTTACATCCCACTTCCAACAACACACTGTGAACTATCGTTTTTCCTCCATTGACCCAACCAACTTTTAGTGTTTGGTTGACAACTTACACTTGGGTTTTTTTTGTTTGGTTTTATAAAACCAAAGATCAATAGAGAGCTTTCAAAAATGAAAACAGGTCTAATAAAAAGTTAGTTGTCTAGTATTGTAGGACTTGAAATCCATGGCAGTGCTAAGAACCTGATAGTGAAATGAAGTCAGTTACTTCTGCTTCATTGTCTGAGCAGAGAGAAATGCAAAAAAACCTGAGCACAAATAGTTACAAATCAGATGAATTTGTAAAATCCTTTCACTGTTAATCTAAAGTGATGATAATAGAGCAAATTTTGTTTATAAAACTTTTTTAAAGTTGCCGTCTTATGTGTAGGGACTAGAGGACTAGTGTTTGAAAGTCTGTTTATGAAATAGCGGTGACTTTGCAGCTATAAAAAGAGTAAGCTACTTTTGTCCCTGCACACAGCTCCCACTATCTTACTGCTGTCAGGTAGAGGAATCTCTATTATAAATGAGTATCAGTAAAGTAAAGAAGCTGCAGAATCAAATTTCAGTGAAGGACACAAGTTTTGTATTAAAGAAGCCACAATGAAAATATACAAACTTTCCGTTCACTTATCAAAGTGCTTGCAGATCCAGTTTCCAGAGAGTGCAACAATAATACTTGTAGCCAAGAAATCTAACTTGTATAAAATATACCCCCTTCTTACAGCAGTAACTTAGATCTTCCCAGAATTTATGCTTTCACTGATAAAATTGTAGAATCTGTTCTTATTATACTTGGCAGTAATTCTTGGAGAATCCTATTGCAACTGTTCAAAACTTAATATTCAGTCAAATATAGTGAGCATTGTAATCAGCTCATTGTAGAGCTGAATAAAGCCATGTATTTATTTATTTCTGATGGAAAAAGAATAAAGATACTGTCATAATATATGAAATAAATATATCCTCACTTTAGGTGCTATCCATAGTTAAACTAAGTAAAAACCAGTTTTTAAACTATTGCACCAGGAACTGACTGACCAGGGTACTACAACCTAGGAAAAAACGTCCAGGACAACTGTAACCCCATTCAGCCAATTTGATCGAAAGCCCAATTGCTAATTTTTTATTAGCAGTGAATCATGTTCTCCCAAAGGGTTCATTCTATTATAAGGCAAAGATCTGACTTAGGTACTAAATCCAGTGAACACCTGCACCACTCATGAAAGCAGTTGTGTATCTCTGTGTACAGCTGTACACAGAGGCACTTAGGTCCAAATCTATTGTGTGCATGAGACTTCACAGAAATGTACCTGTCTACATAGTACAGACAAAGTACAGAGCAAAGACATCAAAACCTAGGGGAAAATAGCAAAGTGGCAGAATTGGGTTAGAGGGAATCTGAGGATTGCCAGCTGTTTATCCTGCATATTGTACTACTTTGGTTGCTGGTAATTTATCAAATATTGAGCAATACATTTTTTTTTCAGTGGCAACCCTTGAGCTCCTTGTCATAAGCTTGCCTATTTCAGCCTGGAGTCAGTCAGTACTACTGTACTCTACAGTGCTTATTGCAAAACTTAGCATTTGTGAGCTCTCAGTAATATAATCTGTCATTCTCATTTTTTCTTGAGTTTTTTATAACTTTTGCAAAGGCATTTAGGCAGAATAAAGGCTTTCTGCAGTGAGTTTGCAGTGGGGTTGTAGCTTGTCCCATTACAGTAAAATATGCTATTACACCTATCAGGATGGCCTCCACACTGTGAACTCTAGGGTACAGATGTGGGGACTCACATGAAAAGACCCCCTAAGCTTATTTTACCAGCTTAGGTTAAGACTTCCCCAAGACACAAATTTCTCCTTTTTCTGGAACAGTGTGCTGCTACCACCAAGCGTACCCCAAGAACTAGGGGCAGGGCCACTTGGAGTGCCCCTCTTTGCGTGGATTCAAGCTGTTTCCAGTTTATCATCTCATTTTTCAGCTGCTACCTTTGTTGTGCTTTTCAGATACAAATCTAAGGTTTTAAAATTAGATTAGAAAGAGATCACAAAGTGTAAAGTATGCCATCACTCTTATATGAGTAACATACAAAAATGTCTTCATTGCTAATCTGTGTTACTGTTCAGTGCAGATAGCAGCAACACTGGTTAGGATAATGGTTTGTTCTCAGATCAGTGATGGTGGATGGGAGTTGCTGCATTAACTTTTGCCTACAACTGTGGTCTCAAGCATGGGAAAACATGGGATTTTTTAAAATGTATGTTAAACACATACAGTGAAAAATCAGAGAATTCTTAACTTGTTTTGAAAGATGTACAGTAGACTCTAGATTATCCAGGATGATAGGGAAAAAATTAATCCTGGTTAATAAAATCCTGGATAATCACCATCCATAGGAAATATGGGGTGAGGGGGTTGGTTCACCAGCCACCCTGCGCCGGGGGGAGGGAGTGTTGGTTCACTGGTTCCCTGTGCCCTGATGGGGTCTTTTTTTTGTGTGCTTGGGGCAGCAACAAAGCCAGAGCCGGCCCTGTGAGTTATGCATTTTTTTTTATATCCTGGTTAATCTACTTTCTAGTTAACCCAGTCCTGGATAATCAAGAATCTACTGTAACTAGTTATCCAAACAACCTTAACTTTACCCTGTCTACCCACAATGCGTCTGGCATATGGGCTAGCTACATTTTTTTCAGCTCAAGTCTTCACGAAGTCCACAGCTGTAGTGTCTCTAAATCTCAGTATAATTTAACTTTGACTTCTGCAAGTTTTACGTATATTTTTTTAAACTATATAGACTGAAAGATGGGAGTGTCTTCCCGTAGCTATTAATATTCAATTCACTTTGTTTTAAGAATTATTGCGGGGTTTAAGTAATCAATGAAGAAAACTGTATAGGTCTTTTGGATTATAAGAATGGCCATATTGGGTCAGACCAGCCCAGTATCTTGTCTTCCAACAGTGGCAATGCCAGGTGCCCCAGAAGGAAGAACAGAACAGGTAATCATCAAGTGATCCATTCCTTGTCACCCATTCCTAGTTTCTGGAAAACAGAGGCTAGGGACACCAGCCCTGCCCATCCTGGTTAATAGCCATTGATGGACCCATCTTCCATGAATCTATCTAGTTCTTTTTTTGAACCCTGTTATAGTTTTGGCCTCCACAACATCCTCTAAAAGAGTTCTACAGGGTGACTGTGTTGTGTGAAAAAATACTTTTTGTGTTAAACCTGCTATATATAGCTATAGATAGAGGGCAATCGCATCTGCACACAGTATTCAAGGTGTGAGCACGCCGTGGGTTTATGTAGAGGCAATACATTTTCTGTCTTACTATCTATACCTTTCGTAATGATTCTCAACATTCTGTTTGCTTTTTTGACTGCCGCTCCACATTGAGTGGATGTTTTCATAGAACTATAATGACTCCAAGATCTTTCTTGAATGGTAACAGCTCATTTAGACCCCATCATTTTATTTGTGTAATTGGGATTGTTTTCCAAGGTGCATTACTTTGCATTTATCAGCATTGAATTTCATCTGCAATTTTGTTGCCCAGTCACCCAGTTTTGAGAAATCCTCTTGTAGCTCTTTGCAGTCTGCCTGGGACTTAACTATTACAATTTTGTATCATCTGCAAATTTTTGTCACCTCACTGTTTACCCCTTTTTCCAGGTCATTTATGAATATACTGAATAGGACTGGGATGAGTACAAACCCCTGTGGGACACCACTATTTACTCTCTCCACTGTGAAAACTGACCACTTATTCCTACCTTTTGTTTCCTATCTTTTAACCTGATCCATGAGAGGACCTTCTCTCTCAACCCATGACAGCTTACTTTACTTAAAAGCCTTTGAGGGACCTTGTCAAAATCTTTCTGAAAATCTAAATACACTATATGCACTAGATCACCCTTGTTCACATGCTTGTTGACCCCCTCAGTGGATTCTAGTAGATTGGTGAGACATGATTTCCCTTTACAAAAACCATGTTGACTCTTCTCCAACAAATTATGTTCATCTATGTGTCTGATGGTTTTGTTCTTTATATAGTTTCAAGCAGTTTGCCCAGTACTAAAGTCAGGCTTACCAGCCTGTAATTGCCAGGGTCACGTCTAGGGCTCTTTTTAAAAATTGGCATCATATTCGCTATACTCCAGTCATTTGTTACAGAAGCTGATTTAAATGATAGGTTAAAGACTACAGTTAGTAGTTCTGCAATTTCGCATTTGAGTTCCTTCAGAACTCTTGGGTGAATACCATCTGGTCCTGGTGACTTATTACTGTTTAGTTTATTGGTTTGTTCCAAAACCTCCTCAAATGACACCTCAATATGGGACAGTTCCTCAAATTTGTCACCTAAAAAGAATGGCTCAGGTTTGGAAATCTCCCTCACATTCTCACCGTGTATAATGATGAAAAGAATTCATTTAGTTTCTCTGCAATGACCTTATCATCCTTGAGTGCTCCTTGAGCATCCTAATCGTCCAGTGGCCCAGCTGGTTGTTTACCAGATTTCCTGCTTCTGAGGTACTTTTTTTAAAAAATTGCTGTTACTTTTTGAGTCCTTGGCTAGCTGTACTTCAAATTTTTTTTGGCCTTTCTAATTATATTTGTACACTTCATTTGCCAAAGTTTATGCTCCTTTCTATTTTCCTAGCCACTGAAACCTCAAGCAGGGAAGAGCAACAAAAATAAGGTCTAGAAAACATGACCTATGTGGGAAGATTGAAAAAGTTGGGTTTGTTTAGTCTGGAAAAGAGAAGACATATGTTTTCAAGACATATGTTTCCATGAAAGGTGGTTACAAGGAGGCGGGAGAAAAATTATTGTTCTTAACCTCTGAGGCTAGGACAAGAAGCAATGGGCTTAAATTGCAGCAAGGACAGTTTAGGTTGGACATTAGGAAAAACTTCCTAGCTATCAGAGTGGTTAAGCACTGGAATAAATTGCCTAGAGAGGTTGTGGAATCTCCATCATTGGGGATTAAGAGCAGGTTGGACAAACATCTGTCAGGGATGGTCTAGATAATACATAGTCCCAGGGTGACCAGATAGCAAGTGTAAAAAATAGGGACAGGGGCTGAGGGATAATAGGTGCCTATATAAGAAAAAGCCCCCAAAATCTAGACTGTCTCTATAAAATTGGGACATCTGGTCACTCTACTTAGTCCTGTACTGAGTGCAGGGGACTGGACTAGATGACCTCTTGAGGTCCCGTCCAGTTCTATGATTGTAGCTACCAAAAGGTGAAAAGTAGCCAGACATCTCAAATTGTTAGCCTAATCCTCTTGTTACAGTTAGGACTTACCTATACTTAATTTGCAAATTACCCTACAATATGCTTACAATATACTAACATAATTAAAGTAGCAACCTCCCCTAGTGTGGATGCAGTTGTACTATAGTGCTTATACCTCTATAACCCCCTAGCTCCCTCAACTGGAAAAAGTTAGAACGTATAAGGCACCTTTATACAGATGCAATTGCATCTACACTAGTGCTTTTGCCAGTGTAACAATGTTGGTAAAAAAATCAAACCCCTAACTAATCTAAGTAATGTCAGTAAAACTTAAGTGTAGACAAGGCCTTAGACTCTCACAATGAGCAAGGCTATGCCTTATGATGGGAAGCAAAGCAAATAAACATAAGTTGCTAAATATACTAGCTGAAGAAAGAAATCATTGAAATATTAAACCTTATTATATGGTAATCGTTCTAACTAATAGTAATGCCCCCTTGTATGTTAATTGCACATGCCACTTAAGTGAATGCTTCACAACTTTTTTGTAAAGGAAAAATGATTTGCAAGTAGAATAGAGCAAGAACTTGAATACTTTAAATGATGAAGCTCACTTATGTGAGAGAGTGGAAGCATATATTAAAATTTGCATAATTAAGTGATCCCTTAGAAAGAGAAACTTCCACTGGCTGCTTTCTTTGAAGTTCTCATTAAGCTTGAGACATTTACTAAGAAGATTTATCAGAATCTAATTTAGAAAATTTGAACCAAATACACCAGCCAACAAAGCAGATAATGCATTATTCAGACTTAAAATTAAATATGTGTAACTCTAGTAATAAGTAAGCTAAGTTGTTGTTGTTTTTTTTTGTTTTGTTTTGCCTGCTAATTTTGGGGAATAAAGAATAGTAGGGCTGTTCCCTTCCAGGATGAAGTTAACACTTTATTGTACCCCAAAATTTTATAACTGATTAAAATGTTCTATAAATGACACTTCATATATGAAAAATATCAGAATTGGACCAAATGGGCATATTTCACTATAGGAAGTGTAAAAGTGAATGCGGGTGAATTTCCAGGTGAATCTTAGACTGTCAGAATTTTGCTTCTGTATAAGATATTTAATAGAATAAACACAATGCCATGAATAATCTGCTGTTTTTTAAACAAAAATCAAAACCAGTGTAATTATATTATTCTCATTGTGAAACATGGACTGCAGCCTAGTTACTAAATGAAAGGTAACTAATTAAAAGGAAACTTTAATTGAATATCAGATGGGCTTTATTCCATGGAGGGAAGCAGTGGATAACTTCTGACTATTGCACATTATACACTAGTAATTATTGCATTTTGCATGCCGTTTTGTTGTTTTGACAGCAGTTGTATGCAATTCTGAATAAAAAACTTATTGTCTTCCTCATGAATCAAGATGAACTTTGAAAAATCACTTGAAAAGTAATGTAGTTCTTAACCTTGCAAAAGGTATTCACATTGCTGCTGCTCTTTCTCCTTTTCTAGAAAAGCATGCTTGCCTTAAGGCAGCTAATGCCCGATGCCCAGAGTTTTATCCAGCAGTGTATTCAGCAGCAGGCTACCACCCAAGCAGCTGTTTCTGCTAGTACCTTTGCAACACCAACTTCCTCCAAAGTCATGACCACCTCAGCTCTGGCAACAACCTCTCTTCAGCCCATAAAACCAGTCTCTGCTTCTGCAGTGGTCACATGCTCTCAGATTGTAAAACCAGTCTCCTCCACAACAGTGACAGCAGCAGCAGCCTCCCTCCAGATTGTGAAACCAGTGACAACCCCTCTTCAACCTGCAAATCCAGTCCCCACGTCTGCAGTGGCGACAACCTCTCTCCAAGCTGTGAAACCTGTCTTTGCAACTGCAGTGGCGACCACGACAGCCCCTCTTCAGCCTGTGAAATCAGTTATTGGGACACCTATCAATATTAAAATTACACAGCCCAGCTCTGTTGTGACACAGTCAGCCCATGCTCAACAGGCAGTTAGAGTGAAACAGCTGGTGAGATTAAACTTCTCTGCCTTTATCTTCAGATCTAAGATTGTGCTTTATGATCTAAAGTTGTATAAATGTTTAGATAAGTGTGTTCTGCCATGAGTTATTGGGCTACTTCAGATTTCCCTGAGGCATTGTTCTGTTATGCTGGATAAATTAAATATATTACCTCTGAGCATTATGGTTTGCAGCTGTTTTAACATGTGAGGGAGAGCAAGTGTAGTGATGAAGACACCTTACTGCTAATTAACGTTCTAGTTCATAAATCTGGATGTTGTCGAGTAGTTGTAGTGAACATGAATTTCATTCTGAGTTGAGTGAGTGTTTTGGAATCTGATCTTGCAAGGTATGCTATTTGCCCCAACTAGAGTTGAGGGGGTGAGTCTCAGCTCATGACATCTAATGCTGTCATGGTTATTCCACAGCAAAAATAGGGAGAATTTTTTCTTTAGCATGGGGAAAAAAAAAGCTAGTGTAGGTCTAGCTGAGCGCTCTAAGTGTTCTGCCGAAGATCTCAATCCTCTAGCAGAGACAGTCTAGAGATGAGGGGGTCCTGTCTCCATAACATTAAAGCTTCTGTCCTGGGTTTTTATCCTAGGAGTACTGATACTGTGGATTGTAGTGAGGATTCCTGTTCATGGGGGATTGAACTGAAATCTGTAAACTAACTCGCTTTGAAGCTGTGGCTTTTTAGTAAGCTCCTGTCTCAGGGGTTTTTATGTTCTAAAAGAAACTCAACTAATTATTAGACTGACCAAAGAATAACGTTTAAAGAGAGAGTTTCTCTTTATCTGAGTTTCTTGTCCAGCCCTGGGTCTTCAATGATGTGTGTGTTTGGGTTTTTTGGTTATTTTTAGAGCCATGGACATAAACTAGCCAGTGTGATATCGTTTGAGAAGCTCCCAATATTAAGTTTTTCTCAAGAATCTTAACTAAGGAGAAGCCTAAGAAAAATGCGTAACAGGTAGCCTAGATGATTTTGAGACCAATTTGGCTAATTATTTAGGGTACTCACCTGAGAGAGATGAGACACCCAGGTGCAGTTCCTCCCTCTACTTTGTGGCACAGGGATATGAACTTGTCTCCCTCCCTTCCTGGCGAGTGCCCTAACCACGGGGCTACAATGTATTTGGAAGGGATGGGGACTCAGTCTCTCTTCTTATGAACTAAATATTTATTGGAAAAAGGAATTGAACTTGGGTTTCCTATTTCCAGATGAGTGCCTTAACCAGTGTATAGTCATTCTTCAGTCTCTCTCAATTCATTCACTGAGTTATCGTAACAGCCATCTGAGGAGATATCATCCTCGTTTTAATCACTGGCAGTTGGTGGGAGCAGGGGCGTCACGCCCAGAAATTAAACTGTTTGCCCAGTCCAGCAGGGAATTGCATTACATCCAGCACACTGGCTGTGTCAGTGCTCAGACTTCTGGACTCTGGCTATTTAAAAGGTCTGGCCCTTCCTGAGAGAGGTGAATGGGCGAAGTTAGCATATTGCTTTTTAACTTGGCCATTTTAAATAACTTCTACTTTGGGGCTAAGCTGTTTATGAAATATGACACTTATACTCCCCCCCTTTATTCCCCGCGGAGTAGAACCAGGCCTCCCCTGCATGGATAAAATGGAATTCCCAAAAAATAAGTTATGAAAAAAATTAACCAATTTCACAAGGTTCTGTTTATATCCTAGCTTTTCTGCCTGCTTTTTCAGCCTCTGTGCTGCTGCTGGCTGCCATTTTGCTGACCAAGCACAATGGAACACAGCCCCTTTAGCATGTGTGAGGGCCTGAAAGACATGGAGATTCAGCTTCTTACGCAGCTAGTGTATTTTTGCAGTCCTTCCAGCAGGGTATCTTTTCTGAAGTTTGTCAATAACACCACTTAACTGGCTGGCAGAGTTGTTACCCGCTCTTCCTCTCCACCTCAGACATCCCAGCACCCCAAGCCCTGAGAGCAGGAGACAGGGTGTAGAGCTGTCTTTCTACTGCCAGCGCATCCTTTATACTTCTGGCTGGGAGCAGAGGAGATGCCCTAAAAGTGCGGGGAGGGGTGCACAGGTACCTGAACCGAGGCCCTGCCCTCCCTTTCATGCCTCCTCTTTCCCCCAAGGCCCCCTGCCCCGCTCGCTCCCCGTCCCCCCTCCCCGCGTTGCTCGTCCTTGCAGCCAGTAAAAAGTGGGAGAGCCATGGCCTCCTGGGACCCCTGCTTCTGGTGAATTGGTCGATTCATTTCTGTTCTTCTGCCATATCCCTCTCTTGACATCAGCTTATTTAGATGCAATATCACCCTTCTGATTCACAGGCTTTTTCTGAAGGAAAGGCTTTTTTACCCCATTTTTTGTCTTCCTATCCACTCCTCCTTATGTGCCAGGTTGGGAGGGCTTGAGAGCCCACTCTTCTGTCTGAGCTCCAATGTCCACCTTGCTTTTTTTAGTGCACTAGCTCTGGTCCTGCTAGCATGAGTCAGTCTGCCTGTACTGGGACCCTCGCTCTGTTTGTGTCTTGTACTTGGTCTTATTTGCTTTTTCTTTTTTTCTTAAATCACTTCTATTCCATATCATCTGCAAAGATCTGGATTAGAAGTTACAAGCCAGATTCCACTGGCAAGGAATATCTAATAGAGTAACTAATAAAACTTCTGCTTGCTTATGTCAAACTTCATCAGCTGCTCTGAGTGAGAGCAAAAAAAATGATGCGTCTGGAAAGCATTCGTATGTGGCTTAGAAAATTCAAGTCTCATGTAGGTGCTATTGTTAAAGTAGCATCGAAATCACGTTAACCGGGTTTTATTTAAATACGTGTCTAACAAAAATGCCCCTGAAAAGAGAACCAAAACAATCTATTTGAACATAAGAATTGCCATACTGGGTCAGACCAATTTGGTACAGCACAACTCTTGTTTACCATTATTGCTGCAGCACTCAGAAGAGGTGCTTATGATTTTCTGCTCTTATGATTTTCTGTATCTTTTGTATAAACTTCAGTGCAAAGTGTTGCTGGATAGTATTTGTCAGTCACAGCAGAAATATAGACTTGAGAGGCCCTCTAATATACCAAAATATGTATTAAAAACTAATTTATGCAGGAAAAATGCATTGTTTTCAAATTTCTTCTGTACTAATACTTCTGTAGATGCATCTAGTCTTCAGCTATCTATATGTACAAAGAGAATTTAAGAGTTAGTTATGAAACATTGTCACTGAATTAAATGCTGGCGCTTTTTTTAATTGTGTGTGATAGGTTGAATCCATATAGCATCAAGTTCAATCTTCTATTGATAGCCCTTAATGCCAATTTTATTTATTAGAGTTAAGACCATTTGTGCAGTAAATTACAGGAACTCCTCACTTAGTCATCCCGGTTAACATTGTTTCATTGTTACATTGCTGATCAAGTAGGGAACATGCTCATTTAAAGTTGTGCAATGCTCCCTTCTAACGTCGTTTGGCAGCCACTTGCTTTGTTCACTGCTTGCAGGAAGAGCAGCCCGTTGCAGCTAGCTGATGGGGACCTGGAACCAGAGTGGACTGGCAGCCCTCCTATCAGCTTCCCACTCTCTTCAATTCCCTGTTTAGCAGCTGCCCAGCAGGCTATCAATTGTCAGCAGTTCAGCTGTCCCTCCCCCACTGCCATGTGCTGCTCCTGCCCTCTGCCTTGGAGCTGCTTCCCAAGACTCCTGCTTGCTGTGTGGGGGGTGGGGGAGAGTTAAAGAGGGGGCTAATATCAGGGTGTCCCCCTGCTCCTGCACCCTGCTTATCCCATCTTCCATAGAGCAGGGGGGAGACACAGAGGGAGCTGTCTGCAAGCTCTCTAGTTTTCTGCAAGCTGATTTAATTTGCAAGGCAGTGTACTTAAGAGTCTGCATACTTAAAGGGGAATCTCTATCTCACAGAGTGTGTGTCTCCATCTCTGTCTGCCTCCGTCCTTTTCTGCTGCAGAGTGAGAGAGTTAACCCTTGAGAGCTCACTCTGTTGCTAGTTCATTTAGCACAGCGGTTCTCAAACGGGGGGTCGCAGGCCTATTCCAGCGGGGTTGCGAGCCTCCGCCACCATTGAGAAACCACCTAATGGAACGGTTCCACTTTAGGTGGCAGGGCAGTGGAAATACCATGCCTGTCTGTCTTCCAAGCGATAGGTTTCCGATTTTGGCGGCATTTCAGCGGATGCGAATGGTATGCCCGCTGAAGTGCTGCTGAAAGCACGACATTTGAATTCAGCGGCATTTCGGCAGACATACATGGGTCACAAAAGGAAGCTGACTGGAAAAAAAGGCTCGCATAAGCAGTAAGTCTGAGAACCACTGATTTAGCAGTAAGTCATTCTCTGGAAAATATCCCACCCTCTGACTCCTCCACCTCAACCAAGCTTCACAATCATTACTGTGGACCAGTATTAAATTGTTTGTTTAAAACTTATATTGTGTGTGTATGTGTATAATATATAGACTGACATCATATATAGTCTCTGTGTGTGTGTGTGTGTGTGTGTGTGTGTGTGTGTATATATTAATATAATATAATCTACCTAGAGATAGATATAATATAGACTAGAGAGAGAGATATAATGTCTGTGTGTCTCTCTCTCTCGACTATAGAGAGAGAGAGGTTCCAGGGAAATGTTTTTCACCAGACAAGACTGTGTATATAAGTCTTTTGTCTGGTGAAAAAAATTTCCCTGGAACCTAACCCCCTTATTTACATTAATTCTTATGGGGAAATTGAATTTGCTTAATGTCATTTCACTTAGTCTCATTTTTAAGGAACATAACTACGTTAATTGAGGAATTCCTGTATATGGTATTAGGAGACTATTCTGATACAGCAACTGGAAATAGTCAAGATGACTAGGGGTGAGATGTCTGTTGTCCAAACAATTTTAACACACCACACAAGTCAGTGTTGCTAACTACAAATTTGAACAACTGGTAGGTTTACTTGTCCTGTCAAGACAAAGTATATTTGAAGTTTCATGAGCATGATATATTTCTTAAAGTGAAAGCTGGACATGCATGCATGTCCTCCAGCAGTTTTGGTTGAATGAGCATGTTGATAGGATTCATGTCTCTCTATATTTAGCTCTTTCCATGTTTGATATTGGGTATACTGTTTTCAGGTAGTCCAGCAGCAATCAGGAAGCATTGTTAAACAAGTGGCCACGCTTCCACAAACAGCAACAGTGACTTTCCAGAAACCTGGCGAAAAAAAGATGCCATTAAACGCACTAATTCAGACTAACCAGTTTCCTGCAGGTAGGGCTGGACTTCTATATTTTGGGCTTTGTTTTGTTTTATTTTAAACAGGGAGGTGGGAAAGTGCTTCATTGTAACGTTAGATATTGTGGCAGAATGACACTGAAGGGACAAGGGAAATGTATTCAAACCAGTCAGTTATGATAAAATTATATGGCTGTCTTTGGAAGTTGCTTGGAATTGTATTCCCACAGAGCCTTGGGAGTACTCTATCCATCACCTTGCCTGTTGAAAAAACATTTCATGTAAAAGATAAGTAGTTTTACTATTTTGAGTACTCTGAAGTATGCTCATTCCAGCAAATTGATGCTGTTTCTATAAACTCTGGTTTTGGCACTTCATGATATTAAGTGAGACTGCTACAGGTACATGTTAATTTAACATAATTTTAGTAAATTTTGGTTTCAGTTTTGTCTTGGCTAGCTCATTCGGGCAGTGGGATACGTGACCTGCGTAGGTTAGCAATAAGATGATGAAACACTGTTTCATTAAGAGGAAAAAAATATTTTGTTAGCTTTGGAAAATATGAAGAATATAGTACTTTTGAGTGTCTGGTTTCCAAATGGATATAATTGGTTCTTCAGCCTGCAACAAAGACTTTTGTTTATAAGCAGTCATCTTTCTTGGATTTTCTTTTTCATTGTAGCATGTTGATTCTTTTTTAGGTTCTTTTCTGAAACAAATTACACTGCCAGGAAACAAAATTCTGTCGCTTCAAGCATCTCCTGTTCAGAAAAATAAAATAAAAGAGAATGGAACAACATCCTTCAGGTAAAAATAAACGAAGTTTAAAGTTTGTGTGGCTGTAGGAAACAAGACTTCAACAAAAGGAACAGACAGCAGTATAGATATGAGGAATGATGTCTCAATGAATAATTTAGAGATTTCTGATGGATCTCTTAATGATGCAATTGGGGGAAGAACCTAAAAATTTGACTTGAAAATTGAGAGACTTGGATTAATTGTATGGGAATTGTACAGTTGGGCTGGCTTTTTATCAGCATTCTATTTACCACAGTGCTGGCCTTATAACTTTTTGTGTATTAATGATGATGCTTTTATAGTGAGGAGGCATGTCAGTGCTTTGCCCTATACTCAGCATTAAGTAGCGTATCGTACTGTTATATTTTATCAGAAACCCTAGTTGGGGTTAAACTAAAAATTTCTGCTCAGTCCAAACAGCTAGATACCATTGAACTGTAATGTGGGCTGTACTGGTAAAAGCTGGGAGCTTTTACGGTATCTTTTATTACCTCCTCTTAGATATTTGCTCTTTTTAGGCAGAGGTAAAAGTCTCTGGCTAAAGCTGTAGTGGCTTGCAAAATACCTGGCCCTTTAGAGCACTAGATTTCTTAAAGATTTTAATCCCAGTAACTCATTAAATTTCAGAACTACAAAATTAGTTTTCATCTTGAAAGATGCACGTTGGAACAGAGGTGGAGACTACCAAAAGCAGTTCCACTTCCGATTTAAATTAGGCTTGACCCTAGGGGCTTCAGAGGGCTTCCTATGCTGCCATTTGTGCCCTCTCAATTATTGCAAGTGCCATGGGGAGGCTGTGGGCTCTGGCTGATCAGAGCAGAGACCCATGGCTAGGATTGTCCTCTCCCCTGCTGGGACCCTTCAGCCTTGCCTGCATCTTGTGCCTGCAGGGATCAGATATCACCAGCCTGGTGGCAGCGAAGGGACAGTCCCGCTCCCTCCCTCCCATGACAGCAGGTCTGCAGCGTACTCCCCAAGCTGCCATTAGAGCCATTCTGTGTCAAAATGGCCTCCTCCATGGCCAAGGGTCTCTGCTCTATTATCCAAACACCTTCCTTGTTCCATGTGCTGGGGATACAGATAACGTGGAGCTTTACATAATAGGATTTCAGAAAATTGTAAGTATACGGTGGATGCCAATGGCCCGTGTTTTTACAATAGATGCCATGGAACAATTGAGTGCCCTGGAACTACTGCACACATTTTTCAAGAAAACACCTCAGAAATATTTCTTTACCAATTGAAATCATGTCCAATTCTAATGTTGGCACTTCCCTTTTCTTTTTTTTTTCCTATTACTTTATCATCCTTTTTTCTGTATAAAGCTCTTACAGAATTGAAAAATATATATAATATAGATGGCTTTGCACAGATTTTTTTTAACTATATTAACCATAGACCACTTCAGAAATAGGCAGTCCTCCCCCAGTAATTAAGACGTGAAAAGATAGGCCTTACCTCTTGTCTGAAAGGCTAACAAATTTGGGCCCTATCAGACAAAGGGTAAGAGAAAGAAACCACTGGTGAGGGGTCTTCAGAGAATGCATTGCTGGTAGCTGTTTACATCTGTTGGTGGTCTCACTCTGACATCTGAGTGCTGGTTGAAAGAGTTGCTCACTCTTCAGGTTCTTTCATTTTCTCTACCAAGCTTATCAGTCCCACTTTGATAGAATTTAAAGGCCATGTGCTCATTCCGATTAATAGCCCAGGGTCAATATATAATGTAGGATAGATTTAAGTGTTCCTTTCTAGTCTTCTCTTCTCCCTTCAGTAAAATGGAGTAAATAAAAGATTGAATAAGAGGAAAACAGACATAATCAAACACCAGAGGGTGCCAGAGACTCACTTTTCGTCTAATATATTCAAGTTCACATAGAGAAGTATATCTACATTGTGGGACTTTCATTCCCATTTAACAGATGTGAGAATCTCAGCTTCCAGTAGAGATAAGCTGAGAAGAGGGTATATGTGCCTTTTTTTGCCAATGTACTGGTAGATTGATAACATCTTTAGCCATGTCCTTCTCTCTGGTAAAAGGACTGTTTTTCAGGGATTCAACACAATACCTAGTATAAAAGTAGTAAAAGAAATTACTGTGGGAAAGTATTACTGTTGTGTATATATAGATGTTGTCATGCAAGTCCTCCAGTATGGCCACTACACTGAATAACTTGAAAATACATCAGGTGATGGCCAGAATCTACCTTCTGTTAACTATATTGTCTGAGTGCCTTTAACTTTCCACTGGAGTTCATTACATAGTGTCCTACTTGGAATAAATTAATTGAATATATCAAAGAAACTAGTAATTGGCAGGACTATTTAGAGAAATGGATTTTTGCAGGTTGAAATTGATACATTAGTAGAACTACACTACATGAGGAAAAGCATGTTATCATTTAGCCACATATTCTGTCAGTCCCTTACTTGAGCACTAGACTACAAGTTAGATAAGAGAGAGTCATTTGGACTAGGTAGTATGAAATGCTACCGGACATGCAGGTTTTTCTTTAGAACCCATCTTTGAAGGATCTAAGCACCAAATTTTAGCATGAACTTCTGTTAAGTCCTCTGGTGGCTTAGTGTGTATACTGTATTAATAGAGGTACACTGACTACATAACCCCCTTTACAGGCTGATCCATGGTGGTAGCTGTAATTATACCACAGTGGGATCACAGCAGCCAAAGATTCTGTGGTCATTAGGAAGAGGGGAATTGGAGTGTGCTTGTGAAGATCAATTAGCACTCAATTACCAGGCATTGAAGGTCTAATTTGCACATTTCCAGAAAGATTAAGATTTCTGTTCTGCTAATACATTATGAATACACTCTTGAAATTGCTCAATAGCTAGTGGTGAATAATAGAAGGAGGAAACAGTGGTGACTTGAGTTTTAAATCATCACTGGTCACTAACTGTTCTGATAATCGTGGCTTTTAGCCCTTTTCATAATACATTGAATTGGGGTACAAGTCTGGCAGCCGCTTAAGCATAAATTAAGTTTGTTTGAGTATCTGTTAGCCTCCTTTTTCCTAAACAATTTATGTAGAAACTGCCTAGTTGGGAAAAGTAGACAAATGAAAAGGGGCAGAAACTGCATTGACTACTGAAGATACAGTAGAACCTCAGAGTTATGAACTGACCGGTCAACCACAGACCTCATTTGAAATCTAAAGTATGCAATCAGGCAGCAGCAGAGATGAAATAGCAAATATAGTACAATACCATGTAAAATGTAAACTAAAAAAAAGTTAATTTTTTTTGACAAGGTAAGGAAATTGTTTCTGTGCTTGTTTCATTTAAATTCAGATAGTTAAAAGCAGCATTTTTCTCTTACATATAAAGTTTCAAAGCTGTATTAAGTCAGTGTTCAGTTGTAAACTTTTGAAAGAACCATCAATAATGTTTTGTTCAGAGTTACGAACAACCTCCATTCCAAAGGTGTTCATAACTCTTAGATTCTCTTGTAGCAGACTGTTTGCCCACTGATGCATAGGGATGATTATATACAGACAGTTTACACTTTTATATTGCTGATCAGTTTTATACACAAGGCTCTTTCAGGATGTGATGGAAAGAACAAAGTAACAATCGGCTTTCTTTCTGGTAGAGATGAAGATGACATCAATGATGTGACATCTATGGCTGGGGTCAACCTAAGTGAAGAGAATGCATGCATCTTGGCAACAAATTCTGAAGTGGTTGGTACAGTGATCCGATCCTGTGCAGATGAGCCATTTCTCTCCTCAGAGGCTTTGCAAAAAAAGATCTTAGACATAGGTAAGACCGAAGTATCCGTAATTGACATTCTGGACTCGATGATTGCATTGAACAATTGTCACTCTTTAAAAAGATGAAATTACCAATACTGAGTTGTTAAATCTCTATTTAGTCTGGAAAACAAGACAAACATACTTCTTTATTTGAACTTCCAATCAGGAAATCTGTCCTAAATATTTTTGTGGGTCTTAAAAATAAAACTTTATAGGATAACTCAAAGAAAAAATGCTCCAACAGCAACAAAGGCATGAACAGAAACTGTGAATCTTTGCAATTATTAATGTAAACTGTAATAGGTACTGCACAGCATCAGTTACCCACAGGCATATTGGAACAGGGTGTTGGTTAGTCAGCTTTCTACCGATGCAACTTGTAACATAGGGAAGTATGAATAATTGCCTTCCTTCCTCCAACCCAGTGACAGCTCTCAAACTCTGAAATCTCACTATTAAATATGTATTTCTTATGTAAGTGTTACAGATTCTGCTCATATGATCAGAAGTAAACCATACAGGCCTATACATAGGAAACAGATCTGTTTAGTAGGAATGTAATATTCCAACATATTCCTTTTTCAGTGTCTTCAGGGCTCTTGATTATCTTGAAAGCTGTTTCAGGAGTAGCAATCTTGTTGGCATGCATTGATGCTAAAAACTACTGCTTTCCCTTGCGATCTCTTCTTCAGACCAGTTTTGCTTCAATGCCTACAAGAACTTAGCTCACATTTTAAAGAGCTGGGCTGAGGACAGTTGGGGCAAGACTGTATCTTAAGTATGTATTTTTATTTATGTGTTTATGAATACTCCCGTTGATCCCCATGGTAACTCGACCTGAAGTACATTGACTCCAGATACATTTTTCATGTAGCTGGAGTTGCGCAGGGTAGGTTCACTTACCGCGGTAGTGTACACATAGCCTAGCAGAGTGAAGTCCTAATCCTGATTGTCACTACTAGATGCTCTTATAAATTGATAAGAGGAATGTTTTATTTTAAAAAGCGGTTTCCTTGTTCCTTTTTTGCTGCTTAGTCACCACCTTTTCGGTGGCCTTAATAGAACGCTAAGGTTTTACAGTAAACACTGTCAGGAAATAACATACGTGTGTCCATACCTCTCATGTTTTACAGAAGTCCAATTACATGGTTATGCTATTTCTCAATGTAATCATACAATTTTTCTGTATGCTTAGTCATCTATGTAATATCTTCTTTTGATACTATGTGATACAGTTAGCCAGAATTCATGGAAGTGTTCTGTGTAAAGTACATTTAATGTGGAAATTCTGTTTACAAAAGAAAATAGAAAAACTAGCTGTTAACTAACTATAAAGGTTTGTTTTTAACCTGTCTCGTCCCTGAATTGTATATAAGGAAAGCAATGCTACTAATTGAAAAGAAAATATGTAATACATAGGTAGTGACAATTAAATAAGTATCTTGGAAGCAATGTTCCTATGAGTCAATAATGAGATATTGTCATGATGGTGCAGTAAAACAGGAAGGAACCTTTTTTCTATTTGAAACATAGTATTTTAATATCTTAAAGATCTGTTTTATTATGCAGGGTGTAGACAAAGGGGCACAGTTAAGGCTGAGTTTAAAACTTCGGTATTACCTGACCTTGAGTGTTTAACCATGCAATTTTAACATGATAGCTTTCCTTTATGGAATGTATCTCCTAGTTCATATTACACAATTCTAGGCTGGGAGGGCAAGGGAAATACAGCAAGCACTGCTAATTGGACTAGTCTAAAAAGTAAATAGAAAGCTAAAGAATAATTGTTTCAAGTGGCTTGTCATTTCAAACATTTCAGTGTATATTTTTCTCCTCAGTCTTCAGTAGGCTAGCTTTTGAAAGCTGTGTCAACTAAAATGATGTCCCAAAATAAGATACTGTCTAAAACTGGGCTCCTGTTAGTTACTAACTTACGATCAAAAATGTTCATGTAGTTTTACCTTGCGTATAACATCATCATAGGTCCTTTTTGAGTACATAAACAATAAGGACCTATATTATCTGGGTGCTACAGTGAAATGAAAATAAATAAAGGCATGCAAAACAGGTGATTATTTCAGAGTATGTGCTACATTCTTATTACTCACAAAAAAGTGAAGTGCTAAATATCTTATTACATTTTAAATAAATACTATTCTGTATTCTAAAGTGATGCAATCTTTATGTGCAGGGAGAGGGCAAGAAAATTAACTTTTGTCTTGACACTGATATAAACATTAGTTATCAGTAGCTAAACTGTGTTGTCTACTTAAAAATGTCAGGGTTGTCCACATACCTATGTGTAGCTGTGCTGATATGTTGCATCAGCCAAAGGAATACTTCTCTTTGGCTATCTGCAACTCTGAGAAGGTTTTGGAGGTAACACTTAGCCTTGGGTGTACGGCCCAAGCAGCTTTGCTCAACGCTGTCTCCCTTTTTGATAGCAGCTGTTGAAATATGGAGAGAGGCAGTAGGGCTCATCAGGGAACAGGGAGAGGAGTGGCAATCTGAGAGAACAGATCAGAGGTGATGGCATTTTGACCCCAGTTGGACTAATATGTTTCCCAAGTTACTACCTAAGGAGTCCTAGGTTAATTTGGTATATACTGTTTGGTCAGAGGTAGATGAGGAGGATCTTATGCCTGGAGTACATTGCAAAACAGATGATTGAAATAAATGTCATGAGTTGTTAACAAGCAATGTCTAACAGGGCAAAATGCAATTCTCTTTTTTTTTTTTTAATTACTGAAATTAACAGAATGTGGCACCAATTTCTACAGCTATTATTTTTTCCCCCCCAAACATACGGCTTGATTTGTGTTCTTATTAACTTTGTCCTATAAATGACCTTGCAAGGAGAATGATTCTAGAGGCTAAGTGAAACAATGTCTATATTTTCTGAAGCTCCAGGCTAAGTTTTATTAATGTAATGTCTAAGATCTTTGAAGTTGTGACTTTACCAGGAAAATCATAATCTCCAAACCTTTATTCGTAATGGGTATGACTTCCAGGGGGAACAGAATACCTGCTGTGCTAATTATTTCAATTATCAGCTACTCCTAAAACACGTAATGGATTTTCTCTGCTTCCACAGGTAAAAGGCATGACATTATGGAACCTAATTCTGATGTTGTGAATTTGATCTCCCATGCTACAGAGGAGAGATTACGAGGGCTCCTAGAAAAACTGACTGTAATTGCTCAACATCGAATGACAACTTATAAGGTAAAATATTATTAAGCAACTTTTGCATTAAAGTTTGTCGTCCTCTGTAGCCTTAAAGATAAAATTTCTTTCTATATAAACACACACATACTGTATATAAGTTTTTAATCTGGCCCAAGACTTTTTTTCAGGCTTGTTACTGTTAACGATGGCTTACAATTAATCCTGATGTTTCCCTTTTGACATCTTTGCTATGTGCACTAGAAGGTAAAATATGGGTAAACAAAAATGCCCCAGTTCAGACATTTCACAGGAATGGTAATTTTAATGTAAGGATCTTTCTCATGGCACTTAACCATTGTACCATTTCCAAAAATGAAATGTGTTTCACATGTCTACTTGGTCTGCATTGACTTCAGTAGCACTAACACTTGCACAGCCGTAAAGCAGGGTTGAATTGGCCTGTAGAACTTTCATTGCTGGTTTCGATGTATGAGCTTGAAAGAACAGAGGTTGACTTTCTGATCTCTGCTTGTTTGAAGAGCTGGCAGTTACTTGTAAATTGAACTTACTCCACAAGGAAGTAATTGAAAGACCACAAACGTGGATCCTCCAGTACCATTTTTAGACACATTTCAGATTAAAACGCCTGAAAACCACCTTGCAGTGCTAAGATTCTGCTATTTATACGGGTGCCAAATTGATAGAATTATTTACGAATGAAGCTGTGTGTGGGAAGAAAGTTAATAACTATTAAAACTAACAGGAGTGTGATGGGGTGTACCAGGCCTTTGAGACCCCTTGCTTTGAGGCCCCGAACCCCGTCCCAGGAAAGGAACGGTGAAGGTGGGTCCTCTAGGCTTGGCTAGAAAGGCTTCAGGGAAGCAACCAATCAGAGCACAGCAAGTTCAGCAGGAAGGAAGTGCAGGGTTTGAGCTAGTGCTAGTCAGTTCTTGGCTGGTACCAGAGGAGTAAGGAGGGGTGCTGGTGGTTGGTGGCATTGGCATGCGGTGAGGAAGCAGAAGAGTTGAGAACTTCAGCCCTGAGGTAAGGGTGAAGAGGAAGGGGCTATGTGGTTAAAGGCCCAGGGAATGCAGCAGCAGTAGCAGCTATTAAAGGAGACAGCACATGGCTGTTGTTTATATGTGGTCCTGTTCTGGGATCGGGAGTGGTGGATGAGTCCGTCCCCTTCCTCCCCCCCACGCACACACTGGCAAAGTGGCCAAAGCCACGAGAAGGAGAAAAGTTTAGTTAGAAGCACAGGAATTTAAAGGTCTCAGGGACAGGGCTGAAGACCCTGCAGATGACCAACCATTGGTTGGACTTTGTTACCCCAGAAGGGGACTGAACTTGAAGGAGTGACCGGGCTTCAGACCTGAGGCAATAAGATCTAATAAAGGCGAAGAGTCTCCAGGGAGACTGCTGTGTACTGGGGCAGTGCCTGCACCCTGGGGCATTGCTTTATACCAGAGCAGACATGGACTAAAGCTAGCCCAGAAGGGGCTGAGAACTGAGCCCAGAGACAGGACTAAAGACATTAATAAGGGCACAGGGACAGGCCCTGTTACACCTTTTACCCCGGAAGGGGTTCATCCATCCATTCAGCTATTAACTGAGTGACTTAGCTGGAGGGCTGAGTCACTGAGGACATGCCTGAGGGCCACAGCCAACAGGGGACACTGGCAGCAAAGAAAGGAAAGAGGGCAGGGTTGCTCCCATCTGGGAGCAGGTGCTTACAAGAGGTGAGTGCACACTGTCACAAGGAGGTTTTTATTTTTAAATACATTTTATAGATCAGTAAACCTGGAAGAGGCAATATCAAAGAGAATGGGAAATGCGGTACCTGGCAGTGTCTATGTAATAGTGTCTAAAGCAACTGGGACATGCTGCTCCAAACCAGAAAGATGACATGGAACGAAATCTGATCTAAAAATCTAAGTCCCAGAGGCTCTTCTCGTTAGGAGTTGGAAGTCAGCTGTGCTTGACATCTCTGTGTCCCAACCAAAGTTTTGGAAATTAGAAGCCTTTTTTGCACAAATGAGGTGAAGCAGGCACTGAAAGCTTGCAGGAATATTTGGAGAGCGATGCCTTTAGCATCCTGAAAAGACAAAAGGCAGCAAAGGGCAATTTCTGAACAATGGTCTTAATGTGGCACACAGACTTTTAATTGCCTTTGCCATAATGGAATGAGAACCAATAGATTTGTCAAATGAAGAGCTGCCAGAAGCTAAGATAGAAAGATTGTAACACTTTATCAGATGTCCCATTTCCTCAAAGTGGTTGTAACAATTCATAGTCATGTGGATAGTCTTAAGCAAAAATGCAGGCCCTGAAAAATAAGACTTTGTTAGACACCTGTTTTTGCATAGATAGTGTTTTTCGTGTATGAATTTCCTCGTGTGTGTATTTAAAAAAAAAAAAAAAATGGGGCTACCTCTTTTTCATAATGTAACTAGGAATATATTTTTTAGGGGTGATAAATGTACATCACAAATGTAGAAAGTAAAGAACAGTGTAGGTTTACGTGGCCCCAGTGTCATTCTCCTTCCCTCCTTCTCCCTTAGGGCCTGATACCTAGGGCTCAGTATTCATTTGCAACATGGGAATGCATTTCTATTTTGCATGTGTTCTACCAGCCAGGTGAGCATTCACAAATTCAGACTTTCATGTGCAAAAGAGCTAGATTTCAAATCTGTATCTTCAGTAGGATATGCGATACACTATGTAACTCTTCAGGGATTACGCTTTGAGTAAAATCACTTCCACCCATACTGTACAATAAGAGTGGTGAAAATGGGGGAAAGAAGCCTTTGATAGTTGCCACAAATGCTTTTTGTTGTAGGTATTCATGTAGTCATGGTATGCAAGGTAAAATTCTGTCATGGCTTTGAAACTAGAGAGCAGTTTCTATATGGAAAGAGGTTAATAGTAAAATTTCTAAGCTATGTCTTCTGAAAAAAGTTTTCAGTGTATTGAATGAGATGGAAGAAGTTGTGAACTGAGGCAGGAAGACCTTGCAGGTGATACAATTTTGGGTTAGCCAAAGGTAAAGGATTGTAAGGTATTTCAGTAGGGTCCCAATGGTCTTAAACAATTAAACACAATGACAAAAGATTCTTGTGCTTGTCTGCATTGAAATATAAAAGTAGTTCAAATTTTTCTTACATGTTGATAGGCTTTGTGTATGGGAGAGACTACTAGGTGTCACTATGGATAGATTACTGTGGAACACCAGTCGAAGCAAATGAGAAGTTAGGCTGTGTTGTGGAAGCATCTCTAGCAACTCCATAAAGTTGAGTTGTTCTGCATAAAGTAAGGGTTCAACTCTTTCTATATGTATCCATTGTCCCCCAAACTCCTTTCCTGGGTGTCTGGCTGATAAGCCTTGCTCACATGCTCAAAGTTCAGCTGATCGCCGTATTTGGGTTTGGGAAGGAATTTTCCTCAGGGGCAGATTGTCAGAGGCCCTGGAGGTTTTTCACCTTCCTCTGCAGTGTGGGGCACGGGTCACTTGCTGGAGGATTCTCTGCACCTTGAAGTCTTTAAACCATGATTGGTGGACTTCAGTAGCTCAGACATAGGTGAGAGGTTTGTTGCAGGAGTGGGTGGGCGAGATTCTGTGGCCTGCGTAGTGCAGGAGTTCAGACTAAGGTCAGAAGGGACCATTATGATCATCTAAAGTCTGAGTCTGCTGTGCTGTCTCCTAACTTCTCAGAAAATGTCATTTATGTACTCAGCAAGTTGTCTTATCTGTTCAGGAGTTAAAACTAAGTAGGTCCTTTAAGCAATTTAGTACCTACTATCAGTTTTTTTTGTGCCCAATAATCTCAGTAACTGAACACACTCTTCAAACTTCCCATTGTTTGAGTAGTTAAATCTCACTGAAATTTTGTTCATGTACTACACTTAAGTATTTTTTAGTATTAGTCATGAGTTTTCCATATGCCTCTCTGCGGAGGCAGAAGGATGCAATAGTGTACTACAGGGAATTCACTGAAGAGGTGCTCTTTCAAAGTGCCCCTGCTGTTTCATGGCATATGGGACCACCTTCTTTCTTGAGCAACAGTAGCTTTGGCCCTGTTGAGAAGAAGAGATGGTGGCCATTTTCAAAGGGGGCTTTAACTAATGACAACTGTTAGAACATTCTGCAGCCTGCTTTGCCTAAATGACAGAGGTGGCCCCCATTATACGCAGTTTAATGTTCCCTCCAGTTAGTGGTCCTTTGGGGCGGGGGGAAGGAAGGGAAGACGGTGGGTGTTTTTAAACTGAGCTAGAAAGAATTATCTATTCCTCAAGGGGTGTCTCTTTTTCTTTGTTGCCCTGATTTGAGGGGAATTCTTGGTAGGAGTTGGCATACTAAACCATAACTGCTTTAGTAAGAGTTCCCACTCATTCATAACAGCATGATAATTGAGTACGGAAATAGCAAGTCCCGTACAGGGAACATACCTGCTTTTGAACTTGCTGCCAGGTATTTTCCCACTGAAGACATGCCTCATAATCCTCTATAACCTAGCAGCTGCAGAGACACTTCATTAGAGTATGTGGAAATAATATGTGTGTGTGTGTATGTATGTGTATGTATATGCGCAAAATTAAAGTAAAATATTTGGAGAGCTGTGTACACTTTAGCCAACATATTAGACTAACCTGCACCAATGCCCTTTTGGTGGTTTCGGTTGTGGGGGCAGGATGAACTGGAAAAATCCAGTGTGTGTAACCTTAAATCCTAAAGTGCAGTTCAAGTCTGAAAATATTCTTGGAGTGTCACTTGGAGTGGGGATTCTGTGTTTGCCTTTCAATTACTTCCAGGGCAAATGTGCTCAGTTTTAAAAGAGAGGATATTTTTTTTTCAACTCCCAGCCATGCAAACTCAACCTGACGTACAAATTCAGCTTTCTGGTTTATGATGTGCAATCATAGATTATGCAGACCAGATTGTGCCCTCAGTTACACCTGTGCAACCTCAGTGTTTTTGCTGGAATTGTACATGTGTGGCTCAGGGCACAGTATAATCCTGTATTGGAAATTTAACAATTAAGTTGGCTTATGACTGTGAACAGAATCTTGCTCTCACGTAGCGGTATTGGTTCTGCAGCATGACCAGGAGTAAAATATATAGCTTTATCGCTGTAAAACAAGTGGTTATGATGCCAAACGTTCACAGGGAGCAGATCTGTTAACATGTTCAGTTTTTACATATTCCATATATAACTGAACTTTAAAACTAAACAATTGAGAAAATAGTTTCTGCCTAACTTCAAAGACCTAATTTCAGAATTCTGTTTCCTCTATGAAAATTGAGGATAATGCTGTTACCTATTGAATGGTGTGCAGGGAATAGAAATTTCTTACTACTTAAGCTTTAAATCTTGCATTTGGGAACTTCAGATTGTATATTTGACATTCCAAACTGGCAAAAGGCCTTACACATTTTAATTTCAGCCTCTTTACCTGCCTTTCAAAGCAATATTGCAACATGGTAGATTCTAGGTTGCTACTTCAAAACAAATATTACTGATATATCAATACTTACTTTCAGGATAGTGCACATCCTGTAGGAATGGTACAAGACCTAGAACCATAGCAAAACCGAATACGGCAGAGGAGAATGGGATTCAAGAGTATACTTTAGGATATCTTTCTTGGATTGCAAACTCTTTGGGGGCAGGAACTATATCTTGTGTTTTTTAGAATGCCTCATACAATGGTCTCTTGTTGGGCTCCTGAGGCAATACCATAATACGAAGACCTCTTAGAAGAGCGGCTCAAGCTGCATATAAAGGGGGAGAAAGGGATTGGTTAGCTCTGGAGCAATGGTTGGTTGTGAATTCTGCATGAGTCATGTCGATTTTAAGATATTTTTGTGCCACAAGTTGTAAACTTAAAATGAAAAATGTAATTTGGCACTGGATTCTTTCTGTGGAATGTGTAAACTCATATGCTAAAGATGGAATTTAAACCACTGACTGCTCCCATGTTTGAGTTTATCCTTTCCCCGTACACAATAAGCTTATGCTGTAGAGTATTTGGGGGTACTCTTTTTAGAAAGGGTAAAAGTTTGTTCCATTCAAAGAACTCAAGGAAGGAAACTGTGCCATTAATGTACATGAAGAGTCCTGTACTTAGAGCCCTGTGCAGATTTGAAATTTGTATTCACATTCGATCCACAATCCACAAAAATGATCTGTAAAGGTATGGATCTGCGGATATCCGTGGATTTGCAGGACTCTACCTATACTCGCCTTCGTGCACAAATGTACTGTAGTTACCATTTGCATGAATGGGAATTGTTAATTCACCAAGGTAAAAATATGTTCCTAAAACTATAATGAACAGTGCTAATGTGCACTCATTCTCAATCTAAATATCTTTTAACTGGTTCTGGAAAAAATGTAGTCCTCTTTTCCATCCCTTTTGAAAATACCATTAAGGCTTAATTCACATTCTGGAATGACTAGCTGGAACAATGCTGCAACATTTAAATTTATTATTTTGCCAGCAGCATGAAACATAGTTCCTATCTCTGCGATGATTTTCTTAAGTAAGTGGTAAAAATGGATCATACATATCCTAGTTGTATAACATTTTGACTTAAAAAAAAAAAAAAAGTTTGCTCAGTAAGAAAATGGTTTGTATCTGTGTGTTTTTTCCCTTAGGTGTAAACTGGCAGTTTCAAATCACATATATCTAAAACCTAAACTTGTTAGACAGTGAGGATAGGGAGTCAAAAACAGGAACTGGATGTGAATGGTAGGGGGCTATTAAGTAGCTGAATAGATAGACCTCAAGGAACGTACTGTAGTTGGAGAGGAGACATGCAAATGGATTCTCTTGTAAGCAGAATCATATGGAAAGTACTTACAGTTATCAGCTTTGAAAAAGAGTTTCATACAACGCGGCTTCTTTCCAATAAGTTTTTTTGACCTAGGATAGGTTTTTAGTGATGTATAAAAGCTTGAACAGCTCTAATCATTGTTTCTTTGCAGGAGAGTAATAAGTACATCATATCTAGTGATACCAGAGCACAACTTAAATTTCTTGAGAAACTGGATCACATGGAAAAACAGAGAAAGGATGAAGAGGAACGAGAAATGCTTTTACGAGCAGCCAAGGTGAGAGAACATCTTATTGTTGGCCACCCAGAAAAATACCTGTCTTCTGAATACCAGACAGCCCATGATGCCTGTCTCATTATATTCTACATTAAATTTCTCAATCCCTGATTTTGCTATTATAACATGTAAGTATATGTTAGCATGGCCTATGTCATGTAGAAAAGGTGTTCTTATTGGGTTTTGTTTCTCTTAGAGATGGATGTTTAACTCATGTGCAAGCCATGGGGTAAATATCTTTTGCCATTTCCCTGCATATCTAGTGTCAAGTCCACTAGGTTTCAATTTATTTCTTTGACGCTAAAAGTGAGGAGTCCTTCCAGAAATAAATGCAAGAACAAAATATGCTCAGCAAACATAGTATGATGATTGTTGATACAAAAAATAAAAATCTTTAAGGAGTAAAGTTGAAAGCTTGTAGTTACTTAAAGGCCATGTTTTGGTGTATTCAGTTCTGGTAAATGTAAAGCCATATTTATTCTGTATTCTTAATCTGACCACCTGTCTTTGTTTCTGGATCCAACTTGCTTGCCTTTCTCAATACTCTACATGCTGCCTCGTCAAAATGTTTGTCCCTACTGTTTCTGCTGGAGGTGTGATGCTTGGCAAACTGTGTGTGTTGCAAGCTGGTCAGTCCAATATGTGACCCACTTCTGGCCTCTGCTCTATTGGTTAAAATCGTTGGTTGAGCATAAACAAAACATGTAAATGCTACCCCACTGAGTGTGACTATATGGTCTTGGCTCAGTTTAAGTGTGGTTTGTTTTGTTTTTAATGAACTGGTACGTCTGGGGCCCATATTCTAGAATTATTGGGTGGGTATGTAATCTAGACTTACTAGGATCTCACTGTACTTAAACAAGAACAATTTCTTCTTCTCCACTTCCTGTCCTTTTAAGTGTCTGCTGCTGACATGAACAACATCATGCCTAGACGGGACCTGACTGACAGCGTTAGCATCATTTTCAGTTTAAGCTTCCTCCAGGCTAGAACAGAGGCAGACAGGCCCAGATGAAGAGGAGGGAGGCTAGGGGGAGGAGGGAGAAGCCAATCTGGATTGAGGCATTCACCCCTGGAGCTAAGATGTTCAATCACAAGAGAAAATTGTCACTTATTAAATATTTAACGGATGCTGTGGTGTTTAGATGCTAGTAATTTGTTAAATTTTTCTCTTCCTTTAATAGAGTCGTTCCAATAAAGAAGATCCAGAACAGCTGCGATTGAAGCAGAAAGCGAAAGAGGTAGGACTTTCAAGTTACCATGCTTGCCTTTGTGTTTTGAGGGAAGGTTGGCAGCCCTCCCCTGGCAATTAGGTCAGGGTTTATTTTGCTGTTGCATACCATTTGCAGAGGCCTTGGGGAAGGACAGGAACTGCTGCAGGCAAGGGCAGTACTTCAAATGAGGTCAATGAATTATGGGCTCTTTTTAACATTTAATTTTCATAGTTTAGGTCTGTCTAGAAATGGTTCTTTGTAAACTACAGCCATACACTTAGTAGGAATATAATGTGGGATTAGAAAAAAAAGAAACTTTGAGATTTAGCATCTGGGACTGTACAATAGGCTACATTTTTCCAGGGTAATTGTTCGTTTTGTAAATCTGATACTGCTTATAATTCTTTGGCTGGGAGGCGGTACTGGGATTTAGTTTTAAATGGAAAACGCCTCTGGCTTTTAATTTTCTGGGCCCAGCAGTTTTCTGTTCTGGAATGGAGCCCTTGTTTCACACAGTTCATGTTTAGCTGCAGGGGTTTTAGTTTATAGCTTAGACTGGTTAAGCTTTTACTCCCAGAGGCCTCTACATAGCAACTGTAGAAATCAACAAATAAGTTCATTTATGTCTGCAGCCTCCTCTCAGTAGCTGACTTTTTACATTTCCCAATATCCATTTCCTGACTCTTCTAGCCTGAGAGAAAAAAGCTCCACTAATTGGAGCTTATTTTAATTGAGCCTTAATATTGGATCTCACTGGAGTTGCCCCCAGAGCTACTGGGAACAGAATGAAATGAAAGTACCTAAGGTTGGGGGGAGGGAAGGGGGAGAGTGTGTGTGTGTGTGAAATTTTTCACTTGACCTACAGATTCTTTTCCCTGCTGAATAAATCATCAAGCCTGTTCACATTTCTGATTAAGGATCTGACAGCAGATGATAATAAAGACAATTGAGGTGTGAGACGTGTGATACAGAGCTGAAGAAATTGGTTTCTATAGTTACTTGACTGATTTCATGCAATTTTTAAGGATCTTTGTGCTAAATGAGAGTGATTTTTCTGAGCAACCTTTTTCTTTAACTGTGCCTTTTGAACTATGAAATTTGTTGTTGCTTAACATTGCTGCACTTGGCTCCTAGGTGCCAGCAGCACTAGCAGGTTATTTATGAATGCTTTAAAGGCCCTTATTGTCTGGATTAATGTAGGAGCTGAGGCAAAACAAATGGAAATCCAGTAAAATAGTCCTAAAATCAATGTTCTGGATTTCCACCAAAGTAGAAAGAGAGAGACATAAAATGAGAGAAGGAAGAACTTGCTTTTATTATGTGAGGTTTTTTATCTTGTGCTAAAAATATTGTCAGGCTTACAATTTGCAAGTGGGAGTGTTGCCTAAATACTCTCACCGAATTGATTCTCATGTCACTGAGATTGCAGCAAATGTACCTCTTCAAATGTTTGTGTGGTTGCATCCTGATTTCCATTATTTATCTTTTGTAGATAACTTCTAGCGCACAGTGCTTTATTGGTTTTTAGGGAGACTTTAATCTAGCATTGCAACCTAGAAGTACCTGAATGCAAAACTGATATAGTTCCTGACCTCCTTTTCTCCAAACCATGTTGTACAAGAGCCTGAAAATCCTAAACTGCAATAGGAAATTAGAATTTAAGAAGTTAGATGGTACTGTTAGTCCTAAATTCAGTTCTCTCTCTAAAATAACCTTATTAGTAAACCAGCAGGAAGGCACTTTGATGGAGAAGACACTCCACCTGAATTTAGTGCTCAGCCCTTCCTTAATTTGAGTTCATGTCCTTTAGACCTCCTGTTTTGTTGTATTAGTTTAAACATCTGTCCCATATTTCCATCAAATTTATACACCCCACTGAATGCTCCTTCTAATTACCTCTCCATCAAAAGAATCCAGGGTTAGGTTTGCCATGCCCCTTTGAATAATAGAGATCTTTGCATCAGTGTCTGATTCTGGTTGCCTGCTGCTCAATCATTTCAATGTCCTTTGAAAGAATGAGTTAAGTAGAGATTCGTAAGGTTCCAAATGCAGCTTGTTAATGCAACCTAATGAGCTAGGATATTTTTCTCTTAACAGTTCCATTCTGGGGCTGCGAGTTGCATTGAGCCCAAATCCAACTGGTCTGTTCTGACACTTCTTTACTGAAAGCTTGAAAAGGGCTGAATGTTTGCATTTTTTTAATGCAAACACAAATGGAATCTAAGAGCAGGGAGAAATTTTTTTTAATGCAAACACAAATGGAATCTAAGAGCAGGGAGAAATCAACAAATATCCTATGGCACTCAGTTTTTTGTGGTAATTCAGGATTAAAACTTGAAAAGGCTCATTATATCCAAGACTACCTTTTCACCTGTCAAACCCTGAGTGAAGCTTGACCCCAAACACGTGAGCATCTGTGGGGCTTTGGCACACCTGTGGGCAAGGATACTGCCATTTCCAGGTCAGTCTCTCCAATAAGGAGAGGTCATGGTGGCTACTCAGAACTGTTCATAGCAGGGGCGATTGCTAAGTCTCTGGATCACAGATAATCATTAAAAACCCTAAGTTTGTAATAGAAGGTGGCCTGCAGGGGAAAACCGTGCAGCACTGGAAGCCTTCTACGTCCCTTTTAAGCAGTGTTTCCTGAAGAGTGAGGTGCAAAGGACTGGCAAGGTAAGGAACAGTAGGGAACAGACAGATCTTTAATTGTTCTCCAGAGTTTCAGCTTTCAGTTAGAGCAACTTTTTTTTTTTTTTAACTGTTGTGGTGGCAGAGACATCTTTTTAAATTAGATCTCTTGCCAGTGTTTTCGGAGACCCTGAAACAGTAGCACTGAGATATGTACTGCCCTATTAATTTCAAAGAGGAATGCTAACTTGGATGTCAGTGATTCTTTAAATGTCAAGTATTTTAACTATTGACTGCTCATCCAAGCATGGAGGAAAGGAGGAAGGATCACACCATGAAGAGCTACAAAATAAAAATGAAAGGGCCTATTAAAATAAAACTCAGTTTCCTTCCATTAAAGGTCTAAACCATGGGTGGTAAGCCTCCAACACATGAGGGTTTTGAAAATGAAACTAGCCATGCAACCCTTCCTGAAGGGACGTTCAGTTTTCCAAAGTTTGGTAAGCAATTTGTAGAGGACTGGACTTAGGAACTGTGGGTTTGGAAACCTTAGAAATGGAGGCATCAAAGACTTGTCAAACAATTTAGACACATGGGCCAAGACTTTTAAAAGTGGGCAGTCACTTTGGGTACTTCAGTTTTTGATGCATAGCTTGAGGCCCCTTAAGGAGCCTGATTTATTTTTTTTATTTTTTTTCTCTCTTTCTCTTTAGGAAGTACTCAGCACCAGTCCAACTGGAAATTACACTTTTTAATGTGGCTGAAGTTGGGTACCTAAAATAGCCAGCCACTTTTGATGATCTTGGCCATAGTGTCTGTATTTCATAAATTACATATCTCCTGCTATGAACAATGTATAAGGCTACGATTTAGTCATGGGTATTTTTAAGGCTGGCCTGCACTAAGGGGAGGGGTTGACTGAAGATATGCAACTTCAGCTACTTCAATAATGTAGGTGAAGTCAGCGCATCTTCGGCCGACTTACCTGCCGATCTGATCCGATCCGGCGGATAGTGAAGACGTACCCTTAGTAAAAGTCACGGACAGGTCACAGGCCATAAACAAATTCATGTCTCCGTGACCTGTCCATGACTTGTACTATATACCCCGACTGAATCTTTAGCTGAGGAGGGAGGTTGCTGCTCACGGGGGCCAGGAGAGAGGTGCTGTTCTGGGGGCAACTCTAGTAGTGGCTGGTGTGGCTGTCCCCAGGGCCGGCTGCTTGGGTGGCCCTGTTGTCAACCACACCTCATGGAGCCCTAACAATGTATTGTACTTCCACTTTGTTGCTCTTCATTCATTACATGCTATCCCTCCCATTTTTAACTCCTCTTACCACCCTCAGTTTGGTCCTCCTTTCTAGATAGTTGCATTGCATCCTCCTCTTTATGTTCTGTATAATACCAACCTGCATTTCTCTAAACGTATACCTGCCATCTGCCCATTATCCTAGGGATTATTAATGGGAGGGGAGGTATGAAGGTTTTTGTCACAGTGGTAAATACATATAAATTCAGGGTTAGCTCTCATCCAATGTCTGAAGCTGAAACATCTTTGTAAAACTGTTCTATTGTAAGTGCATCCAGAGACTTGAGCAATGGACATATGCTTTTATAAATGAGATTATAAATAATTTCCCTGAACTTTTTGGCCTAACCTCACTCCTCAGTCTTCTCTACATTAACGGCCCCATGTTGGCCCCTGCTCCGTCTGTCTAGCCCCCACTAAATTTGATCCTTTATTACTTCCCTGCTTCACCCAAACCTGTCAGCAAATTATCACCTACAGAAAGTGCACATTCCTTTCTAGACTGGTATTGGGCATGACTCAAGCTACTCTTTTATCCATTCAAGAATTTTGTGCTTTCTACTATACTTACTAACCTTGTATTTTAGCTTTGTGTGTAATAGCATTCCCAAAGCTTGAGAAATTGTTCATGGCTTTCCCTCTCCTCTGTTACTTCAGGCTTATGGGGTATAAACCTACTTTTTGTGAATCTGTGATGCTTGTTCTTTAAACCTTAACATTCTGGTTATTTTTGGCCACTCCCTGTTCTGTTCTAGTTTATTTTTTTAGTTTAACCATTTAGTTTAACTTTTTTCCCCTCCCCTAAAGTGAAATGTGCAAGTAACTTTGTATCTTCCCCAGATATATTCTTAAATATCGGTGTATTGATTTGTCTCTAATCCACTAATGCCTTCTATTCCAGTGTGACTTAAATAGATGTACTAAGTAGGACTTCAGTATGAGATGAGCAAGCATGAGCTTCATGTGAACGGAAGATTCCAGCTGATTTTTTTCATATGTGGTGCTCTGCATCTTAATCTCATCTTTCAAGCTTCTGTTTCTCTCACATCTTTTCTGAAGTCTTGTGTGTGCACCGGGGGACCTTGGAACCTGTTATTCTTTAACTCAGGAGTTCTGCTTTTAATAGTATGTCCCACATTTTAGTGTCTCGGGGCCATCTCTCTGGCATTTGTATTTGCATGGACTGTCTCCTCACCCTCTTTAGTTTAACCTAAAATCGCTGTGGCAGCTACTGCACCTTTTTCAGAGAAATAGTAGTAGGAGAAGATCTAATTTATTTTAGCAGTTACTAATATTTGCATTTGTTGTAGTTTCAAAACTAGTCTCACTCTATTTCCACTTCTCTTTGTGTCCCTTCCATACTTCTGTTCCTTTTATCCCCACCCCACCCTTGCTCTACAACGCTGGTTATATGTTCTCTTTCTACAGATTCACTGCTCCCATTTAAAAAAAAAGAATGAGGGGTACTTGTGGCACCTTAGTTCTTTTTGTGGATACAGACTAACATGGCTACTACCCTGAAACCTGTCACCATTTTAAAAAATATTCTCAGTTGACTGACTGTCTTCCCTGCTGCATTGTTTTCATGTTCCCATGCATGTTGCCCCATTTTTTAGTTCTCTGTTCTTCCACACATTCCTTTTCCTAGTGCAGACTCCAGTCCTCAAGGTAGCTCAGATTTCCTTTTCACTGCCACCTCTTATGTAGTAGTAACCCCTGGAAGAGGCAGATTGGGATGTCTTTAAATTGTTTCCAGCTCCTATGTCATCAACCAGCTGTCTGATCTTTCAGTAGCAGCTGGACTATGGTGTTAGTCATGTGGACCATTGCTTTAGTCATTTGGTTATCTGATCTGGACTTCAGCATTTCTTCTACCCTCCCACACCCCGAGAAGTAGGATAGCTGTGTGTTGAAGCAAATTTCACTGTTAACAAAAATTAAAGTGCTTATTCGTTCATGCAGCTGAAACAAATGAAAACTATTATAAGAGGGCAGTACAGGGCACATATGACAGAGGATGTTGGAGAGCTATACTTTTAGGAAATAAAGATGAGGTACAGTAAAATACTGAGGGCTGGAACAGAGTGATAACCACATGGGCGGGGGTGTATATCCTAGTGTTCTGAAGCAGCTTAGAAACGAAGCTGCTGAGCCACTGTGTAATGCCTTATGAAAACTGGTTATCCTGAAGGACTGATGGTAGCAAATGTTGTGCATACCTTTTTGAAAAGCCTGAAGGGGGGATTTTTAGGGTCTTTTTGGGTTATCAAGCAGTCTTTGTCAAAGTTGCCCATGAGAGCCTGTTAAGGAAACTAAGGGTATGGCTACACTGCAATTAAGCACCCACGATTGGCCCACGTCAGTTGATGCAGGTTCAGGGCTGTTTCATTGCAGCGTACATGTTTGGGATCAGTTTTAAGCCTGGGTTCTGGGCCCCTGTAACGGGGGAGTTATCAGGCTTGGGCCTGAGACCAAATGTTTACACCTCAATTAAACAGCCCCTTAGCCTGAGCCTTGTGAGCCTAAGGGCTTGGCTGCACTTCCAGATCTAGAGTGTGCTGAGTTAAACCAGCCTTCGGAAGGCACAGAAGGGCAAGCGTCGCAGTCTGTCTGCACTGTGGCATTTGCAGTGGCATTGAGAGCGGTGCATTATGGGCAGCTATCCCGCAGAGCACCTCTTCCCATTCTTGCATTGTAGCTTGTGTGAAGGGGGCGGTGGGTCTGGAGGCATTCTGGGTCCTGTCTCAATGCCCCATGATGCATCAATTCACATCCCAGCAGTCCCTGTGCTTCCATCAACATTTGGCACCATCTTTCAATGGTTTTTGAATTGCGCGCTCTGTCTTCCCTTTCAGTTTGCGGGAATAGAGCCCAATCTCCTGAGGAATGTGCTGACGAGTCTCACCAGCACATCATGTTTGGCAGTTGTTACTCCTTAAGATCCAAACTGAAAGTGAGGACTCCGATGATATCATCGACTCGAGTAACGCATATGAGACAAGATTGCTTATAGCATTCACGGACATGCTCACCACTGTGGAACGCCGCTTCTGGGCTCGGGAAACACACTGAGTGGTGGGATCACATTGTCATGCAAGTCTGGGATGATGGGCAGTGGCTGCAGAACTTGCAGATGAGAAAAGCCACTTTGATGGGACTGTGAGAGGAGCTTCCCCCCCGCGGTGCAAGGACACAAGATTGAGAGCTGCCCTGTCAGTGGAGAAGCAGGTGGCTATTGCAATCTGGAAGCTGGCAACTCCAGACAGCTACCAATTGGAGTGGGAAAGTTGACCATTGGAATCGTGTTGATGCAAATTTGCAGGGCCATTAATTACATCCTGCTCAGAAGAACCGTGATTCTGGGTAATATGCATGACATTATAGCTGGCTTTGCACAAATGGGTTTCCCTAACTGCAGAGGGGCGATAGATGGGATGCATATTCCAATTCTGGCACCAGCCCATCTAGCCTTCGAGTATGTTAATCAGAAGGGGTATTTCTCGATGGTTCTCCAGCCTCTTGTGGGTCTCCAGTGGAATTTCTCTGATATTAACGCAGGCTGGCCCAGAAAGGTGCATGACGCACACATCTTTCAAAACACTGGCCTGTTCAGGAAGCTGCAAGTTGATACTTTTTTCCCAGACCAGAAGATCATCATAGGGGAAGTCGAAATGCCCATTGTGATCCTTGGAGACCTCACTTACTGTTTAATGCCATGGCTCATGAAACCCTACACAGGGGGCCTTGACAGCAGCAAGGAGCAATTCAACAACAGGCTGAGTCCGGGCAGAATGACTGGCATGTGCTTTTGGCCATTTAAAGGTCCACTGGTGCTCTCTGTATGGGAAGCTGGACTTGGCCGATGACAGCATCCCCACGGTTATCTGCATGCTGTACCCTCCATAACATTTGTGAAGGGAATGGGGAAAGATTCATTCCAGGATGAAACTCTGAGGTTCAGCACCTGGAGGCTGAATTTGAACAGCCAGAGAGCAGGGCTATTAGAGAAGCCTAGTGCGGGGCTGCAAGGATTAGGGATGCCTTGATGGAGCAATCTGGGAGAGAAAGCCACCAGTAATGTTTAGTGCCCTGCACAGGAGTGAAGTGAAGTGGTTCCAATGTTAGTAGGAATCTGTTTTTTTCTAAGTGGACTTGCAGTGCCTGTTGCTTTCTTGAGCTAAGGTATCTTTTACTTTATGCAGTAATAAAGAATGTGTTCAAAGCCAAAAAATCCATTTATTGAAAAGAAACACAACTGCTTGGGAAACAAAGGGAAAGCGGGTGGGGAATGGTACAATCACAGATTTGTATATGTCCTGTTTATCGTATTCAGCCTTCCTGTCTGGAGTGCTGTGCAATGAGTGCTGGTGCTCCTCTTTTTGAGCTGGTGCTCCTCATTCTGCTGGTTGATCCTCTTCACTCTCCCTCCGCTCCTGCGCTTTTAGATTCTCGTTAAGGGACTGCTGCATTACTTCATGCAGCACGTCATCTTTGCTTGCACGTGGCCTCTTCCTAATTCTTTGGAGTCTTTCAGCTGGTGATAACACAGATGGCTGAGATCTGAATGTTACATCTGTAAAGGCAAAATGCAACACTTAACAGATGCAGCATTGTTCACACCAGACAGAGCAATGATTTCCCCCGTACTTAAGGGCAAGCACAGTCTACACAATAAGAAAAGGAGTACTTGTGGCACCTTAGTGACTAACAAATTTAAGCATAAGCTTTCATAGGCTACAGACCGCTTCATCGGATGCGTAGAATGGAACACACAGCAGTATGGGCATTGATGTGCCCTATCACATCATAGTAATATATATATATATATAATGAGACACACACACACACACACACACACAAAGGTGGAAGTTGCCATACCAATTCTAAGAGGCTACACAACAGCATAATTTGCCCATCCCAAACTGAGCACACACAACCCACAGGAACCCCCAAAGTGGTGAGTAAGCACAGGGTAAAGCGGGACTGATTGTTTCACAGCCATACTGTCCTCTGGGTTTCTCTGCCTTGGAGAGAGCCAACAGCTGCAGGGTACCCCTATACTGAACACTGTCTGCACATTTTCCACAGGAGTTCATCCTGGAAGGTATCTCGCTGCCGAGGGTGACCTCGGAAGCAAGGGAGGGTCATCTCCTACAATGCGGCTTCCTTCCTGGCCCATATGCAGCTTGCCTGTGTGCAGCAATGGTCCCTCCACCCCTCACGGCACAGTGACACAGAAATGGTAGCTTAGCTGGGACAAGGACCACATTGGCTCTCCAAAGAAACCTATGCAAGCGCATTGCCCAAGTTCTGGATAACAACTTTGAGGAGATCATTGAGGCCAATTACTATGATGTGATAAGGCACATCAATGCCCAATTCTGCATCTCGGCATGCATGCAGCCCTAACTCTCCTCGCCCCAAGAGCCGGCACCAAATAACTTTCTTCCCAAAATAAAAGCCGCTTATTGGGAACCACCAGCTGCCATGACTGGCTACCTTCCTCCTGGCTTGAGAACAGCCCCTGGCTGCATGCATCTAGGGATTCCAGGATGTCTCCCTCCCTCCTCCTCAACACCCTCGTTCTCGCTTTCTTCCTCCTCCTCCTGCCTTGTTGAACTGGGGTCTGGAGTGTCCATGGTGCTTCTCAGAGTGGAGATGAGGTCGCCCTCAAGTATCACATCCAGCTCTTTGTAGAAACGGTAAGTCACGGGGGCACCACCTGAACAGCTGTTTGCCTCATGGGCTTTGTGGTACGCATTCCACAGCTCCTTCACTTTAACACTGCACTGCATCCCAGCCATGACCCCTTTCCATCATGTCCCTTGATATCTGCTGGAAGGTATCGTAATTCCTAAGGCTGGAGCACAGCTGGGACTGGACAGCTTCCTCCCCCACAAATGCTGATGAGGTCCAGCACCTTGCCATTGCTCCATACTGAGGATTGCCTGGCACGTGGCAATGGTCACCTGGAAAGATTCACTGAGAGCCCTCCACGCCTGGCTGAGCAAACAAGAAGGGGATTTTCAAAATTCCCAGGGAATTTAAAAGGCCAGTCTGACAGTTGGTCACCTGAGGGCAGGGCAGTAGAGTTCAAACTGATGACCAGAGTGGCTAGAACAGACATTGTAGGACACTTCTGGAGGCCAGTCAGAGCGCATTAACAGACCAGGTTATCCACACTGGCGCCACGGCACTCCAGCGGGGGAACATCAAATGTTGTTCCACTCGCTGAGGTGGATTACCAGGAGAGCTCTAGCCGTGGAGTCGGAGAGCTCTAGCTGTGGAGTCAGAGCGCTCTTCGTGCTTTGCCAGTATGGACGTGTTGAGTTAGAACACGCAGGACTGCTTTAATGCGCTCTAACTCGCAAGTGTAATCATGCCTTAAGTCATCTGCAAGTGTGTTGTTGCATTGTAGAAATACCCTAAGTAATTACAGGCTGAGAGGTAAAGTGTACTGCTGTAGGTTATAAACTTGTAAAGAGTGAGAAAATACTAAGAATAAATAGATTTCAACATAGCATGAGGTTTAAAAATGGAAATACCTTAAATTCTATATTAGGACCAATGTTTAATGTATTCAATTGGTGAAAGGAAGTAAAAAATGAAATGGCAAAACATGCAGAGCACAGTTTAGCGATCTCAATGTGATAAGAGTTGAGGGTCTTAACAAGGGTAAGTAACTGGGCAGCATGATGGCTGATGAAAATCATACTAGGTATAATGCACATTGGAAGGAACTACGAATACTCATTGCTGGATTTAAGTTAACTAGTCTCTCAAGAAAAGAACCTCCCCAATATTGAAGGCAGCTAAACACAAGCTCCTGCTGAATACTCAACATCAATCAAACGCAAACAATATTCAATGTTTAAAAAAAAAAGAGAGAGAGAAGTATTGAATATATTATGGCATTATATAATATGCCAGCATACAGAATGCTGTTTTCAGTCTGGCCACTCTCTCTCAATATAGCGCAAATAGGAGTTCAGGAATGGGTGCTACAAATAGCTACTGAGACACTGGTGTGGGAAGACACTGCCAAACTGTATAGAGATGACATGATAGAAGTTTATAGTGTGAATAGTATAGTGAGGGCAAATGTGTTCCAATTTACACTTAGGAACAATAGCACATCCATAACACTGAAATGCAACAACATCAAAATTAATAAAGAAATACTTTTATCCACAACACCTAATCAACCTGTGGAACTCATTACAAAAAGATATTTGAGGCCAAGAGTTTAGTAGGATTCAGAAAAGGATTAGACAAGTTCTTTTCTGTAAGGGATCTAAAGTCTTAGACATTGGGGCATATCAATGCCCAGCCACTGATTTTGGAAGAAAATCCCTCTGAACATGTTTTTGTGTAACTGTTTTACACTTTGTTTTGAAACATCTGGATATAGCCACTGTCAGGATAGTGGATTAGACACATCTGTCCTGGTATGGCAGATCTTTAGTAGTATTTTCTTTAGACTTTTTGCCACTGAAGCCATGTCTGTGAAATATTTTCTTAAAAATCCACAATATAATCTAATGAAACTTTATTTAATACAGTTTTTTAAAGAGCTACACACCAAGCCACTTCAGAGCATATACTGCCTGCTCTCTTGTATTTAACTCTAAAATACATTTTATAAACCAGTAGAAACAAATTATATGGCTAATTAAATCAGTTAGGGTGCAAGGGGGTGGAGGGAGAAATTGCATCATAGGCAAGAAAGAAAAGATGGCAAATACATTAGTCTCACAGTCTTAAAATTCCACCTCTCCTGCTGGAAAGAATGTGGCATTCACTCTGCAGGTCAGAAAACTGCCTGCAAAACAAGTGAAATGTAAGGACTCCAACGCTCAATGGGTTAGGTTTGTTGAGAGCTGGTGTAATGAGGAAAAGTAAAACTAATTTAAAATAGGAAATTTAAATTAGGAACATGCTTGGCATGTAGCAAAAGAGAATGGAGAAAGTAGGTAGATATCATAGAGCAGAAGGCAATAATGAAGAGCATTCAAGAGAAGGGGTAAGAAGCTTCTGAAAACTTGATGCATGAAAGGTAGAAGGAGATTAAACATCTTACATCCCTCAGCCTTTAGGTGCAGCAAATTAAAATATATAGATAAAAAGAAATGAGAATCTGAGAGGGGGAGAGAGAGCTAAAAGTAATTTTCGTATCTAGAATAAACCATATAGGTTAAAAACAGTCAGTTTAGAATTTCAACATGTACAGCCAATGTATAGCAATGGAAAAGACTTAAAAGGAGAACTGAATCCTCTTAAAATGAGTAGAGAAACTAAATGATCATTTGAGTAAACTCTTGTGATTACCTGTTCTGTTATAATTTCTCTTTATTCTGTAAACTGAAACAGTCCTCCCTACCTCCTTTTGTCTCTCTTATATCCCTTTGTCCGCCATCTCCTTTTTCCTCAAGCCTTCTATGTATTTTTGTTCATCCATGTTACTGCTTTTATTACTCTGAACATATTTTTATTGCTGAATAGCATGCATAACCCTTGGGCATACATTAAGTTGTCTTTCAGCCTCCCCAGTTTCCTTTGCTGCCAGTTTCTCTGATGCTTTAAATCGTTTGATGTAGCCTATCTTTTCCCATGTTCTTCTAAACTTGGTGTGCTGAAGTTATCCCTCTTTTGCTAATTACTAAACCCATCTATGTAAGGACGCTTTTGGTCAATTCCATGCCTGTACATTTCCAGTCATTTGTCTTAAATTACTCCAAACCAAGCCCAGAATTGTTCCTTGTATAACTTCCTTTCCATACTGTTCTGTCTGTTTGCATCCAAACAGTTGCATACTCCTTACTGCCTAGTCTCAGATTTCTTTATTTTGCTCCTTCTATTCAGTCCACATCAGTGTTCCTTATCACTTGATTTTTCCATTCCTGCTTCTCCTTCCATAGTTGTGTAGAACGGTATTTTTCATGGTATGTGGGTGTTACCTTTTCTATATATACTTTGTCATGTGCTGCACTCATGCAGAATTGAGCATTTGGATTGACCTTTCTACTAGGATACCTGCTATCTGCCAAAGTGCTGCCTCTTGTCCTTCCATAACTGTAGCCTATTTGCTGCCCTGTTGTCTACCACAGTGGCTGTCAACCAGAGGTCCAGGGCCCCTGGAAACCCACAAGCAGGGTTCAGAGGGTCTGTCAAGCAGGGCCAGCATTAGACTTGCTGAGGCCCAGGGCAGAAAGCCAAAATCCCACCATGTGAGGCTGAGCCATGCCACCTGAGGCCGAGGCCTGAGCAACATCATTTCGCAGGGGCATCTGTGTCATGGGGCCCAAGGCAATTGCCATGCTTGGTACCCCTTAACACCGGCCCTATCTTGCATATGTAGAAAACCAGTTGCTGCGGCACACAGGTGGGTCATGGAGTTTTATAGCATGTTGACGGGGGAGGGCTCAGAAAGACATGGGTTGGGAACCCCTGGTCTACCCTGTGTTCTTCAGACCTGCTCCTCTTATACACTTTGTCTCTTCTGCAAAACTGTCCTAAACGTTGGATAGTGTAGGAAAACTGGTCTCTGGATTCCCAAAGAGCGTGGTCTTCCTCTTCCCTATCACTTTCCCAAGATAACTTCACACCTGTTTTGTGGTGTATATGACCAAAATGCAAGTTCTCTTCCTACCAGAATAACTGTAAACACAATAAATATTGAGTTAAATTGCTCCTTTTCTTAAACAGTTGAGGCAACATGACCTAGTTCAATAATATAAATCACATACTCGACACATGACACACCAATCTGTGAGTTAGTTAAAAGTAGAGTCCACTAACAGTACACTGAGTTTCTTTCCATTCCAGTTTCCCTGACAGATTTTCACGAATACAACAACAAATGGTTCTTCCTTAGCACATAACTATCCACATTCATCCAGTGTGAAATAGGTCTCTGATTAGTCTCCTCATGTAGTACTTCAAAGGTGACTATTCACCTCACACCATCTTATCTGAATTATTAAACAATTTTAAATTCCTGCTCATAAGACCCTGTATATGTTGCTTGGAAGGCAGTGTGACTTGAAGCAGTTTCTAAGATTTCTGTTGAGTGGGTACAGTCTGGAAGCTTCCTGAAGACCCATGTTCCATTTCCTTTTGTCAGGTATAAGAAAGTGGTTTCATACTACTCTGGTTTTCCTGCCCAATGGGATCAAAGATGATACCTTCCTCAAGAAACAGATGGCCCTGCTTTTTGGCCTATGAGACAAGTAATATAGTATTTCTTTTTGTGTAATTACCAAAACAAAAAGCCCAACCTCTTAGGTAATAACAAAGAGAAAATTATCTCTGTGGTCAGGAACCTAACTGTGGCTAGCAGATCTAGAACTGATGGGAGACCCCTGGGAACCACCTGCTCTGCTCACCATTGCGATCAATGATCTCAGTCTTGAGTGCTTTGCGTCGCAACCCAAATTGCTTTTTCACCAGTCTGGAAATACTGCTGGTCTTTTCATAAGTTAAACTTTATTTTTAAAAGGTATTGTCACCAAAAATGTACTCAGTTAAATATGGATACAGGCTTTGCATATTTTACTGAAATGTAGCAGATAAGACTTCACAAGAGTGAGAAATACAATTTCTATGAGCTGGAAAGGTAATATTTTTATTGGTAGAGAAACTGAGTGGAAAAGAGAGAGGTCAATTTTAAAGCCTTTCATTTTATGTGATTACAGTTGTGCTGCAAATGCCATTTCACTCTAAGGAAGGACAAAAAAAAGTACCTTTTTTATTTGTGCTGCAGGTCAGATTAACTAAAATGGTTATTGTCACCCTAGAAGCTCCTGACTGCTGCAAGACCAGACTTTATACCCACTTTTATTATTAAAAAGGCCAGCAGCAACAAAGACTATTTTGCAACTTGTGAGACATTTTCACAGCAATTTGATCTTTGTGTACAGGATTTTAGAAATCTTTGTACTGTAATTCTTAGAGCGAAAGTAAAACTCCAAGGGAGGAAAATGTGCATGAACATTTTGTGGTTTGCTTCTGGTCCAAAGGCTGCCCCCCTTTATGCCCTTTTGAGACATAAATTTTTAGTAGTGTTTACAAAATCCTCATTCTTCATGGAGTGGCATAATGGCAGCAGCATCTTCTGTTTCAGTGGCTGAAGCGTAGGTCAGGATAGGAGAGGGAGCTTTCCAGTTGTGGCTGTCATGTGGACATTATTGTGATTATGCATTATCAGTCATCCATCTCCTGGTAACGGGACACAACAAGATGAAAAGATAATTTGAAAGGAGTTCATAACCTCCATAGCCTAGAAAACAATGCAAGTGTTCAGAGTGTGGTGCTGAGTAAGGGTACATTTCTCATTTTAATTGAAATGAGATAGGAAGAGATTCAATTGATAGAAAAATAGAGGGTCCATAGAAAATATTTGAAATAGTAAATGCAACTTCCTGCCTTTTCAAAGATTTAAAGACACTTCAAAAGATTAGCATGATATATGTATTTTGAGAGGAGTCTGGGATGTATTTAGAAGAGGCAGGATGACAGGGAAGGTACTGGAGAATGAGATTATAGAGAGCATTTCTTAAGAAGTGGATTTGGGAGCAGCAGGTTAGCTGGGACACTGCCTCTTCCTCATTCAGAGCTGTTGACTTCTAACCACTCCTAATAGAAGTCTGGTAGTCCAAAAAACCCTTCAGCCAAGCACCAGCTCCTGTAGCTTCCGCATACACTCCTTCTGAGTCTTCACCAGGAGTTCTTACTCTGCTTTATGGTTCACTGTAAACTCCATTCCATTTCTCCCCTTCTTCCACTTTTCTGGTAACTCATGGACGTACTACAAAAATATCTGTTTGAAATGAAACATCTAACCTGGATGTTCCACTCACCTTCTTGTTTCTGACCACTGTATCACAGGAATAATAAACTAGCAAGCATGCATCCGACGAAATGGGTATTAGCCTACGAAAACTTATGCTCTAATACTTTAGTTAGTCTTTAAGGTGCCACAGTACTCTTTGTCACTTCTGCAATTCCAGACTAAGACGGCTACCACACTGATTCTAAACTAGCAATTGTTCACTGGCATGTCTCGATACCATCTTCCTTCCTCATGAATCTCTCCTTCCCATTCTGCTTTTACTACTCTCATAACACTCAGTCACATGTATCATTTATAAAAACTAAATGCATTTCAATCAGATCTTTTTAATTGACTCACCAGTGTGTTGATCTGGGCTGCTAGCATGGTTCTCTTCCATTAATACTACTTTCAGTCTGTTACAAGGATTATGGGAGTTTATACTGGAAATTTACACTGGCATTGATTTCATAATTGGTGGTTCTTTGTACTAGAACACAGCTCTTTTGCCTCCAGAAAATAGCCAGAATGAGACTCGTTCTTCAAATCCTGGCCAGATTCTGCCTGGTTTTGTTGGTGCCCTGGTGGAAGATGTGTTGTGGACGGAGTGCAGATGGTGAAGTGGCGGAAAGAATCTCCAATTCCCCTTTTCATAAATTGGTGGGCCCTGCAACAGTTGGCATTAGAAAGTGGTGCTGGTGGAGACTGGGTAGCCAAGGATGCATCAGTCCACTATGTTAAAGAAATTTGCCTTCTCCTGCTGAACCTGCTTTCCCCTCAGCAGTGGCTAGGCAATAATAGCAGCACTTGCCCTCCTTCTCAGGGAATTCCCAATCTCTCCCTCCCCCACCCCCAAAGGCAGAGTGGAGGGAGATTAGCTGGTGTAGAGAGGTATGACTTACACCTTTTGCCCACTTGGGTGAATCTGTCTCTTGGCATAATTGATAAATGTCTTTTCTAGACCCCATTAACTCTTTAACGGCATTACTCCATGCACTGTACAGAATTCAGCAGCCTCTGTTTCCACCAGTAGCCAGTTGGGTGATCACATCGTCTTCAACGGGCTCTCTGTTAAATCAGTATCAAATTCAGTCATACTTCTTTGTGTCACTGGCTCTTGTTTTGTCATTGCCATGACTGCCTATCAAGCTAAAAGTTGGCGGGCCACTTATTTTGTCCAAATTTAATAATCTTAAATCTGTGAGAAGGGCCAATACATTTTTCTGTTGCTGTGAAACTCCATTCCTGCTTGTCTGGTGATCATCAATTTATGTCGACTATTAATTGACTTTAAAACAAAAACACCTTTGCAAATCTGGTCACTTGTTGGAGAACCTAACTATAGACTAAGGCTTTGATCCTGCAATGAATGTGCAGGGGTGCACCCACACAAATCTCCATGTAGGATCAGCATCTTGGACTCCCTGACTTTAGCTACCATCTTCGGAAATAATTTCCATTGCTTTTAATTGGCTATCTGTTGATGAAAGCAACTATATACTGACTTATCTGCACTTACCTGTCTCTCTGCTGTATTGTAACAGCCATAAAACTAGAAACCATGCTCTTGGAGCTTATGAAGTACAGAGTAGCACCTTGATATGAAAAACTCTGCTACAAAGATGTATTGATAGGAATGTCTGGTTAAAAGAAGGGATATACAGTTCTGTGAAATTCAACTCGGATTATTACCCATAAATCTGGATGTTTTTGGAACATCTTAGGTCTAGAAACTTGGGCTTGGAAATCCAACAACTGCCTGTCAAAGGACCTTCCTTAGCTTTTAATTGATTCTCATGAATCCAGGAAGTGGTTAACCTTTAATAATTTTCATTTTTATTTGAATTTTTTCAAACCTTGAGGTCTGGCTAAACTACTAAGTGAAGGTTCAATTTAGTTACTTTGATCTAAATTGTGTTTTCCTCTCCAGGTGAGAGTAAGTTATTCTTGACTTCAGAAAGTATTTTCTACATCTACCTCCTTATTTTTAAAAATTATGTTCTTTCCAAATATTAAGTTTTTATGTAAGGCAGCTGTAGATAACTTAAGCAATTGGAAAACTTTACTGGTAATATAGGCTCCCTACTCTCTTAAACACTTGAAAATGTTAGTCTACACTACTAAAAAATGGAAAAACATGCAAAATGCAAGTTCTGATGAACAAAACTATTACACTTTACATTTAACAAGAGAACTGAAATAAATAATATGCAAGTATGATATGGTAGCTAATGCTGTAGAAACATTAACTACTCTGAGCAGATAAGGTGAGCTGCAAAAAATCTTTTTAAAACTTGGAATGGGGTCTCTCTATTCTGTGAATGACTTGTGGTTTTAAACTGTTTGTAACCTTAGTAACATTAGGAGTGTTAAGTCTGTGTTTTGCTGAGGGAATGGGGTCTAAGCATATTTGTTGCTCTTCCACCTTTAAGTGTTGGGGCAGGAACATTGCATTTGTGACACATCACTTTTTTCAAAATGTTCACTAGGCACTGGAGATAATAAGCTGCCAAGACATCTAGGGTAGACAAGATTTAAGTGTTTCATTTTGCGCACACACAAAAAAAAACCCCTAACCAGCCCAGAAATGCATTTCAAACACAGCTTTCTGCCTTTGTATGTAAAGAACCCTGAGCTTAATTTCTTCTTTAGTGTCCCTATGGGTGCTCCACTTCTGGTGCTTTTGCACCTCTCAAGCCCTTGATGTTGATTTCTAGCTAGCAGTGCCCATGCCCTGCGCATGCATGCTCTGCTTCCTCATTGCAGACACTGAGGCTAAACAAGGGGTGCATATGTGAACTGCCCTCAGTGTCTGACATGTATAACACCTGAAGTATGGGTACAGTTGTCTCCAGCCATGGCAATCTCAGCTACGGTGAAACTACCAGGGCCCCTTCTGTTACCACAGGAGTTCTGATGCTCAAGGGACCACTTGGTGTTGGATGAACTGGAGCCCCATTGCTGTCCAGGTATCAAGCATGACTCAGAGCAGAGACCTTGGTCTCTAAATGGCCACTCCATAGCACATGACTCTCATCCATCCTCAATGAGTGCCCCCCTATGGGAAAATGAAAAGGACTTCCAATTGGTCTCCTTGAGTGACTCGTGGGAGGGAGGTTCTACATACCCCTTCAGGAACCCTCATTCAGGGCCGACTTTGCAGCTCAAGGATGGTGGAACCAACCTTGTGCGCCACCCCCTTTACCCCTCACTATGGCCTTATTGACACTTGTGGGCTGCTTGTTGGCAACAATTCAACAGACTACTGGTACTGTCCCTCAGGCAGGCAAGGGTTTCTCTCTACCCTTGCATGACAGGAGAAGACATTTGAGGAGTATGAGGATAGGGCAGATGAGGAAGTTACCCCGAGACCACAATTTCGTCATAGTTAATGGATGAGGCTGTTGTGCCTTCCCCGCTTTCCATTGCCAACACCTTCTTACTGTTCCAGGACCTCATTAGAAGGGTAGCTGATGCTCTGCAGATCCCTCTGGAGGAGGTCAAAGATCAGCAGCACAAGCTGCTGATGTTTTGTAGTCGGCAACACCTTCCAGAGGGGTGCTACCTATTAATGAGGCTCTGCTGGATCCAACTAACATGGTATGGCAGATGCCTGCCACTTAGAACATAAGAATGGCCATACTGAGTCAGACCAGAGCTCCATCTAGCCCAGTGTCCTGTCTTCCAACAGTGACCACCAATGTGCAAAAGAGTGGATAAGATGTACTACGTGCCTTCTAAGGATTCTGACTACTTTTCTCATCCCCACCTAATTCCCTAGTGGTGGATGCAGTGAACGAACGGTGTAAGCCACATATCTGAGGCTTATCCCCATGACAAACACCAAAAGCAACTGGGTCGTTTTGAGAAGTCTTGTCCGTGACCATGCAGTTCTGGATTGTGAACTGTCAGGCAATCATGGCCAAATACAACTTGACTAATTACAACAAGCTCATGGCCTTTATTGAACATCTGCCACATGACTGCAGGAGGCAATTCTGGTCCATTGTTGTGGAGGCTCAGCTATTGGCCCAAACAGCTCTCCAAGCATCCCTAGATGCTGTGGACATTGCTGCCAAATCTATCTCTACAGTAGTAGTCATGTGCAGGATGTTTTGGCTCCAACTTGCAGGGTTTCTGAGAGAGGCTCAGAATCCTATAGAGGACTCCCCTTTGGTTGTAAGCTTTTCTCTGAGGCCATGAATGATTCCCTGCATATGCTATGAAGGACTACAGGACTGCCCTATGTACATGCCTACAAGCAGGAAATGTTTCAGTGGGTTACAGACTGCCCAGAGGTCATACCCTGTTGAGTTCTTAGGGTATTGAAGACCCATTGGAAACACCCCCACCCCCAGAAGAGGGAGGTTTCAGAGGAAGAAGGCAGCCCAGCCATCCTCCACGACCACCCAGACATCCTATAAATAGCAGTTTTGATGGGTTGGCTACAGGTTCAAATCCTCCCACTCCTCTCTTCCCTTTGGGGACCACCTTGTTCATTTATTCAGGCTTGAGAGTGGATCACTATGACCCAGTGAGTCTTGGAGGTCAGAACACTGGGCTACAGCATCCAGTTCTTTGGCACTCTTCTTCTACTTCCCTGCTCCTCATCAGGAACCCCCTCATGAGCATCTACAGACGCAAGAGGAGAACACTTCTCCAGCTAGGAGTAATACAATCTGTCCCTTCCTGATAGGGAAGTAGTTCTTCTCTTCCTAGTACCAAAGGAGGATGAAGATTGGAGACTGATCTTAAATCTAAGACTGGTGAAACATCAAAAGTTTAGGATGGTGACTCTAGCAACTGTAATTCCTTTGCCACAGGAAGGGGATTGGTTTTCATCCCTTGACCTACACAATGCCTACTTCCCTATAACTGTACACCTATCATACAGGAAATGCATATGATTCACTCTAGGCCAAGATTACTTCCAGTATTGAGTGCTTCCCTTCAGCCTGTCTGTGACAGCCAGAGCATATCTCCCTTTAGATAGATTTGTGACCCTGTCAAGAATGGTAGGAACAATTCAGGGCAGCCTTTGAACCTCAATAAGCAACTGTCTTCAAATCCTTGGCCAGATAATAGCATGCACCTTTGTGACCCATCAGTAAGGCGACGCTTCCACTGCTTCCAAGGTTGGTTGAGAACCAGCTATTCTTCAGTAGGTGGATGCGGTTCCCCCTCTGTTTTCTTGAGTCATTCCACCATCCTGTAGACAACATAACAATATTTCAGCACACTTGAGAAGCAGCAGTAATTGCCCTGCTATATGAAACTTTCTTAGTTTTTTATTTTTAGAAACTGCTGGTGATTTTTAGTGGTAGCATGACAGTGTATTTAAAAAGCTTGCTAGTCGTCATTTTGACTAAACTAATCCAACCAGCTAATCATGGAATCTGTTCTCTTAAGTCTTCATTTATTTTGAGGGAATTCCTTTCTTATGAACAAATGAAAATAAGTATCTGGAGTATTAGGCATCTCAAATACAAATTCCAAAAAAAAAGTCTAATCTCTTGGAAAAAAAAAAAAAAAAAAATTAACTGAGAGAACTCAAGTGCTACTTGCATGCTATTAAACCTCAGTCACCTAAAAATTCCTGTGATCCAAGTATTCTGTCCCCATGACATTGACTAGTGTCCGGGCACAAGGCCTTGGTTCACAGAATTAAGCTTCAGATAATTGAAGTGGAAGTGAATGTCGTCAAATACAGATCATTTCAGAATTTCTCTTGCTCAAATGGAAATAGGGTGACCAGATAGCAAGTGTGAAAAATCAGGATGGAGGATGGGAGGTAATAAGAGCTTGTATGAGAAAAAGCCGTGACTATCGGGACTGTCCCTATAAAATCAGGACATCTGGTATCCCTAAGTGGAAACATCCTGTGAATCTGAGTACAGTATGACCAGTTCTCAATATCGAGAACTTTCAATTCTCAAAATTTTAGGTTTTGATCATTTAAACTGGTTCTGAGCCAAAACTTTTCTTGTCTCACTAATCAATAAATAGCAAAATTCGCTAAAGTTGAAGATCAACAGGGATATATATCTCTGGTAGTATTGTTTATCGTAGGTGCTGTCTTCCCAAAACACATGAACCTAAGGACAATGCTATGGCATATGTAGCGGAGTTAGCATTTGCTAGACTCCTTTAAATGACTAATGTGGCAGTGGGCCTAACTACTGGAATTGTAAATTCTGAAAAGCCATAGTCTCATGTATGATGCAGATTTTTCAGGTGAAAGACAGATCAGATGGTTGAAGCTGAATGAACAGAACTGGCCCCTCAATATACCATATATCATACACTTCATTTTTTTTTTTTAAATTAGATGCAACAGTTGGAGCTGGCACAGATGCAACAGAGAGAAGCCAATCTCACAGCTTTGGCCGCGATTGGTCCAAGAAAAAAAAGACCACTGGATTCACCGAACCTTGGACCTGGGCTTGAGGTATTGAATTGTCTTGCATGCATTTGTTCATTTTAATATTGAATTATCTTCTATATCTTTCGGAAAAAAACAGAGGGAAGCCCTCCATGAGGCTTGTTGAATATTGTAGGGAAAATAAATATTTGATGACTGAAAAAATACTAAAAGCTTTAGTTTTGGTGAAATGAAATTAGTTGAATATGGTTACTAATAATGTGTATTGATGAGTGATGCTACGATTTAGTCATGGTTATTTTTAGTAAAAGCCATGGACACGTCACAGGCAGTGAACAGAAATTCACAGCCCGTGACCTATCAACTGAGGGGCCTTGGTACTCAAGCTATGCTCCCCAGTGGATCAGGGCAGTGGGTTCAAGAAATATTCTCCTGACCCAGGTGCCCTTGTCTAAACACACAAGTTGTACCACTTTGACTATCACACAAGTACAGGAAGGGGCTTAAGCAATTCCTGTATAAGGCACCTACATCCATACTAAAGGTTGTAGCACTATCTATTTCATTACAAAATCACACCCCATACCAATGTAGTTATACCTGTACAAAATCTGTGTAGGCCAGGCCACAGTCCTTTAACATGGTTTGTGGCAGGGGTGCTCCTGAATGAATGAGTCTGGAATCTCCAGTAGGGTGGACTTGACCATGCTAACCCCTTGAAAGAGAAATACTTTTGTTCTGGAGTGTAGGACCGCTCCCCTTACATAGGGCATAGAGATTCTTTCAGCTGCAACAGAATCTCAACTTTTTTAAACTTCCAGCAGCTGGCTTTCATCAAAAGCCTAATCTCTGCACTAGAGCCCTTGGTTGCCCAGTAGAGGGGTGAGATAAGGTGGGATCCTCTCTGCAGTGTCACATTATCTGAAGCTACTTCCTCTGGCCCGAGTTCCACAGTGTCTTCAAAGAGAATCTGAACATGGCTTGTATACATCAGTGGGAGCGGGTCTCCCAGCACAGGTAGACAGACTCGCGCCACTGGTGCTCAAGCTGTGACCCTAAAAATATCAGGCTTGCACCCTGCTTGACCCCCTAGGCTTGAGAGCAAAAGCTCCACCCAAAGCCTCAGTCCCTGCTGCCATTTTTAGAGTGATTGCCCAAGCCCCGCTCTCACAAACAAGGCCAGCTCCCAGCTGCGGTGTAGATGTACCTAGTATGAGTCTCTTTTTAACACATCATCTGTTCCTCTTCCTGAGGTTGCTTGAGTAGCTGTCCCTTATGCAAAGAGTAATGAGTGGTCCTATTATTGTGTGGTATTGACTTTCCATAATAACATGATCCTTGGCTTCCGTCCTAGTTCTTATCAAAAATCCTGACGTATACTTCTTTCCTAACTATTATATTCTCTCTCTCTCTCACACACTCTCACTCACACTCACACCCCTGCCCCATGCAAGTTTCTACTCCAGTCTTGTTCAAGCTTTTCCCTTCCTGTAACACCTGTCATCTCAAAAGGGCTTTTGAGGTGCTCTTGGATTAGAAACATCGAACAGAAGAGATTCCTTTTTCCATTCTCTTCCACAGTTCAGGGAGGGAGCTCAAGGTGGCGGGATACACCCTGGCTAGATGAAGTGTGTTGACTATCTAAGACTTATGAGGCTGCCAAACTTCTCTTCAGGAAGACTTAGATCCACTACACCAGAGACACAGCCACCTCTTGGTCTGGACATGGGAAGCACTATCAGACGAAATTTGCAAATATGCCACTTGGAATTCCTTGCACTTACTCACTAGGCCAAAACACTGGTTGAATATGCAGACATCTGCAGACATAATTTTTGATCAGAATGTTAGAGCATAGGAAATTTTTTTTCCCCAAGGTCCCAATTTCTTGGTCAACGAATACTCAAGGTCCAGACTCCAGAGAAGAAGAAAATAAAAACAACAATGATAAATAAAAAGATTTCGGGGGCTGTTCAAAAGTGTCTAGTGGTCCAGATTTGGCCCATGGTTTGCCTATTGACTACCTCGGTATAGAGAGTACACTTAAAAATTTTGCGGACAATACCGAGGTGAGAGGGGTTGCAAGTAGAGCCCTGTACGGGGACAAAAATTTGTATCCGCATCTGATCTGCCTAAATTGTCCTCTGATATCTGCAGATATCCATGGATTTGCAGGGCTCTGCTAACGGCTCCACAGATCACTCCACTCCAGTGACGCAGGGCTGTGCCAAACCTCCAACTGCCTCCCACTTCTCCCCAGAGACCTCCCGCAACCTGTTCTTCCCCGCATTGTACTTCCTTCCCTGCTCTGGGTGGAGGCTACATCCTAGGTCCTTGTGTGCAGCACCGCCCTCCCAATGGAGGTCTCGGACATCCCTACGCAGCTGCAGCGGTTCTAACACATGCTGTGTTTGGCTCACTGCATAAAGCACAGAGTCTCACTCCCTTCTGGGAGTTGCATTTACCTCCACTGTCTGAGTAAGCTGGGGACTACAACTCCCATGATCCCGAGCAAGCTGCTGCTGCTTGATTCAGAGAGCTGAGCTGAAATCTGAGGGCTGGGTAACAGCCACTCCATTCGGGTGAGTGTTGCAGATCCCTGTGCAGATACAAAATTTGTGTCTGCGTTCGATCTGTGATCCATAGAGATGGTTTGCGGCTATCTGCATCCATGGATGGGGATATAAAGCAACTATCTGTGGATTTGTAGGGTTCTAGTTGAAAGTGCTTTGGCGGATAGGATTAAAATTCCAAATGATCTAGACAAATTGGAGAAATGGTCTGAAGTAAATAGGATGAAATTCAACAAGGACAAATGCCACAGAATACATCTTAAGAACTTATCTTCCTTTTGAGTAGATACATTTTATGTTCCTTGGAATCTTCAGTACATCAACAGTGGCTTTATTCTGCATGTAAAAGTGAGCTTATCTGCCTTTTTATATAACGCTGCAAGACTTGAAATCATGAGCCTGGCATTAGAATAACTTTCCTCATCTCTCTCTCCCTTTCCACCAAGCTTTTTTTGGTTAATCGTTCTTGTTTTTTTTAAACAGTGCCTTTGATAGAGCGGATGCATAACACAAGATTGCAATCGCTAACCGTCTTTTGGCATAAGAGAATGTGTAATGGTTTCCTGTTATACTTCAGCTGTCACTCATTCTGTGGCATGTCCATTATTTCCTTTATTAAAATATCTGTAGCTCTGTGCCAAATAAATACAGCTGAGAATAGTGTGGTATTGCAGTGTCTTGGGCCATTTAATGTAGTACTTTTTAAAAAAGGTAGTTTAGCTGTGAACTTAAACTGACACAAACCCGGTAGCATTTGTTGTAAGTTTCATTGGAAGTGCACATTCATAAACTTTAATTTTTGATGTGTGTTGTATTGATCTCAGGTCATCTCTAGCTGAACCAACATCTAAATCCTAGCATGCTGATTAATAAAGGATGTCATGAAGGTAATTTCACATGTGAAAACAACCTGTTTCTTGAATGCAACTGCATTTCCATGTGTTGTATTTCTTGTTGTCTTGGGAACAGAGGAGTGGTTTGTCTAAGAATACCTAATTCTTTGTAAAACCTTTTTTTGATGCTTTATTCCATTTCATAGAAGATATTTTGTGAATGTAACCTCTTCTCTCTTTCTTTGGGAACTTCTGAACTGATGTTCCAAGATGTCTGAACAAAATTTAGTGACTGTAAAGAATTTAATATTTGGTATCGGAAAAAATTCGTCCGAGTCCCATTTAATATTGCTAGAAGCAGAATACCCATAATTCATTGATAACATGACAAAAGGTGCTAAGCAATAAACAGCCTTTCTTCAGAGGCTGGAGTCACTGGAGTCTCCAATCAGTCGATGTATCAGTCAGCTTGTTTCAGTGCATCTTGTGCAACTATAAACCAATGAGGAAGCCACAGATGTCTGCCTGTTGGGCAGACATGACCACATCTTTTAGCCATAGCCTGCTTTCTTCACTCACACTTGGACTTTTTCTGTTCTGTTATTCTCAATGGCTTAACCACAGGCCAACAGGCCTGCTGCCATCCTGATCTATCAACAGCAACTTCCCATGTATTCAGTTATATTTGGCCAGCTTTTAGATGAGCTTTGAGCGTGTTCTGGTGGTGTTTTTGTTGGCCTCCCAGCATACATGCTCCCATTTTCAACAGTCCATAAAATATGGCTTTGGGAACTTGCAAACCATCCATACGTATGAGATGACCACCCAGCGAATTTGTGCCTGTACGATTAGGGATTCACTACTAGTTATGCAGCACCACTCCAGGACTTCCATGAGTTGGTATCCTGTCCAACCACTTGATGACACAGATGAGATCCAGACAGGGCATTTGAAAACGCTCTGGTTGTGTCAAGTGCCTGCAATAGTGTCCATGTTTCACAGCTGTAGAAAAAAGTGCTGAATACAATTGCACAGTAGGCACTAATCTTGGTGTGAAGTTGGATGCCTCTTGCTTTCCTCAGGCAGTGAGTTGACCAAGGCATTGAGATGCACTGTGATTTCATCATTGATCATGGCATTATTAGAACAAGTGCTGCCAAAATAGCAATATTTTTCTACTGCTTTAAACAGTGTGTCATCAATTGTGATTTTGGGGACAGTTTTTTTTTTTTATTATTATTATTTCCTGGAGCAGGCTGGTAGAGCACGTTGGTTTCTTTGAGGTTGAGAATGTTGAAATCGCTTGGCTGATCTAGAAAAGCAGTTGATTAGATGCTGCATCTTCACTGAGGGCTTGGCTACACTTGCACTTTATTCTGCAACAAAGCCTCCCAGAGCGCTCTACCTTACTCCCCATCCACGCTGGCAAGGCACTTAGAGCGCTCTTACTCCCCAGCTGGAGCGCTACTGATACTCCACCTCGGTGGGAGAATTAACAGTTGTTGCATATTGGGTGAGACACTTCGGGGTCAGTGTGAATGAGGAGTTAAGTTACTGCGCTCTGATTGACCTCCGGAAACTCCCCATAATCCCCTTAAGTCAAGTGGTCTCTCTTCTCTTTGTTGTGAAATCGCTGAAGGAATGCGGAAGTGCCCTTTCAAAGTTCTGTTTCAGACAGTGGATGCTTATTGGCTACGGGGCAAAGCAAACATTTACTGAGTGAGTGAGGGGTAGGGGGGTCTGAACTTACAAGATAGCGTGCTGACACACACTCAGCACCCCAAAACCCCACTTTCTCCCCTCCCCACACACATACACACACACAACACACTCCACCCCAGCCCCTGCATTTGAAAAGCAAGTTTCAGCCACTTGAACTCTGGGATAGCTGCCCATAATGCACTGCTCCCAATAAGTCTGCAAGTGTGGCCATTCCAATGCGCTTGCAGCTGTCAGTGTGGACAGACCATGGCACTTTCCCTAGTGCGCTCTCGGAAGGCTGGTTTAATCCGAAGAGCTCTACAGCTGCAAGTGTAGCCAACCCCTTTATGTGCTACGAGTGCACAGTCATCAGCCAAGAGAAGCTCCCTATCAAGCAAATCAGTCAGTTTAGTGTGAGCTTGAAGATGCTGTGCAGAATTACATACAAAAAATGCCCATCTCAGTCTCTGAAAAAATCTTTAGCAGCATAATCCCAAAGAAAATTAGCGTAGATACGAACCATTTGTGAAAGAGAGACTCTGAAGCACCATTTTCCAGCTCTGTATACCCAGCATGCCGTCATGGAATGAGCACACGCTGGTGATAAATTTGTGCAATGAATTCAAATTGATTAAACCAAGTACAATGTGGCTTCAGGCTCATACACATTTGGCGTCTTTAAAATTATCTTTTTTGGGCAACTTGTCTGAGTAGTTTAAACTCAGAGTATAATTATTAATTTTGTATTGCAAATATAGGAAGTGTTATATTCCATCTTAAATGCCAGAATTTCCTGGCATTTGGAGCAGCTAGGAATAAGTCTGTCCCTACTATCCAGTATCCATTTTCAGTACCTGAGCTGTGATGGAAGGATTTTTCTTGCATTCTAGTTACCCTTTGTGCAAATCAATTAGATATATAATGTTAATTGTAGTGTTAGGTTTTCTTTAAAGTCACTTTTACCATGAATGTTCAAGTTGCATCAGGTAAAGTTTTGCACAAAAAATTTGGGGCATTCAACTGTGCTCCAAGATAGCTTAAAATAAGAGAATAAGATGTTGGTATGTTTAATTTTTCTGTTCCCTTATACTATTACTCAGTATTTAAAAAATAAAATGAAGAGTTTCAGGCCATTAGTCAGTAATGTAAACTAAAGCTCCAGGGTATTTAGGGAAGGAGGAGAGAAATGATTAGTTTTCAAATGTATTGAAGTGAAATGTTTCACCTGCACAAATTAATGCTTTTCATTCAAATATACCTTCTCTGGGCAAAGAAACCTAGAAAGCACTGGCAGAGGGCAACTTAACACACTAGACTGTAACAGTTCCAGTCACTTCTCCCAAAATAATCATAAGTGAAAGGCAAAAATCCATCTTATAACATGTGCACTGTCCCCCTTCCTTACTCTTCTACTTCCTGCAAGTGGGTCTGCACCTTTGATCATGATGGCCCTCACCTGAGAATATTCTTCCTCATCCTCTATGCCATATAATCTCTCATCTGTCTCTTCCTCAAGAGTCTTATTCCCGTGCTAAATACTCACTCCTGTGTGCTAGACACTCTTGGACGCTAAATATTTTAAAGACAAAATATTGTGAAGTATTTTAAAGAAATATTTAAGATTTCAGGGAACAAAATTGGAAAAAACAGCTGAGAACTAAGATCAACACAAGCATATATGATCTACTGGTAGAACCTTTGTCTCTCTTGAAGCCCCATTACCCTTTGTCATCCCCTACTTTTATGTCTGAATTAAATTGTAAACTCCTCTAGGCAACGACATACCACTTCCTTTGTTCTCTAAAGCACCATGGACATCTGTGCCACAGTATACAGTAAACTGCATGCTATAATGGCTATTGATGATGGATATATGCCACTACAGTTCAGCAGGGTTATGGCCATGGAAAAATCAATGGAGACTATCAAGCTGACAGTTAAGGCTAACATTTCCAGGTCTAGAATCTACATAAATGTCAATATAAATAAGAATTATCTTTTCTTGTTTGAGACATTTGTTATATTCTCTTTACCAGGCTCAAACATCAGCATTCAAAATAAATTTGGGTTTAAGCCTTGTAAAATAATCTGGTTATCATGATAATACATGCCAGTTAGTGCAAGTTGCATTCCAAGGATCATCAGAAATTCTTTTCAATTGTACCCTTTTATAGCTTCATTAATTTCTCTAGAGTCTACTCCGAGTACATTTTGCATGGATGCGGTGTGCAGGGGAGGCCTTGAGACTTTAATTCTGTAGATTGTTTACCACATTTCCAAAAAATGGGGGACAAATGTTAATGAATTGTAAGATGGGGACACTTTAAAAATGTATTTGACAAGGATGTCTTTGAAATTCTCACTAAAAGGAGGGAGTGCTGGCTTTTGTGAGGAAGAACACTTTGAGCCACAAATTGTCTCCCTAATTCTTCCGATTATGTATCATGATTTTGTATTGCCTCATGATGAGCCATATAAACTGTTACGTATGATGATGCAATCAAGTGTCACCATCTAAAATGGAAGTGCTCTTGTATGGAACAGTTGTAATGAAAAGTATCCTTTTTTGAAACTTAGTTCTTAAAAGTTCCCAAATCAAATGTGGGGAATCTCTTCTGCTGCGGAAGTTCAAAACCTCAGCTTCTAAATAAATAAGTGCTTATATTTTTTTTCCATTGTACAAGATTCTAGCTCCTGCAAATCTGTTGCAGAAATTAACAGCACCATACCTATATGCAGTAGAATATAAAAATTTGGAATATAAAGTATGCATTACATTTGAAACTAACTAGGCATTCATTGCAATTTCTTAACCTTTAACTTCTGAAAAGAGAATTTCAGACTATTCTACTATGTACAGGAAAGATTGATCAGAATTTTATACTAATGTAGTTTTAGGGAAAGTAAGCAATAAAATTGGTGTGGCTAACAATTCTTACTTTCTGACTCACGTTACTGCATTAGAAATTTAGAAATAAGCAAAGCTACATATGCTAGCCCAAGAGTGCTGTAGGAGTTCTTTCATAAACTTGCTTTTATGTCAGTGACATTTGTATTGACTGACTTTCTGTTCTCATTGTAGTATCCAAGTTTTTGTTAATAGTTCTTGGCTTTTGCAATGGATTGAAGAAACACCTTGGGATTCTAGATATGGCTTGGAGAGTAGTTCTGTCTGTCATAGAAGTGGACCGTTTTAGCAGTAAATAACAGGTGCCTTGGCTTACAGTAAAACTGGAAATGTAGACTCCCACCAGTATTGTCTGTAGATGGTTCTTGACAGTCACGCAGATCCGCTAATTTAACTGCATAGATACTCTGCTCTAGGAAATCTGAATATTTCTTAAGTCTGCATGTTCAGAAGTGGAACATCAGCATTAACATGGAAGCAGTATGTCTATGCCAGGGGTCGGCAACCTTTCAGAAGTGGTGTGCCAAGACTTCATTTATTCATTCTAATTTAAGGATTCGCGTGCCAGTAATACATTTTAACGTTTTTAGAAGGTCTCTTTCTATAATATATAACTGAACTATTGTTCTATGTAAAGTAAATAAGGTTTTAAAAATGTTTAAGAAGCTTCACTTAAAATGCAGAAGTGACAGATTCCTGTGGCACCTTAAAGACTAACTAAAAGTATTAAAGCATAAGCTTTCGTGGGCTAATACCCACTTCATTGGATGCATGCAGTGGACGTATCCAGGGGCAGGTATAAATAGGTAGGCAAGAACCAGGTTAAAGATGACAGGGTGGGTCCAGTGAGGCTGAACCAGCTGTTATCTCTAATCAGGGAGGGTGAGGTATTCCTCTAGCAGCTGAACTGGAGGTGTGAACAGTGAGAAAAGAGAAACTGCTCTTGTAGTTAACTAGCCATTCAAAATCTCTATTCAGTCCCAAATTGATTGTGTCAAATTTGCAAATGAATTGCAACTCTGCAGTTTCTCTTTGCAGTCTAGTCTTAAAGGTTTTTTTTGCTGCAAAATGCTGACCTTTAAGTCTTTCATGGTGTGTGCAGGGAGACTGAAGTGTTCTCCTACAGGTTTTTGTATATTGCCTTTCCTGATATCTGATTTGTGTCCATTTATCCTTTTTCGTAGGGACTGTCCAGTTTGACCAATGTACATAGCAGAGGAGCATTGCTGGCACATAATGGCATATATTACCTTGGCAGATGTTCAGGTGAATGAACCAGTGATGGTATGGCTGATCTGGTTAGGTCCTGTGATGGTATTGCTAGTGTAGATATGTGGGCAGAGCTGGCATCGAGGTTTGTTGCATGGATTGGTTCCTGAGTTAGAGGAGTTATGGCGTGGTGTGCTGTTGCTGGTGAGAATATGCTTGAGGTTGGCAGGTTGTCTGTGGGCCAGGACTGGCCTGCCTCCCAAGGCCTGTGAAAAAGAGGGATTGTTGTCCAGGATGGGTTGTAGATCACTCATGATGCATTAGAGAGGTTTCAACTGAGGACTGTAGGTGATGACCAGTGGTCTGTTCTGTTCTGTTCTTGGGCTTGTCTTGCAGCAGCAGGCTTCTGGGTACACGTCTGGTTCTGTTGATCTGTGTCCTTATTTCCTTGTGCGGGTATTGTAGTTTTGAGAAAGCTTGGTGAAGATCTTGTAGGTGTTGGTCTCTGTCTGAGGGGTTGGAGCAAATATGATTGTACCTCAGTGCTTGGCTGTAGACAATGGATCGTGTGGTGTGCCCGGGGTGGAAGCTGGTGGCATGAAGGTAGGCATAGCTGTCGGTGGGTTTTCGGTATAGGGTGGTGTTGATGTGGCCGTCCTTAATTTGCACCATGGTGTCTAGGAAGTGGACCTCTCGTGTAGACTGGTCCAGGCTGAGATGGATGGTGGGGTGGAGGCTGTTGAAATCATGGTGGAATTTTTCCAGAGTTTCTTTCCCATGGGTCCAGATGATGAAGATGTCATCAATGTAGCGTAGACAGAGGAGGGGCGTGAGTGAACAAGAGCTGAGGAAGCGTTGCCACCAGGTCAGCCATAAAGATGTTGGCATACTGTGGGGCCATGCGGGTGCCCATAGCGGTGCCACTGGTCTGGAGGTATATATTGTCACCAAATTTGAAATAATTGTGTGTGAGGATAAAGTCACAGAGCTTAGCAACCACTTGTGCTGTGTCATCATCAGGGATACTATTCCTGACAGCTTGTATTCCATCTCTGTGTGGGATTTTTGTGTAGAGAGCCTCTACATCCATGGTGGCTAGGATGGTGTTTTCTGGAAGATCACCAATGCATTGTAGTTTTATCAGGAAGTCGGTGGTGTCACGGAGATAGCTGGGAGTGCTGGTGGCCTAGGTTCTGAGTAAAGAGTCCACATATCCAGACAGTCCTTCAGTGAGAGTGCCAATGCCTGAGATGATGGGATGTCCAGGATTTCAAGGTTTGTGGATCTTGGGTAATAGAATACCCCAGGTCGGGGCTCTAAGGGTATGTTAACTTGTTCCTGTGTTACTGTGGGGAGTGTCCTGAGTAGGTGGTGAAGCTTCTTAGTATATTCCTCTGTGGGATCTGAGGGAAGTGGCCTGTAGAAATTGGTGTTGGAGAGTTGTCTGGTAGCCTCCTTTTGGTAGTCAGACCTGTCCATGATGACAACAGCACCTCCTTTATCAGCCTCTTTGCTTATGATGTCAGGGTTGTTTCTGAGGCTGTGGGTAGCATTGCATTCTGCACAACTTAGGTTGTGAGGCAGGCGATGTTGTTTTTCCACAATTTCTGCCTGTGCACGTCGGCAGAAGCATTCTATGTATAGGTCCAGACCTATAGGTCTATTCTATGTATAGGTCCAGACCTAAATTCCACTGACTTTAAATGAGGCTTAGGAGCCTAAATGCCTTAATCATTTTGTTAAATGGCACTTTGATTTTTTTTTTAGATGTTTCCATTTATTTTCTCCATGATTTGTATAGCACCGAGCATCTTTACAGTACTTTGTAAACAGCAAATGCTATAGGTGCTATGGTGAGGTCACAGTTCACAGCCTTGCAAATACCTTGACTTCTGTGAGACCCTAGCTCCAGCCCACAGAACTTTGACAGCGTGGCTAGTAAGCAAGATGAGACACAGGAAGAGATTTAGGATCCAAGGTAACAACAACACTTGTAATAAATCACATGGCTTCCATCATCCAGCTCATGCTAAGTTATGGGCATGTGTGTCCTTCATTTCTAAAGAATGAAGAATCTGTACCAAAAACCCAGTATTCCAAAACTGCTGGACTTTCTCCAGCGTGGTCTAAACCCTATGTATATCTACAGGTATCTCTAAATCCATGGAAGATCTTCCCCTCATATTCAAATCCCGATGAGCAGCTCCTCTTTCAACACCAGTGCCCACACCCGCAACATTGGAGAGTGAGGAGACAAAACCTGAACCATACAGATGGATGGACTAAGTGGTATATTTGGTTTCAGATCTTTGCTTATCTAATTCAAAATCCCTTTACCAGAAAGAATCAAGGTTCACGCAGCCAGTTCTGTGGCACCTTCTCAAGTAGAACTGGCATTGATCACCACTGATGCTTCAACTCAATCTTTCATTTACAAGCTTATAAAAGTAAGCTAGATCTTGTTCCCCTGTAGATGACTCCTTTGGACAAAGTATTGAACAGAATGGTCCCTAAATAAGCCAGCAGTTCCTTCCAAGTACAGGTATGGGAGATGTGTATTTCATTTCTCCATACTTTTTACTGTCCCATTTGTCATAAATTGGGGGCGAAGTCAGGATCTAGAATGGTAAATTGTTACCAGATACTTTTCTAGAACTGGAATCCCTTCTAGTCTGATCAGGCTGATTGAGTTCTGCTGTCTATCTTAGGAACACCATTTATGACAGGATTTCTAGCAGCGTTTTAATTTGATACAACTATCAGCGGTACTAAACATTGAAATGCATCTACAGCTTTGGAAAAGCTCATGTAGGGGCACTGGAAGGAGCATGAATAAGCTCCTGAGCAACAAGTCTTTGCTGCCCCACAACATTGCCAGGGAGACCCCTACCCCTTAGTGAGGTGATCGGGGGAATGGCCTACCACAGAGAGAAAATAATTAAGTAGGACTTCCTATTTTCAGAGTTGAATGTGTATCTTAGGTTTTTTAATGTTTGGGTGTTAGCTGTAGTAGGTTTAAGCACCTTTTCAATCTTAATTCTCTCTTAGGACTTGTCTATGCTGGCAAGTTTTGTCGGCAAAAACTGCCTTTCGGCAACAAAACAGCAAGAGCATACACCCTACAATGGGACTCTTGTCATGAAAAACGCACAGTTTTGGCGACAAAAAACTTCTACCCTTATGAGAGACTTTTGTCATCTTCCCTCCCTTCGTTGTCGACAAGGACAGTGTAGACTGGGGTGGGCAAACTATGGCCCGCGGTCCACATCTGGCCTGCAGGACTTTCCTGCCCGGCCCCCAAGGCTCTCCCTGGCCCCTCCCCCGCTATCGTCGTCCTCTGGAGCTCCAGCATGTTAGGCAGGCAGCGCTCGGGGGGCGAGGCCGCATGCTTATGTGGGGCAGTGTGGAGCCAGACACGCTGCTTTGAGCAGCATGGTAAGGAGGCCGGGGCTAAGGTGTTGGATAAGGGGCAGACGGTAGCTGAATGGGGCGGAGGTTCTGAGGGGGCGGTCAGGGACTTGGGTTGGATAGGTGTGGGAGTTCCGAGGGTGGGGCGGTGGATGGGGTTGGGGTAGTCAGGAGATGTGGAGTAGCAGGAGTTGTGGGGTGGGTCTCTGGGGATGTGGTCTGGGGAACAGGGAGGGTTGGATGGGTTGGGAATTCTGAGGGGGGGCAGTTAGGGGCTGGAAAGTGGGAGGGGGTTGGATACGGGGCAAGGCCAGGCTGTTTTGGGAGGCACAGCCTTCCCTATCTGGCCCTCCATACAATTTTGCAATCCCATTGTGGCCCTCGAGCCAAAAAGTTTGCCCACCCCTGGTGTAGACACTGCTGATTGTTTTGTCGACATAACTGGCTTCTGCCAGTATCCCACAATGTCTGTCCTGGTTGCTCTGCTCAGTGTTTTGATCTCTGCTGCCCTTCAGGCATATGCCCCTCCTCTTTCAAAGCTCTGGGATGTATCTGTGTGCTGCTCCGCTTGGAGAACAAACAAAGAGCAAATAATTGGAATGCTCCTGCTGTGCTGTGTTCCTACTTCAGAGTCGCAGGCAGACTGCTGCTACAGGGGAAGAGGGGCAGCCTGCTGTACGGCTTTGCCATTCCTCAACATGGAGAGCTCACAGAGCTACTCCTGATGCTGCTCTCGGCAGCTGAGGAGACTGTGGGAGAACTCAGAGAATCCCAAGATGCACAGTGATCAGCTCTTCCTTTCCACAACACTGCACTGTGGGATACATACCCACAATGCATTGCTCATCTTGTTGATGATGATGTCCCTAATGTGGACATGATTTGTCAACAGAGGGAGCAAGTGTGAATACCATTTGGCAATTTTTGATTACCCAAATTTTGGGTATCGAAGTTTTGTCAACAAAACTTGGTAGTGTAGACAAGCCCTTAGTGAAGTATTCTTGTATGTGTATTAACATAATTCATCAACTCAAATATTGGATTAAGATGAAACTGTATTTAAATCTAAACTAAATTCAGATCACTGATTCAATAGGAGATGAGAACTGGGTTGCTTGCTGCTGCGTGTATATCATGTGATGTACCTAGCTTCCAAGCTGATCAGCCTGCTTGATTCCATTCATTAGTACAGCTGAAACAGCTTCTTAAAAGCTGCTGAACATGTGACTTTGAAAGCAGTCATTTTAAGTTGGGTGTGAACTTCTAACATGTGCAAGTGGATGTTCTGGAGAGCTGAGCCAGTACGCAGATACTGTTGGTACAGAAGTGCACGTCAAGGGAGTTTCTCCGCTTGCTTATATTATGGATTATATCTTATGTTCCCCAGAAGTCAAGCTTCAGGTTTTCAGTTGGCCACTTGCAGAGGTCAGGAAGGGATTCTCATTCATGATGTATTCTAGGAGGGTTTGGTCTCCTTCCTCAGAAGCAACCGAAATGGGCCATGCATGGAGATGGGGTGGGCTAGTGTGCTGAGATGGCACTGAGCATTCTTTCTTTCTTCTTGGCTGGTTGAGGCTCTGATGCGTAAAGTCTAACTGATTTCCATATGTGAGCTTGGGAAGGAATTTTCCTCCAAGTCAAATTAGCAGGGATTGAGAGATGCGGGGGGAAGGTGTTGCCCTTCTCTGCAGTATGTGGGTGCAAGTCATTTGCCAATTTATCTGGAACTAACTCAGTCATTTCCTTGACATTGCAGGGGTGTTGAGTGCTCGTGCACCTCGGTCCCGCCTATTCTGTACCTGTGACACACAGTAATCTAGTCTAATGTGGGTTGTAATACTTGTGACCGATTTTTAGTTGTTGCGTTCAGTGTGCAGATACTAGGTTGTGTTGGTGGCCTGAGTTGTGTCGGAGGTCAGATTAGATGAGATGGTCTTAAATGCCGGTGGCATTTAACTCTGGCTACTGATGTCCTGTGAACTTGAATGGTTTGGGGTTTTTTTACACACATGCACTTCACATATACAGACCCTTAAAACCACCAGACAACTCAAGAGTTCATGCTCTAATCTTACCTCGCCTGTCCAGCTGAGGTGCAGTATATTGCAGTCCTAAAAAGGAGACTGGGAAACAAAGAATATTGTACTTTGCTGCAAGACCCAAGCACACCTGTCAGTTATTGCTGTAGTTTCAATTTCAGCTCTAAATTTCCTGGTAGTTGTCAGTTTAGGCCATGATATTTCACCATGTAAGTAGACAAAGATATTCAAGACTGCCATTTATATATTTACGGAATGCAGCTCATTGGCCCATAGTGTGTGCTCTGTGTATAGAGATTAACTAAATTCTTTCCTTATGTGTGAAAGATATTTGCAATTTAAATGACTAATTGCACTGTAGCTTTAGGCCGAACATATTGGTAACACATAAATGTTGATGACGTGAAGGGTCAAGAGATTTATAATTTAGTTGACAATATATTGCTTAAAATGATGTGGCAAAGAGCCAGAAAACTTCATCTTAATAATTGTCTCTTAACTAACATGACATATTTGTACAGTATTCATTACCTCCAGGTACAGATTAAGCATCTGATGTAGCCATAGAAAGTGACATACGTACATGAATCTTGAGTATAATAGTGAATAAACTGACATTACATTTGCAGTAATTTGTTTCAATATGTAAAACATGTTGCCTACATTTGGAAATACTTGTAAGTGTCACAATGAAATCTGAGGGGAAAAAGGTAGCTGAATATTTTGTTCTGTTCTGCAGATCTTTGACAGTGTAGTTAAGCTCCTTTTTCGACAAAAAATAACATAAATATACATGTTTGTTTTTAGCTGCATGAGAAACGGATTGAAAATAGAGATCTAAGCTTGACTTCAACTTGATCTACACTCAAGGTCTATAATAGTCTCCTTTTTAAACAAATTTTTATATTTAAAAAAATCTGTTTTTAATACATTAAATACAGTTTGAGAGAGAGCATTCTAGCCAGTTTTGTGGACACAGAACTGGCTAGAATGCTCTTTAGCATTCTAGCAAACCAAGATTTATCAGAGTCAGGCACAATGAAGCAGAATTGCCGTAATCCGGTTTGATGTAACTGGAGAAGCCTGGATTTGTTTCACCAAGTAGCCTTTGCTTTCTTTGGGCTATACTTGATTCTTTGTCATTTTGGTGGGGACTGGCAGGAATAGTCCCACTGACTTACAATGGGCTAGACTGTGCAAGCTTTATTTGATTATTTTTTAATGTAAATGTGGCTGACTTTTGGCAGTTTCTCCATTTAGATAATGAACTACTTAACCAGCAGTTCAACCATATAAAAAGACAGGTTGGCCTTCATCCCTGTAGTATCTGATCACCTAACAATCATTAATGGATTTTATCCTCAATGGCCTCTGAGGTTAGAGAAGTGTTATCTCCATTTTACAGATAGGAGTCTTAGACACAGTGTCTATTATAAATGACTTGCCTGTGGTCAGATATGAAGTCTGTGACTGAACTAGGAATTGCACCCAGATTGAAATCCCAGTCCAGTGCCCTGTCCTTCCTATATAGATAGTATGTATTAAGAACAGCAACTATATCAGATCTGTGTTTGTGTAGCTCTTGTAACTTAACTGTCTTATGTCTCTGCTGCTGCTTTTTTGGTGTACACAGTAGAATTACTATGAATATATAGAAAAGTCCTAAAGAATCATTTGAAACCCACCCATACATAAATACCTAGGAATGCTTATTTTTAATAATGTGTGTTTAACATTTTAAATAATCTTGGTATCAACTAGTTATTTTTAAACCTGAGCTGGAATTCTGTGTGGAAAATGTCATTGAAGTAAGAGAACATTGGATCAAGTTCTGAGTGGGTAGCTCTGAACGCTAATGCTGTTGATGGTACTTTGGAGCACATATTCCAGAAGTCTGTAGTTTTCCCATTTAAATTTGTTACACTTACTTCCACTGAATCACTTAAAATGGCGATAATTACAGCACAAACCTTAGTATTCTTACTTCATAATCACCACCGCTGTTGTGTCAAACTCTTCACTCATGCCTTTTGAAGGTACAATTCAAATACTGAACTGTTGGCTCATAACAAATGCCAGAGAAAGCTCTGAGTTCACTGGAGACTTTCAAACCAATAGTTCTGAAGAACAGTCTGACACAAGTAGTAGATGTGACTGACTTATAGGTCAGTAAATCTTTTTATTTGGACCCCTAAAATGTTATGAAACAATTTGTTCTCCCCCCTCTAGACTGGAGGGGGCGGGGGCCTACCCAAGATACACAACTTCAGCTACACAAATTGCGTAGCTGAAGTTGCAGTATCTTAGGGCAACTTAGCTGGCTATCCCCACAGTGGCGAGTCAACCACGGCCACTCCCCCATTGACTCCGCCTCCTCCTCTTGCGGTGATGGAATTCCGGAGTTGACAGGGAGCAGGTTCAGGGATTGATTTTTATCATGTCTAGATGAGACGCGATAAATCAATCCCCGATACATTGAACACTACCCGCTGATCCGGTGGCTAGTATAGACGTACCCTTACTGCCAAAAATCTAAGTAGTCTTGAGTCCAGGTCTTTGGCATTAGCAGTGAATCATGCCAATTTTCTTTTGTTCTTGACAGATGCAGACATCTGCTGCAATTAGCTATTCTTGGTGCACAATGTGAGCATGAACTTGTAAGCGCAGAATACTGGTTTGTATTTTTGGTACCTCAGAAAGATGTTTTGCTTTTAAAGCAATACCTTTAGAGGTAAAAAGTGTCAGTACAAACACTTCCATTTCTTTCCCTACTTGCCCCCTGGTTTAAAACAAAATATAAAAGGACAAAAAATTGCTGCAGGTGGGGAAGGGCAAACCAAGAGGGAATTGGAATGATGCATATCTGAGATTTTGCTAGTATGTGCTCTGCGGTTAACTTGTACTTTAAAGGAAGTTTCTATGTGCTGTAGTCTCAAAGCAACACAGCATTCCATGTTAGGTGTCATTCCAACCAGATTCACTCCTTTTGCAGCACAAACAGTTACCTCTTCAGATACGTGACTGACCTGACCCAGATTGCCTGTTACAGTACAGTAAGAGACTAAATATGACTTACACCCATATTTGTAAAGCTATTTAGTTACTTAAGACCCAAAATCTCATTGGCAATCAACAGGATTTAAATTAAGTGCCTAAATCCTATTTGAAAATGATACTTAGGCTCCTAAATCAGTTAGGTGTTGCAATGCCTAATTACCTTTTAAAAATCTGGGCTTTGATCTCTTTCTTTTCAAATAAATGTGCAGTTGCCTGAACTTTCCAGGAAGTGAATTTGGAGAACCTAGTGTCTGCTTTGGGTATGTTCAGCAGCCAGTTGAAAGGCCATCAGAATTTTGTACTCACATAGTCAATTGATAAAGATTCCTATAATAGGTGACAGCTGTGTCTTTTTTGAAATTGGAAGTGTGAATTTACTGGCTTAATAGACTACAGTCCATTATGAGCTGGTTTTGTTTTTGTCCGAATACATTCTTTCGTAATGCAATTTCCCAGTTGCAGGGTGCACTACATATGATTTCCAAGGACTCCAGACTTTAAGAATAAACTAAATTTATAACTCTCTTCAAAAAGATAACAAAACACCTTGAACCCAGACAGGTTGGCTCTCCCACTTCCTTATAACAGCTAGCAATATTGACAGCTTCCAAACAGAGGTGGGGATTTGAGAGAGATGCCCTGTTTTTCCAAGGGAATAAATAAGATTGAGAGGGTGTGTGTGTTTGTTTTTTAAAGGTAAGACTTAACATCTAGAGAGAATGTTTTCACCTCCACAAAGTTCTTTGAATTATAAAGGACATTGCTATTGGGTTACTGAAAATCCCCGGGGGTTTGTTTCATTTATAACATTGCCTTGAGCCTTCTGCTGCATCCTGTTGGATTGACCTCCTTTTCAACTCTGTGCTGGCAGCTGCACTGCAGAGCTATCTTTTCCCTGGATCCTTCAGGGTTGTCATATGACAAACTTGAACTGTGACCCTTTTTGTCTTACCAGGCCAGCAGTGCCCTCTGCGTGCTACGTGGCCAGCAGTCTTCCTTTCTCACACATTCGTTCCAAGCCATTTAACAAGCTGAAAGTTTCAAATGATGGCATTTCATAGTTTTTAATGGTAGTGACTGTAAAACAAATGGAATGATGCTTAATTTCATGCGTGTTACTAGTAAGAAATACTGCTTAATTTTTTGCAAATCCTTTAATATCTAGTGAAAGTGCCCTTTAATGCATCTTAGCTTATAAATTTAAATGCCCTTTACTGTAAAGTTTCTCCTTATGGCATAAATATCTAATCCATTGCTGTGGACTGTCCTTCATTGGCTTTCGTTTCTAATGTATGTTTTTAATCTTTTTTTTTTTTTTTTTAAGCCACGGTGATAAAGCCCCATTTTGCTGAAGTTTCACAGAGACTGTTAGGATAAGAATTGACAATAGTTAAGATTGCATCCAAGTAACACCACGTCCAAGTGGAATTGATGCTGGTGGGCATCGCTTGGTTGAAGTTAAAGTCTGAGCGCCTGTATTTGTACAAATTGCATTCATTACCAAGAAGCCTGCAATAGTTGTAAGAGACTGGCTGTATAGTATAGATTGACTCCAAGATAAGTAGCCAGTCAGTTGTGCAGCTCACAGTAATCTTCCTTTTTTTCCTATTAATCTCTGTTTGTTTCAAAATGGGGAGTGGCTGCGTACATATTGTCCTGCTAACATCCTGAATGTATGACAGCTAATCATAGTTTCCCCTCTAATTGGATTTTTATATCCAGATAAACCTGCTAATTGGGAAATGGATAGACTGGATGTTCAAGGAATGTCTTCCCAGCATTTAGAAACTGTGTGTGTGTGTTTTGCCTTGAATGATAAGATCTCCTGGATTATTTTTAAATACTTTTAGACAAATGACTTTACATGAATGGTTAGATTATTCCAGATCCTTTTTACCATGTTTACTATGCGTTCAAACTTGAGTCCATTCTCAGACACACTTGTCTTTGTGAGGAGACCAATATTTGAAGCACAAGAGTGGTTGTGCATGCGGGAATGAGGACTTAACCTGTGTTTTTATCCAAAATAGTGTATTCCTATGGTATTCTCTGCCATACATACCCATTCTTTTGTGTACAGCAGTTTGGAAATTTTCTGACAAAACAGAAAATGTTGGTCCAGTGAACCCAAAATGTTTTGCAAACGTGGTTCAGGTTTAGAATTTTTTGTTGAATCACAGACAAGGTTCTTTCTGACAGAACTCTGGCTGTTAGGGATGCTAGGAAGCCTGGACTTCCATAGTCCTTGGCTGTCCAGCCATGCTGATAGACCGGAGGAGCCTGAAATTTCAGGGGACTGGTGTTTCCAAGTTCCTTCCCCTTGAAATCAGCTACTATTCAGTGGTGATCAACAGTGAATCTGACAAACATCTTAATTTCACTCCAGCTGCCAGGGGAATGAAGGGAGATGGTTCTGATTGTTTTTGGTAACACCATGTTTCAGCCTGTCCAAAAAAAAAAAAAAAATGGAATATTTGGTTTATAGCAGATGTTAAAGAAACTTAGTTTTGGTCCTGGTGAGACCAAAACCACATTTTAAAATGTCAGTTTCTTGCAAACCAAAAATTCTGAATTTTCTTCAACTTTGCTATTAGGTAATTAGGTGGCTTTTCAGCGTGGTTTTTGTCTGTACAAGCACTCCCCGATCTGTATATGTAGTGAAAATGCAATTAGTCCTAGTGTTTAGTGTGATATATTTTCTTCCAATTGTTGAAGTAACCAATTAAAATGGCAGCTAGTAATTAAATTGCAAAAGATAAATTAAGTCATAGGTTATGTAGAAATGGGATTTATGGGTTGCAGATTTTTCTTTTACAAAAACATACATAAAGCTGAACAACAACATGCTAGATTTTGTCGTCTGCCTTTACATGACTTCAGTAGTCTAGCCCATTCAGCATAAAGTGACATGTATTTTGAAAAATAATTCATTTGAACTTTCTCTTTTCTCTCTTCTCCCCACCCCTGTTTAGGGCTTGAATGGCAGTGCAGTTGCTTCTGGATCATCTGGTTTTAGTCTGTCAAAACAGTTGTTTCGTCCAAGAATAACACGTGTCTGTCTCAGGGACTTGATCTTCTGCATGGAACAAGAGAGGGAGATGAAGCACTCTCTAGCCTTGTATCATGCTCTTCTGAAGTGATGATTCAAATCTTGCATTGCGTATCTTGCTGTCTACTGCCAAAGAAAACATTGTTGCACTGTCCTGAAATTCCAATTTGTGAGAAATAATCCGTTATAAGGATAACTTTTGTTTACAGATACACATTTGTATTAAATACCTAATTTAGCACCTGGAGGGTTTTTTAAAAATAAATCTCATTTGGGTAAAACTGATCTGTAAAACAGTGAAGACACCGAGCACACAAGTACTCAACTCACCTGCATGCATTTAACTCTTGCAGACTAAAGACTTAAGACGTGTACCAAGTTATCTATGTCACTTGCTTCAGTACTCCAAAGTCTACAACAGCTGTTCTGTGTAAAGCCTTCATCTAATCCAACCTTATTTAGGAAAACAAATTTCAAGGCACTACATAGCCTGATGAATGTATCTAATCATGAGTCAGCAATCAGTCAACATGCTAGGCTATCACCTACCTGACTCGGCATTTCCTAGTTTTGGAATTAGGTGCTGTAACTTTTTCTAAAAGCCAGTTTTCAAGGAGCAAGGGAGCAAGTAAAGGGATGTGAAGTAAGCTCACTTTTCCGTATTGCCTCCAAAGGAAGACTCAATGTGAGTATAAATGCACAAGCTCACATCCTGTGGGTTGGATAGTGTGAGCTTCAATACTGAGGAAACCTGGAGCTAGCTAGTGAAAGACCAGAATGGGAAAAGGAGCCTAAAAAGAATGGGAAACTAGATTTGGTGTATTTTGTTTTGCTAGTCATCTAAAATAGCACTAAATTCAACTAAATATTGAACCAAAAAATTGAACAATCAAAAGCAGCTTGCACTGGCTTTCTGCAGAAAAGGCTATTAGAATGTTTAACATTTTAAAGACTATATGGTCAGAAAATACTCCCTTTTTAAAAAAAAAGGAGAATAGCATTTGCAGGATGCAGTTTTCATTGCTTTATTGAGAGTGTTTTACTGATGTGACGCAGATGCTACAGCAAAGATATCCAGAATATATTAATTAGTGATCAGGGGATTGTCTCAAAAAAGTAAACTAAATGGTTTAGTCAGTTGCGTCATTCCCACTCAGCAAAGGCGAATCCAGTTTCCTAGTATTGTTGGAATAGTTTCTTTTCTGCATTTGGTGATCCAGTGAAAGCTGTCCTGTTGAAGAAGGGAAAATCCGTTCCTCCTACTGCATCACATACCCCATGACACAGCACTGTATAGCATGGCTATCTGACACAACTAGTAGGGAAGGCAGGAGCTGTGTATTGAATGCCTTCCTGCTGAAGTTTAAGGAAAAGGCTTCCTACAGTTATTTGGCATGCTCAAGTGAAAATAAATGAAACATAAGCATATCCAGGACCACTGCAGACCTTTTCCAAATAAGTATGTTTTGAATCACTCATGTTTTTGTGTTGGGACAATAGTGAACAAAGCTAGTAAATTGCTGTAAATTATTTGTGTACATATAGCATATATATAAAAAGCAGTACTTTGACAATGAAGCTGTAGTTTGCAAGATATTGATGGCATCAGGCAAAATTGTTTTGTATAATTAAATGCTTAGCTTTACTTTTTATGTAAAGTGCTGCATTTTTCCATATTTGTGTACTGTATCTTATTGACCAGATGTTTAAAATTATTTTAAATACTGCATTAAAAGCAATTATTTTATTAAAAATAATAGTGGGTAACTTTACTCCACCTCATGCCAGGAAATACGCAATCTTCAGTGTTTTTAAAAATGGATGCTTCAGAAATGAATGAGAAGAGATGCCATTATCTCTTAGTCATGGTAATCGGCATCAGAGTTATATGTACATGAAGCTGTGGTTTGCTTTAATTAAGTATTTTGATTCGTTAAACACATGCCCATTGAAGTCTGTGTTTACCTAAAAATTAGCAAAAAGATCAGCAAGGAACTCCTTAATAGAAATAGCCTCAAAAGTTACAATTGAAATTTAAAATATTTGTTGATCTCCAGAATATAAACCCATAGCTGTGATAGATTAATATATTTAATTAACAAAAGCTTTTTTAATCAGAACAGCAGGCTTTAATTTTTTATTCTTGGTGTCTGTAATATTTCCTTCATAAAGTAGAAACCCATAGGCGCTTAAGGTCCTGAAATAAAACCCAGTGGGTCTCTTCATTGTCTTCAGCAGGTTTTGGATCAGGCCTTAACTGATTTAAATATATGTATTTTGGGGCAAGGAGCTCAACATCTTTACCTAGGCCTATATCAATAACCTTTCCTTTGATTTTTTTCAGACTTCCTTTTATACCTGAAAGAGATACACAGGGTAATTTTCTATAATCTTTAGCATCTTATTATGATGAAGGATGTTGATCCTGACGGATGACCAGTTTACTAACTTAATGCTGGGAACATATGACAACAATGTATTTGGAGTTAATTTGTCTAGAATATGCACAGGTTATATCATCTCTAAGTGATTACATGTCCATATAATGGACCCCTTAAACTTAGTCCAGGTCATGGTATAATTGCAACATTTACAGACTACGCCATTCATTTCTATACTTAGATTCGTCACCTACACAGATGTGCATTACAAACAGTTCACGTACCTCTCTAAACAGTTAAGTTCCTGCACAGTTACCATTCCTGCACATTGACTTACACAATAGTAAAATCTGGAGTGAATCTGACACCTCATCTCTTTCTCAGTAACTGAAAGCCAATTCATATTGGTTTACTTCCAATATCTGTCAGTTACGTTTTGAGTTTGGTGTGACAGCCTTAATTAAAGTTGTTTGTATAGGTTCCTTACTTGTATTCCCACAAGTTGAAAAGGGCTGTGTGTTTTGTCTGTGTATGTATGTGTGATGGCTCAGCCCTGAATAATGTGGAGTGAGTTTCTAGAAAAAATATAATCTCTGGTGCAATTACTGAATTATAGCCATTACCAAGTGTGGAAACTAAGAATCTTGCCAATAAGAATAGGGAGAAGATAGAGAAAGAGGAGGAATTCCTGTAGAGCTGTGTGAGATTGTTTTAATACATTAAATCCTTTGATACCTTGTGAGTAGTGATGGGTTGGGGAGGTGGTAAACCTATAAAAGCAGTTCAGCTGAGTTGCTACTTCCACACAGTGTGCTGAATTGTGCAAGGAAGAGATTCTTTTGACAAAATTGATCATTTTGGAATTCTCAAGAAGGATAATAAAAGTAAAGCATAATTCTAAGGAAGAAAAATAGTTCACTAGAGCTGCTCTTTGCTCTGTCTCAAGTCACTTTGATTTTTTTGAATTATGTTCTCTTGCATTCTGGCACCACTGTGTGTCTTCTAGAATTCTTTCAGACTAATTCTCAGGTTAGATATTTAATTGAACAGACTTATTGGCATATTCCATCAGAGGAAGAAATGCATAAAAACTTCACTTTTAGTCCACCTCAGATTTTATCCAGTCTAGTTCTTTCCTACATGATTACTGTTTTGAAAAAGCTCTCATTGTTCTTCACCCTCTCCCTTGTCCCATCCTAAATTAGTGCCCGAGGGACACCAAAAGTGTTTATCTGCTTGGGTTGCATCTTGGTGACACTCCTCCATGCATTGAAATCCCATTGCATCAGTTGAAATCAGTAGTAGAACCTCAATTACAAACTGACCAGTCAGCTGCACACCTCATTTGGAACAAGAAGACGACAATCAGGCGGCAGCAGAGACCAAAAAAAAAAAGCAAATGCAGCACTGTACTATGCTAAACTTAAGATTTGACACGGTCAGGAAACTTTAAATGTGCTTATTTCAATTAAATTAAGATGGCTAAAAGCATCCTTTTTCTTCTGTATAGTAAAGTTTCAAAGCTGTATTAAGCCCGTATTCAGTTGTAAACTTTTGAAAGAACACCCGTAACGTTTCGTTCAGCGTTGCGAACAACCTCCATTCCTCAGGTGTTTACAACTCTGAGGTTCTACTGTGTTTTCAGTGTCAGGATCAAATATGAGCTCTTACTCCCCCGCCACCGTTTTTTCCCCCATGGCTCAGTGTTGTCTGATCCAGGCTCAGTGTTACTCTAGCCCTCTAATGCAGAGGAAGGAGTGTAGGCAGAAGATCTGCAGCTGCAACATGTCCATATTTAGCTTCCTTTGAACTTCAGTTGTGTACTAACCTAAAAGCAGTGTAAACCCCTACTCTGTTGGGAGGATGTTTTGAAAGGGATCTTCTTGAGTGTTTGACCAGTCCACTCCAGAGCCTTTTTTGCAGCTGTTGAAGTTCAATCAGAATTTCTAATCTTTCTCCAGCCACTCAGGTGTGTCACTATATGAAACCAGGATACCCAGTAGGAGTGGGATGTAATCAGCCTAGAATAGCTGCAGGGCAGGTTTGAGTTTTGCAACCCTTTCCAAGGCAGGAAAAATGCCCTGGGCAGAGGTGGGTGAAGGCTCACTGGGGACGTGCAGCAGGTTTCCCCTTCCTGTGTCATCTGAGTGGTGCAACTGGGCAAGCAGAGCACGGCCTCTAGCTTGACCGTAGTATCTAGCCCCATCTCCTTTATGAAAAAGATATATTTGGTCCTTCAACTGAAAAAGTTAAACACTACTGTTCCCACTGAGAGCAGCACAGGCAGGCAGGGGCTAAGGTCTTGTGTAGATGTAAACTGGCTGAGTCAGTCTTATAGTATCACCCTGGAAGCTGATAGTACCCTTCCTGTAGCCACCAGAGATGAGGACACTTTCTGGTTTCCACTGGCTTGGGATCTGCTCATGCTTCATGACTGCTCTGTACCTGCTCGTGGCATGACTGGTGTTTCAGGTTCATAACTTCTAGCTCAGAGATCTTTCAGTCGTTAGAATTCCTAGTTGATGGCTACACCCTAGAAGCTGGGTTATAGGCACTGGGCATTCTCTGTCATGGGGGGGCCTAGCACCAGTTAAAATACTCTTGTCTAACCTTGCTTCTGAGGGATAAGGATGATCCTGTTACTTAGCAGGTGTGAAAGGGCTGAAAGGACATTTTGGCTTCTGGAGGGAGACCCCTGGACTGCAGTGTTACCAACCCCAAAAATCACATCCCAGTATGCATGAGATTTGTAAAGACTCCAGTGTGGGCTCAGTCTTGATTTTTAAATTTCCCTTTTGCATCCCTGGCTGTCAGTATGGCCAACTCCTGAATTTACAGAGTAAGATGATTTTGGCTCTTGCAGCAGGGGCTCTTGCTGGAATCTAAATGAATAGATTAGATATAAAATGCTGCCTGCTGCTTCCCTACTCCCAGAATTGATTAACTATTTCTGTGCCACCTCTAACCCCAGCTCTTCACTACGGCTGTGCTGGGCATTTCTTTCCTCCTCTCTCAGGCCTGGGAAGACTGCTACACTAGTTTCCTTGCCCCTTCCCTGTCTTAGCAGAGATAGAAGCTCCACTTCACCTCCCCTTTCCCAGGCCTGGGGTTGCAGGGTGAGGTTGTAGCAACAGCAGCAGTGCTGGGCTTTCTTCCTTTCCCTTCAGCTTGAGGCATGGGTGAGGGTGGCTTGCTTCCTTCAGCAGCCGTGACTGACTGGCCACCTTCCCTGCTTCTTAGGGAAGAGGAGCTAGCTGGGGTTTCCCCTAGGCAGGGCTGAAATTCATGAGAGAGTTACAGCTTCTCCAGGGCGTGACTGGCTACAGCAGGAATTAAAAATTGTGTTACTCAATCAAATGTGGGGTTGAAAATGCTACATCCAGGCCTGTATGCAGCTGATTTATTCCTACCTGAATGGCTTAAAACTCGTGTCTCCCTTTCCTCTGATCTCAAGTGGTCTTCAGGGAACGTGGGGAGTGGGTCAATGGGCCTAAGTCCCCTCTTTGCCTCATGAAGAGCAGGGCCTTGAGTGCTGTCAGGGTGGAGCTATGGAGTATGTGGAGACAGTTCATTTATCCTGTGATTGCAGCTCTTCCCCAGGGAGTGGGCCTAGAAGTAAGAGAGGAGAACGCTAGGGTTTGGGCCCTCCCCTGGGAGGTCAGAGACCCATATTTAAGTCCCCTTGCTTCCATTAATATTTTATATATAGTGGAACAGCCCCAAAAGAAGCGGGAGAGAGGCCTGTCCCTGAATAGCTGATAGCACTGGGGTCAGGACGCTGACTGAAGAAAGACGAAACTTGAGTTTGAACTTGCTGCTTCATGTGAGGCAGAGGGGGGAATTAAACCCACAGCTCTGACATCACAGGGCTGTGCTCCAGTCATGGGGGTTAAAGGTCTGAAGGGAGAAGTCTTGCTCCTTTTCACTACAGCCTGAGTCTTTAAATATTGATGCTGTAGTGCAGGGGCTAGGATAGGGGTGGGCAAAGGTTTTGGCTCAGGGGCCACAGCTGAGGCGGGGGGGGGGGGGGG